>PVJL010000098.1:0-625527 GCA_004026885.1 Lyroderma lyra | reverse complement strand
TGTGTGTGTGTGTGTGTGTGTGTGTGTGTGTGTGTGTGTGTGTGTATGTATATGTATGTGTGTGTGTGTGTGTGTGTGTGTGTATAGATCTATATGTTTATTTCTGGGCTCTCAATTATATTCCACTGGTCTCTGTGTCTGTTTTTCTGCTGATACCATGCTGTTTTGATTATTGTCACTTGTGACAATTTACAAATTCAAATTTGTAAATTCAAGCTAGGGAGTATGATACCTCTAGCCTTATTTTTTGTTTTGTTTTGTTTTGTTTTTCCTTAGGATTGCTTTGGCTATTTGAAGTCTTTTGTAATGCCATAAAAATCTGATTAATTTTCATTCTTTAGCTTTAAAAAATGCCATTGGGATTTTGATGAGGATTGCATTAAATCTGTTTTCAATCTAAACTTCGCAAAGGATGCAAAAGGTCTTTTGCATCCTTTGCTAAGTTTTTTCCTAGGTATTTTATTATTTTTGTTGCATTTGCAAAAGGATTTTTTTTTTAACCCCAGGAATGTATTAAGGCTCCAGTTTTTTCCATATTACGTCCTGCTATACCTGGAGTAGAGAGTTTTCCCTACAAGTAGAGGCTGGGTAAGTGAAGAGAAACCAGTCCCGTAGGCCTACCCCGCTTGCCTGGAATTAGAGCTTCTGTAAGATGGGGTTGGTAGAGGATGAGAAAGGCCAGCAGCCAGCTCCTTCCAAAGTAAAACCATAGTCTCTGGCTGGGAGCTAGAGAGGGAGAGTCCCTGTCTTCTGGGAGTAAAATTCCTATAACACAGAGGGGTAAAGGCAAAGAGTGGACCAAATGTCACAGACTCTCCCTATTCCTACCAAGATTGAGTAGATTTTCTTGAGTTAATTGTCTTTAGAACAATTTCAAGAGACTTTGAATGATTGTTTTCTTCATGTATAATTCTCACGAGTTGAATTCTTTTGTCGTAAAGAATGTCTATGGAAGTCTTTTCTCCTCTATTCTAGTTCTCTTCCCTTCGATTTTGTGATTAATCACTGTTTTCTCCTTTGATACTTTTTTACTCCAAGTGGTTTCTCTGAACTTAGTGCCTAACATTTAATTAACCATCAAATATGCTGTATATATTTCACTGGCTTCTCATCAAAAACAATAAAGGTCAATAAACAGTCAATATATAGCACCTATGGAGTGGTAATATTCTTCAAAATGAAGGTAAATAAAGACATTTTCAAATAAAAGAAAAATAAAAGAATTTTTTTGCCAGTGTACCTATACTTCAATAAATGATATTTTTTTCAGGCTGAAGGAAAATAACAGCAGTTGAAAATTCAGATTATTTTGTAAGAAATGAAGACCATTAGAAATAGGAAATATTTAGCAAATAATAATAAAATCTTCATTTCTTTAGAGTATGTGTTTTAAACAAAATGTACAGCATTGTCTTGTGAGGCTTAGAATGAATAGAGATGTGGTACATATGACAATACCATGAAATGCGGAGTAGAGGTAAATAAACCTACAAAATTGCAAGGTTTTTACATTTTATGTGAAGTTCTACAGTATTAACTGTAAACAGTCTGTGAGGAGTTAATAATGCATAGTATAATTCCTGGAGCAAACACTAAAACATTAATGCAAAGAAATGTAACTAAAAGCAATTGATAAATAAATTACAAATCTAAAAATATCCAAACAACCAAAAAGACAATAAGAGGAAAGAGAAACAATAAAGAGGGGTTACAAACAGAATACAAATAAAATAAACTTGAATCGAGTCATATTAACATTACATTATATATTGGTGCAATACACAAATAAAATATAAAGATTATCAGAACAAATAAAAATGCAAACTTGAACTATATACTGTCTATAAGATTACACTTTGAATATAAAGGTACATAAAGGTTGAAAATGGATGAAAAAAAAATAACAGCATAAAAACTGCAAGCATAAGAATGTTGAAATAGCAATGTGAGCAGTAACTAAAATAGACTTTAAGACAAAGTATATTGTAGTATTAAGGCAAAGAGGGATGTTTCATAACAATTAAATAATCAAGTTGTCAGAAAGACAAGACAATATATTGCTGCCTAATGAGATCATTTCAAAATGCATGAAAACTGACAGAAATGAAGACACAGATAGTCCAAGAATCATGCTAGGAAAATACCTTCCTTCTGCAATTAATAGAAAAAGTCAGACAGAGAGATCAGTGAAGATACAACATATCTAAGTACCTCTGTCAACCACCATGAATCCATATTTATGGAATATGATACCTAACAATTAGGCAATATATACTTTTTGAGGCACATAGTGCGTATTCACCAAGATAAGCAATATTTGATGAGTCTCAAAAGAAACCTAAATAATTTTAAAAGAATTGTCATCAGAGCATATTTTCTAAGTCTATTCACCAGGAACCTATGTAGTTTTTACTAACCAGTGTTACCCCAGTAAATTTAACAATAAAAAAAGTTTTTGAATTCATTAACAACAGCATATTTACAAAATTCCAAATATTTTTAAATTAAATGACACTCTTTTAAGTAATGAGGGGGTCAAAGAAGAATTCACATAAGAAGTTAAAATTTGTTTTAACTGAAAGAGAATGAAAGTAGAGCAAAAACTGCAGAATGAAGCTAAAGAAGTACTTAGCAGGAAATTTATAGCTTTAAATCTATTTTATGTGAAAAACGAATGATATTCTATCATTCCACTATAAAAGCTAGAGAGAAAAGAGCAATACAATCCGAACTAGTAAAAGAAAAACAAAATAATAATAAAGGTAAGAACAGAAACCAACAAAATAAAACACAAAAATAATGGTCAGCATAATTCTATTACTGTAAACCAATAAAGACATTATAAAAATAAAAGAATTACAGAACAAAATTGCTCATGCAATACAGAATTTCATAACAATATGATGAAGACATTAAGATTACAAATAAAGGAAGATACGACTGTCAGGATTCCATGTCATTAAGGAATAGACGGTGATTTAAAAATAACTCCACTGTCTTCCTCTCCTCTTTTGGATCTTAGGCCTGTGGTAGAAGGGTTGATGGGACTCCACAAGCTATTAAAATGGAGATTGTGAAAAATGAAGTGTTGGATATACTCTTAATGAAAGGCATCTATTTTAATGAGGGAAACTGGAGATGCCCTTCGAGAGAATTTGAGATTTAAGAGGAAAGCCTAGATGACAGTCAGGGAAGCGGTGATAGGATTTGTGTGGGGTCATGATTAAATTTTAAGAAGCTTCTAGATTTCTTTGCAGTGGGTCTAGTCCAGTTTACCTGAAGTCAGGTATTCAAGAAACTAATTCTGAAGCTTTCTCGTGGACAGGATATATGTTTTAACTAGAGCCCAGACCAGCAGGAGAGAAGCATTCAAATGGATACATAGTAAGCACAAGTACATTGATAGATAATAAGAATCTGTTAGCTTGAATTTTTCCCACAGCATGATTTTCGGGAACCTGAACGTGTGAAGTAACATAGTGGATTCTCCAAAGGGGGCCTCTCAAAATAGTCTGGTGAAGTTTATCTGAAAAGCAGAAGAAAGCAAATGAACACCTGTACCCAGTTCGGAATTGTACTTAAGGCCACATTCTTTAAAATCTTTAATTCTAAGTTAATTTTCTTTCCACCCAATTTAATGTCTATGAGTATATACGCATACAGAGTAATGTTTTGATTTTATTTACTAGTTAAATTATTTAACTCTCTCCTCATCACCTCTTTAAGTAAAGTGCAATTTCAAGGTCGTGTCTCTTTTTATCCTTATCATCAGATACCTTCATTTATTCAGCATATCCTTCTAGGCGTTTTTATATACATTGTTTGCGAAACACTCGAAAACAATGTAAAAATATTTTAGATAATCAGAATCAAGAGAGGACATTATAAATCAGGGTACAGCGGGCTACTATGATAGTAAACACCATGTGTTCCAGTACTTTCTTATCCACAGTATTAGATAACCTGAGTTCTAAATATGAATACTTCATTGGAAGATGAGTAATTGGTTTCTGCTTTTTTTTTTCCCAACAGGGCTTTTGTACTAACACTTGTCCCAGTAGGTCATGAACATTTTGTATAAATTTCACTTTAAAGTTAAACCTTACCTTTAACACAGCCTTTCAATTTAAGGAATCTAGAAACAAAAATATTAAACATCAGTTACATATTTGTAAATGAAGCTTCTATTTACATCATGTACGTATGCTATGCCATACTGAAACATTGTTTCACTATACTGTTTATATAGGGAAATGTATAGTTCTTAATTATTGTGAAAATACAGATATTTCCATAAAACTCCACTGCAGTTCATTCATATTTACAGTTACAGTAAATCTTTCTAAACGCAGTTAGAATAACCCAATTGAGGCCAAAAAAAAAAAAAAAAAAGAAAAGAAAAAAGAAAGAAAGAAAAAAAAAGAAAATTGTCAAAGAATGGCTATCACATTATCTATCATTTGGAGTGACTTACAGAGTAGAAGAGTTTGGGAGTGGCTATGGCTGAACCGTCATGGGGGCCACCGTTCTAGCACTCTGCAGTCTGCATGTGTGTGACTATGGAGTGTCATCATCTGCACTACTCACACATGCAGGTGTTCTTTTGGACCCAGACCCATTCAGGAATAGGAAGGGCATGTGAGGGGAGTCCAAGACCCACAGGGCAGATCACCGAATCGGGTTCCAGCTCTGCCGACTTCTTCACTGATGAACTTAGGCCAGAGGACTTGATCACTTGACTCGACTCTGTGTGAAACTCACACTGCTTTGAAAAATCAAATCAAACTGTGAAGAAAGCACTTTATAAAGAGTAAACCTTCACAGAGGTCAAGATCAGTAAATGTGTATTTGCTCTCACAACAAGGAACGATGGTCTGAGATACTTCTTCTAAGTTCTATTTAATAAGATGCAATGGCAAGGGGTGGGGGGAACATTTGGAGAGTCTGCTTAATAACAAACCACAATTAATCACTTTAATAAATCGGCTGGTGTTGGCTATGCTGTTGATCATCAAACCCGATTCAGTAATTCTGTCAGTGCAGTAAAGATATTTCATCCAAATTTTCTGAGCCAGTAGTTGGCTGAGATTCAGATATGGAAATTTGTTTGCATTTTTTAAGTCAATTTTGTCTAGTGACAGTGAAAGAAAAAAGACACCTTTCATTTAAATTAGTACAGTGGCTTTCTAATAGTTCTTAGCTGCAGAATTTTTGCTCAGAGGAGACTGTACTAGGATGTCCAATATGTAAAAGTACTGTTGCTTTAGTTGATGTTGGAGGTCCCCCCACAAATGCTCACCCCACCTCCCATTTGCCCACATTGCTCTAGAAACATCTAAGGAGTAGCCACATGATTCTTTTAGGAGCACAGTTGAAAAACCATTCATTTATTGGAAACAATTCCCTATGAAGTAATTCAAAATAAAGTTTAATCATGATGCAGTTTCACAACATTGCCAAATGCTGCCTTTGGCACAATGTGGTCTTGGATGTATCTATTGATTGAGTAACTCTAGGGGTCCATATAAATAAGCAATACAAATTATATTTTGTTTTTCTCTCATTGATTTCGTGTTATCTTCTAAAACTTCTGAGCTCAATGATATCGAATTCTTCTTAGTGGTACCAACTACTTTTTACAATACACTTAGAAATTGCCTAAATATTATGCTTATTATTTTGTTTAAAAAAACAGCCTTCCTTTTTACAGTAAGTTTTCATTCACTTCAATAATTTTCCTAATGAAAATGTTGCACATTTATAAAAATACATTCTTCCCTCTTTACACACACACATAGAAGTCTTGATTTGAAATACACCCTAAATAGTATTATAGAACAAGAATTTACATTTGAGCGTATGTTTCCGAAACATTTTGACACGGTAGCTATTTAGAAACCCGGAAACATTCCTAGCACTCCAAAAAAACATTGAATTCCTGAGAGTAGGAGGATAGACTCCTATTGTCAACAGGCTGTCACATTCCAAAGAGAAAAGCAGAGGGAGACGTTGAAGTGAATGAGAACCGTTTCCGTTGAGAATTAGGAAGGTGCTCGTAAGACTTGTCTTTACCAGTTGATTCCGAATAGAGCCCGATGCAGGCAGAGTTAGAAAGGAGCTCTCTTTCCTCAGACGACAGGACTTCCTTCTGAATCCAGGATTCCCAGTAAGCCTCCGTGATCCTTGTCCCTGGGAATTCAGCAGACCAAGGAAGAGGAGAGAAAATCAGCCAGTGGTACCATTTACGTTCACTTCTTGTTCCATATGCATCGTAGCTTATTGGAACCTCTTAATTGATGAATGAGGACTTTATCAAGCCTGGCAGGAGTCGTTATGTCTCTGATTTCCCTTGAAATGTATGTGTCATGCAGCTCAAAATTGGATAGCCAGTTTAGGGCTTAGGCAGAGACCTGGCACTGACTTGAGATGCTCGGAAGGGGAAGAATGATTAATGCAGTTTATGGACAGGATGGCGCTTTGTCTCATGTGCTTTTTGTATGTAATCTCCAGTGGTTCAAGTTCAGATGGATCTAATGAGAAAGGACTAGATGTTTTCCACCTTCCCTTCAGAGCATGCTATACGATTTATCCACTGACAAAATGTGCTAATGAAATGTCACCTTGGACAGCTTGCTAAAGGATTGATGGGCTGAAAGTTTCGCACTTTATTTAACTTTTGCAGGAAAAATGAATAAGTCCTCCAAACTCTGTATGATACAGAGATCCATTATGGTTTTTCTAACTCAGGAAGTAGCTATGCCACACTGATGGAACAGAGGATAGAGGAAGATGCTGATGAGGCAATGTTTATAAATAAACAAACTGAGGGTGTGTGGCTTTATTAGGTCCACACGCTAAATTATTGTCATCATTTTATCAAGACATTTCCTTCTATGTACTTTACACAATTGTTTTCAATCTATTAGCCTATCAATGAGAAGTAAAACCATCAGCTTTTGTAGCCGATTATGCTATTTTTTTATTTGCTCTTCGTCCCTTCATTACCGGAATCCCAATTATAAAAGCGATCCCGAGAATGGTTTTAAGCCTTTTAATTCCTTCCACTCGTAAAAACTTCATAATCTGTGAGCAATGGCCACTGAAAATCATTAAAGGGAATTGAAAATGGATGACGTGGAATCAGAATGCGGAAGGAAATGAAATGGTACATGATCAGCTAGCGATGAAGGGGCCAAACACACACGGCGGGCTAGCACCGATGAGATCAAAGAAGCAAGTGAAAAATATGCAAAAAAATGTTGGGGTGCAGATAATAATTTTATATGTGTAAGTCTACCCTTAAAAAAATGAATAAAAATAACCTCACAATGTATCAATATATGATCGCTCACACACACACACGCACACACAGAAGCTTAAAATGATAGGCCAACAGAGAGACCCCCTGATTTCATCCAGAACAGTAAATGAGAAAGGAGGGGAGGACCTTTTCTTACTCTTTTGTCTAAAGAGAAAATTGGGTAGCCTCCACCAGGACAAGAAAGTTATTTGTGATCTAGTTTTCAATTCCCATAGCTGTTAAAATGAGAACAGTAATATTATTAGGGTAAACTAGGTGCTGTAATAATTAAGTCCTCAAATTTCAGAGGCTTAGTAGCATGGACATTGATTTCTCGCCCAATAGCACGTTCCGAATGGTAGGGAGTTACCGCTTTCCTACTGAGGCCACCTTAGGGCCTCGCTCTTGCTAACACACAGCTCCCAAGGTGTTCACGCAACTACGTCAAGGAGGCCTCAGAGAAAGGAACATGGAAGTCAGCATATGAGACGCTTAGGAGCCAGGAACGCTTTTGCTCAATAGTAGACAACATGACTAACCCCAACTGTGAGAGGGGCTGAAAAATGTGGACTAGGTCCATCTAGGAAAAAAAAAGAGGAAACGACATACGTAATCTGGTGGTAGTGGCTTTCCTTTTTGTTGGAAACATCCAATATAATATAATGGTTATAATATGCCTGATAGCTCATAAGAATTTTTTCTTACTTCACCCATCCCTCTAATTTCAAGTGCCTCATAAGTATGAACATTTGTTATTGTTATTACTATTTGATTCAAATTTGAATAGTTTTTGTAAACTCTGGGGTGGAAGGTAAAACAAAGTACAGTTCAATTAATAAAATTAAAAAATAAATAGATTGTGACTTTTAGATTTAAAAACACTTTTCTAAATAGAAGAGCTATACTTCCAAACTCACCAACCTTCACCATCATTTTGGAACTTAAAAATATGTTTGTCTCTGACTTGTTAATATCATGCCAGATTTAATTCTCTCCTAACACATAGTCTGTGTATGGCATCTCAGCAGGATTTCTTAATTTTTTATTATGTACATACTTGGATGGCAACCGTGACATAAAAGCCACTCAAAGCTATATTAAATATTTACACTTGTTTCATTTTTAAATCCCAAAAGATAATCTGTTTTAAATACATTCATGTCACATTGTCGTTGCCAAGTTTTTGAAGCATATTAAACTGAAATTTCAAAAAGTTACCAAGTTGGTAATTAGAAATTCAAAGACCAAGATGATTTTTTGTTTAATGTTTTTTTCTTTTATGTGCTAGACAGTTTCAGCTTCTGAAAAATCATATGTCTTGATGATCCAAAAAATCAGGTCTGTCTCTACAACTTACACATCACTCCTCTGTCACCTTTCCCTGTTAAAAGAAATGTGACCAATGACTGATACTGACTCGATTACCTATGTTTATTTCAATCATTTTTTGAGATTTTGTGCATTTTTAAAAATCATGACTGTTACCCTTGACTAAATATGAGTGCGAATGAAGATTATTGACAGGAGAGTTTGTAGTTAGTGAGTCTTAAGTTTGAACCTTGTATCACCATGTTCGGTTGTGTGCATTTAAGTGTTCTTAGACTGAGTCTCAATTAATTCATCCAGAAACTAGGAACTGTAATATGAATTTGGCTAAATACAAGATGGTTATACATTCCATGGGAGACAACACATTTTAGTGGGCTTAGAATGTTTTCTGGCGCAAAGCTGATTCTCAGTAAATATCTTTGGAATTTATCAAAGTTAAATTCCATGTCAGAAATCTGTGAACATAGTTTGGATGAGGGAGGTTGCTTGGAAGGAAGGTAGGAGGCAGTTGCGATTTTTCTAAACAATCCAAATAAACTTGGTTCTGGTTGTGAAGTGTTGGGAAAGGAAATTAATAATCTATTCTACTAGTTCCTTGGGAAACAAACTCTGAGATAGCAGTTTGTTTATGAGAAATGTCATGGCCAGTAGTGATCACAACAGCATAACCAGTGAAGGGTGAGTGAATCAAAATTAAGCCAAGGGGGTGGGCGAAGGTGAAGAGGATAAATGGCGTCAAATATGGGGGTTCCCTGGTGATGTAGTGGCTAGGCTTCAGCGCTCTCACGGCCATAGCCTGGGTTCGATTCCCGGGCCAAGGAACCAACCAAAAACTAAATAAATAAATGGCATCAAATATATGGTGACAGACAGAGACTAGACTGGGTGGAGAGCACACAAGGCAATATTGCAGATGATGTATTATAAAACTGTACACCTGAAACTTATATAATGTTTTTTAACCAATGTTACCCCAATAAATTTAAGATAGAAAAGACATTAATATAAAATTGCAAAAAAAAATTAAAAAGGCAAAGAGAAAACACGGTGATGCAGTTGTAGTAAAAACCTCAATCAGAGTTGGGATGACCCCCAAACTGAGACAAGAGGACAGAGCCTTTGCTCCTCAGTGTGGACCAGTCATTGACTGCACCGTGACCCCAGGAAGAGCATGACCTTGGGAGAGGCAGTGAAGCAGAGTCCCTTCTACAGAAGATAGATTTCCTACCGCAAGAATAACTAAAAAATGATCCCTAATACAAATGAAAATCTTAGACATTTACCACAGTTAGCTTTATGCAAAAAACAAGAATGAGAATTAAGTTTGCATAAAGGACCTGAGAAAATTGTAGGGTGTAGCTGAAATTAATATCAATTAAGAACTCAGATGAAATATTTTCATATAATGGAAATAAGATAGATTACCTTGTCAAATATTTGTAATAGTTTGTGAATTTGTGGATTGTTGAGTTTCTTGCAATGAAATCAAAGATAAGTACATTTGTTATCATTTGTTTGGTGTCTTTATTGTTACTGATAAGTGGTTAAATTAAGTATTAAATTACGTTTATTGTGTATAATTATATAATATCCCAAGTTTGAAATAAACATTAATGGATTGGATTATGTCTCCTAAACTCTGCCGTTTTGATAAAAATGCATCTGCCCAAGTCCCCTTGGAGAGAAAGTTTCCAAGAAAACAGAGAGTTTGTTATGGTTCAGCTACAGAAAAGAAAGCAATTGGACTGGAAAATAAGGGTTCAAAGGCTTGAGACGATCATAGAGAAAGAATACCAGTCAGGTTGTGAGAGGCTTGGTTAGCCAGGGAAGGTTGTTGGATTTCATTCAATTTGTGAGAAATGATGGGTAAATTTTCGGGGATATTGTGACCTTGTTTTTAAACAATCATTATTAAAAGTTAAATTAGTTAAATTAAAATAAACAAATTGTATTAGAAACAAATATAATCAATACTCAAAGCTCACCCCTTTCTAAATTATTTTGCTATTAGTTTCCTATTATGACAATAGATAGCTTACAATTTTTGTGTCTGCACAGGGGAGATGCAGTGTAATGGAGACTGCACAGCTCTTTCCAATCCCACATTCAGTGACATCAGCTTGGTCGCTTGAAATGAGAGCTCTCAGCCAAAGGAAACTGTAAAGTAATCACTGCAAAACATATTTTTATCCCTAGACAGTTGGTTGCTTAACGTTTATCAAAAATTAGTCTCATTCTAATTAAAATAAGAAAAAATTTTAATATTATAAGTAAGGTAAGAAAATAAATAATTTGAGCAAGAAAGTGGCAAAATTGAATTTGTTTCATTTGCATTTCATTTCGAATTCATGAATTCAAAACCAAATTCATGGTTTTTTTTAAATTTATTTTATTTCGAAGATAACTGATGTCTGTGTAGAGAATCCACTTGAGAGAAGCAAGGGAAGAAAGTCAGGAGAATAGTTAGTGAGATTTTATTATAGTCAGTTAAGAGTTGATGCTGATCTCAAGGAGGCCAAAGAGAATACATTAGAAATAAAACAAATGCTGTTGTCATACTTGAGGAAGAGGAACAGTGCAAGTGTCACTGTCATTGTCTGGCTTGAACAATGAGTGCTTGATTGTGCAATTTACTATGACCATGAAAACCAGCGCAGAGAGAAAAGGTGGAGCTGATGATGGGAGCAGGGGAAGAATCAGTGCAGTCTTGAACATGTTAAAATTGAGACGCATTTTAGGTATCTAACTTACGTAGCCAGCCTGGTGTTCCTCGTGGAGCATCATGCCAGGGTGTTAACATTGCAAGCATTGGCAATCGTGGAACTGCATGAGCTCCAAATCAGAGGGTGACTAAAGAGTGAAAGTTTTAAACCAATGTCTTTAGGAACTCTGACATTTCACATTTCTGCTTTTCATGTGGTGTTAGCAGAACGTCCTGAAATATTCCTACTATTTTATTTTCTGTGGACAAAATAAAACGGGGGCTAAGTGTTAGGGTCTCTCTTTCACTTTGATGAAGTTCAGCCGGCCCTAGCTCATTCTCTTCCATGCAATCCTGATTTATTTATTTCAGAATTCCTCAGTATGAGAGGAGTTTTCCCCAGTGAGAGGCACATAGCTGCAAAGAGTGACAATTCAGTGATCTAATAACAAAATCCAATGACAAATTACGGATAAGCAAGATGAGGTAAACAACAAACCACCTTGATGACAATTGTGGCGATAGATCTTTTAAGTTTCTTCTTGGTAGAATAATTTATTCTAGGATTCCATAATCATTGTCACCTATAATTAACTCCCTTGATTTTCCTTTAGCAAGTCTCTTACCTTGTGCTAGTTCCTTGGAGTGTATATGCAAAGACCACCAAGTATTAGGCAAACTTTCTTGGCATAAAACTTGACCACCCTTGCCTGAAGTCAAGAATAGTCAGACACATACCACAGACTTTAACTGTCTAGATGACAGTATGATAGTATAATATCAAAACAAATGCCAAGGGTTGCTCTTAAAGCAATATAGGGTCTATAAAGGGATGATATTGAGACATTTTTATAATTTATTAAGGAAAGATTTGGGTATCAGGTGTTCAGATTTACAGATTTGAGGAAACCTTTTAGGCAAAAGAAGACCATATACATTTAACCATATCAACCTGAGTGTTCTTCTGTATATTTTGGCATATTAATAAATATAAAGAATATTTTAGTTTGGAGATAATGAAAAACTTCTGCATAATTTGTTCAGTTACCTCAGCTTTTCTCCACTCTTCCTTTACCTCCAGCATGTGAAATCTAACAGAACATTGTTCGTTATGTGCTTTCTTTTTTTACCTGTGCTTTGAGTCCTTGGATATGCAAGAGCATGGAGAAAGGAGATTACTACATGGACGGTACAACTCAGTATTGAAAACATTTGGAACAATTTAAAAAGTAAACAGGGAGAGTCAGGGTCAATGGCATCATATCACAGCATTGCTCAGTATAAAAAAAAGCTGGGAGTTCTGCCGCTATTCAGAACACAGGCTATGGCATTGAATGGAAGCATTAGTGCTAGTTTTAGAATTCTACTTAATATTCACTAAGGGTATTCCAAAAATGTCAGGTCCTGCTCTTTAAACTTTTATTGTGCATCTGTGCATTTTCTGCCCTTTTAAAGCCCTGATTCACTAACTTTTTAAGCCAATGGTGAAAATATTTCTAGTTTCCACTGAGACATATCAGGGAGGAATGGCACTTAATTTAATAATAATTAACTGAAGCATGTTTCATAGAATCAAAAGAAAATTTTATAGTATAAACTGCGGTCTATATAATTTAACTAACCAATGTCACCCCAACAAATTGAATAATAAAAAAAAATCTGGGAACTTTCTAAGGGGGTAGACATGCAATGTACTAATAATCTGCATATGTGAAACTTAAAAGGGAAACTTACACTAAATGTTGCAACTTCATTCAAAAATTCTTATTTAAAAATAGTCACTCTTTTAAATATATTCCTATGGAGGAACAAAAAAAAATAGTTCCATTCTGGATCTTAGGATGCAATCGACTCAGAATAGAATTAGAATATCTAAAGATTTTCTAGTAAAATTTAACCTCTATGAATTACGCATTACTTGAGACTAAAATGGTGTGTGCTAAATTTACTAAAGTGGATTATATGATGAAAAGGAAAAGAGAGACACAAATTAAAGGAAAAACTCGTGTTATAGGTATAAATTTAAAACGTAACATCTCCATTTCTTTTCCCAATGAATGACATTGAACTTGGTACCAAAAAAGAAAGAAAAAAGGAAATCCTACATCTTCTGGTATCCTTATTAGATGTTTTACATGTGCTATTTTAAATAATTCCAACAGCAGCCCTGTGAAACATACACTTTTCTTCCATTTAAATATTTAATTTAAAAAAGATGAAACCAAAGTCACTGTTGTAGATTAAGCTGCTTTCCTTATTCATCATTCACTGCTTCTCCCCCTTATCCGTGGTGGATCGGATGTTCTTCTTTTCCCTTTCATTTGACTCACTTTGGGACTCACTTTGGCAAAGCGAATCTTACTGAGTTGATGACAGCAGAGACTTCAGACATGCTCCAGCCTTTGGCGTTGTCTCCTGTGCTCTTGCCGTTGTCCTGAGAGAGGTCCCTCTGACACCTTAGTACCTTTCGGCTGAGCCCACAGCCCCAGGGGATGCGAGGAGCATGGCATGTTATGCATGCCACCAAGACTCATGTTAGATTTTCATGTAGCAAAATCTGCCCATGAAAAAATTGGTGATGGGGTGATACCGTAAAAGAAACAAATGAAAATAAAAAACCTAAACCATGTGCTATTTTCATTGATTAGGAGGGAGGCAGCAGAGAAACTCTTTTGAGAAGGTGAAAGAATAATCCATAGTATGTGGTGGCAAGACCTTCAGCCAAGTTTTAGTTGTAGGTGCTTGAAAGAGAGAAAATGATCATCTGACACCAATGTGGAAGGTGCGAGTTGATTTCTTGTTAAGGTGCTACAGTGAGAGAGATGAGCTTGTGAAAGAGCAAAACAAAGCTGGCCCGTTTGCAAGCAGAACTTACAGAGAATAGAGCTCAGCAACAGCGTGGCTGGACAAAGGAAACGCTTGTCTTTAAATCAACGGAGGCACGTAACCAAGATGGCCGTAATGTTCTATGCAGCTTGAGTGCATTTTAGATAGGTTTATTCTCGATGGTAGGCCTCTGGCTTCCCATTTCTTAGGATCTCCACTTTAGAAAAAATGTTATTATAAATTCTTTCTCTGCCCCTTTGAGACGTAAATAATCTCTCAGCGTCTTGCAGGTTTTACTTCCCTGACACTACCATTGACTACCCTCCTTCCCTGATGTCCTGCAGTTCTTTTCCACTAGCTCACTCCCTCCCTCCCGCCTTTTGTACCAGTGCATTAAGTTCAATCTCTTTCCTCTGTTGCATTCATCTTACATAAAGTCTTCCTTGTCTGTTTAGCTTTGTCCAGTGTAATTTTTTCTTTAACAGGCCATTGAAGAAACCAGCCTCAGGTAAAGGACAATTATTCTGAGTGTTACAATAAGACATGACCTCAGAGCAAAGCCAGCATCAAGGCCTCTCCTGTGACATTCTTTGTTAAAACCTCAGAAGCGTTAAGATGCAACTAGTCAATCTTTTTTAAGCCAAGCAAGTTTCTGAGGAAATTTAGGGGTTTAATCTAACATACACAAACTTTTAGTTTAAAAATTAAGGAGAGAGAGAAGTACTTTATGAAAGAATTTTGCAGGTGACTTTAGAAACATTGACTGGAATAAAATACATAGAAATTCAGAGAGTTGCACTGGCAAAGTTGCCTCCTGTCTGCACAACAGGATGTGAGAGTCGTGGGTATTAAAAGACGTTCATCAGGAAGCTGACCAGGAAATCTGCTCGATGTCCCTTTTCAAAGACATCCAAGGAGAGTGATGGAAAGGAGAAATTTCAAGAGTGAAGTCAAGAGCTATAGAGAACCAAGGACTGAAGTGAACCGAACTGACACTTAGGGACCATTTTCTATCCCGCGGGTATGGGAACCTGGAGCATTTGCTTCACAGAGTATCAGAACTGCCGTAGACCAGTAGTGGCTTTTTGCCTCCTCTCCGCTCCATTCTGGGTAGAAGTGTTACCTCCTGTGGGTATCACATCCTTCTTCCACCACTGTCTCTTGGATGAATGGGAGTGGAGGGGTGCAGACAATTTATCTAGCTCCCCAGATCCCTAAGCACGCATCTGGCCCTGATCAAGCCTGATAATCACATAAAAATGGAATTTGGGATATGTTTTGGAGAATTGAGTATATTTACGTGGGGATATGGGGTGATTATTTGTGACCAAAAGGAAGCCCAAGTTGTGTGGCATCTCTAAAGCTAACCCGCTGTAATCTTCTGATTGTGGGGAGGTGCATGTGATGCTGGATATGCTCAGATGCCTAGGAAATGAAGAGTGGTCTGTATGAAATTGGTTGATCACCTTAAAGTAACATCTGTCCTTGGTAGAGGAGCTTGGGAATATTTAGGAAGTTCCTGTTTTACATGTGTTTCTTTTACTAGCATCTAAATGTTGAAAACTTGAAGTTTTACTCAGCAACAGAATTCCCAAGAGAGAAAAAGTAACTATTTAACTGTTAATTATTAATAAATGACTAAGAATGTTCTTCTATTTGCGTGACAACATATTTTATTAATAATTAGGTGGAAATAATATATTGATTTGTAGATCTAAATAGAGTAGATCCTCGTTGAAAATAGACATTTAATTTTTCAGATAGATTTATCTAGCTGCACATTTGAAGAAACTTGTGTTAAAATTTGATTTTAATATTGCAGATATGATCACCACAACTGGTTAATACTATAAGGAGAAGAGCACAGAACTTCACCACCTCTGTGCTGTGTGACACGTATTTCACTGCCCCGAACATCAGTAACATTTTGTCTGAAACGGGGCTGGTATTCAATGTCTTGTAGTATTACCGTGAAATTAATTGCTATAGTAGATGCAAAGTTCCCATTGAACAGTAAGTTCTTAGAAATTTAATTTCACACCTGGCCTCCTGTAAACACCCACACACAATTTCCCTCAGTGCATAAGGAATCGTTGATCTGACGTGAAATGTGAAGCTCTGGGCTCTGGACACAAATGCTCAACTCCATTCACTTTTCATTTCCAACTGCTCTTTACACGGTGCTGGTCGGTTATATCAGAATTGGTGGTTCTATTTTATGGCCGCTTCTCCTGTTCACCATAAGGACTTAGAAAATCAGGGTACTATTAGAAAATCCAATTGGTTTAAAACAGGAAGTTAGTTTTAAATCAATAGGCTTTAAATTCAGGAACACTTACACCATAGAGGGTAGAGGTTGGAATTTATCTGATCTTGTTAAACCTTATCCACTGGGTGTGGCCCCTGATTGCTCCCCTTGAATTTTGGGTGGCCAGATGACACACAGAGATGGAGATGGGGTGAGGAAGGCGGATGCAATGTTGACTTCGTCCACAGGTGCCTATCCTATGACCAGTGGGCTGTCTGAATTGGGCTGACAACCTTGAGGTGACACCTCTTCTGTTGGAGGAGCTTGGGGCACTTATCTAGTTCTATTTCTTCATCTCTTTCCTCTTTCCTGCTGGGCTGCCCACCCTCCCAGTCCATCGCTCCCCACACCTGAGCCTACATCACTGGAGGATGGCGTTAGATTTGAATTCATATCCCAGCTCCACTATCTAAACAGTCAGATGGTTTTGTATGCATGTAAACTTCCTAACATCTTAGAACCTCCTTCCCTTACCTGTTAAAGAAATAAAAAATACCTAGTGTGTGACATCCACACCCTCTTGCAGATGGAACGAAGCAGCACGTGTCTGTGATGTAGCATGACCAACCTTTAGTAGTCACTCAATAGAAAATAGCTAATATGAGCTGTCATAGCTTCACTTATTATTAATTAAAAAAAAAAGTTGCATTCAAACCTGAAGCAAACATTCTATCGGAGCTCCAGGTAAAAATTTTTATCAGATATCTTTTGGAAGTAAGAACCAGAAGGGAATTGCAAATTGACAAAATTCGCGTCTGGTTGTCATGCATGAAAATAGAACCAGGTTCATTTCCAAAGGAAGGGGACATACAAGGGACACTTTCATGTTGAGAGTATGATCCTCAGGATCAGTTACTTTCAAAATTCTGCTTTAAATTTTTATTCTATTTTGTGTGAAGACGTTTTAAAAGCGATCATTTCTGGTGACGTTCTAAGAAACAGGCTCTTCTTATGAAAAGAGATTCTATGTTAGAGAGCAAATACATTAAAACTAATCTGTTCAGTTAGAGCTACAAGAAGGTATGCAGCTAATTACCTCAGCCATTGCCATTTAAAATGGTCCAGAAATGTCTGGAAAATAAAAGCTTGTAGTGAATATGTATGAGAGAAGAAATGTAAAGATTTGAATTTTTCTCAGGGAACTTACTGAGACTATCTGGGAAAACAGAGGAGGAGCTCTACTGAGCCTACCAAAATTGTCATAGATACACACATTTTTGTTGCGCGTTAACAGATTGTATTTGTTTAGAAACCTGTGGAGCAGGAATTAAATGGTAAGAAGAAGCAAATCTGACTCATGAAAACATGTGTGAGAGTTTAGTTCAGGATCAAATAGATGAATGGCCAAAGAACTAGGGACACTCCCTAACACATGACAGATCTATGTGTGACTTTGGTGGTGGGGCTTCTCTTTGCCTATAAAAGTGTCATTTGGGACTGTACTGGCAGAAGAGGAAAGAGAGCTTACTCGACCTTTTGGGTGCCAATCTGTTACAATGAATTGAAGAAGCCATGATATGTTACAGTAAGGAAATGATTCCCTAAGATTTTCTTTAAAATCTCTGATTATTTCAAAACTAACATTTGAATCTGGCTAATTAATGACTGCAAATTGGCATTAGAGATGAAGTGTGTCATCTGACGCGGAAACCTGAGAGGACAAAAGACCCTTGCTTTTCTAGCTGTCAGTGTCCTGGGTTTCATACAGATGGCCAAAGAAAATAAGCAGCATCTTTGTACATTGGTCAAAGTCCCAGAGTTCAGAAGGAAGAGTTTTTAAAAATTGTGCACTGGAAGTAGGTAGAAGCAGGAAGGAAATAGACATGCTTAAATCCCAAGGACAGCAAGAGATCAATTGTAGCCACCTTTCAGCCTACCCAAAGGCTGTTATCCATAGGAACACTCCTCAACAGTATCAGTGAGAGAGAAAATATGGGTGGAGGAGTGTCGTGGGCAGACTTGACAACTCCAGCCACTGGTGTTCTTGTCTTTGTAGCATCCTCTTCCTTTTATTGTGACAGAGACCTGTCACTTGCTTCTCACAATAGAATATGGCAGATGTGGTAAGATGTCACTCTTCTGATTAAGTCACGCTGTGTAAGACTTTATCCTGTTGGCCAACTTGCTTTCCTCACTGACTTGGAGGGAACCAGCTTGTATGAGCCGGATGGTCACAAGGAAATGACTTCTGCCCACACCCTGAGTGATCTTGGAAGTGCATCTTTCCTCATCGACCCTCCAGATAGGAACCTGGGCCTGGCTGATATCTTGATAGAAGCCTTGCGGATTCCTGACCCAGAGAATCTGTGAGATAGTAAATGGATATTGTTTTTAGGACACCAAGTCTGTGATGATTTGTTACACAGCATAGAAAACTAATATAGGTAAATCCATCTGTCCTCACCGATGAAGACTATCTCAGTGAAAGTGGAGTGTTGTTAAGTTTAAGGATTAGCTGCCTCAGTAGCGTGGGCGTACGTAGTGTGCTGAGCAGGCTTATTTAATGCCGAGTAGCTATATGAAGTTAGGCTTAAGCTCCAAAGTCAAAATTAAAAAAAAAATTTAAAAAGTCAAAATAATGAAGGATAAAAGGGGAAAAAACTATCAGACTGGTTTTCATAGAACTTAATAGTTTTACCAGTTTATTTTCTGTTGTTTCTTTATAAGTTATTTTTGTTTTTAATTATAACATAAACTTTGCCATCTTAACCATTGTTAAGTATACAGTTCACCGCTGTTAGGCACGTTCACGTTATTGAGTCACTGACTTCCATAATGCTGTTTATCTTGCAAAACTTACTCTATAACCATAACACAACTCCTCATTCTTCCCACCTCTCAGCCCTTGGCAACGACTGTTCTTCCTTCCATCTCTGAACTTGACTGTGCTCGGTACCTAATATAAGTGGAATCATACAGTATTTGTCTTTCTGTGATTTTTATTTCACCTAGCATTAAGTTCATCCATACTGTAGCACAGCGGTGCCCAACCTTCTGGCTTCCCTGGGCCACACTGGAAGAAGAATTGTCTTGGGCCACACATAAAACACACTAACAATAGCTGATAAGCTGGGAAAAAAAATCTCATGATGTTTTAAGAATTTGCGTTGGGCCGCGTGCACAGCCGTCCTGGGCCGCGTGCACAGCCGTCCTGGGCCGCGTGCACAGCCGTCCTGGGCCGCAGGCTGGATGTGCCTCCTGAAGCACATGATGGGATTTGCTTCCTTTCCCCTGTTCGTTTCCATTGTGTCTTCCACATTTGCTCTTCCACTCAGCTGTCAGTGGACACAGGCTGCTTCCATCTTCTGACCATTGTGAATAATTCTACACTAAATATATGTGCACAATTATTTCTTACTCTTTTTTTCAACATATTTGAGTAAATACCCAGAAGTGGACTTGCTGGGTCATATGTTAGTTCTAGTTTTAATGTTCTGAGACGCTACTAATACCATTGTCCATAGCGGCTGCACTATTCACACTCCCGCCAACAGTGTACAGGGTTCTAATTTTTCACGTTCTCACTGACACTATTTATTTGCTAGGTTTTTTTTTTTTTATGATAGCTATTGTTAACGGGTGTGAGAAGGTATATCATTGTGGGTTTGATCTTTATTTACCTAATGATTAGTGATGTTGAACATCTTTTCATGTTCTCGTTGGCTATTTGTATATATTCTTTGGAGAAATGTCTATTTGAGTTCTTTGCTTGTTTTTTTAATTATGTTGTTTGTTTTATTGCTGTTTAATTATAGTAATTTTTAAAATATGTTCCTGATATTAACCCCTTATCACATACACGATTTACAGATGTTTTCTCCCATTCTATAAGGGGCTTTATGCACTTTGCTGATTGTGTCCTTTGATGCACAGCAGTTTTTATATTTAATATAGTTTAATTATTCATTTTTTGTTTCATGTGCATTCACGTGTTCTCTCTCTCTCTCTCTCTCTCCCTCTCTCCCTCTCTCTCCCCCCTCCCCCCACCACACACACACGCACTAGTATCCTTGAGTTCTAATCCCAGATTCAAAGTGCAACTCAGAAGTAATGGTCATGATAGAGTAAGCCTGTCATTTATGAAAAGAGAAGAAAATGCTGTAGCTGAGCTTGGAATATAGATGATAAATAGATAGATAAATTGATAAATTGATAGATGATAGATAGATATGATAGATAACTGATGATTAGAAAGAAAGATAGAATGAACCCCAGGGACCAAGATATCAAGATCAATTAGAAGATACCATGCTCATGTCCCTGGAAAGTCTAATTAACCAATTCTCATTCTAGGTTTTAATTTACTTGAATTCAAAATGTTAAAATACCAAGGTGTCACCATTTTACTTTTCTTATTCTCTCAAATCTAAAAGCCTAATTTTTCAGGACCATTCTCCTACAGTGTTTATGTAACGATGCATGGATCATTAGTAAAGCACGGGATTGAATCCTAACTCCCACCATACTTGGTCCAATTTTATGAGATATTTCAGTCTTTCCAAGGGACAGTTTTATTAAGGGCACAGACTTGGACATGAGAATTAACTAATTTCGATCTCCTAGTTTCTCTATTTGCTCACTGATACAGTGAGGCCTTTCAGGTGTCAAGAATGCATTCCCCTATTTCTTTCTTGGTTGGTCTAAAGCAATTGCGAGAAGAGAATGTCAGATTATTCAGGAAAAAGAGTTATGGTGGTTGTCTGATCCATTTACCTGGGACTCTCTGCAGCAGACTTTATGCAGCCATCATCATCATCATCACTCTCACCATCATCATCACACCGTGGAATAGAATAGGTTCTTTCAATGGAATCGCAAGCTCCATTCTTTCTACCATTCAGGTATACATGTTTAACTTTTTAGCAAACTGCTTAAACCCCATCAACACTCAGTGAAGGAAGAAAAGCCTTATTTATCGTTCCCAGGAAGAAGACAGCATTCTGCCTCCTGATTTGGAGGCTGACTTAAAGCTGGAACTGGGCTATAGAATCATCTGAGCTCTCCCTTTGGGACCTCCAAGCAAAACAAACAAGCAAACAAAAGCA
The DNA here is from genome assembly GCA_004026885.1 of Lyroderma lyra. Lineage (NCBI taxonomy): Eukaryota > Metazoa > Chordata > Mammalia > Chiroptera > Megadermatidae > Lyroderma > Lyroderma lyra. The sequence goes on along the minus strand of PVJL010000098.1, from coordinate 604,018 downwards.
CACAAAGAAACACGAAAATCTTGCTACATATAAGAGACCATGTTGCCAGTTTTCAGGATTCATATCAACTATATCAACTATAGTATAGAGAAGCAATACGCATGATGGTAAATGATTTCACTGGTAAGGACATTATGCAGAATTACTGAGTGTTTGGCAAATAATTAACCAGAAAGTTCATATTGGAATTGGTATTTGGCATAAAGACCATAACTACCTCTGAAGAAGTTGTCAAGAATATAGAGGAAGCTAATGTTTCTCAACAGTATTTTAAATTAAAGCCAACATACTGGAGTACTAAAATAATAGGACCTCAAGCAATTCTTTCTCTGTATCTCTGTTTCTTTACCTATAAAACCGATGCTAAATAAATGAGCTAGTTTCCCACTTCTGTTCTGTCTCTGAATTTTATTCAAAATCAATGAAATACATGGAAAAAGTAGGTGAATGGTTGTGTATATGATTATATGCCTTCGTATACCTCAAAATTCTTTTTGTTATATTTATAATTCAAAGCAAACTATAAGGACATAAGTTAATTATAACATCTTACACAGTTAATGTAATATGATTAAACGTGGATGTGAGGGTACTGCAAAAGGTAAGGCTCCTCTTAGTAAAATTACCAAGTCCACATTTCACATATGGCAACTTTCTTATGGGTAGTTAAGGTTTTAATGCAAGAAGCATGCATGGCATGGCTGTGTTACTATTACAAGTCTTTACTTTTGTATAGTTTATTTGGCCATAATAAAATCTATGACTCACATTTTGTGTGCATTAAATGTATAGCCTTTACTTCTTTCAAAATCTTTGACTACTGTCTTTAGTACTGCAGCAAAATCTTCAGATGAAAACATGTGATTTGTGAGTGCTCTCTGTGGAGGTGGGGTAAGGGACAGAATGGCCTGATGGACTGTGTTGTATAAAAGGTGCGTACTTTGGTTGACTAGATAGCCACGTTTCACCAAGACTTAAACTCGTGTGGAGTCATAGTTGTTTTTGTTTTTGTTTTCTCAGTAAATGTTTTGGGGTGATGTCGATTAGTAAAATTACATAGGTTCCAGGTGTACAGGTCTTCATTTTCGATGTATTGCATGGTGTTCTCACCACCCAGAGTCATGTCTTTTTCCGCCACCATGTATTTGAATCCCCTTCCCTTCCTCCCCACCCCCTCCCCCTTTCCCTCCAGCAACTACTAAACTGTTGTCTGTGCCCAAAGATTTTTTTTTCTCTTTTGATTGTTCATTTATTCTGTTCTTTAGATTCCACATGTAAGTGAGATCATATGACTTTGAAAGCCAGAAATACAGAACCACGGAGAAATGAGTCCATGTAGTCTCTTTCTTTTATGGTCATGTTGGCCCACAAGACTTCTCAACATTGTGCATACCAAGCACAATATATGATAACACTGAACTATTTCTTTTCCGTCTACTTTTTCTTTCCCTCTAGCTTTTCCTTTCCAGTATGAGATGTGCCTAGCTATTCAGCAAACAATTATAGGTGACAAACTATTGTACTAGTTATGTTATGAGTAACTAAAGAATATGCTGGCAGAGACAAGAATAATGAACAGAATTTTTCGCTCAATCTTCAAGTACAGTATTACTATTAATTCATTCTGGAATTATACAGACATTAGGAAGGTACATAATTATGGTAGTAATTTTCCATAATATTAAAATGTCATATAAATGTTAGGATTGCTTTTCCAGAAGAGGAATGATAAAAGTTTCCATTATTCTGAACTTAACCACCAGTGAATGAATTACCCCAAATGCCCTTTCAAAAGTCTGCCTATGGAATTTAGCTAGAAAATGGGATGCCCTACATTGGAGCAAACGTTGCTACATCAAGTTATTTGGTTTTAAAATACCTGCTTGCAAATGAGAAATTATACAAGAAACTTGCAGCATATTCTTAAGGAAGGCAAGAGAGGAGATAAATCCAGAAATATTTTGCTTTGCTTTACGTCATAAACATGTAAAATGAAGACCAAGGATTTATTATTTTAAATGAATTCAAGTAGGGAAGGATGTTTGTATTGTAAATAAGTATTTTTAAGTTCAAAATCCCATATGTCATTTTATTAAAATAGAACACATTTGTATGAGATCCAAATGAAAAAATTGGGAAGAGTTCATGTTTGATGCATTGGTGAATTATTCATTCATTTATAAATTACATATTTACCAAACTTATGACTACCATCTCTTTTGTTCAAAATAAACTAGATCATACTGTTGCAACATAAAAAAAACTAGCTTACTAATTTTAAATGAAAAATGTATTTCCTATACAAGTTACATGTTGGTGACAGGATAATTAGGACCTCTCTTCATTTTCATGTCACCTTCCCTCTGGGGCCCAGGTTGATGAACCAGTCACTAGCTGTGTCATGCCCAACACTGGTAGAATGAAAAAATAATATATTGAGACATACACTGTCTCTTAAAACTCCTGCTCAGAAGTAGCACATGTCACTATGACACGCATTTCATTGATCAATGCGAAGTGCACGATGTGAGCTTTAAGTGCAGCATGAGAAATGCAATAAGCTTAAACTCTGTCCATATGTTCAGGCATGTTTTTCTGTCCCTAACTTAAGTAATGCATAAAACAAGCAAAAACCATTCTGTTACTGGTTCCAGAAAATACTTGTCCTCGAGAGATGAGTGCTAATCAGATTAAACAAAGTAACTTAACTTATCAAACCTAACACCTTACCTAACACTGGCTGCATGACCTTCACTTTGTTGTGAGCAGCAACACAGTTATGTCATAACCTCTTCCCGATCTCCATTAATTCCTATTTTGCACGACTCACTTTCATATCATCCACCTCGAGCCTTAAAACCCTATAAATATTCTGCACTAACTTCCCTCTTCTGATACAACATTGAGACTCTCAGAACAGAGTTTTTCTTATTGCAGCTGGCCAAAGCAATTTTGCTTTGCTTGATTACTAAGTTTTTCTACTGGTCTTGTTGAGTAGTAAGCATTTGACATATGCCCAGTCTACACCTGGATAGAGACAGGAAACCACTATTACTGACCAACACTCATGGCAGCCATTATATTTAATGTCAGGTGTTGTGAGAGGCATTTGGAATATAGAGTTGAATAAGGCCCAAGCCTGAGCATGTGGTAGCTGCTTCATAATGTTCACTAAATCAATGAATGCAATATAAAAAGGAAGGCAAGCATGTATACATCTTATAATACATTATGAAGAAAATGACAGTAGAGTTAGCAAGATTAATCATAAAGGTACATACAAACTCACTGCTGTGTAATCCGATGCTTTAAATGTTTTTTTTTTTAATTCACATGTTTCCCAGGTATGAGAATTAAAATATCACATGGAGAAGTGACAGTTTCTCCTCACTGTAGTTTGAAACAAAGAATTTACTAAGAAATTTACAATGAAAACCTAGTATGGAAGACAATAGCAGATTTCACTGTTTCTTAAATATCCCTCTCTTCCATATCTATAAATCCTTGAAGACATAATGGTTTCACCTTCTAACACCTAAAACAGTATAAATATTCTATAAAGAATTTTAATGATTTAATGTCAATCCCATTTATTCTTTTGACATGTATTGTGCTCATACTGTGAGTATATGCAAAACTTTGGCTGTTAGAGACCCAAAGGCAAACAGTATATAGTCACTTGAAGCATCTGTGTAAAAAAAAGGAATAAAGTCTGAATCAGAGAAAAAAAAAACCCTAACTTCTAGAAGGTGTGGAGTAGCTGGGCCTTCTCATAACCCAAACAGTCTAAGCACATTTCCTAAAGAAATAATTTGATGACAAGTAACACAACATCATGGAACAAGATCTGAACATAGAATGTATCTCCATAGCCAGCTCTTGAACTTGATTCTTTCTGTGAATTTTGGCAGGCCTCTGCCTACCTCTGTCTTGGTTTCTTAGCCTATAAAATAAGAGAGGGTTTATTTGTATTATAAGTCTGTTATGAGCATTCAAATATATAGTCATTGGAAAATAAATGAACACCGTCTACATTTAAACCCAGCCAAGTGCTTTTGGCGTCTCCCTCCCCTACCTCTTCCCTGTTCATCTCTTGTGGGTGGTCCTGTAGCATCCTCTGGCATTTTATCCCCTGCAGTGAGTTGTAATCCTCTATCGATTTGCCTGTCTACTTCCTTTTGCAATTTCTCTGAGGAAAGCGCTGTATTATTTATCTTTACATCCCAGGCACAGCCTGGTATACAGCCCATGGTTAGTAACTGTTAGAAAAATGAAGGAAAATATACATGTATAGATGAACGAATGAGTTGAGTGAAGGAATGAATGAAATAGGCTGTGGAATTTAATAGCTATTTACAGAGTCCTCTCCTGAATCATTAATGAAAGGGGTTCATTGGCTCCTCTCATTGGTGTAGCTTTTCTGAAGCAAAGATGTAACAGAGGTGCACCCAAAGGAGGAAAATCAACTCAAGAGCAGTTCTCCCGCACTTCTTTGATGATAAGAGTTACTGGGTGTTTACTAAACATACATATTTTCATACCTTTGTCCAAAAGATTGTAATTTTTCAGTCTGGACTATCACTAAGGAATTTGTGTTCCTAACGGGCACTCCTAGGCAATAGGTAACATTATGGAGATTTGGTAAACTTTTCTCCAGAAGATAATGTAATAACAGTTCACAGCAAACCTTCTATAGGACCTACTAGGTTAAATTATGTTACTCCACTATTTCATTCATTTATAGATATTGATTCATTTGATCTTTACAACAATTCTAATGAGAAGTTATTATTATTACTTGTATTGTGCATATCAAAACTGGGGTATTGAGGTTGGGTAACTTATCCAGGCCACAGAACTATATGGGGAATAGCTGGGACTTGAAGGCTGGCAATCTGACTTCTCATTCTGTAGTCTATTTTTATATATGTGCTGCCAAAGTGAACACTCAATCTGTATTCTTCACTGTTTTTATCACTTCCTCCCTAGCAATAAAAACTTCGTATTGGTACAGTGCTACACAATTTAAAATTCGTTATTTTTACCACTGCCGACAATAAGTGATGCTCACAAAAATCTACAACAGACACTTCCAGAACAAACACCACTCTGGAGTCCGGATTTTACAGTTCATAACGGGTAACCCCATGGAGTAACTGACGACTCTTCAGAAAGCTCATATATTAGTTTCCTCTTGCTGCTGTAACAAATCACCACACGTCTCGTAGCTAAAAAGCACACGGCTTTATGCTCTTACAGTTCTGGAGGTCAGAATTCCAAAATGAGTCTTATGAGGCTGCAGTCAAGGTGTCAGCCTAGCTGATTCCTTCTGGAAGCCTCCTCCAGCTTCTAGAGGCTTCTAGCACACCTTGGCTTGTGGCTACAGCTCTTCCGTCTCTGCTTCTGTTGTCATAGTGCTTTTTGCTCTTTTGTTCCTCCTCCTTCCCTTTTCTAAGAACCCTTATAACTACATTGGGCCCACCCAGACAATTAGGATAATTTCCCAATTCAAGATCCTTTACCCAAATCACCTCTGCAAAGCCCCTTCTCCCATGAAAGGTGAAAAGTCACAGGCTCTGATGGCCTTTTTTTTTTAATATCCTAGCCCACCCAGAGCAATTCAAGGGGTACCACAAAGGAAAATTTCTTTTTCTAGATGTCACTGAACCTCTTTCTGCACTAATATGTCAACCAAAGTATGGACATGGGGGTGAAACCTGTTTAAACACCTTTGCTGGAATACTTGGGGGAACAAAACTACAGGCTCTGATTTGATTAAGAAACCATCCTCGGAAATGCCCAGTAAGAAACATAGCATCCGACTCAGGTCAATTAGCAACAGTTTTTCTTTCTTACATGGTAACTTTCCTCTTATCCCAAAGTACAAAATGGGTAATCAGTGCTATCCTGGAAGCCCACATCAAACTAATTTACATATTCCAGAAGAGTTCACTGAGACTTGACCAATAAACTAACAGTAAGTCACCAGATTCGGAAGTCATGATAATCACTTCGCCGTGTTTTACAGGCACATATTTCCTCCAATAGGAAGGCTCCGTCTTTCCGAGACAGGAGTATGTTCATGTAATACAGTTCTGTAAAGGGATGCCCTGTAATCTTCACGACAAGTGTTTTCCTCCTGTTGAAAAATTCTGCAGCTTGGGGAGTTGCTGGAGGTCACAAAGGACTAAAATCTGTCATAATTTCCACGTCTCTGTCAGAGAAAAGGAAACAAGTTGTTGGCTAAAATAATTTCATTTCAAATGATCTCAGTGATATTCATCAAATTGGGAGCATGTCAAATAAAAACATATTTTCTTCTTAATTCCTAAATTGCTTCTCTCTTTCCACAAGTTTAAGTTCACACTTTGACAAGAAAAAAAAAGATTACTTTGATATACAAACCAATATGAATTGGCTAACCAGATGTGGCTTGCTAAATGGCAGTCATCTTTAGTTTTTCCACACTTCGTTAGTTCATCTTTTATGGAGCCAAGAAGAAAGTACTCCATTTTTCTGTCACAAAGATGGATTAAGAGTATTTTCAAAATAAGCAATATTGGATATTTGGGCCTTTAGCAGTGCATGATGGGACAGCACTAGTCCTCCTCTGGATGACTTGTGAGCAGTGAAATTAAGTTGTCTTGCAAAGCTGTCTTTTGGGTCAAGGCCAATGAAGTGATCTGAAACTAATGGAAGCTTGGCATAGGTCCTGGAACACCATTTGAATGGCTTGGAGGTGACACTTTAAGCAAGTTATTTAAATATTTTGTACCTTAGTCTCTCCATTTGTACAAGGCAGATGTTATATACCTGCTATGTCTTTACTTTCCAGTAGTACTTTAGGGAGTTGTATGATTTCCCTTTATTTTAAGGCATTTCAAAAGAAAAATGAACACATAGAAAATTAGTATAATCTCTTCACATCATATTCAATACAAATTAAAAATATTTCTACCCTTACGTTGACTAATACCAGTCTGAGGAATTTATCTTAGAGAATTATCCAGAAGGTAGAGCATGTTACGGTCAAAGAACAAAGATGTCCTTTCATGCATTATTTGTAATAGAAATACATGACAATAATCAAATTGCCCTACTATTGACATTTGTTTATATTAATAAGAGGAATGTGTTTAACGGTGACCCTTTATTAAAAGTAATGATTGTAAAATTTACATGGCATGATTGAAAATTACAGATTATTACATGAAGTAAAAATGAACCATTTTTGCTAATATCTGAACTGTGTTTTCCCTATGAATGCATACTGGAAGAGAGATGCAAAATTACAAATGAATACTGTGCTTGGGTAGAGATCTGAGTGATTTTCTGAATTAAATAATTATTTCGTTAAATTTCTTAGTTATCACATTTCTTAAACATTCTATAATGTTATAGGATCTTTAAGTTAAAAATATTTAAATTAGGATTTTAAATGGAAAAAAATAAAGGCTTGTGTGAGAATGTGCTGGAGCATTGCCTGAGTTTTTTGTTTTTGCTGTCCAGTATTTCCTCTCTTTTTGTTCCCTAGATTCAGCCAACACTGCTGTGTTTACAGGAAGCTTTCTCTGTTACTCACTGGTTAAAGGTTTATCATTTACAGGGTTTCGAGAGTGAAGGAACTCTGTAGGGGACGCTGTCTAGCCGTCTCCTCTCCTAACTGCCCTTGGGTCATCCACACCACTGGCTGTAAAATGCCAACACAAAAATTAACTGCGTCCCCCTACACCCTGATCCATTCCTAAGGGAACCAGCCTCCGGGGAAGCCAAGAAAAGTGCGGGAAACACGAGCAGAAACCTCACGGGAGTGGGAAGACGCAGAGACGGCTGGTGGATCTGACAAACCCACAGCCCTGCAGAAACTTGTTGCTCAGAAATAATGTGATCCAATTCCCTATGAATATGCATCTCATTGAATTGAAGGCAGAGGGAACATCTCACTTTGTGAATGCAGCTATTTTAAAAAGAGTGAACCAGACGTTGTACTCAGAACTTCGAAGGCATGATCTCATTTAATTCTCACAACCACTCCAGAAAGAGAAAATGTCGTCTCCATTTTATCGGTGAGGAGAATGGAGCCCCTTGAAAGTATTAACAACTTTCCCAATGGAACGGTTGTACTAGAAAGTCTGAGCCTTCTACAGCTCCAGTCAGTGTTGGAAGACGGTGTGACCAGGGCTATGCAGAAAATACAGCAAAACAAACAAAACAAACACCTGTTTCCCCCACATGACCAGAGCACAGTGAAGCCGTTGGTGCACTAATAGAATGAATCAGTGGTCCATTTATATCAGCTGCTGCCATGTGTCAATTAGATGTCCTTTAAGAATACAAGCTTTTGTAATCAAACTAGCAAATGTTGACACCCCTTTGGCTTCTTTAAACAACTAAAATACTGAGGTAAAAAACAAACAAAAACAAAAATCATATTACGTGTAAGACCTTATCTCGAGGTGTTTCATTGTGAGATACCATGTCTTAGAGCATGTGTAGCAGTAAATGTTCCTAATATTGTAAGTTTAGCCTGCAACTCATTGTTGCCTGTGTAACCTTGATTTCCACGAGCCTTCTTAAAAGCACATTCAGTAAATTTTTACTTCAATTCTATGTAGTTACTTTGTCTTACCATCTCTTACTGTCTAAGTGAGACCACTCTGGTGAGGTGGGAGCGTGTAGGTGAATTACATACGTGATGAAACGGTCGGGATTAAAAGAACTCTTTAGTGGGTAACATATGCCAGGCGTCGTTACGGACCACATATTTTTGGTCTTTATAAGCTGACCCTCGAGATAGGTAGTGTTAGTCCTGTTGGTACTTTTGAGGACACTAAGGTTCGGTAAGCTTTCCAACAAGATCCCATTACTGGTAAGTTAGTAGTCAAAATTCTGGAAGAGAGATCTAGTCTTTTCCAAATGCACCTACTTTCCTTACATTCCCCAGAATATCACAAGCACAGCCATGCTGCCTAGATCTCAGTTCCCTCGCTGGCCTTGGCATGGCGTATGAGTTCTTAGTTGTAGGCAGCAGAAACGAACTCTGATCGATTGTATTTACTTTAAAGGATATTAGGCAACTCAAAGAATCCCTGGCAGGGCTGCAGATTGAGTCAAGGAAAAACAATAGGAGCGAGAAGAGCTCCTAGGACTGTACTCACAATCATGCCCCCAAACTAGTCCTGTAAAGACACCATTGCTGCCACCATTAGCCACAGGATGCTACAGCTTGTACCTCCACTATCACGAGGGGCACTGGCTCCAAACACTGGACACTGCCTTCGTCTGTGGCCACTGCTGCCCTGGAATCTCCGTTGTCCCTTCTGCTGCAGCCTTCCACAAACTTGGGTCCTTCCATGCCTCTGTTTCTTTGTCTGACATTTCCTAATTTAAGATCAAAATGAGGTCATGGGTAGCTGATGAATTGAGCCCAGGTCACATCCCCCACACTCAAGTCACAAGGGATAGTGGGATATTGAGTATCTGATATTCTCAGCTTCTATTGTTATAGATAGACTGTCGCTGTGTCTGAAAAACGCTGCCATCACCAGCTCTGTCCATGAAAAAAATCAGTTACACATCTGAGTTTCTCTCCCTCATTCTTTTGGCTGAAAACTTTTAAAGTTTTCTTTCAAAATGTAGAGTATCACTTAAAGAAGACAACACATTGCTATCAACAGGCCACATCCACAGATTCTTCTCATTTGTACTATTATCTCAAGCTCAGAATCCAAGTTCTGAACCAATGAGATGTAAATCATGTTGATTCAGGTGCAAGGGTAGGAAAAGAGTACAGGAAAATAAACTAACAGGGGAAGGTTTTTGTTGTTCACTTGTTTGTTTTGCAGACATGGGGAGTAAAGGTAGTGGGGGGAAAAGTGACTGAAAGGAAAGAACCAATGTGAATGGGATGTTACTAAAAAGACAGAAGGTCATGCATTGATTCATTCCTACATCCAGCAGGTATTTTGGAGTGTCTATCCCACTAGATCCCAGGGACACAAAAATGTGTAACACCCACTCTTTTCAGATCATCCCATTTCTTCCTATATAGGGTGCTTAGTAGTTCAGATATCTCCCTGTCAGGGGCTAATTCTCAGAATACCAAACTTGCTCATTTTCTTCTCAGATATCTACCTGGCAGTAAGTGAAATGAGATTTCACTGGTTCCGTCTGTGTTTAATATTCTGAAATCATAATTGGAGCCATAAATTTCGTTCTCTTCAAGTGATTGCTGTCTGGGGACTCTCACAGCTGCCTTGACTTCAGGAGCACTCAGATCCTTTCCTGGCTGTCACTGGCTTGTCTCGGTGACCCAGAGCAAATGAGTTAAGCATCTCGGGGATGCGTTTCTTCATCTCTAACAGACAGTTAAAACTACCAGCCACCTGTTGTGAGGATCAGGGAGCTAATATGTCTCAGAAGCATTCAAATCTCTGGCTCTAAGCCTTTTGCTATCGAAGCATTAAGAACAAAGACAAGTCCTCATTGCTTTCACTCAAATGCTGCATTCAAAGGAATTTTAAAAATATAATATTTGAGCTCTGCAGTGCTTGAAGGTTATTTTGTATTCGTTTGAATTTCAAACTGTTTTTCTCGGTTGTACTCTTGGCACTGCCATTTTTTTAAAGTACAGCACTTCATTTGCATAGTAATTGCAAAGTTTAATAAATAGCATTAATGTCTGAAAGAAAGAGGTACACTCCATTTAAATTACTGACAGTATTACATTACACATTTTTAATCGCAATTTAAAAAAAAGTCGGGGGAAGCTATTCATCCTAACACGTTGTGCAGATTCCCAGAACTCAGCAATACTTGCACTTTAAAAGGTAAAATCTCTTCCTGTGCCCTTTGGTGACTTCAGAAATCCTATTCATAAATACTGATTAGGCACTATTTCACCAAAGGATACAGTGCTATTGACATAGTTCCCTACTCAGCATCAGTATAGTAAATTAGGCTAAATGTCCTCATTGTACCATACATAGAGGATCATCTTTAATAAATAGATGCTAACATAGCACTTAGATCACTTATGGCTATAAATGTCAATGCTTGGTCTTGGTTCCAGGAAACTAAAAAATCATAATAAAAGATATTCAAGAAATGTGTACTCTTTTGATGCAAAAAGAATAAAGAGCAAATGTGAAAATACCATTTGTTTCATGAAATGATGGAGCATTTGAACAGAAACACACTACATAACAGTAGTGTGAGGGAAAGGTAGAAAAAACAACGGAAACGATCTCTAATTCTTCCCACTTATGTCACGGTAGTGTTTGTTTTGCTTTGTTTTCACCTAGCTCTGTTTCTTGGTGTATTCTAGACTGTGTATTTTTAACTGGTTTCCTTTCCTCCTCAATTATTTGTCCATGCTTCTTTTGAACAAACTTAGTGCTTCTGGAAATAATGCATGATTGATGCCTGAATTGCCGTCCTACCATTCTGCTCAAACTTTTCTAACAAAGTGATGTGTGTGCATGCACATGCACACACACACACACACACACACACACACACACACGCATGCACACAACAAAACGCATGGGCAAATGGAACCTAACTAAATTTAGTTCAGAAAATTTGGTCAGGTAGGCAAAATGATTGTGGTTTTATATTTACATTTGGACAAAGGTAAAATAGGTTAGTTTTCATTATAAAACCTATCTTTAAAGAACATAAAGGAATTTCAAGGGAGAAAACTAAGAAGTCACCATAAACCTGGGGAAAATGAGTCAGTAGAAATAAAATAGTGTCTGTCACTATTCTGGAGTCTAGAGAAGCAACACTGAGTAACGGAGGAAGAACTCTTCTGGATATGGCTTTTATTTAGTAGGGTTGGGAGAGTCAGTTCATAAAAGAAGTTAAATTCTATGATATATATAAAAGATAAGTTCTGTAGAGAAAAATAGAGAAGTGAGATAAGTATTTGAGTTGGCATGGAAAGCAATTACAATTTTAGACAGGGTGGTCAAGGAGAACCTCACTGTAAAGTTCACATGAAATGAAAGTTATATAAGAAAGAACTTTCTGGGTGTGAGAGCTGGCAGTGTAAAAGTCCCCAAAGCTGGACCAAGATGGTGAAGAATGCCCAGAACAGAATACGCAAGAGAATTTGAGGAGCTGTAATGGATCCCTAAATTAAGTAAGGCTTCAGAGTTCTTAGTAAGTTCCTTGAGGTTTACTCTCAGTAAAATGGAGGACCACTGAAGATTTTGAGCTATGGAGTCACAACATCTGTGACAGGTTTCAATAGAACCCTTTTGCTGCAGAGTTAAGTACAGACAGTGGTAAAAAAATGAACCTGGTATGTTCCAGCAGCAAGTGGTGCTGAGTGGCTGAAAAGTGGAGTATGAGTGGCCTGCAGTGGGGGCTAGAGAGGCCGGGGATGTAGGAACTAGGTTGTCATGATTGGCCCCTTTGGTAATCATTTTGGACTTTCTGTAAATGAATGACGTTAAGTACAGCACTAGCATGCTAACATTTATGTTTCAGAAAGCACAGGCGTATAGCAGTGTCTCCTTCTCCTAGAGACCCGTACAAGTAAGGCAAAGGAAATGGTTACGATGCTCAGATTGCTATGATTTGGTTTAGGTTCAAATGAAGAAGACCTGCTATATCAGTGACTTAAGCCCAAGAAAGTTTAAACATTGCTTGTCTAAGGTTAGCAAAATGGTTCCTCAGGTCACAAGGACCTGTACTTTCCCTATATCATTGCTTCTCCATCCTCAACATTGGGCATTTATGTCATGGTCAAAGGTAATGGTTCCATCTCCATCTATCTCATGTATGTGTTCTAGCCAGCAGAAGGAAAAACAAAAATGAGAAGAGCATGTTACCCACCCTCCTTTACAGACATACTGCAAAGTTGGCTCGTATCATTTATAATGATATCCTATTGGTCAGAACTTAGCCTTAAGATGGCCACATCTAGCGGTAAAAGAGGCTAGGGAATGCAGTGATTATTCTGGGAAGTCATGTATCCCATGAAAATTTAGGATTTCTCTTGCTTAGACATAAAGGCAAGGAGGGTGTTGGGGCCACTATCTGAATGCAGAAGAGGCTATTGCAGTATCTCAGTTGAGAAGTGCTGAGTGCCTGTCCCCACTGATGACTGTGTAGAGGGAGGGAAGCAGTAGACTTAAGGGATACATAGAAGAGAAATCAAGCAGACTTGGTGAACAATGGAATCGATGGATGATGAAGAGCCACATTTAATCTAAGATTTCTGGCTTTGAAATGATGTCATGACAAAGTCATTGAGTAAGACGTAGGAATTCCTGTAGAAGGAACATGTGTGTGCAAAGTACATTTGGTTTTACACAGGTTGCAATTTAAATTCTTCATTAAAATCAACATCTGGCAGAAATCCTGATTTTTATGTTATATTTCCTTTTTAAAAGAAGAATGGAAACCACAGGACACGCGTTCTTTAAAGTGCAATAGTACCACGTGAGCGGCTGAACTCATTTGTCCTTCAGCCCTTGGGATTGCTCTAGGAAATGCATTTCTATTTACTTAAGAGCTACTTGTTATTTTATTCTTGACCCTTCTGCCCTTTGCTAGCATACAAGCATAGGTTGCTAACTCACTCTAACCAGCTGTATTTTATTTTGGAGAGGAATAATGTTAATAAAATGCCGTAAAAACCTGACCTCTCTTCTTTCACATCTCCTGTGGTCATTATCCATTCAGGAAGACTCGGCCTCTAGAAAGAAGCGTCTTTCTGAAATCAATATGAGAGCAAAAGCAAACAGTGGTGTAATAGCATTTCTGCCCATCCTCTCTGTCAACAGAAATGCTCAAACCGCAAATGCCAATTAGTTGTATATGGGTTAGGGTGTCACCTGGTAAGTAGGAGCCAGAAGCATACAAATAACTACACCTGCTCGCCACTCTCCTCTTGGCTTTCCCAGATTTCACCTTTTCAGAGGCCACATCCTGAAAACATGGGCTATGGAAAAAGAAATTTTAAAAAATACGAAACTGTGCTTCAAGTCAAAATGGTTAAAAACCAGAGGGACATTACTTAATCTGAGAAATAATGAGACTAATGGTTGCTCTCATTAGATCTCCTCAATGGAGAATGCAGTAATGCTGCTATTATTGATACTGTACATGTTGCTGCTGCTGTTGTTTTAATTCAGTTTCAGTGCAAAGGCCTTTGGACCTAAAAATATTCAGAGCTGGCAAATAGTCACTGGGGAGAAAGATGAGAAATGACTTTGCATCGATCATTTTATATACATTCAATTCATTGAATCCTTATATTGAACTTGAGATTGAAATTACTCTAATTTTACAGATGAGAAACCTAGATTTTAAATGACTACACCACATTAACAGAACTCAAATTTAAAGAAATGAGGATTTTGAACCTAGAAATATCTGACTTCAAAGCTTCCCAATGTTTTCTGCTATACAGGAAATAAAAGAGAAGAAGTTAACAATGGACACCATAGAAATACAAAGGATCATGCAAGAACATTATGAAGGACTATATGCCACTAAATTCAATAAACTAGAAGAAATGGAAAAGTTCTTAGAAATATTTAACCTCCCTAGACTGAATCACAAAGAACTGAAAAATCTAAATAAACCGATTAACAGTAAGGAAATTGAAACAGTCATTCAAAATTTTCCAAAAACAATAGCCCAGGACCCGATAGCTTTGCTAGTGAATTCTGCCAAACATTCAAAGATGACTTAATACCTGTCCTCCTCAAACTCTTCTAAAAAATTGAAAAAGAGGCAATACTTTCTAATTCATTTTATGAGACCAACATTACCCTGATACCAAAACCTGGTAAAGGAAACACAAAACAAACCACAATGAGATACCACTTCACATATGTTAGAAAGGTTATAATCAACATATGGAAAACAGTATGGAGATTCCTCAAAAAGTTAAGAACAGAATTACCATATGACCCAGCAATCCCTCTTCTGTGTATCAACTCCTAAAATCTGAAAACATTTATTCATAAAGATATATGTTCAAGCCTTCACATTCTACTTTGTTAAAAAAAAAGGGTTATTAATATATAACTAACATAACAATAGTATATTAGTCTCAGATATACATATAGTTGGTTATTCAACATTTGTATACCTAAAGAAGTGACACCATGCTAAGGCCAGCAACCATCTGACACTGTACCGCACTCTCACGGTATTATTGACTGTATTCCCTGTACTGTACATGACATCCCCATGACTTCCTTGTTTTATACCTGGAAATTTGAACCTCTTACTCTCTTTAACCTTCCCCTCCCCTTTTTAATATTTCAATTACATTCGATGTTTACCACTTGTTTGAATTTTGAGCAAACTATTCAAATTTGAGGAGCACCGGTTTCATGAATTAATTGGTAATCTCAATGTCACAGAATTTTTGTACATGTGAAATAAACGATGTTCAGAACGGCTCAACAGGCCACCTAACCTGTAATTAATGTTATTGAATGCTTCTGAGCAGTGATCCTAACCAATTACAGTAGTGTGACTTCATCGTGTGGGTCATCTTGCTTCACCAAACCATGTGCCATACCTATGCTTGTTAGCTGTTGGGTCACTTTTCCTAATGGCCACTTTGGCAAAGGAGCAGTACTTGAATGCCTGGTAGTTAAGTGTCTACACTGCTAACCATGGAAACATAGGCAAGTCACCTCAGCTCTGTTAGCTTTTACTCTTCTTGTATGTAAATGAGAATAATGGGCTATTTTCAGTGTGCAGTAAGATCACATAGATGCCAGTAAATACACATCATGATCACAACTTTCTAATAATCTCTTCCTTCCTTCTTTTGTTTTCAATATTCTGCCTTGCCCTAAGGTGCTAGATCGCTAATAGTAAACCTTCCTTATATGATTTCACTTTAGTATTTCAGAAACTGATACTTCATAGATTCACAGAAAGACCTGTTCATGGTGGGGTTTTTTTCTTTAATTCTGCAATGCTTTAGGAAGGCACTAGCATGATTATACATTAATATATAGACATAAGCTAATGGAATCAGGATATATAGGATACTTGATTTTTTAATATTTTTTTCACCAGAGCAATATTCAAATTTTGGTATCAAAAATTTGAAAGAATGTTTATTTAATGTTTGTATGAGAGGAAATCATTACCCATGATTTTAAAGCACAAATTATGCAACCTCTGTTGTATGTTGTAAAAAAAGGAAAAAATAAATAAATAGATGCATATCTACTGAATGTAGCTATTTAGGATTGTCCTTAGTGTAAAATTGATAAAGATGCAGAGAGAAAAATAAGTGAATAAATTAATTAAAAAAGAAAGAAAGGAAACCACTTAAAGAAGCCTTATACTGCTGCAATGCTTCCCAAGGCTGAAATGTGATAGGAACTGTAACCACCAATCACTACGGCTTTGCTCAAGCACATTAGCCGTAGAGGAAAGTAATACATTTAGTACCGGCTTGTTTTTCGTATTGAGTTACTTACTAATGTTAGTGGCAGCGGGAATGGCTGTGATCAAATGAACACATTTATGTGCACCTGTGTAATTTCCGTGACGTTAAATCACAAAAATGTAAACAACGGCTTGCGCTTTTGTCAGAAGCCTCCTGGGAAAACTGTCAGCGGGGATTTTACCGCTGCTCCGCGAAGGAAGCTGCCGGAGTTAGGGGCTGCAGCCAGGCCCCCTCCACGGGGCCCGGCCCTGACTTTCTGCTAAGGCACCGAGACCCAGCACAGCGTTTCCAGCGTGCTGCTTAGGTGGCGTGCGGGCACAAAGAGACCTGCTTTATTCATTAGCTTGTCCAGATGTAATACACTTTTCATGTTTCACATTTGTTCCCAACTTGTTTTCTGATTCAAAAGTCAGGTAACCAGGAAGATAGGTCCATAGCATATACATGTAGGCTGTGCCTATGGCCACGGTTTGATTTGATCCAGACAACGTTGAACAGTCTCAAAATTAGCTTGAGCGTGTTAGTAAGAAACACAAGGAACTCAGAGACATTTGTTCATCAAGTGTGTGTTGGCGAAGGAAGTGTGATAGGAACCACCCATAGAATTTTAAATTTTCCAATAGCCATATTTCTAAAAAGCAAATGAACAAAAATAGGTATGTAGTTCAGACTGTCAGCACACGTCAGTGAGGACCAATCTCACTGGGAGGACCTCACACCCACTCCTGTCTAGTGTCTGCCATGTTGGAAGCCACAGACCTACTGTCTAGGTATAAACTCAAGTGGTGTGTAATTCTGGAGAAGATTGGGGTTTTTCTGAACCACTGCAGAAAAACTACAACCCTAAGCAATGATTTCAACATGTTAGGAATGGTAATTATTCACAATATTGGTATTCTGGAGGCAGTCTGAGCATGAGGGACGTGGATGGGAAGATGAATGTAGCATTTGGTGGATTACTTGCTTTACATTTTGAAGTTAATAGTTTACCCAGATGACAGGTAAAGAGGCAATCAGGCTGAGCTGTGGGAGATACTTCATACCACTGAATTCGCAACTTAGTGATATCAGGGGTAAAATCGGAACAAAATTGGATTAAATTCTTCTGGTTATATTCAATACACCATACCTAAGATGATAATATGAAGATGGACACAGAAGATAAAACTCTTGTTCTTAAAGGACTCACAGTCAAGTGGGCAGAGAGTATGATCTATTCAAACATGAGAATTTAAAATAAACAAACAAACCCCAACTAAGTTCCAGAATATGAGTTCATGAATGTTGTTAGCTCTTAGAAATCAGTAAGGTGACAGTAGAAAAAATGTCATGTCCCCATTGTTTATCATTAAAAAATTATTTCTATATTGAGACAAAAATATTTAAATTGTGGATCTCTGCTTTAATAAATAATCTATTTAGCAAAGATATATTCAAATATGCTTTATATACATAGATTTATTTTTAAATTCATAATTATATAAGATCAGTTGCTTTATAATTTATAATGTCTCCTCATGATAAAAACAGAGAAGCTAATGAGCCCATAAAGACCAAGAGAGTGATTTGTGGTGTTTGGCGAATAAAATAGGATACAAATTTATGAATACATCTTTTTAATTTTTTACTTTTATTATTAAATTTATTGGGGTGACATTGGTTAGTAAAATTATATGTTTCAGGTGAGCAATTCTATAATACGTCACCTATATTTTGCATTGTGTGCTCACCACCATTATTTCAAATATATAAAAATCACTTAGAAAATATATTTAAGGACATATGTCAAATTATTAATAGTTGTTTCTGGGTCATTTATTTTCAATTTTTGTCTTTATTTTTTTACTTTTCACCTATAATAAAAGAGCAATTTAAATTTCATAATAAAGCCAATGAGGCTTATCTCATCACAAGGAAAACTAAAATGTTGAATTTGAATTCATAAATATTTAAAACTATCAATAACTATTAGAAAATAAAGGCAAAAAACTGGGAGAACTGCATGTGACAAATATGACAAGACATTAATACCCCCACTGTACAAAATTTCACACAAATAGATTAAAAATAAGGACTTCAAGCAAAGAGTAGTCAAAGCCCCCCAAAAAATCAATCTCACTAATAACCAAAGAAGTGAGAATTTAACCATGATGTACCATTTTAAAATACTAATTTAGAAAAGATATTTTAAAGAGTAAATATATATTATTTCTATATGTACTTGCACGATGGCTGTTTGACCACTCTGCACATGTTCACAATGATTGCAAGGCACTACCAGTATTGATTTGGGGGTTTCCAAATAAATGTTACCAATTATGGCAAATTCACAAGTATGGAATCCATAAATAATGAGGATCAACTCTATATGTGGTCAGTAAGCCAATGCTTACATAACCAAGTCATTAAAACTAAGTCAGTAAAATACGCTTTAAGAGATTAAACACACACCAATGTTGAAATTTATCATTATGGATAAATATGTTAGCCATTTATTCTTTATTTTCTAAAATAGAAATCATCATCAAGTAATCTTTTAGTAGAACAACAAATTCTACATTCTTTGCGCTAAAGAATAACTGAAATATCATTAGAGATATCCAGATCTCTAAAAGGTCTTTTTTAAAGATCTAAGTAAGAACTGGTATTAAACTATCCATTTTGGAGAATTTGCATTAAATCACATAGTGTGGGATAGAAGTTGTCAACTTCATGTTATACAGCTGGAACTCAGAAAGTACATGAAGAAAGATACTGTCATTTCTTAACTGAATACATCACTTTCAGAAGTGTAGATTTCTTTGTGCATTCCTGATGTGTTGTTCAGATGATGTGTGTGCTGCACGTGTATGTGTGTGCATACGTATGTGATAGAAGGAAAGAAAAAGAGAATGTGTGTGGGTGGGTGCACGTGTGTGTGTGTGTGTGTGTGTGTGTGTGTGTGTGTGTCTTCCCCTACCAAGTAATGAAGCATTTAGAAGGGGAAAATGAAGATGAATAAGAAAAAAGCCAACATTCCACCATACATTTCAACAATACATTTAATTTTTACTCTAATGTCCTCAGCAGTATATGGAAATGACTGCTTTTCAAAAAGGCAATTTTCTTTTTGGCCCGAAGTATGAATTCCTGTGTGTTCAAATCCATTTCAAACTTCAGAGGACAGAACAGCCTTGGCATTGGCAGGGCTCTTGCAAGCAGTTGGGTACATCAACTATATAATGAGTCCTTGGCTGTCCCTAACCAAAACTTTGTCGGACAGGTTCATTTACAATGCTCAAACAGAATGACCTTCCATCTGGCTTAATGGCCCCTGGATTGTTGCAAATGCGACCTGACATTTCCTTATGGGTGAGTTATTAAATTATATCTCAGAACACAATAACATAATTTGGTTTCAGAGCCTAAGTGAAAGTGATAGTCCAGCAGATTAAGATGTAAAATTCCTTTGCAAAATTAAGTTATTTATAATCTGATGCATACCCCCTTGTTTTATCTGCCATATAATATAATTACTTTCCACAGTACAGTAGCCGTATAAACTGACAATGCTGACAGAACAGAAAAGGCATTTGGAGAGGGAACCTCAGCGGGCAGGTAGATGACTTTTACAGTTATCTTTCCAAAGTGAAACCACTTGCAATTTTTGTTTTTCCCCCCCTAATAGAATTGATCCATTAAGCAGTGCTTCTCTCTTACACCTAATAGTATTAGACATCCTTAATTCTATGAGCTGCAATTTCTTAACACATCCTGAAATACCTGCTTTGAGATGACTAATACCAATATATTTCAAATGTAGGGGTTTCATCTACTTAGCTATTTCTGGTGATTGTGATGGACTGAAACGTAAACCAATGTCTCATTTGTTACTCTCTCAGACAATTGAATTATTGCCTCTAATTCTTTCATAGTCTGGATACATTTCAAAGACCAATAAACCTAAAGGAACAAACATGTTTCTATAATGATTCATAGACAATGTAAAATTTTTTTCTTTCATGTATTCATTTATTTATTTAGTGCTTATTAGTTAGCTCTGTGCTAGGTTTTATAAAAATAGAGATAGCAAGGCAAATAGTGGTAACTAATGTTAAAATGTGATTAAATACATGATCTAGCAGAGAAGAGGAGAATCACCTCTAGCCACCCTTCTTTAGTTCTTACAGCTGGATTAGTAATAAAATAATAAAATTAATACAAGACTAGATTAACAGGAGAAACACTCTGTATTCTTTCAACTCTTGTGATAAGGTTCTGTCAGCCCTCAGGAGCAGGCAGGGCACCTACCACATGGGAGATTTGTCTCCTTTTAGAGGAGCAGAGAGGTCAGGGTTTTCTCCTTGAATGAGCAGTTTTTTAAGTCACCTGAATTCAAAAGTATATGCCATTGTATATGACATCTACAATGTCAGAAGTCTATTTTAATCATGTACGTATCCCAGGTGACTAAAATATGCCTGGAACATTCTAGGAGATCAAACATTGTGGAGTAGTGCTTCCCATGAGCATCACATGTGTATTCCCATTACCCCTCCCTTAAGATGTCCCAACTAGGTAGAATGAGGAAAATGAAGAACAGATATGTTCAATCAGTTCCCCAAGGTCATGGAACTCACAGTGGCCCACCATGCCTTAAAGCCAGAGAGAGTGGCTTCAAAGCCTGATTCTTTGAGTCATTGTCCTGTGGTTTGTCCCTGCCCTCAGAAGCTCACTCATTTTTGTGAACTTATCCACCATAAAGATGTGTGAAGTTAAGCTTAATTTTTTATCTTTGCACATTTATGAGGACAATTTTATACTCTGCTCTTATAATTTAGATCCATGCTAGAAATTACACCACATAAATACTTGTATATTGCAAGGAATTTCAAATCAAACCAATTTGAGTCGATGAGAGCTGGCAACTTTACTTGAAGTAATGTCATTCTCACATCACTGGTTTTAGCAACAGTTAATTCTTCTCACATTCTGTCTTCCAGACTATATTACTCAGAGCTTTAAATCCAAGATTAAAGCTCATTTCCTGTATTAAACCTTCCCTCATTTATTAATAGCAGTACTGACCAGTTCATGCATCTCTTAACCTAATTGGGCCATGTCTATGTAAATCCAAATACTCTTACATCAGGGCAAAAACATCAAACTTACATGAAATCATGGTGATCGTACCAAATGAATAATTTTTTTCCTTCTAAGTTTTTGAGTAGTACCATATCTACTGATTACTTATCCTTTCTTGCCATTAAAAGCCTACACACACACAGACACACACACATTCTCATTTGTGTGTTGTTTTATTTTGGAGGTGATAAAGCTTTGAACTCATGCCCCCTGAGCCCTCCTGAAGTTACTACATATCTTCAATAAATGTAAAAACCAGATCTTCACTACACTGTTAGCGTTTCCACATGGTTCTTTTCTGAGCGTGCAAGACCTATCGCATCATGCTCAGTAGAAACCCTGGTCATTTCTACATCATGGCCTTTGAAGTTCGTGTGTCTTTTTCCATAAAACTAAGATTTTTTTTTTTTTTTGGTAAATTTTGGAATACTACACGGCAGGTACTATAATCTATATTTTGCCATTGAAGAAACTACTCTCAGAAGGTTGTAAAAATGTGACTGAGGTCAACCATCTGGTAGAATAATGGATTTCTACTTTGCTTCTTTTAAGAGGAATGATTTAGCCAAGACTGATAAATAGTATCACCTTGTTACCTAGTTACTATGAGTCGTCTTCCATCTACTCTTTATTCTACCATAAATCCCCCAGATATCATGTGTGCTCCAGCCCAGTGACAGGAGCCCATCCAAGGCTTCTTGGGCCCCAAACACTCTGTTCACTTGTCTTTGCTCTGACAGTCTCCCTCCCTCCCTTCATCCCTCCCTCTCTTCCTTCCTTCCTTCCATCTCCACTGACTGAAGCCCTACTAGCCCTGAGGGGTCAAGTTTAAATAGTAACCACTTAATATCTTAATTAACCTCTGAATGTGATTCTCCACATGCTGCATGCTTACAGCCACACTTTGGCCCTCATGGAAGTGACCTCACACTGCCCTACAGTGTAGTTCTCCCTTTTCTGAAATTCATTCACCTCCTGGGTTCTAAGTCTCCAAGGTTAGGGGAAATAAACGTGTGGTACCCCACGTACCACACACTCCCCCTCACGTGAACATGCACACAAGTGAAGTGGTGGTACACTGGCTCTCCAAAAATGAAAACCAGAAAAGCAGGGATTTGTTGTGTTTGCCTGTTTCCATCATGGTAATACTCCTCCTTGGCCAATTTCAAGCTACCAACAGTATACTAACTTGCTTACACTATTTCTTTATTTTAAAAATTGATTCTTGGTCTTTTTAGGAGCTGGCTCCTGTACACACATTCCCACTTACTAGCGTAGTTCCATGGACACAGTCAACAAGCAATGGTATGCAACAGAGAAGGCCAGCGAGCAGCGTAGCGTACAGAAACATCGGAGGGCAGAAACCCAAACAGGAAAACCTATTTTTCAGGCTTCCCGTAGCACTAACAAAGCAGCACAGCATACTGTTCGTGTCTCGTATTGTCCGTGAAGACTTTTCTCAGCCGTCCCCCATCTCGTCCCCAAACCCTCTTTCTCACACTCACAATACACACCTCTTTGCCAACTCTTTATTCTCTTTCCTCAACACCGTCTCATTCAATACCTAAACATTATCACAACAGGCGGAGAAAACCCACTGTAGCAGAATTTGAAAATTAGAGCATTAGCATCCCCCACAATGCACAACGCCCCACCTCCAGTCCATTCTCCAGCGCTTCCGTCAATCCAGAGGTATAACGGGTTCAAGCAGTTAACCTCTCCAGGAGACTGCCTGGCACTTTCCACTGACAGCGACCCTGCTCTGCCCTGGATGGCTTTGCAGCTACTGGTCTTTCAGGGAACTCTTGAAATGGGATTTCTAAAACCTCCGTTTGGCGTTGGCTTCGCTTCTTGCCATCGGGCAGAGAGAAGTTTCTCAGGAATTGATATTCAGTTCCATCTGGACCAGCCTGCTAGCTAGGAGGCGGCTGTAATAGCTATGTGCTGTTTCAGTTGTGCTCTAACATTGCATCCACGATGAAAAATGCCCCAAGGAATAAACTGAGAATTAGCACATTAATTATAAATAAAGCATTGTAGAGCAACAGCGATTAACAGCTCAAACTGGTTTCTTAGTACTATCATTCATTCTGGCCACTAATAAAGAAAAAAAAACAAGATGGGAAAAGACAATATAACCACTAAATTATCTATCATCTATCGTCTGTCTTATCTACATATGTACTTGTCTATCTCCCTAACTAAGTCACCTTTGGATTTTTTATCCTGATTCTGCTATTTTATACCTCTGAAATACCGCACAGTTGATTTAAACTCTCAGATTTATATTCCCACATTCAAGGATTATTCAAGGGTTATACCTGCGGTAGTGTTGCTAATTTCCGGCTCTGTATTGTTCTCAATATTTGTTTCAGTTTCCATTTCATCTGACTTTTAATAAAAATAGCATGCTTTGGAAATCATGCACGTTATCTTTTTCCATTGAGATGGAAATAGGCCCAACCTACCGAATAATACACTTAGGCTAGGTAAACAGGTGAATTTTATAATAGTGAAATTTTCAAAATGAAGTAAGGATTGTTCTCTTTTTATATAGTACGATTCTTTGGGGGAGATTCCATGCTAGACTGTCATTCTAAATATCATCTTTTCTTGCCCTTTCTCCAAGCCTTTTGACAAAGGTATTTCCTCCAGGTCTGTATAATACCAGTTTCAAACACTGGCCTACCCTGCCCAATCTCCTTGAGTTGGCGAGTTGGTGTTGAGGTTATATTATCTTTTAACACTTACCGCAATGTGTTATTATATTATTTCCTTGTTTCAATTTTGTATTATTTTTGACAGTCACTGCACACTGTAATAAGGTTCTGCGTGGGCGATTGAAGAGTGTAATGCCTGCTTTTCTATCCCTAGAACCTGACATCATACCTAGTACAATGACTGCTGGTTGTTGGAATGAGTGAAGAGCAGGATCTCATAAGTGATCATTTCGTGATGGAAACAGAAAGCTTGTTGGTGCTTATGGAAGCAAAGAGTACATCATTCTACATACAGGTCGCTCTGATGTGCCCAAAGGAAATTAATATACCAGATAGGAAAGGTCTCAACTCCCCTCTGTCTCTTAAAACTTTAACTATTCAAGTAAATGTAATTCCTGGATCACTGTTTCAGTTTAACTCTTACATTCAATTTAGAAAAAAAAAAAAAAAACAAAAACAACTCATGGTGCTCTCTTTAGTTCCCAAAATTAATATTTCTTTGAGAATAACATAAGGATATTTTTACAGCCCTAGCATAATACGCCACATCTACATGTGTCTTCATACCTCAGATAATAGTAAAAATAATTTCTTTGTATTTAACTGTATAATAAGTTTAGGAAAAGTTAATTGTATGAGGTGTGATCAGAAGATACGGTGAATGTTAAAAAAAATGTGTTACAGTAAAAGGCACACTGAAGTCGGGAAATATTTTGAGGGGTGTTAATATCAGTATGTCTTTTACTATTAATACATTTTTTAATTTAAACATTCACAGTATGTTTTGATCACTCTTGAATCAATTCAGGTCACATGTCGCTTCTGGTATGGCAATTTCTGTCAAATAGAAATATCACGGTGTGGCCTCATCTGCCTTACTCACCGGATCTGGCACCGTGTGACTTCAGGCTCTTCCTCAAAGTCAAAATGACCATGAAAGGTAAACGTTTTGAATCGATTCAAGACATCAAGGCAGCCACGACAGCGTAGCTAAAGACACTCACGAAAGAGGACTTCCAGAACTGCTTCAGAAAGAGGCAAAAATGGTGGGATACATGTGTTCAAAGTGAGGGGGAGTATGTTGAGGGGGATTCATGGCCATGTGTCTTTTACTGCAATGAATTTTGTTATTTAAACATTCACCGTATCGTTTGATCACACCTTGTATATATTAAATCAATCTACAGTTTACTTAAACATAGTGTTTTCTTTTTTTTTCCGTGAGCTTAAATGGCCTCCCTGCTGTAAGGGGTGGGAGAGATTTTCAAAAATAGACAAAAAACTTGACTTCCACGTTCACAGTTTCAAATGAAAAGGATATCGCCATCACTTGTAACACATCTTAATTGCTTCATTATATTTTTATGGAGCACTCGAATTGCTTGGAAGCAGTTTAATTAAAATGGTGCTTGTTTTATAGTTAACAGAAACGCAGAAAGCACGTATCCCGCAGCACCATCGATCATATTTTTCTTTGCTGCAGTCTCGAAGACAATGCGAACTGAGCAGGTTAATAAACTCTCGAACATTCAGGCACCATCAGGATGTAGATGCATGCATCTTCTTGGCCTCAGCTTCTCATAAACTTCAACTTAATCTTTACTTGAATCTGCAACATCATTTAATGAATCGCTGGCCATAATGAATTTTGTGGTCGGACTGGACATGCACTAATTCTTGTACAGTGTAAGAGAAGAAGAATTTTCCATAAAGCAGTGGTTGTTGTTAGGCACGGTTTCACATTGCTTTTGTATTTCACTATTATTTTCAGCTGGATTTACCGGGAGAGAAAAAGATGCAGTACTGAGTCCTACTTCAGTGGCAGCGTGCTGTGTGATCTTGATTAAATCACTTAATTGATGGGGTGGTTTTTTCCACCCTTTTCTAAATAAAATGGACTTCTTCCCCGGAGATGTGTGATACAGTAACTTTTGGTGTGTTTGTGACTTAAGACTGTTGTAGGTAGAAAAGAGAGAGGTATACAAGTTGAAAGGGTTCCTGGGAAAATGGGGAAAACGTGCTTGTTGTGCCCGAAGATAGTATCTACGTGGCAATTCCTGGAAGTTTCTGAAATGACTGAGTAGCTCACCACAGGACTCTAGCAACAGTGTTGCTCTGACCCATCCCTTACATTTCTCTTACTTACAATCACAACTGCATTAGACTTTGCAAGCTCTTGAAGGTCTTCAGTTCTCCTCTGAGAATGGGAAATTTGGGGATTTTTGGAAGCTCTCGTTACTTAGAACTTGTCCCAATATTTATATACAAACCTATAATAAAGCGTTGAGCCATTCCATTGTCACTCATTCAGTCACTATTTGCTAAATATTTATGAGGTTTCTGGCACGGTGGAGGTCAGGTTTTATTGTTTTTGACCTTAGAGCCTATATTATGTCAAATATAGACATAAAATACAGGATATTGACAATGTGATCCTCAGAGCAAGAAAGATATTTTAAACACTAAAATATATCCATTTTGCAGTGAAACTTCAAAAAAAAAAAGTTCTGACCAATAAAATATAGTGTGAAATTTTCTCCTATGAAGAAAGCAATCCAGCTCTGATTTATTAAAAATGGCAGCTCACAAGGAGACTCATAGAGGAATATAAATGTCAGAGTCAGAAAGTAAACAACTCTGCTATCCCAGAAGCAATGTTGACTTTAAAATACAGGAGCTGAAACTGATACTCCCCACCCCCTTCCCCAAGCACACGCGTGCACACAAACGCGCACACACACGCACACATACACACACACTCCAACTCTGAAGTTCACACTAACCCTTTAAGGAGCTTGCGAATGCTAATGTGAAAGTGATACATGGAAGAAAAATATAAATGATGAGTTAGAACAACACTGTTGGAACCGTCCTGTGATGAGCTCCTTCGTCATTTCAGAAACTTCTCAGAGTTGCCAGGTAGATGCTACTTCAGGTACAACAAGAATAAATATTGCAGAATCATTTATTAATTCCCATGTTAATATTTTATTCTGTTAATTGTCATCGTATAAAGAAAACAAATGCTATCTCTGTCTCTCATTTGGCTATAAGTAGCTTACGTGAATTTTTCATGGGTCCCATCATTTTATTTCTAAAAGCAACTTTCTAAATCCATTTTACAGTACATTTGGATTTAATTCTCTCAAAAACTCTATGCACTAGGGGGCCTCTAAATGTTATTACAATATTCTGCATTTCTATTGGATGAGGAAACTGAGGTACACACAGTGTTCAGAGATGTATTAAAAGGCCCACACAATGAGAACTCCCCCCAAATAAAGTCTAAAATAAAAACTACGTTTCGATACCAAAACCCACCTGACATTTACCTCCATCTAGGGACACTATTTATGTCACTGCTTCCTTTGTCTTACATTCTCTTTCCAGAACCAGGTCTCACTGGCTTTTCATCATCGGAACATTTATCAGAACAATTTTCTAGAAAGATACAAATGTCTTTCCTCTGCTAACTTGAGTTGTCATGTGATCCTATCTTGCCAACACAGAAATCAAAGACCGCAGTTCCCACGGCAGCCATGGGGACATGACCCACACAGGCGTTTACGTCTCCCGCCTACAGCTGCTTACGTATTCCAATATGCATTTCTTCTGGAGCTGGCGGCACAGGTAGCGAGATGTATATGTCTAAATTGTCATCACATCCAGAATTTTCAACAGCTTGCCTTTTGAACTATCACTTCACTAGCCCTGGCATCTTTTCTTCGCCAAGATATGCATTGCTTTGAAGTTCATGAACAGGACTTTATCGGTCACTTAGCTTCTTATTCTCTAAAGCTAAATGACCCTTTAGCTCTTTCATAGATGCCTATAAACTTGAATGAATATTTGCATCACTGTTTATGTCTCTATTTCTCTGTCTTTGCACAGGCTTCTTAGAGGGGTGTTTCTGTGTCTTACTGATATTTGTATTCTCTCTACCCTGCATTGCTGGATGAAGGGGTAAAGAGATGGATGGATGAATATTACTTAAAGCTACCCTGTCATGTCGGCCTCATGGATTCAGGAGGTTCTGTGCTTGGAATGCTTTTCCTCCCAGTAACTTCTTTGAATGGCTGCCCGTCTTTCAAGGTTAGCGCCGAGGTTTTCTTCCATATTAGTAATTCCCTAACTTGACTGAGCATGAGTTACAAGGGTTTCTTGAGGAAAAAGAAATTCTCAAGTCCTTCTGAAGGTGCCAAACCAGAACATCCAAGAAAAGGCAGAAATTCTGTATTTTTAACAAGCACTGCAGATAACTCTGTGACCAAGCACTTTTGGGAAAAGTTGAATTGCATAAAATCTGTAAGTGCCAGTGAGAAACATTCTCTCCAATAGTTTTCTACCTTTCTCAAGGTACTTTTAACCTACTTTAAAGTACACTCTTATGTGTAAAGTCTAACTCCACTATGGAGCATTGCCCCTCAGTTGAGAGTTAGAAACTTGTTTGGGTCAGATTTGAAATTCGCCGAAGTAGAGCATAGTGCTTTGCAAATAATAAATATCTGTTTAGTTGAGTCATTGCATGTACTTTGCGTAATCAACTCTCTGTACTAACATCAAAAAGATAAAAGAGCTACCATTTGCTTAAAAGATAAGTTTTAAATAAGTACAAGGTAACTCCATTTATTATTTCTAATGTATAAAATATAATATCATAATGCTTAATTTAATTGAATCCCACTGACATTTTGTTCTATAAATTTAAAAGCCTGGTATAATACTTAGTGACCTTTTTTAATCTTATGTCATTATTTACAGTTTTTCATGACTTCTGTTAGTAGTCAAGAGACACCTAATCATAGATGTACCTCTTTTAAAATGAATACATCATTGAAATAACCGATGCCTAGAATAAATAGATTTAAGAATAAAAATCTAAACCAAAGGAGTAATCCAAGAGATTGAACAGCAAGCACAAATTGAGAAGAAGAAAAAAAAAAGATCTTCTAAGGAACTGAAGTTGACATCCAGCAAATGAAAATACTGTTGAGTAAATGCAAAACATAGCACATCAGTCACGGTGGCCAGACAAGCAGAACCACAGCAGCACCCTGAAAATACAAGGGGAAAATACAAGAACGCCCCTCCACGGGTTCACTGATGATTAGGAGCAGCCTGTTTCGACAACGCAGAAAAGAAGACAGAAAGCCCCGATAGGTATGAGGTACGGGCCTCCCCGTGATGATGCGTTCAGGCTGTCTGACTAAAATGAGGGAGGGATGCATGTCACGGAGGTTCTCCTTCTCGAAGTATTTTTAATTATAATTTTACTTCAGTTTCTTGTTGTTTATATAAACTTCCGAAGTGAAGAAAGTGTAACATAGTGGTTAAAACCTCAAATTCTGGGGCCCTTCAGCAAGTCGTCCAGTTTGGCTATCCTTCAGTTTCCCTCTACACAAGGAAAATGTGAATCACTAACTCATGAGGTTATTAAGAACAATTAAATGGGTTAAATACCGTATTTTGCCATGCCTTATGTACTCACGTGTATAATGCACAGCCATGTTTTTAGCCCAAACTTTCCGGGGAAAAAAATCTTGTTTTAATTTTTTAATTCAAATTTTTATGTGTTTATATTTAGGTACTTGTTTTTTTGTATTATAAAGGAGTTTTAGCATTTATTTTTTAACACAGTACAAGAAATTTTGTGTAACAAATAATTACAAAACCCAGGAACAGGTACTAGGTACAAGAAATTTTATGTATAAAATTTTTTATATATAAAAAAAGATCATATGGCAGGGTATTATTTTGCATACAGATATCATTATTGATTTCTAGAGTTACACTTTTAATTCATAAGCATAAAGAAAAGAATTAAAAGCATTTATATACATACAGAATTAGTACCACTCAGGTGTAATGTGCATCCTTATTTTTCCCTCACAAATTTGGGAAAAAACATGCACATTATACACAGCAAAATACGGAAAGTTAAAGTGCTTACTTTCGCAAAAGACTGAAACCAATTAGTAGTAGCAGCTATAAGCAATTAAAAAATAACGTGTCAAGATGACTTAGGTACACATAACGGAAAACCTAAACTATCTAGTTTCAACAGTAGGGAAATTTATTATCACTTGTGGTAGGCAGTTTAATGGCTCCCCAAAGACTGTCTTTGTGCTAATCCTAGGAACCTGTAAAAACGCTACTCAAATGGCCAAAGGAAGTTAAGGTCGCAGATGGAAATAAGGTTGGTAATCAACTGGCTTTGAAATGAGATTGTTCTGGGCTGTGCAGATGGGCCCAATTTTGTCACAGGGTCCTCAAGTGACAGAAGGAAACAGGAAACTCGACGTTAAAGAGAAGTGACCATGGAACCAGCTGTTGGAAGGATACAATCACTGACCTAGAAGGTAAAAGAGGGCCAGGAGCCCAAAAGTATGGTCAGCCTTGGGAAATGGGAAGAGGTAAAGAAATGGATTCTCCCCTGGAACCTTTAGAACGATGGAAGGGACAGTAGATTTTTCCATTAACTGGAACTCAAGCAACTGGCACTCTCAAGCAACCAGCAGATAAACATCAAAGGAATAATACTGCAATGGTGTACCTCACGTTATCTACATAGCTTCCGATTCAGCTATTTAAACAAAATGAAAATGGCAATAGTAACAAAGGGAACAAAGAAATTTAGTCAGATCATCTACAAGAGGATAATATTTAGAAAAACAATCACTGTATAATTTGGACAGGTAGGTCATTCACCGTAAGTGTCTCAAGAAGAAGAGGAGAGTAGGGCACAACACCAAGAAAAATGCAACACTTTATTTTTAAACTTCTGTTTCAGGCATAAAATGACTGACTCAGATTTTTTTGAGTCATCTGTAAGTCTTCCTAGTGGAGGAGTCTGTGCTTTGAAAGCACGAAACTGGAGAGTAGTCTATGATAAATGGTGTTATTATTTCCAATTAACATGCTGCTCTAACTGTAATAGGAGGATGCATCTCCACCCTGTGTCATGTCACCTGCACGTGCTCTCTGTAAGAGGACTATTATCATTCTCCCATGTCCTTGTCATAATGTCCAGCCACGTGACTTGCTTTGACCAGTGAAATAGAAGAGGTATCTTAACATAAGGGATTCTAAACAGGAGCTTTAAGATCCGTCTTGTGACCCTTCTATTATCTTGCATTTCCCTCTGTGTCCCCCAAAATAGCATGATCCTACATCACAAAAAGACCTCACTGAAAACCAGCTAATGAAATATAGTTGGCACTATGTCTAGTCAAGAGTCTATATCCTTAGGCACGAATAAACTAAAGAAATCTAACCCTCATATCTGTCTTAATCCATGAATCTTTATTGAATTTTAAATATTTTCAGATTATAACCTTTGGTGGGGACATTCTGTAGGGGCTCCTCAGTGTTCAGTAGTATTAATAATTCTTATATTTTCCTGGATAGTGCATGGCATGGTATCCAGATCAATAAACGTCTTCTAAGGCTTCTCCAAGGTGCTTGCGAGTTTGGAACAAAGCTTAGACACCCCAAGTACACAGTCTTAGAGCTAATGATCTCCTATTTAACATTCAAAGGAAGAGTAAAATATCAGAATGGGACTAATTTTCTAAAAGGATTGAGGAAAAGTAATCAAGCCTAGTATTCTAGGAGGCAACAATGGCATTTTCAAAGTAAATTGCAAATTGTTGAGTTCTAAGTAAGAAAAGTCAATAGACATTGGTAACACGCTGAGACACTGTATAAATGGCATTGAGTCAGTGAGAATTTTGCGAATAAAGCCTGCTGATTTAGGTCAACATTGAGAAGTTACTGAAAAAACAATAGAGATGATAATCTTGGCAATCTTTATTCTTGTACTGCATGAGAAGTGATGGTCCTAGTTGCTTGGTTGTGGTTTAAAAAGCAGCTCAAAGATCAGCACTTGAATTTTCATCACACCTCTCTGGACCTGGTAAACAGGAAATGTGTATTTTTAATCAGTATGGACACTGAATTATGTGTACGATAAGTAATTTGCCCAAATTTAATAATTCAGTAAGAAGTGGTCATTCCCAACAGGTTGTACTATTTTTTTTTTTAACCCATCTTCCTCCCTATTCCACCATGAGCCCTGGGACTGTGTCTTTTCGTCTTTTTTTTTTCTGTCTTTTAAAAATAAGCCAAGGTACAGCGTGCACTGCCTAGAACGGAAGGGATACCCACATATATTAAATGCTAAATGATGGAACTGATGAAGTTAAGACTCAATTATCTTGCCTCTCACCACTCTCCTATAAGTAACATGCACATACAATGGTCATGGAAGTATTTATTCATCCTTTCAAGTTATTGAAGCATTGAGCTTTATAGTAGGGGGTGAATGTTGAGATATTGGTGTATTTATTTTGCTTCTATGAATAAGTTTTTATGGGTGCTCAAATAGTGAAATTATGGCCATTTAAAAATGTGTACGGTAGAAATGTAGGCGGATTATAATTTACCCCCTCTGAAGTATTTCTTAAAAACTTGGGTCATATCAACGGCAGTTGGCACCTCAGTAATTCAGTGCATGACCCTTTTCCAAAGTCTCACGAAAGTGGGATCCAATCCCTATTTACTGGTTACTGTTTATTTCCAGGATAACACACTTACTGTCCGCAAAGAAGGGAAAAACACTCGTGGGCATTTTTAACTAAAAAAAGTAAACAAGGCATCTTGCTGTTTCTTTCATAAAGTCTCATAAAGTTCCAGGTGTTGAAATATATTTACAAAGCATGTCATAGGCAGAAGCAGAGCACATGTTATCGCGGTGAACGGTGGGAGCGTAAGTGTTGCATGGCTGAACTAGAAAGCCTTTCTCTGTGGCTGTGATGTACAATGCCACCTCGTGCCTGCCAGTGTTTAATTAGGAAAGCGGATTCTCTGCCTGTGCCAATATTTGCATTTTCCTTCGAATGGATCTCTTGCATAATACTTGTCCAATCTATTCCAAGTGAGAAACAGCCTTGATGAGGAGAAATTGCTATAGAATCATGGAAAGCCCAAGGTGGGGAATGAAGAATTAGGGATAGCAAGAAGGAACAGGAGCTCACATTGGGTTAGCCGCTGACAGCTTGTCAGGTGCTATTACCATACAAATGTTATCGAATTCAATTTAATCTCCCCAGCAACCTACAGACAAAGCGTTCAGAGAGGTGGTGGAGCTGCTGAGGTGGCACACAGCTGTTTTCCTGCTGTGCCCGGGGGTCAGTGCTGGCTTCTACTCTGTGCCTGCTTCTGCCGCAGATGAGCCCTGTGAGCTTTCATGAGCTTCATTTCCAAAGTCTATGTCACACTTAGAAAATACCACTTATTATTAGAATGACGTTATTTAGATACTAGCCGTTGAACTAGGGGTTCTTAGGAGTTGCGTTGATGATAAAGTGAGACAAGGCTCTGAGTTCACTTTCAGCAGAGAAGCACCACGTTACTTAGAACTCGCCATGAATTAACCCCCGTGGAGGAAGGGCCATCACGCCAGCATTCCTGGGTCTCCTCATCTCTCCTTCACCCTGTCGAAAACCACACTCCAACAAAGCCGTGTTAACAGTAAAGCTGACGTGTGATTTTTGTGTGCCTAACTCCTTTGTTTCTCAACTGTTTGAGGAGGATTTTCTTTTTTCTTTTTCTGAAGTTCATTATTGCCATCCCTGTTAAATTGTTCTTCACTTTCAACTACCACTTGGTGGCCATAAACCCTCTGAAAATGTCGTGTTTTGGATGTGACATGATATTTTAACTTTATCATCTGTATCTATTTTAAGGAAATTCTATTTAGTTTAAATCTTGGGTCTTACAAACAAGTTAAGCAATTGCATTAGAAAAATAGAAAAAAATTTTGAGAATGTATTTCAAGTAATTGCACAATTGTGTTGTTGTTGTTGTTTTTAGGCACTGAATGTTAATATGTGATAGCAACAGTATACCTGCAATCTTCAGAAATAGATGGAAGATTAAGTATATAGTTACAAAAATGTTCACTTATTGTTCTCTAGCACATCCCATTTTCCTGAGTTTGGGTTCATTAGGGTGAGTAATGTGATACTTAAATATACCAAATGGCCAAGAAAAGTAGAGGGTTAGCAGGAAACATCTTATACGAGATCTCGAGGAATGCCTGTCATGTAAAAATATATCCAGGCTCATCATTCCTCATTGAAGTTCCTACTAACTTCAGAATAAAATAACAAGGATCATTGCTTTTGTCTTGATACTAAGACAAAAGTATCTGTTTCTCTGGAGAAGTATTTTTCTTTTGGATACTTCAATAAACTTTTCGTATTTCTTTCTGGTTGAAGTAAAGAAAATGTCCCAACTACTGTTGCATTCTTAGAACTCTGTTAAGTTTATTGACAAAATGAAGGGTATCTGCCCTCATTTGGTTTTCCTGTCCACCATTTCTGGCAGAGAGGTCCTAAAAACCTTCCAGATTTTTCTAAGGAATGAAAGCAATAAAGGTATCTTTTGTTAATGACATGACTTTTGCAAAGTACCTAAAGGTGGGACCTGGTTACCTGCAGAGCTAACCGTTTGATTAGAGGGTCAGACCTTTCAGTCCCACCCCCTGATGTCCTGGGAGACAGGAGGGGCTGGAGGCTGGATGGCCCGTGATTTAATCAATCATGCCTCTATAATGAAGTCTCCATAAAAACCCAAGAGGACTAGGTTCAGGAAGCTTCTGGATTGGTGAGCACATGGACATCTAGGGAGGATGGGGTGTTAGAACAGAGGATGGTGTGTTAGGACGGAGTATGGCCTTTCCCTACACCTTTCCACACACCTTGCCCCCTGCATTTCTTTCATCTGGCTGTTCCTTTTGAAATAAATGTGTAACTTAGAAGTAAAGTGTTTTCCTGAGTTGTGTGAGCCGCTCTAGCAAGTCAATCGAAATGAAGGAGGAGGTTGTGAAAACCTTTAAAAGATAGCCTGCGGTGGGACACAGGCTATGGGTGATAGCCTGGGCTTGCAGCTTCTGAAGCAGAGGTTGGGGGGCAGGCAGCAGTCTTGTGGGACTGAGCCCAAGCTGTGGCATCTCCAGGTAGATAGTGTCAGAACTGAGGTCAATCGTAAGACACCCACCTGGTGTCCAGAACAGCGCTTGGTGGCTTGGGGGGAAACCTCTCCCACATTGGAACTGGTACCAGATACAGATTCTGAAGTGGGTAGCACACATGTACTAAGTACCAAGTCTCAGAAAATGTTGTCACAATCCCTGTTACGATCCTCCTGATATTATAGTCTCAGACAATGAATGGTTTGAAGGCCCAGGTTAGGTGCTACTTGAAGGACATTCATAGGATCATAGACTTTAGATTTTTAGGGAATTTTAGAGCTCCTCTTGCCTACTGATGTGTCACAGTTTATTATTTTGCACACTCCCTTTGGGATTCCCCCCTTATCTCTGACTCATCTCTACTATTATTTTTTGATAAATATTTTGATTTAAAAAATAATAAACGTATATACATACCTAATGAAAACAATCACAAATCCAAGTTATAATAAGATATTCATTTATTTTCAGATAAATTAATGTTATATATGTATAAAATATAATTAAAATGAAATTTATACGTGGGTGTATATATATATAGGTATACAAGGGCTGCCCAGAAATAATCCAGCCATAAACGCCTCTATTTTTCATATTACATGGCTGGATACTTTCCAGACAGCCCTTGTATGTACACACACATAAACACAAACTCCCTAAGTCAGCTCTTTCACAGCAGTAGGATACACGCCCTGCAAACAGTGATTTTCTTGAAAAACCACTCATTGTGTTTATCCCGCTGTCCTCCATAACAGGACATCTCTGGGAACAAATTTGAACAAATATTTGTATCTCTGTAGTATTTGCCTACTGAACACAGTTCTCCTCTCTGAGGTCACATAGAAGAGGTTAAATATTTCTTCCAGGTAATACCTTTAAAATCTGTTTGAATGGAGTGTTAGAATTTACCAGATTGTTTAAAACAAATAAATTCCTTCATGGGTAAGCCATTAAAAGATACACTCAATAAAAGTGAGCATATTAGAATTGTCTCCAGCCAACAGGTCTCAGAGATCAAACTCAGTGATGGCAGAATCAGTCCCACATTGTCACAGCTCTGGGCGTGGGACAAGTCTTCTTGATAACTTTTACAGCCTTCTGTAAAACGACTCTTGCTTTTTGTTTATTTGGTTTTTGGCTTCTTTTCGCAGAATTCTACTCAAAAGACTAGTTTCATAAACAAAACAGTTACAATTCTTAGAGATTGTTTTCTCCTTCTTTCAAAATATATTTTTTTAAAGAAATGGCACGTAGAACAATAATTGCTGGCCCCCACAATTCATTCCAGATGGATAGCTTCTCATCATGTCCACACTGTAACTTCTTCCTTAAGCTGACAATAAGGTGGTGACTGAAGAGTGAGTGAATGAACTTGAAATAGGGTGAGTGTCAGGGTGAGAGCATCTATAGACCCTTACATTTATGCCTGCAATCCTGACAGCTCTCTCTCCTGCAACACCTCCCTACATGTTCACTACCCTGCAAAAATCCTCCCGGTCCCTCAACTCTATGAGTATAGACACCCATTAAATTGAAGATAGACATAAAATAATTTTATCTGAATTTCATAAAAAGATCTATTTTCTGTACATTGTCACTCACAAAGAATCAGAATAAAAAGGCCTCTAAACTACCTAATGTCAGTGTCTGATGCTTAGTAAAGATTTCGTATGTCTCCACTTACCCTTGTTCATTGTTTTTTTATTGCTAAACTTACTGAGGTGACATTGGTTAGCAAGAATTACGTAGGTTCCCGGTGTACAGTTCTACAGTGCATCGTCAACTTGCTGTGTAATAAGTTCACCACCCAGTGTGAGTTCTCCTTCCATCATCGTTCATTGTTTAGAGTCTCATTCTGACCCGTAGATTATTCTTAGTTGACACACATGCACATACACGCTACAAATACAGCACACTGGCGACAAATGCCTGGCCCGTGTACATAACACACACAATCGTCATGGTTGCTTGGCAACTGTTCACGTGTACTGTGTATTGGAGAGGAAGCGGGTACAGAGCAGTGAGTGAAAGCCTGATCACCTGCACTGATTTCAGGGCGAGGGAAACCACTGTCAGCGTTCAAATGCCTCTTTTGGGCTATGAAAGATGAGCAGAAAATAAAAAGTTCATTTGCCTCTTTTTAAAAATTAAGTTAAATCAACAGGCATATTGCGAGAGAGCAGTAAAAAGTAGCTGACTGTGGATAAAAAGAAGAGACAGATATACCTGACAAATTAACTCTTACACATTGTGGTAAGATGAGCTACTTGATACTGCCTTGAACACACAGCGTTTCCCCCTCTTATTTCCAGATTGAAGAAAATCTTATTAGACATGAATTTTTCACAGGCTTTTTTTAATGTTGGTCCGAAGTAAAAACTGTTTAGCTATTTTAAAACACTACATTTTTCTCCCCACAATGTATATCCTGTAGTTGGCTGATATTCTAAACATAGGCTCCAAAGGAAATAACTTACCTGAGCGTAGTTCCTGCCATTCCTCTTAGTAAATCTTCTGAGTTCTGGCCTCCCTGGGTTACAAGATTTTATTTGCATTACTGAAAAGCCGATAATCTGTATTATGCATGGATATATCTGCTTGCACTTCTGTACTTTTTAGTTCTGAGCACTCGTGTCGTCCAAATAGTTACTTTTGTTCTGTTAAGTTGGGTGGTCAAACATATCTTACTCAAACATCTATTTAAAAAAAAAAAAAATCAATCTGTTCTGTTTGTCAGACGTTGGCCCAGATATCCCGAAAGAAAACAGGGTATCTGAGGAAGGTTCCTACGAAACAGCGTCAGACTTTACGTGGGCTGTCTGGAAAAACTCCAGCCATCCATGCCTCTATTTTTCCTACTACATGGCTGGATACTTTCCACACAGCCCTCACACTTTCATATCCAAAGCTAAAATGCTTATGAATTTAAAAAATTTTAGTCCTGTTGCTGATATTTTGAACTATCAGCTTCCTAATTACTGCACTTGTAAGAAATACCAGGAGTTACATTTACAAAACAATGGACCAGGATAAGCAAAGCACAAAGCCAACTCCACCCTTGCTCCCCTGAGTCTGGGAGAGGTGATGACAGCCATGGGAGAGGAACCTGCTGTTTTTCTTATTCTCCAACTCCCGTGGGCTCTCCCATGATAAGCAAATTAGAGAAAGCAGATGATTCTAGAAGGTTCTTCTATTTAGCAAATACTAGGTGAATGCTTCCGACATTCCAGTACTAGCCTTCTGTATGGAAAAACAGCGATTTTTCCTCTGTTCTTTTTCTCTCGAAGGAAAGAATTCAGTCCAGAGACAGAGCTTGTGAAAATAGTTAAGCATTTATTAGTAAAAGAAAGTACGCTCCTAGACGTGGAGCGGCTGACCCAAGAGCACCGGGAAGCGGCCCCCCTCCATGGTTGGGGAGGTTTTGTGTCTCTGGGTGTAAGCTCCCCTCTTCCTTTTCTGCGTGATCCTTCTGAAAAGAAATCTCAACAGTTAAGTGTTGTTTATCAATGACTTGTGTTTACATGTGCGAAAGGCAATGATCAGATTTACGGATGAGGTGAACTTGAAAGAGCAAGTCAATGTTTTGAATTCCTGAACCAAAAACACCTTGGTATTGGGGGGGAGGAAGCAACTTTCCGGTACCCTTCCTGCTAGGCTCTCTCTGTGAATAATGAAATAAACGTGAGGCAGACTACAAGAGAAAATTCCCCCACTGAAGTACATACAGATGTATGAGAATCCCACATCCACGGGAGAGCCAGAGACCCCCTTTATCCCTGAGAGGTTCAGAGACAGAAGGGGAAAATGAGGTGATAGGACATTCTGAGATCGGGATGAGGTGAGGCTCCGTAAAGACTTCGGAAGGGAGGAAGGTCCTTCAGAAGGAACATAAGAACAGATGTTCAATAATTAGAAGCATTGCCCTGCCCTATAGGTAGGTCATAAAAAGTTATTTCCAGTGATAGCTTCTGTTAGGGACAGGGCCCCTCATTAAAATGCTAACGAGGAGGCAAGTTACTCCTGAGCCTGCACGGCCTTCATTGCCTTCAGCTCAAAATAATTCACCTGCCAAAGTGGCATGTCTTGGGGAGTCTCATTCTGAACCCCTTCAGTTGTCTTCAGGAAAGCGCTGGATATACAAACAGGACATCAAACTGGAAAAGTAAATCCTAAGATTGTGTGCTTTCTTTAGATGTTCAGAGCAAGTACAGACATGTACAAATTTGAGAAGTGGACAAGCAGCAGTATGCATGGGCCTGGGTTAAAGACACTACGTCACCAACCAGATTTGTATAAAAGATAATATAAGCGAGGGAGGCAGGGCCGCCATCCCAGCACCCCAGGTTTGCAGGTCCTACTCCTCAAACCTTCGGAATGTTAAAACTGAGCAAAATAGCCTTTGCACTGGGCCAAAGCAGCACTGTATTCCAAACATTGGTTTGCAAAACTAACAGGAAAGCAGACCATTTGACGATGGGATTGAAAACTAAAGACGTCCTTTCAAATTAGCATCACTAGGTTAGCTTATCTCAATCTATAGAAATTCCTTCCTCTGATTGTTAACAACTGTAGAAATTTTTTTTCTTTTAATCATGTAGTTATTATTCTTCCCTTTCTCCTAAATACTCCTTGCCTTTGCCTCCTGATCGGAACACTCATTGGGTTTCTGCCTGACTCAGTGCTTCTGAGTTAGTTATTCTTTTGGATCTCAAAACACTTTTCCCCCTTTATTTTTAGGTTAGCCAATTTATAGCAATCAACAGTTTGCTATGGCCATCGCTAAAGATCTACCCAGCACAGGTGGCATGGGAAAAAAATAGGACAGTATCTGTTATACAATGAAGGAAAGGGTACTTTCACTGTACTGTGTTCTGGTTGATAATACTTACCCATAATTGCACTTGAAGGGCAATACAAATATCACAGGCAGATTGTTGGGGGAATGCAAACTCTTGGTGAAGGATGCCGTATGACACGAGAATGCTTGAGAAAGTTACAGATACTTAGCTTGAAAATGAAATGGAAACATGTTTGAACTTTCGTAATTAAAAGACTTTCTTGAAAAGAGTAATTAGACAGTTGTTCAGTTCTCCCAAGAGCAAACCTAGGGGAAAGGGTAGAAACCACAGTAAGACAAGTTTTTGATCAACATTAAGGAAACGCTTTGAAATATCCAGAGCTGTCAAATCAGGACGTAGTGAATTCCCAAGCACAAAATTGAGATCTATCGTGCTATACAGTTATGGAGAGATTTCAAGGACAACTGGAGTGTAAGATTATATGCTAATAAAGATTCCCTTGGAACTATAATACAGAAACTTGTTTTTGTTGGGGTTTTTTTTTTTTTTCATTGTCACCAGTTTATTTGTCTGTTCCTAAAAACTGAGGTCAGAAAGGGATATTCTAGAGAGAAAAGATAACTTCTAATAAGTCTACAGCAACTTGACACCATGAAAATCAGAAACCCGCTAAGCTGACCTGGCCTCCTTGGGGAACTTTAGCCTTCTGCCTACGTAGAACTCTCCCAACCTTTTTCCACTTGTGTGCCCCTTTTAACCCCGTTTCTAAAAATTGTACCCCTTGCTTTTAAAACAGCTGTTTTTAAATACTAACCCTTTTTTTCGGTGCCTATCTTAATGTAAAATAGTGAAAATGAGGTAATAAGTAAAGAAAAATTACTACCCTAAAAGTACAAACCACAGATTTAATTTTATAATATTCATAGCACAGTTAAATATTAATGATGGTCAATTATTTAACTTTTATTTTATTATTCATAATGGTATTTATTTGTGTTCTCTGAAAAGTCTGTAATAATTGCTATGCAAATCACTAGCAGATTGAACAGTTGTTAGTGAGATTATTGAGCTTGCTTTGATGCACTTAGTTTCTTAAAAATCAGACTCAAAAGATGCAAGATACTGTCTTAAATCCAGACTTACATTAAGCTTGTTGCAGTACCTACTTTTTTATTGTTAAATTTATTGGGGTGACATTGGTTAGTAAAAATTACAGGTTCTTACTTTTTATAAAGGTGTAAGAAGAAAAAACTCTCTCCACTAGTTCAGTATTAGTAAATGGTAAGAGGTATTTGAGTGCCTTCTCTCTGACCTGTCTGTATCTCTCCCTGACATCTATCCAGAAGATAATTAGATGCTTTCTTTTAAAATCAGAATTTAAAGAAGAATCAGTTAAAAGTTTGATTAACTGCGCTTTTTCATTCTTTGAAGAATTTTTCATTGAAGGGATCTGCAATCCAGGTGTTTTCTTTTCCACATTAAGGGAAGTACTTATAAAAGGACACTTCAAGAGCTTCCAAGTGACTTACAACATTCTCTTTCACGTTTTGGGACAGGTGCAAGTCATTCTCAGATAAGAAGTTGTGCAGAGTTTCAAAAACTTCAGGCTGACCTCTTTTAATACATGCTTCCCAAAAGTCCAGTTTTTTCATCATTGACTCTATCTTGTTGGTTACTTTGAATATAGTGATTGAGCTGTTTTGAAGTCCCAAGTTGTGTTTGTTTATGTCTAGAAAAATATCTGATAAATATGCAAAACTTGGAAGCCAATCACTGTCCTGAAACTTTGGAGCAAGAGGGAAACGATGGTCTTCAAAAAATACCTGCACTTCATGCCTAAGTTCAAACATCATGTAAGCACTTTGCCACAAGAAAGCCACCTGACCTCCGAATGCCAAAGTAAGGTGCTGTGAATGCTGTTCACTTCTTCACACAGCACTTTAAACAATCTGGAGTTCCGTGATCGTGACTTAATAACATTTACAACTTTTACAGCCTC
This sequence comes from Lyroderma lyra, assembly GCA_004026885.1. NCBI lineage: Eukaryota > Metazoa > Chordata > Mammalia > Chiroptera > Megadermatidae > Lyroderma > Lyroderma lyra. The sequence goes on along the minus strand of PVJL010000098.1, from coordinate 561,903 downwards.
ATCAAGAACATCTTTCAATTTACTAGAAAGAGGCTTAGATACAAGACTTTGTTTATGAATGCAGCAGTGACTCACTCCATGGTACACGGGGAGCTACTTCTTTGATTTGGCCCCATAGGCCTGTAAAACAACCTGACACAGACTTGCCTCTGTCAGAACATAGACCGCAACAATTCGACCAACTAATGTCCTTTTCCATGAGATAACCATTGATTTCATTAAAAATATCTTCGCCTGTGGAACACTCTGTCAGTGGGTAGCAAAGCAGCAATTTCATTTCCTAGCAACTACCTCGCGATGACGAGCAAAATAGATAAATCAGCAACATCTACACTTTCATCGACTTGGATGGAAAAAAATTTACTTTTCTAATTTATCTACTACTACAGCTTCAACATCATCAGACATTTTCTGAATTCACTGAGACATTGTATTTTTTGAAAAAGAGGTATTATTGATTTTGCAGACATGTTCTTTCCTAAACATACAAAATAACAATGAGAAATTAAATCTTTAGTTATGATGTGCTTTTTACCACATTTAGCTATGCGATAAGCATGGTGTGAAGCCTCAACTGCATTCTCGTTGTCTTTCTTTCCTGACATCCTGTATGAAGTAACAGTTGGATGCTTTTCTAAGTGCTGGGATAATGTATTTGTTTTTATACATAAGATGTTTAATTTCTAAATGTCACATGTGTAGAGAGGGTTTTATGTAACTGTTGGATAATATTTGTCCACAAACAACACATAAAGGCTAAGGACAGTCATCATGAAAACCCATATTTAATATACTCCTCAGAGTATTTCCTTTTCTTCTGTGTAGTATCTGAGGCACACACCATTTTACTATCTCCTGGTGTAGGTGTATTCATAGTTGTAGACACATACTGAGAAGTACTTGGAGACGGGTTATAATCCACATCAAGTTTTGTTTTTTTAACTGTCCCTGTTTTCAACCACTGATCCATAACTGACACACTTAAAAATCACTGACAATAGTAACTCAAACTATGTTAAAAATTAAATTAAACTACTTGAAAAGAATCACTGTTAAAGACAATACACTTAGTTATACTCAGTCAATAACTGAACTGTTCAAACAGTCTGTTTACAGATGTATTTATATGTTTGGGGAAGTTTTAGAAATGTTGCAAATAGATTTTTCTGAAACTGTAGTGATAGGTAGAAGAGTGGTTTGGGGGAAGGGTTCATAGCAACACTCTTGACCAATCATCATTCACTCATGCAATCTGATTTTTTGTTGTTGTTGTTGATTCCCTGCCTGGGAATCGAACCCAGGCTGTGGGATTGAGAGTGCTGAAGCCTAGCCACTACAGATCAGGAACCCCTGATCTGATTTTGAAGTGTCTCCATTAATGGTGATTCAAACTTAACATTTATTGTTTCATGACTAACATTTTGCATTTTTTTTACTTTACTTGTTTTTTCACCATTACTGATTATTTTTCACGTACCTCTCAATGGCCCAGCACGTACCTACGGGGGGGTACATGTACCACCTCTTGGGAACAGATGTTCCAGTCCTTCATCTTTTGTTCTCTGCCTCCCATACAGTAAAGTCTGAGTTCAAATTTTAAAAATATGTAAAAAATGTAGCAGTAGATCACTTGAATTGCTATGATAACAACAAGAACTCCATTATTCATTTCTACAACATTCAATTCCTTGCATAGTGTTTTCCTGATACTACAAAGATGCTTAAAGGACATAGTGTAGTAGGGAGTGGTCATTTTGACGGCTAATGTGACTCCATTAATATGACTCCAAAGCGAACATTTTAAATGCAGGATCTACCCAGTTTCTCGAGCAAAGTGCTACATCCTTAGAGTGATACCTCCAAGTAGATAGGCACTGGCTTCCACTGTCATGGCCTATCAACATCATGTTATCTTTATTCCCTGAGAATTGGTAGAATGGCAGAGATGAAAATGTAAAGGTATGACCGTCAATGAAGTGCCTACCATGTGCTAAACACTGAGTTCCTCTTTCAAATTTGCTGTTTCATTTAGTCCTTATACCAACTTAGGAGTATAGGTACAGCCATCTTGACCTCACAAAGAAGGAAATGGAATTCCATCTGTGGGGAGGCTCACCCTAAGACTGAGCACTGGCTGGTGTTAGCTCTGGAGTTCATCAACACGAGGAGATTTTCATCCCACGAGGAGAATGGAAATACAAACAGACGTGGAATGAATGAGCTTTCACAAATCTAGTTCTTAATTGCTACCAATCTACTCCCTGTAAAGATCTGCCATTTATAGACACAAGAATACAAACAACCCCAAAACAATTAGCATCAGACCACAGGGACTCTGGGAAAGCAAAACCACAGGAGGAGAAAGTCAGTCTCCAGGCTTTTTACAGTTCTCCATGTTGAGGACTGTAACTACACAAGTGCTCCTGCAATAATTGTGCATATTTTTCAGTTTTGCTAGAGTTTAAATGTCTTATCATGCCTGAAAAGAAGAAATCTAGTGAAATCACAGAAAATATATTCCAGGTTTTTAAGCTTTGACCACTAAAACCTTGAAATACCATCTTACCTATTTTTGATATAATCTATATTGTGTAGACAATGGGCTGAAATGAAATCAGATTCTGACTGAATTTAATGCTTAATTAACATGTGCCTTAAAAAAAAAAAAAAAAAGAAAGAAAAAAAACCCATTCTTTCAGTGATGGTACAGATCCATGAAAATGATGAAGAATTTTGAAATGACAAAAATTTTTTAAAAATTTTCCCACTTTGTAACTCAAGTTACTTACTGTTCTATTACTCTGGAATAGATCACTATAAATGCCTACTTAAATGAAAGCATTAATATGAAAGCATTTGACTTGATTCTTTTTTTTTCCTGAAGAACCACATATTTCTTTGCTCCCAAAGTTCCTTTTAAATAAGCAGCAGCTTTATCAGACAGACACGTGGACAAACACTACACAATTGCTATACTCTTCACAAGGTGTAGCTTCATAGTCTGCGTATGTTTAAAAACATTGACTGTAATTGTAGAGCTTCTGAGTAAAGGGCAGATCAACAACCACCACACCCCATGACCACCGACCACGCGGGGCAGTTAACTGTGATCCCCTGTTCTCGGGTGAAATGAAGGAGCTGGATTAGCTCTTTTGCAGGTTTTTATCAATTCTGAAATGTTACGTGACCTCTCCCCTGGAACAGTATCTTTGTGTGCAATTATTCAGGAGATACTCCCAAACACAACTAGTGTCAAACACCATCTTTCCTTTCCATTTTGTGAACTAGACTAATATATTTTCTTTAGTTTAAAAGGGTACTTTGGAGAATTTTATTTTATATAACAGATCTTAAAACGGCCCTTTCATTGAAGAAGGGCTTAGCGAATTGTTCTTGAGAAGAAAAAAAATGATGAGTGTATTTGTGATAGTATTTCATTTCTGAGCTTAAATTGGTATTCATATTTTAACTACTGAACTACTATTTTCTGATTTCATCTTTTATCATTAACATTACTAAACTTCCTTTAATGGTACTCGTTGTCTAATAATGTTTTATTAGGCTTCACTTGAGTCTTGCAGTATAGATAAATGTTTCCATGAGGGTGATGGTGTGCCCCATCTCCCAAGGTTCTAGATGTGGGGATACAGGGTTGGGAAAGAGGATCTTCCCTCACAGCTTTTACAGTCTTGTCAGGTGGATAAAAAGGGACTTAACCAACAGGGAGGCCATCCTGGGTGTCCAGTGGAGGAAGACCGTGCGTTCATCCATTTGAAGGAATCAGAACTCTTCAGAACAGCCCATTAATGCTAGGTCTTAAGAAGGAATGGAGTTTTGACTACAACTGGTGGACAGAATGTTCTTGTTTTCCACACTAACTTGAAAGGTGCTTGATCCACTCTGGACTGAGTTTCTGATTTTTTATTTTATTTTATAGAATTAAAAGTAACAATAGTGATCTGAGTGCCTTTGGGGATGTTTAGAATGCATAAAGCCATCTTATGAACTTCCTCTTATTCAGTTCTCAGAGCCACTCAAGTCGGGCAGAGCAGACACTATGCCTACTTTTCAGATAATGAAACTGGGGCTCAAAGATTCCCAATGTTGCCAAGATAATAGATGATTAACTGGAGAAAAACCCATTTAACCTAAGAAACCAAAGCTGTGAATGCTGCTGTGATACTAAGTCCTACCAGGTGTGGGGGACGATAACTCCGAGAGCAAGGCCTAGTTTCCTGAGAGTAACATTATTCATGTTGTGTGTTTTAATCAATACTGTTTACCTAAGAATTTATTAATTACCATAAACCACACTGTAATATTGTCAACAAAAGAACATCCAGCCTAAGAGAAAGCTTGTAAGAGTTTATCTGAGTCAAACTGACGACAATTGCCAAGAAGCAAAATCTCAACGGATTGAGAAAATGCTCCAGAGAATGACAATTTTGCACCCTGTTTTAGACCTTAGAATCAAAGGAGGAGACGTAAGGCGGGGTGGGAGAGTTACATGAAATTCATTGGTAGTAGGTTAAGGAGATGGGATAAACCAAAGTGAGAATATTTCTGAGATGGAATAAAAAAGCGAAACAGAGAGACACACATTTTTTTTTTACATTGGTGAGTACAAAATAGTTAACATTTCCAGCATTAGAAGAAACATAGTAGGGGGAGCATACTTGAGAGGACACTCAGGTCAGGTAGCAGAGCTTGAACATCAAGATCATTTCTCCACATACCCCTGGGCTTTAACCCTGCGGATGGCGCCATCAAAGAAATGACAGCATAGGTCGCATGTATCCGAGAGATACAGTCATTACTAGTGTGTGCTGAAATGAAAGAAATATTTTTAAACACTGCAGATATAATAAAATACTTGATTTTAAAATTTACTTTCAGTTACAATCTAGAAATTATTAAACAAAAAGAAATAAAAATATGAAGAATAAAAAGTTTTCTTACCAAATAACGGAAACCTGGATATTGCAAAAGAATACAACTAAGAGTTTTAACATTAATTAATCGGAATCTTCAATAGCTGGTTTTGCAAAACGTTTGTAACAAAACATTAAAAAAAATCATGTATTATATTCACAATCTTTTAAATTATATTTCGCATTTCAGCCCATACTATTAAGGAATGTGTCTCTCGGGTACACACACCCGACGCTGTAATGTTTTGACCATGCCCTCTGCAAGGTTAAAGCCACTATTGCAGCTCCAGACTTCTAGTGCTGACTTTGTTAAAACCTTGGAGGGTATGTAGCTAAGGGAAGGAAGAATTAAAGACTGCTCCTTTCTCTTTGGCCTGTACACTCAGCTTTATCTGAACTGAGTGAAGAATATAGAGCATTTATACAAATCTACTGGAGTTTGAGAGAGCTCTTAACTGTATTTCTGAAAAGTACATATATTTCATTAGGAATAACCCAGACGTGGGAATTTCCAGTTGTCCTTGATATTCCTGATACCAGATAGGATTCTAATCATTAAATCCAAATATTCTGGGGAAAAAAATCTCAACCCTCATACCTCAGTAGTGAATCTCCCATCTGTCTTTCCTTATAGAAATTAGGAAGCCTTCGTAAGCCTTTGTTTCTTTTCTGTCTGGAAAACAACGGACAGTGCGACCCTGACTGTCATCTTGTTTTTCAGCTGCTAATGTGATTCTGCCAGTAAGTAGCAACCAGTGGTGACTATTGCGATTCAAATTAAAAGGAGGCAAGTGGAAGGAGGTGCAGACAAAGCTCAGATGTGTGTTTGTTGATATTTGTCGCAGGAGGTTAATTAGCATTAACAGAAGTATCAGCAGTCGCTTGGACTTCCTCCGAAGGTACTGACTGCTCGCAGCGGTGTCGTACAGAGGAAAACAAGTCAAAATAGTTTTCCTTTTTCCTCTTACAGAAAACCATTTACAAAAACAAACAGAAAGTAATTGGATTCTTTTTTGTTTGCTTTCTGTTTCTCCTTTTCAGCTACGTGTTTGATTTAGTTGCTGCTTTTCCGCCTTCCAAGTCCTACATGGTCGGAGTTGTAATAGAGTTAGTTGTACTTTCTTCTTCCCTTTTCATTCCTGTCTCCCCCCACCACTCCCCACCCCCACCCCGCATCCTTCCTTGTTTACCCTTGAGGCAACAACTTCATGGACAGGCTCCTCCATTTTTTAATCGATGATGGGTGTATTTTTCTGGGTGGTTTATAAGTTTGGGGTTATATCGATGCAAGGCACACATCCAACCCCTCTGATCACCCTTGACCTGTCTAAACCTTTTGAAGCTGCCATACCTTCCTCTCCTCTCTGCAATGATCAGAATGACTGTTACGTCCGACGATGCAGCCTTAAACAAAGCCTGGAAAAGTGTTTTATTTGTTTGACTTCGTAGTTTTCTTCACTTGCTCTCCAGTACAAAGGAGCCATGTATTTTTTAAAAATGTTTTTACTGGCAATTTCCTTTTATCCATATGCAGGAGAGCTTTGGATCATTTGAACAACAGTTCCAGATAGTCCCAAAGTAATAAATGTAGCTGTGGAATTATTTAATATACAGATGTTCTTATATTATTTGGTCATTCTTTGATGTTTTATAAAAAGTTTACTATTTACTGAGAAATATTCATTACTAATGAAAGATCAGTGAATAATAACCGTTATGTGAATTAAAATACTGCTGTACAAGACTACAGTTATTAGATTTTGATGAAGATTTCTTTTATTAATTTCTTTGTTCTTTTATGAAGAAAGCTGGAAATGGTTCTGAAAGAAAATTAAGGAAATATATAAATGTGTTCATCAATTCTTTTAAAAATTCTAATCACAAATCAAAGAATGGCTAAAATTCTTGGAGGAAACTTTACTCAGTGACAAGAGATATGAGGTTGGATGTATCACCATTGTTTTGTACAAAAACGTAAAAGGAAGTTAAAGTAACATAATTTCCACTTGGACTTGCCAAATCAGATAGAACATCTATAAATATCTGTATCTATCTTTCTGTCTATTTACCTATGAAAACATCAGCTGTAATTGATTCATATCAACGGCATTGTGCATGAGTCACAGAGATATGAGTATTTCTCACTAAGTATCATGGCTTAACGGATGGACAAGATGGATAGATAAATCCTCAAGAAATAATTTATCAATCCTATTATATCATACAGAGGACAATCCTATTATATCATACAGAGGAGGTACGCAAATGTTAAGTGAAAACAAAACAGCAGCTATTGGGGAACTAGAATCTTAGTCTCTGAACCTTCGTTCAGCAGCCTTTCCTTAGGTCTACAACGCCATTATCGTTTGAGCGTTATCTTGGAAATTTTTGGTCTTAATTTCTCTTCTACCTTCTCTCTGCAAAAAATGCACTTAAAGGAAACATAATCCGTAATGTACAAGCTGAATAATTGGATATGTGTTAAAAGGGAAGAGATTTTAGGGTTCTATTCAAGGCTGTGGGCTTTGGGGAACTGAGTCCTCTGCTGAAATACTCTCACCAAGGAGACTAAGAGAAGGTCTCTTAGACGGGTCCTGCTGTCTGTCTTTCTCTTCCTGAACCCTTCCATCCTTATTAACCCAGGCCCATGAGGGTACAGAAGACCAGAAAATATCCCACTGATATTTTTCCACAGAGCACAACCCACGCAAGTTCCCTCCGCATCTTCTGCTCTCCTATTGAAGTAATAGACTTGTCTTTTGAAGAGATTCATAATTCTATTTACTATGACACAACCATATGCCAAGGATTTATCCTCAGTCTTCACCACAACACTGTGAACTGGGTGCTGTCATTATATTTATTTTGTACAACTGGGAACTGAGAATCATAGAGCTACAATTTTCCCGAAGTCACACTTACTTTGAATGACTGAATCAAGGTTTGTCTGGCTTCAAGGGTTATACTACTTGGAAGTCATAAGAAAAAAAAATCGTCGTTGCACTTTCTAAGCAAATTCCGCAAGAAATCGATTATGGGGCCCTTGCTGCTTCACTTCACAGGCTCTTGAAATGATGCTGCCTCGCCGATAGCTCTCCCAAATTGGCTTATCCTGGGGGAACAATTCGTACCGCTCACGAGTTTTCTCATTTTTCATGCGCCATCTGTTACGGACCTTAGATGTCAACACACTATCTTGTCCACATCGAATGAAGCGATCTCATTGGTGGAAACCGTACCCGTCAATCTACGAAAAACTATATAATTGCACGAACCCATAAAGCATTGCAGTTACATTGTATTTTGGTCATTCAAATAGTCTTTGAATGCACACAGAGATTTCTTTGTGGTGCGCAGTGTGTTAAGCAATCATCACAACGGCTGCGGGGGAATGCCGAAGCCGGACTGTCGGTCTACAAACCCTAAACCAAACCATCGTGGACATGGCCATGGTTAACATGGTATTTCGTTTCCATGGAACACATGACAATATATGGAATAAATTAAGGCACATTCATCTGTGCAAGAACATAATACACATTTGAAATTTAAAAAAAAAAATCACTACATGGGCTTCCCAACAAATTAGACAGTGAAGAAAAGGTGACCTTGAAGATATAACAATTAAAACCCATACAAATTGAAACAGTTAAAAAAAGAAAAGGCTAAAAAACCCATCATCTCAATGACTATGATCAAACAGTCTAAAATAAATGTCTTCTGAGTCCCTGAAGAAAAGAACATGTAAGAAAAAGAGATTAAAAAAAATTTTTTTAAACAAGTAGTGATCAAGCCATTTAAAATGGAGAATCCTGACATTGATACACCTAAGCTAAAAAATGAAAAATTGAAGATAAATAAGTTTCAATTACATGCCAAATGTTCTGAGTAGCAGTATGTTTAAATACTGACAGTTCATTATAGTTATAGTATTTTATATATTGTTTTTAGACTAAAAAGTAATAGAGATAATTCTTACTTACTTTCTCCACATTAGTCGACACTGTCCGCAGTGGTACTTTTGTATTGGCGTGTTTATGTACTGATTTGTGGTGGAACCTTAGACTCCACGCCCTCTTTATCATCTTGGTTATGATTCTGTCCTCAGTACCAAGGAGGTTCCGTATACATGGGAGGTATTCAGTGCGTATTTAGCCTGTGCTACTGCTTTGCACCTGCTCGCGTTCGCTTTGCATTTGTCTGGGACGTGTTTTCCTACCCCGGTATTCATCCATGTGTCTAAACCTCATACTGAATGTAGTCGTAGAGTTTTCAAAGTTAATTCTGTTAATCACTTCTGTTTCCTTGATACATTCACTGATTACTCAAATTGTGTATGTGTCACATATGCACAGATAGAATTTTTTCAAAGCTAAAATCAGCATTCAATCAAATAATGTGACTTTTGATACTATTTTGGTAAATATTGCTCAATTTAGACAACTAGTCACAAATGAACATTATTATTATTGTGTCTTTTCACTTTTATTCTTCATTACCCTAAGTTCTCGTATTTGATTTTTCATTATCCAATCATATGCTTGGGAAGTAACTTTGTTACATCAGCTGATCAATGTGTAGAAGGGATGCACATAATGGGACTGCAAACACTGACTGTGCTGTAATAATTCAGTTTTATAGTATAAGTAAAAAAAGAAAAGCACCCCACTAGGAGTCAGGCAGCATCCTTCTCATCTTGGCTGTGTCACTTGATGACCAAGTTTTAGATCATTTGTAGTATGAATAGTTTGACGTCGTTTCGAACATTCTCATTCAATGGAATCAATTTTCCGAAGAAATTATTGCACGGAACTTGTCAGATTAAACAGGGAAGTGAAGCAACTCTGGTTACAGCTGGAAGGGGAGATCTGGGGGCCCGGTGGCCCCAAAGCAGTCTGTCCATCTGTTCCTCTCGACCCTACCTTTCCACTTAAAGCAGACTCCAAGTCAACTCCATGGAACCCAATTTAGACTCGGTACTCTTTAAAGTTTCCTCTAGCTTTAACGTATATGACGACTCGTAACAACCACATGTATCACCAAGATGGAGCTTTTTGTTGTGATTTTATCACTGTTGTTTGTTTTGGTTTCAGGGTAGGCTGGCCAGATGTACCATTTTAACTGAGACAGAAAACAGTGGTGCTGTCCCATTTCAAACAGAACGTATGGTCAGCCTCCTGACACCTTGAATTTAGCCCAGTGACATTCCATTTGAAACAGGACAGTGCCATTGTTTTCTGTCCTGTTTAGAACGGGACGTCCGGTCAGCCTATTTTAGGGTAAAGTGCAATTACAACTCCTTAGGAGAGAGGAAGCTATCTCTTTTTCTCTAATCAATTATATGACCAGAAGAGGCGTCAGTTCATTGCCTGGAGTATACGAGGACATTGTTGACTATCAGCTAGAACTTTTTACTTGCGAATGCCACTAGCATAAAATGGCCCCAAATGCCAACATTTATTTTCTGTATACAAATATTTTAGAGGCAAATTCCAAGGCAGAATTAGTTCTGACCATTTTTTTGTTTTTTTTTTTTTTTGGTGAGGGCGGGGCAGGGAGGCATGGGGCAGAGAGAACAGGGGTGAATGTCCATTTCTTTAAATTAGTAGCAACTGATATAAAATTTAAGATCCCTCTGAAATGCAGAAAGTTCGATCTCTGGACCATCTGCAGCAAATTTACAGCAAACATTCCTGCATCCCTGGAAACAGTTTTATGTTATAAACTAGGAATTTCTCCAAACTTATAATTACATGATTCAAAACAGGTCATTTTCACCCCAATCTCGCGTTCTCATTTCAGGTCTTAGTTAATGCTGCCTCGATGGTTGCTGTTTGATGAATCAGCTTTCCTTTTAGCTCGAGGTGCAGGGCCATCATCTAATGAAAACACTCTGTATTTTATGACTCCCTGGGCTGCACTTCTGCATATTAAAATGGAATTTCAATCTCACTGTTAGAAATAAAATCAAAACTAGCATCTGTGGTTTGAACAGAACTGAGAGAAATGTTGCTCATTTAGCATTAGCAATATTTTTCGTGCTAGACAGTATAAAAATGAAGATCTGGATATAATTTAAAAAGGCCTATAAATTAGAAATAAATTGGTGGAAATCAGCACAATAGTTCAGTGCTTGGGTTAGTTCATTACAGCTACCAATTTGAATGCTGCAAGTTTTCCTCTTCCAGTTAGAAGTTGGCCAAAATAGTCACAAATTAAGATTTCCCACTGTTCCTCAAATAACACTGGTAGCCTGTTCACTTATTATAATACAAGTGTTGAGACCTTTGAAAGTTTCTATCTAGGAATGATTACACATTCATATTCAACAGAAAGACAAAGGAGAAATGATTTCATAGCTCAGAATAAAAGTCACGACAACCGATGAGTAAAAAATCTGATCTTTTCAGATGGTTTTCATCAATAGTATTTACACGAAACACTACAAGATCACATGGAGACAAGATAGCAAACTTCCCATTAATGAGTTAGTGAGGGATCATTAAAGCATGATGGCCTGTGCTCAGTGTCTGGTCATATAGCCCTTTACCCCAGCCCTGCCCTCTCTTACACACAGACATACATTCACAGTCCACGTTAACTATGCAACAGTTTGCAAAACTTAGGAAAATTTTATTTCAAGCGGATGTAATACAATATAAAAGATACGAATGCAATAACCAGCAATTATAAAACATACACCGTTTTATGTCCAGTGTCAGGGTCATCCTGTGCCCAGGTTTCATCTAGTTCTTCCCAACAACCCATGAAGTAGATGTTATTAATACCCTCCTTTAAGAAAATGTGGCAATTATCCAGAAGACCAATGAATTCAAGAACTAGTTCTTTGAAAAGATAAACAAAATTGATAAAACTGTAACCAGACTCATCACAAAAAATAAAAAAGAGAGGACCCAAATAAATAAAATCAGAAATGTAAAACAATTGACAACTGACACCACATAAATACAAGAGCTTGTAAGAATATACTATGAAAATCACACCAGACTCTCAGTTAACAGGCACCCATGGGGACTGGTAGGTGCCGGATAAATGTCGTTTCTGATGACTTAAACTAATTCTACAGCCCATACGATACCATAAACTCTGTATGGCTTTGATATTAATATTGAAATACAGTAATTAAAAGCAAATTAAGACAAAGACAAACTTAATGTAATACAGTTTTATTATAAAAACAGCTTTGTGAATGCAGTGCAATTTAAGTTAAATAGCAGTCAATAAACTTTTCATCTTAATGAACTTCACTAACGTATTTTTCTTCAAGTAACAACACACACACACACACACACATACACACACACACGAAACTGTTACAGTAAGGGCAGAGAGTTTACTGGGCAGACATCTCATCGGAAGCACCAGGGTCTGGTGACGTCTCCCGGACAGGCTCGGGAGAAGCGGGTTGGGGTCTACATCAGACGGTGTAGCGGTGACGGCAGACGTGCGTGCAGCGTTGTTGAAAAGTGGACGAATACCACCTTGCTTCGAGGCCCTGCACCTGTCACACAAGGTCAGGTTTTGCATCACGTGCAGCTGCATAACATGCTGAGAGTTCATTTTTATTTAAAGTATTGTTTCTTAGTTTTTTGTTTTGTTTTGTTTTTTCTGCTGGTTGCTTCAGAGTGCCGGTTGCTTGAGTTCCAGTTAATGGAGAGTCTACTGTGTAAAGTAGATACAAAAATATTGCCCCCTAGTTCCACTGGAATGATTAAACACATATGAAGAGCCCAGCATAGCATAGACAAGGTGCTTAATAAATACTCATTCTCTCTCTAAGCTATCGATGCCTCCCCCTGGTTTTTTCTCTCCCTCCAACTGCTGTGGCTTCCTGACCCTTCATGTCAGCCCAGTCTTAATGAGCACTGTGCTTGCCTTACCCATTAGTGGCAGAAGGAGTAAAGCCTTATTCATGGGTTTTTAACTGATTTTTCTACACTAACTCTCATATTAAATGGGGCCAACAGAGTTAGACTCCTAAAATATAATAATGACATTTTTAATTGCTTATTTTGTATGTAGGCATGATACTAAATGGCAGAGTCAGTCCCCTTTTGAGGTCCTGAGGGGAAAAGACCTCTTTTGCCTTTTTCAGCACCGAGGAGCTGCCTGTACTCCTTGGCTTACGGCCCCTCCTCCCTCCTCAAAGTGCTTGGCTGCAGTTCCTGCTTGCGCTGTGATGATGCCTTCTCCTCCAAATCTGAGACCTCCTGTCCCTTTCTTACAAGGATGGTTGTGATTCCCTTGAGCCCAGCTCGATAATCCAGGATTACCTCCCCCTTTCCCACCCCTTAATTTAACCACAGACGCAGAGTTCCTTTTGCAGTGTGAGGTTCGTGTTCACAGGCTTTGAGGATTGGAATGTGGGTCCGTTTGAAGGGCTGTTGTCACATCCATCTTCACTCGTATTCAAAGGAACTCCCCAAAACTACATGAATAGAAAAATTACTTTTAGAAAGTTATAATGGGATTAAATGTGGTCTTTGAAATCACTGTTAAATGGTCTTTGAACGATAAGCGATATTTTTTCCCATTTGCTTTTATCTACCAAATGGGAAAAAATATCTTCCAAAGTATTGAGTGACAGAAAATCACTAAATTAGTGTGGCAGTATTAATAAAGCATAACATTTCTCTGTGCATAAAACAGTATTTTTTCCCAACAAATACTTTTTAATGGAACAGACATATTTAAAAACTAGCATTTTCATGTAACAAGGTTATCTATTACTTGGACTGCTTCTGTATTTACTTTCTTTCATTTCTATTCAAATAGAGTGCATTGTTTTCATATTCACCTGTATTAGCCATAGTTCCCAATGTACTTGATTATCTGATGCAAGATTAATGTGCTAGCAAGAAATTATATGGAATTGGAATTTCTTGTTATCGTGCAAGAGTTATAACAATGCCATCAAAAGCTTTGCATTGGCTGTAATACAAAAAGAAGCAAAAAAATAATAATAAAAGCTAACACAAACTAGGAGAGAATATTATGGTAATGCATTTCTTAGATGGTACTTCACATTGTTCAGATTCTGAACTGGTCCAGCGTGTCCGGAAACTGTACCTCTAATTGGTCTTTGTAACCATTTTTTCCAGCCACTGCCAGATATTAGCTAATAAAGGAGAACATTGCTTGCATTATTTAGGGCCTGAATAATTAGCAAGTCAGTGTCCAGACAAAGCTGGTATGCTTTATTATTGGAAAAGTCTAGGCTACCGTATTAACTACATCTTTGCTCTCTGAAAGATACCCAGCAAGATGGTAGTCAGAGATTTGCTGCAGGAACGTCTCTGATCAGAATGGTTTTAATTTTAAAGCAAACTTGTTTTTCTTTCATTTGAATTTAAATAATGCTCTCTACCAACTGGTTGAGAGACATTAATGTCTTAAGTATCCTTTGAGATAAAAGAAACTGGTTCACATCACAGACCACATCTAATTCTTTGTCTCTCATTTAGTCAGTAGCAGCATTTGCTATCACATGCACTGAAATTGAAAAGTGCTGACCAAGGGAAAAAATAAATGGAAAGGAAATTAAATACTCTCTAACAGATGGATAGAGTCGATGAGTTATAAACTTCAGTGAGGTAAAAATGTAATTGGTGGTGTTGCAGGATTTTGTTTGCGTGTGTTTTGTGCGTGAGTGTGTACACAGGCACACGCACGTCGGGAAACTCTCAAACCTCCTGAGGAAGTAGGCGTGAAATAGACTACAGGCTTAAAATGTAGCAAAAGTTATGTCAACTACACACTAGAGCATATGTAACCATAACCCCATGTTTAGGTAGAGACAGAAATCAGTGTATTGGCACTTTGATTATAAGGACAGGTTTTCAGTGATTCTTTAGATTCTAGTTCATGTTCTAGAATTATGTTCCGAGTATACGAAACTCTGACCTGAATCCTATATGTTCAGAGTTGTGTAACAGTATTGTCCCGTTTCAAACCATACATAGGGTCAGACTACTGACACCTTGATTTAGCCCAGTGAGACTAGGCTGACCATACACACCATTGGAAACGGGATAGTACCATTGTTTTCTATCCCATTTAAAACAGAATGTCTGGTCAGCCTATAATTAGTGTTTAAGTCAACTTTAAATTATAATTGATTATTTAAACAACAAATTTAGGTCCTGGATATTTTGTATTCCTATAAATCTGCTTGAGGTTTTTTCTGGAACTCAAATTACCTGGAAACTGTTTGATCCTTTTGGGTCTTTTAAAATTGGTTAGGATTCACCAAAAATAATTTTTTCTCACTCGTGGCAAGACCCTTCTGAGTATTCTACCAATGCCCAGGGAGTGAAGAAGGAAGCCTTCCAGGTTTAGTGGCAGAAACAGGCACTACTGTCCCAGGACATCTCTGGACAACGTTCCTTCTAGTAATTTCGGGTGGTTCTCTCCCCAACCTTGTACTATTCATTGCACCCACGAGTCAGTACTGGTCAGTACTTTCCCAAATACTTGATACTTGTTGGAAAAGACTTGTCTGCTTCTCCGTTTGGTGTAGCTTTCGTCTTGCTAGATTTCTGTCCTCCAGACTTCAGCCACATTGGTCTTACAACTCTCAGCTCTACCTCAGTTCAGAGAGTCCTTCAAGTCTGACCTGGGCTCCCCTTCCCTAGGCAGCAGCCCAGAAACCCTGGGGGCACTAGGCTGAGGCAATCCTATAGCTCAGGTCATCTGTTTTACATCTTGCAGGGACCCCTGACCTTTATCGTCTGTTGTCCAGTTTCTTGAAAAATCATTGTTTCTCATATTTGCTATTTGGTTTTTGTTGTTTCAGGAGGGAGAGTCTATCCAGTCCCTGCAAGTCTTGAACACTTTAACAAAAGATCTTACACTTTCCTGAATGCTGCTGAAACAGCAGCTTGGGATAGGAAAGACAATTTCAGAATTCTTTTGGGCAAAACTCAGCATGTCAGACGAGCACTGGAAAGCAGAGAAGAATGTCGAGTCCAGGGTGTGGGTTAGACACTTACTGAACATCTTCCTCTGGCACCTTGTACCCACTTTCCCCGAAAGGAGAGAAGTGAGGGGATAGGAATTCAGTGATTATCCGTGGAATGAGGAACATCAGCAGAGGGCAGGGAGGGCTGTGTAGGACAAGTGCACGCTGTCATCCTTGTTATTACATTATTAGTGTTTCTCATTATGTCCCCTAAGCTGATGCAGAAATTGACTTCAGGGGTTCTGAAAGAGGAGCCTGGACGAATGTCATTACTGATTTCAGAGACTAGTGCCAGTTAGGTATTGTTAAAGGATTATTTTCTTATAACCTGGAGCCAGACACTTGACGGTGCCAGACATACCAGGGTAACTTGAAAGACAAGTTGCTTCAGCCTAGAAAAGTGGAACCCGAACAATGTAATTTTAGGCCCTTTATGATGTAAATTCATCTGATTCAAGTATTACATAGGAAACAAATAATTGTATAACTCACTTAATCCAGCCTGGCTAAGGTGTAGTTTCTACATTAATATAAAATAATTTATTTAAGTTACAAATGGAAGAACAATCACAACTGACAAACGGGGTTTGAGAAGAGAGTGCAAATGACCACATGTTGATGAGTCTCACTGTTGGCAGTGGCGTCTGCTAAGAGAAAAGTTTTTGAGAAATAAATTAGTTGGTAGTTAATGTCTATGCTAATTAGCTGGAGGGAGGTTGTTCTGTCATCATTGAGTTGATAGGAAGCTTGTTGCAATATTTTATTTTTTTATATAAAGACCAGTGGAAGCTATTAGAGCAGACAGTGTTAGAAGCTGATTCTGGCCCCATACCCTGCTAGTCACTAACCACACGGCCTTGGAAAAAGCACTTAGCAGCCATGAAGACCATCTTTCCTGCTGTGTAATATATTATACTATCTGCACTTACGAAAGAGCTGTAACGACCAAAACAACTGGTAGGGCTATTGCTTTCTGACGTATACTCGTAGAGAAATGAAGGATAGAAATACGATTATTTCCATGTCTAAGCCCCTATTCATGGAATGTACATATCCTTGATTTGCTATTTCTAAATAATGTTCTTGGTGGTGACATGGGTTCATATCTCTGCTCCACCACTTAACTTAGCTTTCGTGAGCTTCAACAAGTTACTCAGACTTTTTATGCCTCCTGGGTATAATGCAATGCACAGTAGTATCTAACTCCTAAGGTTGTATTGAGCATTCGTGATACAATCAATGCATGTAAGGGACTTATAAGAGTACCTGAAACACATAGCAAGTAAATAATTGTTACTAATATTATATTAATATTACTAATAACTCAGTGATTTTTATTGTTCAGCCAGCCAATGATGTTCTTATGGCCTATCATGGGTACATGGATTTCTCTACCTTAATATGGACAAATATTAGTACAGCAATTTTCATATTTAATATTTAAATATAGTCATAGTGATTTCCCCACTGTAACAATGCATAACATAATTAACATATTTGTGTTATTTCTAATTGTGCAAATAGAAGAAGTTGATGCATTGGCTTACATGTGTATCCAAAATACGCTGTAGCTATTTTTTGTTGAAAAATAATTATTTATGATCAGTCATTTGAGGTATTCCTCTTACTACATAGTAAAGGAAGAGTAGTTCTGGCATGTCACAGTTTAATTTAAAAGCACAGTGCCCTTTTGTATTTTTTCTTTTGCTTTCAGTGAGTGTGTTGAATAACCCAATATGGAAGGCATTTTCCTTGACAGATATTCATCATAGTGAAGAGAAGTGTTGAGACTCTAAAGTATTTTAAAATGTTACCATGTGAATATTATTTCAGTGCTTATATTTATTTCTGTGTAATGACATTTGCCACATGGCATTCTTACAAATAACTCTTCTTTCTCTACACACGGTACCTCTTTTCGCTGGTCTTTCTCAGTTTGCGTTGAGTCCACGTACTGGGCCTCTGCTGCCTGTTCACTTAGCTAAGGAAGCAAGTGCTCAAAAGGGCACCGCCACAAGCAGGAAACAAAGGATCCCCATTCAGCTTTCTGTGGCAGAAAGCACTGATGGGGCGCTCAGGAGCCCAGCTTCTTAGCAATGAAGCAAGGACGTACAGCCCTCCAGCGTTCTCGGCTACCCAAGCTCTTCAAGGGGTGACCTTCCTCGTAAAGGGCTGGATCCTTTTAATGCACTCACTTTCAAAAGGTAGCATACCTGTTTTTCCAGTGTTGCGTGGATGCTATTAAAAGGGAGTTTCCATGGATACACACATCAGTGGGAAGGAAGCAGGGTTGTCCTCTTTTCAGACTTATTGTTGCTCCAAATATTCCTAAAACCTAGATCATGTTACACCTTTTATTCACATTTCTCATGACTAGCTTCTTATTTAAGAAACACTGTCCTTGGTAAGTAAGTAATGTCATTCTAAATGTCTAGGTTCAGACACCAAGGTATTTATGAGAGATGTTCTAACATGTGCATGGAGAAGAGGTCAGTTATTTTTAATAGCTGATTGAGTGCAAGTTTTGTTATGGCTCTTTTTTATATGACTTTAGAGAATACACATTAATAAGGGACAGCATCCATTTATTTCAGAGGATAACAGAATTTATCAAATTTAGAACCTTTCTTAAATAATATGAATTGGAAGTTGTACCACAAGGCTACAACGTTCCCCTTCCCCTTTATTTTTGTATTTTGGGTGAGTTAATTCTAGGTATATATTACACCCTTATAATTATACATTTCTGGAATATTCTGATTACAGTATGTCAAGTTATTTTTACCAAAGAACTTATTGAGTGTCAAATGGGACCAAATCATTTGCTGAGCATTTGTTATGTGTCAGGCAATGTGCTTGTCACTGAGACTTCTGCAATGAAGAGGATACTGACTTTCTCTGGAGAACTCATGCAAGAATCTTCCCACCAGTTCTTCATGGAGATAACAAGAACTTGCTGGTGAAAGTCCCCAGCCTTAAGAAAACAGCTATGAACTGTCTGAGCCATTTGTCATAAATCTCTGGTATAGAAACCCACACATGGGAGAAGGGGAAGGCATCCCTAAAATGAAAATAGACTTTGAAATACAAGAAATTGGGTGACCTTCTCCAAATTCAGCTCAAAAGCATTCATTATTTAATAACTTATCAATAGATGGAAGGGGGGAATCAATCTGTGGTTAGAAATTTAGCTGAATCCACTGAGTTTTAAGAAAGTTTAAGTTGGTTGATCAGCTTTTGTTTCCCCTTGCATTGGCTTTTGGTCAGATAAATATAAGATAAAACATTTTTATGGTATCATGGGATTTTAGTTTATTAATAAATAGAAATCATTCACTTAGGAAAACTTTTATTGGTGAAATGAGAAAGTATTACTTGCTTATCTGTTAATAATCTGGTCTCTTATTCAATTAAATATGTGTCAAATGTGTCAATTCCCTTTATTTCATTTGGTATTTAAGAAAAATCAAGAAATTAAAATGTCACTAATTTTCCTATAACTATTCTCCCATATAAAAATTGTGTACCTAGAAATACACATCTAATTTCTAAGAAGTGACCTAGAAATTTTGTGGCATCTCATTAATTTGTGAAATGGGATGAATTAGTCTAACAAAAAAAATAATAATTTCCACCAGAAATTTTGTGTGTGTGTGTGTGTGTGTGTTTTGGTGGGGATGGGCATGGGGGTTACTTTCTACCTAGATATCAAAAAGGCTAAAAATTCAAGTTCATGCTAAAGAAGACTGATTGCTATTCTGATAATCCAAAATTCAATAATAATCCCCAAATCATAATTTGAAAACTATGTGCAGGTTGAGAGAAAATGATTACCTTTCTTTAAGCAAAGATGAGGAGATAACTTAAGATATTTCCACATGTCTATTAAACAATACTGGTCATCCTTTATGAAAAAAATACAACTTATTCTAAATATTTAATCTTTAAATCTCTTTTCTTTGAATTGGGGAAAACCACCTACAAACATTCATTATTATCAAAAGATCCAGCTTTTAAAACTTAATTTTTCATCAAAAGAAACTACATATTATATAATCAGACCCTGAAATTGGAATAAAGTTATCTTCAGATTATAACCTTTACGTACTTAGATTATTGGTTATAAATCAGTCTCCAAGTACTTTTACAATAAAAGAAACCTACTTAACATATACTTTCTTCACTATTGCCATTTTTCCTTTTTTGAAAAAAAAGGTGAGAAAAGACATTGATTATGTCTTTGACTATCGACCTACATTTCAGCCAGAAACTTTAAAGGGTAGGGAAAGTGGAGAAAACTTTCACAGAAATTCATGAACACTTCAAGTGCCACCAATAGGTTTTAGGTAGCATGAGCAATTTGTTAGATTTATTACTTGTACTTGTTCACATAAAGGAAGTTATAAAGTATTCCACTAAAGCAGATAAAAGTGAAGGTTGTTGGTACAGACTGTTATTGTTGTCAGCTACCCAAACAAGGGATGTGATCCAGGAATAAAAAGAAAGTTATTTTATCTTTCTGTCACCTGGGTATGCCTCTCCTTTGAGTCATCTCTGAGAGTTTCCCATTGTTTTATTTCTCGTCCTTGTTTTGAAAGCACTCTTACTCTTTAGTAAGCAGAATTAGGGTAGCTGAAGTTTGTAGAGTCAATGGCTAACAAACAATAAGGTCAATGTCTGTTTCATCCTGGAAAAATTGAGGTTACAACAGGTGAAATTATCATTCTCTTTTTTTTTATGGCTCTAATGGAATGCCAGAGAGTCCCTGACCTCTGCTGCCAGTCTTGTCTCACTCTAATAGCAACGTGTGACCTTTGACACTCAATTAAAATAGGAAATAAGGCAAAGAATGGGTCAATATGCATGTTTAGCAAATGCAAGCCTTCAAAACAAATTCCAAGGGGTTTTCAAATAAGCCATAATCCTTATTCACTGGGTGCATGGGCATTAATGTTATGACCAGTAAAGTAAAAGAACATCAAAACAACAACAAAAAAATAACCTGTATTCTTTATTTTCTTTCTGACCCTAAGACCTGTGTATTAAAGTATTCTGCGACTGAACAATTCACATCACACTTTCTGATTTCTGAAGGTGGTGATATTGCTGAACAGGAGAGGATAGATGCTTGGGCATAGAAGGTTGCTGACTTTAATAGTCAGATTATTCTATTTCATATGAATTTGTTTTATAAGTAGAAGAGAAATAACGTTTACTTTTTTTCTTATGAAATATAGCAGCATAGTTTTTGAAAACACGAGTATCAGTGCTGGTAGTAGTTTCGGTGATCATTAGAGACAGCAGGTGTATCGTAATTCCGATACATGCTGCGAAGTGACAATTTGTTGATGGGTACATTTTCCTCACATGCGTTCAAAGGTCCTATCTCATGTTTTATCCAGGGAACGAGGAGGAAATGTGGGAGAAAGAACATTTGTGGCAGAAGTAGTGTGGTTTTGAGATTAAATAGGTCTGCCTGCGTGTCCCAATTTTATTTCTGTTAGAATTGTGCCTGTAAATAAATTAAATGGTCTCTAATCTCTCATTTTCTATAATATAAACTAGGAGTGCTATTATGCACCTCTTTAAACTATATTTTTAATTGTTTTTGACTAAATGAGATCATTCTTATTTAATTATTCAGTGAATAGCATAGAAGGGGCAGAAAATACATATTTCTTAGCTTATCACTCATTTATTATATGTTTCTCTATTGAACAAATTGATTTGATCAAATATATTAGTTGTGAGAACTGCAGAAACAGAACACCAGCATATAATATTTCATGTCAAGTAACCATGCATTTTAATTTCAAGTTGGATGGTTTAGGCTCTGGAATACACACAGACACACAGTCATGTACACACATCAGAAGAGATCTAGAAAGAGATATATAAAATGTCTATAGCAACAATCTGTGGATACTAGGAATATGGTATACATCGATTTTTAATTTTTACTTTCCATACTGTATACTTACTGCTTTTGTAATAACAATATAAAATATATAGTTATGTTTGTAAATCGTCTTCTTTGTTTAAAAATTGTAAGTGAGATTATTAAGAATCCCTCTTAGATAGCCTCTTTCTTAAAAAATATGAGGCCTATTATCTTAGCACCATCTCTTGTGTCCAGCTCTCATAGGTTCATTAATTTCTGAATGCGTGGACTCACCGATGGCAAATGGGTGTTCTCTCCATGCCAGCTGATACTAAACTCATCTTCTCATTTTATTTTTTCTGTCCGTGTTTTATGGTGGTAAAATACACACAACATAAAATTTACTGTTTTAATCATTTTGAAGTGTACGATTCAGTGGTATCAAATACATTCACACTGTTGGGCAATGATCATCTCCTCATTTTAAGATAAAACTTCAGCATGTTATTATTTTACTATGATGAATGTGGTACTGGACTCTGCTAGTATTTTACTTAGACTTTTGCATTAGATATTGCATTAGAATCTGATGTGTGAGAAAGTGAGATTGGTCTTTAGTTTCCTTTCGTGTGCAAAATGATGAGATGTATTATAAATGCTCTACTTGCTTTGAATAAAGAATTTTGAATGCTTTTTTTTTTATTCTGTATGCTTGGTACATGTTAGGTAACATTTAGATATTCACATTTTTAGATTTGTAGAATTTCCTTTTGGAATCAGTTGGACCTGATGCATTTTGGTAGGAAAACAGTAAATTTTCTTTATTTCCATGGAATGAAAGTTCCCACTTATTCTAGGGTCAGTTTTGGTAAATTACACTTTTTTAGAAAACAATTGGTCGAAATTTATTGCATTGAATTTTGTAAAATATTTAAAGCTTTCATTTCTTATGTCCTTCCTGTCACTGATTATTTTGTGTTTGTATATTCTCCATTGTTTAACTTTTTGATTAGGTTATTTCTAGTTCTTTTTTTATCTTTTTCAATGAATTGGCTCTTTATACTGTTAGTTCTATTGTTTCCTAGCTTACTAAGTTTTAATTTTGTTTTTAAATAATTTATTCTCATTCTGGGGACACAAAGTTCATCATCTACCTGTAAGATCTATTTTATTACTTAGGTTGTTTAGGTCTTCTATATTCTTGCTGTTTGGACTATTTGATCTACCTTTGGCACAGAAAGTGTATTGAAGTCTCCTATTACGCTTGTTATTTCTGCCTATTTGCCTCAGACCTCTGATAGATTCTACTTTATGACAGCTTCTGCTTTGCTGTTTGGTGAATAAATACTCAAAACTCTCATGTCATCATTGCAAGTTTTAGCCTTTAGGATTACAAATTGCCTTCTTCTGCTTAATACTTCTAGGGCCGAATTCCACCCTATAGCCAACTTTGTATCTTGACTCCTCTGCTGTACCTACTACGTTCTTAAGTTTCAGACTTTCTGAATTACTTTATTTACAGAGGTCTTTTGTATACAACACATAACTTGATTTTTCTTTGTGAGCAATCTGAAGATCGTTGTTTTCTTTTAGTAAGTCATTCAATCTTATTAAATCTCGACATAAATTTTTGTCAGTTCTGTGATTTATGTTCCGTTTACTGCTTTAGATGTCTTTTCCTGTGCAGACAGTATTCATTACTTATTTCCCTTTTTGTGTTTTGGTTTTTATATTGCATTATTTTGTCCTATTGTTAAACTTTATGTTAATACCAAAATACAATGCTCTTATCTCCCTCTTTTTTAGAAAGTGTCACTTTCGTACCCCAAACTGATACACGATAAAATTTTTCTCACCTTCCTCCTTTGTATCCCTTCTTCTGGGGTACTTTGTTACTACGAGTAACTTAGAAAATACTGAATAAATGCATTTTTGGCTTGCTGCTGACAGTATTCTCTCTTTTTCTTCAATAATTTTATCAGGAGATAGCTTGATATAATGATTCTAGATCAATTCTTTTCGGTACAGAATATATCTTTTCAACATGTAGAATAGATCTTCTTTTATTTTCAGGGCATCTCCTGAATTATAATTTTAAATAGCTCCTTTGTTCCATTGTTTTGTGTGTGTGTGTGTGTGTTTTTTAAGACTCCAGTTGTATTTTGTTGTATCACCTTTGCCCATCTTCAATATTTATCATTTTGTTCTGTGGTCCTTTTACAGCTTATTTTATTTCAGTTTTATTTTCTTACCTCTTTGCATTTGATCTGCTCTTTACTTGACTGTGCTTTCTCAGTTATTTCTCAGCAGTTTGTAATTTAGTAACTCTTGCAGAAGTAATTTTATGTTTTACTTCCACTTCGGTTCCTAATTCACATCCAGTGAATGGCTAATATAGATTTCCTGACTTCTCAGCGCTTGTGATGTTGTGGTGCTAACACTTCAATATACTTATACTTTCCATACATATTGTCTCTCTGTCTTGATTGTTCTTAAATCCATCCAGAACTTCTTCCCCAAAGAATATGGAGCATCTAACTGCAACATTTGCTTCTCCAAGAATAAAAAAATGTAAATTCATCTTGAAAGTTACAAGGATTATACTGGAAGCTTAAGAAAATCTCTTATTATTAATTAGTATATAATATACATAAAATTTCATTAGAACATAATACATAATATTTTTTAAATGATATTAACTTGGAAGGTAAATTCAAGAAAACTAAGAGGTAGAAAAAGAAAAACATGATGAGACATAAAAACTAAATTTAGAATATTCCATGGCTTTTATTTAAAGCTATTGAATAAAAATAAATTTACACTTGATCTTAGTCAAAAGACCAAGAAACAATAATAAAAATAATTTCAAATGAAAATTATTATATTTTATATACTATAACTTTGTCCTAGGAATTCCAAAGCTGAATAACATATAAATGGCCCTGAAAAATACTGTGATTAAAAACAAACAAAAAAATCAAAACAACTTGTTTAATTTTGTGTATCTGAAATGTTACTCATCATTCAAGATCCAAGTTCAAATACAGTACTGTTTGTTCCTATAAAGTTTATGTGATAAAATTAACCTTTCCTGGCTCCAAAGTGAAAAGCTCAGGAAGCCCATGACTCTTCTCTATTAATTATTGATACTAGTAAATAATGATTAGCTAGCCTGAAAGTTACTCTTAGTCAAAAACAGAGTTTTGATGCATCATGAGGGTGTCCATTACAAAATATGAATCAAAACTGTGAGTTTGGTTTAACACATCTTTCCAACGCCAGCCCAAGCCTGCCTTCTCCTGAAAGAGAAGTGAGTTATTTATCTGTTCTTCTTCCTCTCCTCAGCCCCAGGTTCTGACCCCTCTGGGATTTGGGGATGAACAATGCTCCGTGTTCTTTAGGGGAAGGTTGCAGCTCTTCGTCTCATGGGCATTATTTTGTTGGTGGGAATCTCTCCATAAGGTTATTAGACCCACTAAATTATGTTTTCCTCCCCAGTTTCTAGATATCCCCTCAGGGTGTCCAACTCCTTACTCCTGGATCCTTCTGCCTAACCTGGTGGCTCTCCTAGCCACGACTCAAGCCTGTTCCACTTTGTTCCCTACCCTGCATGGTCACATCTACCTACAGGAAACACACATTCCTTATCCTGATAAACCCTGAGTGCACAAGGCAGTCCCAATACAATCTCCTCACCCTACTGCCACAGGCCACTCTCATTTCTCACGCAGGAGTCAGGAGGCAATCTTCGGAGTCCTCAGACCTTGGAGAGCACAGTTCCATTTCTCTGAGAGTTCTAGAAAAGTTCTCTTCACTAGACTTGCAGATAAAAAGGTAGCACACCCCACTGCTCCCCATTGGTGAGTGTAGGGCTGGCAGAGACGCTGTGTTGCATGAACACGGGAAGTGACCTGGCGTGTACTCTGTGCGAATGGCTGAGGGCTGGGAAGGACGGTGTCAATCACAGAAACTCCAGCACCCATGGAGTTGTGCAGTGTGGCAGCATTAATGTGTGAAAACTCGACATAGCAACAGCTGATGCCAAAGTTACGCATTCACAAATACTCCCTCTTTTTATTAGTTTATATTCTCGAATTGAGTTGGAGGGTTCAAAGGTCACTGGCCTAGTTCCTGGATATTTTCTGTGTAAATTCTGTATGTGGAAATCTGTCTTCTTCTTCATTTAGGATCTGGTATCTATCATGTTTGCACCTTAGTAAATAATGAGGTAGGAAATAGAGCCGTTTTTAATATCCTGTCTGTCAAACATCTTCTGAAAGTATTTGCTCACAAAAATTCTTTTTCCCCCACAGAACTTTGATTAGTATTTCATGGGTCGATCATGATCCATGCAACAGAGTTTGGGTAACACTAATATGTAGTGACCTGAGGTCAAATGGAATAATAGCCAAGGTAACTGTGGTTTTTATTTGCCCATAACAACAGTCCACTCTCTTCTTTTCATTCCTTTAGAGAATTTTACCCTCTTTCATGTCTCTGTGGCCTCTCTTTAGGCAGAAAAATGAGAGTGGGGAAAAATAATCCAGCCAATGTATTTTCCTACAGGATATTCTGGATAAAGCCAAATTTTTTAAAATGGCTTTCTCCAGAGGAAAGAACGTGAATCGGGAGATGAGAACAGGAGGAGGGTCTGTCTGCGGAACAAAATCCATGTCAGAGGCAGTCAGAGCCAAGAAGGGATGCTTTCTGCGTTCGCAGACGTAGCTGAGCCTCACAAGTCAAAGGCATCACCAACCTGCTAGTTGTATGAGAACATGCATTCTTCTCTCCTTTTTTATTTTCTGAGATAGTTTAGGCTAGTTCTCCCTCACTTGCTACTAAAATGATCTTCTCAGTGGTTTTTCTTTGGGAAATAGATACTGTGTGTGTGTGTGTGTGTGTGTGTGTGTGTGTGTGTGTGTGTACATGCTATATATAACATATATTATATATATAGGCTATTCAGAAAAATTTCCAGCCATAAATGCCTCTAGTTTTCGTATTACATGGCTGGGTACTTTCCAGACAATCCTTGTATTTCCTTTACATAACTTAGCTTCACCTTGTCAAGCAGTAACTATAATCACACACCATTAGTCAATTTAGATAAAAGAGAATCAGAAAGAGCATACTATACGAGGCTAAGCTAAGGATGGCCACCTTAGAATTCTGTAGAATAGAAAGTTTGTCATGTGGAGACTCACAGAAGACCAGCGACTCTCTCCAAAGAAGCACATTCACAAATCTTTCTCAATGCACTCTTATAATCTCTAAGTGAGCTAGTGTGTTTAAAGTCTTCTTTTAACTAAATGGATAGAAGCCTGATCTACTACATCTCATGGTGTTGAACGGTCACATTATTTGGTATAGGGAGATTGGGTGGTTACGAAGATTAATGCATGAACATGAAGGATAAACTAAATTGGAAAATGTATTTTCGTTTTATTTAAGAGCTCTTTCTGAGGAGTGGAAATTAGTTCATTCTGAAGGGCTTAATATTGATCTCTCCATTTCTTGGCAGAACAATGTAAGATAGAGGCAAAAGAAAGTAGACAGGGTTTTTCTAAGAAAATTTAACCACACAGTTATTAGTGATGGGGAATTGATGTCTGTCTCAAAGACTCATATATCCATAGAACTTAAGAGCTACAGAAAATATATTATAACCAAATAGCACTCCCTTAGTTTACAGATGGGAAAATGAAAATCAGAAACTTGAAGGGATTTGCTCAATGTCATACAAGGAGATAACTATCCATGCCTGAAATTTAGTTGTTAGGCTCTTAAAAATGGCGATCTTGTATATCTCTCAATTACATTAGAGATATCAAAATTCCTACTCTTGCATCTTCTCTGAAGTGCTAAACCTAGAATCTTAAGTCTGGCGATGAGGCATGTCAGAACATTTAATCCCATCTGATCAATGTGCATCATGTCAAAGATCCACTCTCGCTTTCCCAATGGAATTCTCTAATCAAATAATCAGAATAAACATATTTCTAAAAGTGCATTTGTTTTTGAAAAGTCTGAGATCTTGCATAAGCACTGTAGGGACACCCATTAGAAGATGGAAATTTTTTCCAGAATGCAGTAAGTTCATAGTAAGAAAGTGCATTTAATGTCATTTTAAAAGCTGGAAGCAGCCATCAAACTATTAAACACCATTACAGAGGAATTTGCATCCTGTCTACCCTTAGTTTATGTTTCTTCAACTACTAAGTTGAACTATAGGAAATCACCATTTTTTTGGTTTCAAAATTATCAAATATCAACAACTCTCTATCATTGGGCCCACCTGCTTCTGAGTGATCGTGGAATGGGAGATGGCAGTCCTGACTTTCTGGGTCCTTGCATGCCTTGAGTATTCTACTAAGCGGAATACTTTTTACTGTGGGAGTCTTAGACACAATCCACTCGCCTTGTACTTAACATAAATTCACGTGCCCTGTACTTTTGACAATGTGCAAGTCAGAGGCATTGTTAAGGTGTGCATATTTATCACCTTTACATTTATGACTTTAAAAGGTAAATCTCTATAAGACGTGAATTAATTTATCTGCAGATATTTTAAAATAAAAAGATTTATCACCTTTTAACCATTAAACTTTCATATGGCTTACAAATTTTTTACAACAAACATGCATGTATTATGTGCAAGATACCAAAGACTACTACCTGAGAAGTTATCTAGTTGACTCCAGATTATATCAAGGATTTTAGAGGACAAAAAACTGAAACAAAACAAAAAACCAAAACAATATAAAACCAAAACAGTTTTTTGAAGGTTACCCAGTTCCTATGATGGTATCACTACGGGAAGCCGTATCGCTGGAGTTTCAGCTGCTGCACTGACTTCCACTTGTCACCGGAGTATATCTTCACCTCCGATAAATGGATCCTCTGTTCTCCTCCGATGTTTGGTTTCATCCTGTACGCAGGGGCCCCTGCGGCCTGCGGAGTGCCTGCCAGTGGCTATGCACACAAACTCTCACGCTTGTTTGCCTCGGGGGTGGCAGTGATACAGGCGGAGCACTGGTGGGGTGAACACAAAGGATTATGACCCATTGAGTGGGATTGTTTCCACAGCCCTTGGCTCCTCGGTTTACAGGACTGTGACATCATGTCAGGGGGCTTTGTTCTCAGATTTGGCATCACCTGAGACAAGGATCTGGGCAAAGAATCCAAGGACAGCAGCTGAGGTCAGAAGAGCTGGCACAAGGCTTTAATGGATTGGGTGTCAGAAATGTCATGGTGGGTGTCTTCTCAAGTATTGAACAGGAGAAGCAATTAGCAAGCAGGGCACGCTGATTTGGAAACTTGAGCAGCTTCTCCTTCTCCTCAGGATCCTGACTGTTTAAAAATGAAGCCACAATAAAGATAAATGCACTGGGTTAAGTTGTCCCTGAGCTATTGGAATCAGATAAGAGGTGCGCGGCATGGAGGGGAGATCGCATGCGACTGTGATAACGCAAATGCTCAGTGTGTCAAAGGGGCCTTCTGTCGGTGCTGCAAGCTGAGGCATTTCCACAAGCTGGAGATCAAAATCCTGAGCAGGCGCCAGCAATAACTTCTCTGACGAACAAAGATGAATGGGTTCTGAATGTTAGGGGGAAAAACTAAGTGTGATTAAGCTTACATATCTCCAAAGTATTTTTATTCAAAAATAACGCTAGCATAAACATTTTATTTGTCTCCCAACCCTCATCCCCAGTGCACTGTTTCAGTCTCTAAAAGTAACAATAGCACTTTGCATTTATATAGCACTATTTGTCCAAAAGCGCAGTAATATTATGAATAGAAATAGTTTAATTTATCCTTGCAATGCATCGCTTATGTGAATAAAGTGGTTTTTTTTTCTTGTTTTTATTTGTTTATCTATTTTTGTTTTAAGGATAGAATAAGTTAAGATTGGCTCAGCAAAGTCATACAAACAATGTAGCTGTAATAATTGAAAACTGCTGCCCTATTTCAGCATTATAGTTCCATCAAGGCCGGGGATTTGCACATGTGTTGGCTGAAAAATACCGTAGTAGAAGTTGAAAACACTCTGTCTTCCTGAGGTTCGGCCAGTCACTGGCATGCAGTTTTCATTACCAAGCCGCTGAATCTCTCGTAACATTTTCTCGGTTACAAATCTCTGTAAATAATTAATTATATTGAATTTTCAGTGTGGCTTAAAGTAAGATTTTGACCCAAAGGAACCTTGATCCCTAAAGTGAAAAAAATGCACAGTCGATTACTAAATCATAAACCAAACATAATAGCCACTTTGGATGAGTAGTGGGCTTTCAAATAAGCGTCAAGTATAGTGGCATTTAAAAATTAAGTATTTTTATAAATATACTTTATATAGTAAGAACTACTATAAACTATTAATAGATAGAACTTGAGTGTGTGTGTGTGTGTGTATATATATATATGTGATATATATATATCAGTGCAAAATGGCTCTGGACTCTCCCCCAGGAGAGCTGCAGAGTAGAAAATGGTTAAAGAATTTAGGAAATGTGTCAGGATCACTAGGATTATGATCAAGGACTCAGAATTAATTTAGCTAGGTGACAGTCATATTTTTGGACAACTCCACTAGTCCAGTGAATATTTTTCAAACAGCGTTTTCTGTTGAACTTTCAATGGCATCAGAGGTAACTAGCTTTCCTCCCTCAAAATAGAGCCCTTCTAGAAGTTGTTTCCTTTTTTGAGATAGTAATTATCTGCGGACTGAGCTCTTGTGTACATGTCACTTATTTCCTGACTCAGGAGTCTGTGTGTAGGCTTTCTGGCCATGTCTTAATTTTCCTCTTATTTCTCTTCTACAGTATTTATTTTTGATGCCCACATTTTCTAATGCAAGAAAAAAGGCCTCAATAGGAATTCTGGAAAATACAGTTTCCTGTAAATGAAAAAGATAGCCCAACCTCAAGACCTTACATAATATCGATGATGGTCTACATTAGAAAGGTCTGTTTTAAGTGTATTTCAGAAATCTGTAACATGGAGAGAAGAGAAATACCAAAAAATGAAAAAGAACATCCTACCATTAGGTATCGTAGTAACTTATATTCAAGTGTCCTAACAAGTATGAAAGGAGTGGTAGTAAACAGTGCTTATTGACCCCCAAAACATGAATTAAAAGAATGCACTGTGTGTGTGTGTGTGTGTGTGTGTGTGTGTGTGTGAAGTGTGTGAAGAGTGCCATTATGTTTAGCCCTTAAGTTCAAGGTCCATTTCAAGTAATGTCAGGATGTCAATAGACTAAGAAAGTTCTGCTAAATCAGCGTCTATGCTGAAAAGAGTGATTCTTAATCTAAAGTTTTAGTTCTCTAAAACATGTCATTATCCAAAGCCTCAGAGAACACAAGCCATTAGGTAAAAGCAATGCTGTCCTCTGATGGTTCATAGAGAGTGAAATGAGACACAAATCCAAAACGGAAGTTCAATACATCATATACCATAAATCGAAGCAGCTTTCAATTAATGGTATCCACTTGTTCAAACACTCATTCATTTACTCTATGTATTGAAGAAAAATATGTATTAAATTCTCACTATATGCAAGGTACTATATTCCAGGTATCGGGTACCCATTAGTAAATAAAATAGTCTGAAATCCTGGCTTTCCTGGAGCTTCCGTAAAAACAAAATGCTTAAGTTGATACATTCATGCAGTAAATTAGAAGGTAGAAAGTGCTATTGAGAAAATAAAGCAAGGGAGCAGGACCAGAAGCCCAGATGGGATGGGAGAGAGTAAAACTTAAACAGGATAGTCAGAGAACTCTCAAGAAGGCGACATTTAAGCACAGACTTAAAGAGGGTGGGCATGCTCATCGTATGCACAGATTCCTCAATCTAGAGGAATAGCGTCACAGGTAGAAGGTAAACACAGGTGCAAAATTGCAGAGGCAGGGGTCTGCCTGCTATGTAGGGATCTGTATGGCTGAAGAGAAGTGGGAAGGATAGGAATTTGTGGGAGAGGAAGTCAGAGACGTAATAGAAGGCAAGGGGACACATCACGTAGGGCTTTTAGGCTATTTCAAAGATGTTGGCCTTCACTCCAAATGAAACCACAAGTTACCGGAGGATTTTTGAGCAGAGAAGTGACTTCACACTCTTATGTTAGTAGATTTACTCAGAGTCGTTTGTTGAGAGTAGACCTCAGGGGACAGCGATGGAAAACATGGAATGTGAGACACCAGACAGGAGGCTGTTGCAGAAATACAGGGCAGAGCCAGTATGGATAGATACAGGGTGATTATAATGAGAGGTGGTGAGAAATGGGAAGGTTCTAGATGTATTTTAAAGATAGAGCCAACAGAGTTTTCCGATGTGAGGTATGAGATCAAAACCAAAATTATAAAAAAAAAAACAAAAAACAAAAAATAGCAACAAACAAAACCATTCCATGACCCCAGGGTATTTTGATCTGAGCAATTAGAAGTATATTACCACTCCCTAAAAGAGGGGGATCACTGCCACTGGACCCGATGTGTATGGAAGCAGAAAATCAGGAGCTGTGGTCGCAGCACTCATTCGTTTAGACACCTCTGAGACATTGCAGCGAATTGGTGTGGAGACCAGGGTGAGGTCTAAACTAGAAATACAAAGTTGCCAGTCACCAATGTGTAGTTGGTATTTAATGCATAAAGCCAAGTAAGATCCCCACGGCAAAGGGAAAAGGTTCTAGGAACTGGGAAATTTCATCATTAAGAAGTCAGGAAAATGAAGACGAATCTCCATTGAAGAGATTAAGAAAGCTCAGAAAATAAAGAAAAAAACGAACAATAATGGGGAATGAATGTGACGTTAAAGAAGTCAAGTGAAGAGAGAATTTTAAGAAGGGAGTTGTCAACTGTGTCATATGTGGATAACACATCCGAAAATTTGACTACTGAAGCGACCATTGGATCTGCATTAGGAGGGGTGGTCAGGTCAGGAGGAGTTGGGGCGGCTGAGAGAACAGGACAGAACAGATAGGAGTCAGGAAGTGTAACTGTTTTGAGAAATTCTCTATAAGGAGAACAGAAAAACAAGGCAATAACTGAGGATAGTAGGGTTAAAGGTTTTCGGGGAGTTTTTTTGCTTGTTTGCTTTTTGTTTTTAAGAGCAGAATGCTCTTTTTGGAAATAGCAGCATGATGGGACAATAGGTAGGGGTGATTTGATGATTGGGGTCAAAGAGGAGAGATGGTTAGAGTGATGTTCTCAAGTAGGCACGAGAGGATGACTCTGACTCCGGAAATCAAAGGAAAGGGTAGGCTTTCGATAGGGACATGGGGAGTCCATTTACAGGAACTAAAGGGGAGAGAGAACACATGCACATAGATGCAGAAGGAGAATTTGAGGGAGGCGTTTGTAGGCTTTCTGTTATACTTTAAATTTTCTCAGTGAATTGGAAGTAATGCCATTGAGTAAAAATAAGAGGAAATTTGAAATGGAAGAGATGTTTGAAATGGTCTCATACAACAGTGAGATAAGAAATGAACTAAGGGATTGTATGATGCTAGAGGTGCTTGGGGTTCATTTGAAATCAGTCGTTATCAGTTTAAGGTGAGAATAATCAGCATGATTCTAGAGCTTTCTCCAGCCATAGTCAATTTCATGAATGCAAACGCAAATGCATGCAATAGGAAGTTGAATTTTTCCAGGATTGGTGTTTTTCCAAGTGTGTAAATACAGTGAGAGGGAGGCAAAGAAGTTGCATGGGTGTATAATAGAATGATTTTATTGATGGTCAATAATTCAAGCTAGGTGGAAAAGCTGGGAGGACATGGAGAGGAAGAGAAGCAGGAAGAAGTTATTACAGTCATTGGATTTTTAGGCCCCAGGGCATCAGTGTTGGGGGCGGGGGCAGCACCCTGGAGGGGTTGTCAGAGAGAGGAAAGTTTGCAACTGAGGTTACAAAAAGTTTCAGTGACTCATATTATCAGAATCTAGGTGTTCAACTGAGGTAAACTCAGAACAAGTCTCACTGGGCATCTGGGAAGTGACAGGTCAGGGCACAAGAAGGGTCATTATTGTGGATTATACAATCAATAATTAAAGCAGGAGCCGTTTTGGAGATGGACAGAAGCTAAAAATCTTCAGAGGGAGATGAATCACTCGGCCGTAAGACAAGGATTGCAACCCAAGTGGGATTCCAGAGAGTCACCTCGGGCTATTTTAGAGAAGAAAGAGGGCGAATGGTCTGGAAGTAGCAGGGACCGAAGCCGGACAGGTAAAGCAGCGCTAGGCCCCGCGGTAGGAAGGAGAGTGGGAGGGAAAAGCATCTACTACGGACTAAACCACAAGGGAGGCCGTTATCCGTGGAGGAGCCAGACTGTTACCAGTAATAAGCAGAAAGGGAACATCCTTCAGAGTCTCAGCTGACACAGAGAGGGTTTTGTTGAGGAAGTGTGGCGGACTTTGAAAGTTCCAGATTTTATATTTCACTTCCAAACCAGGGCTTTGTTGACTTGTTCGAATTTTGCTATTTATGTTTTTTGCTTTGGTACAGAGTTAAGCTTGTTTAGGGGGAAAAATGTTTCTTTAGTAGTTTTCAACCATCATTGGCCAGAAAGGTATTTTCTCATGAGCTTGTGAAGTTATCCAATAAAGTTTCAAGTTCTATTATCTATGATTTTGATAGCAAAAACAAAACCCCTAATACACTGTACAGGTTCTGAAGGTCCTTTCTGGTGAAATCCTAGAGGCAAACATTATGGACTGTAGAAAGAGAACCAGAAGATGATGGGCTATTCAGATAACGTGGGGCAGAAGCTGAGGATGTGAGATGCTTCAAACTCTTCTCTTGATCTGATGTTCCTTGCCCTCTCAATTTCTTTTCCTTGAGTGCATCTGTATTCCTTTGTATTTTCTTCCACTTTTCCATCTTTGGTTGACCAGATATACTGTTTTCAGGGTGTCAGTAGGCTGACCATATGTGCCGTTTGAAGAGGTCCACGACTGTCGTTTCCGACCCCTTTGAAATAGTATGTATATCTCAATTTTCTTGCCCCATTTCTTTTTACCTTTCTTTCTTCCTTCCCAGAATTCTACCTTTGAAATAGAAAGTAGATAAGCAATGTGTGATTTTTTCCACTATATGTCTTATTTTTAACCTTCCCACCAGCATTGTAGGACATTTGTCATCTTATATATGATTAATTTGTACTTATGAAAAAGTATTATTCACTATCGCTGGCATTTGTTGGCAAAGGTCTCTCATTAATAATTCCAACTTCCCTTGGTACCAACAGGTTGGTAAGCAGTGTGCAGTGACATTTCGAACATATTTAGAATTGATAGCAATTGCGGAAATGAAAACAGCTCGTCTCTGTCCATTCTACTGTTTTTCCTGAGACAAGAACCAAACAGAAACATACACGAGTCACTGCAAAGCTTGTTTTTGCTTCCAGTGAGCAGAAATATTAAAAAACAATTTAAGCAAGTATATTTTAGAAAAAGAAATATTTTAAATAGTTTTGCATTCTAATTTTTCCATCTTAATTTTTTTGAAAAGATGAAAAAAATACATAATGACATTAAATACAATGTCCTATAATTACTTCAAATTATTCTCCAGAATAAGTCTGACATAGTATGATAAGTAGCGAGACGGTATGCATGAGGGATTGGTGGTTAATTGTCAGGCCTCATGAGACAAATTGTGTATTTAGGAATCCTGACCTTGTCACCGACCAACTCATATAACTTTGGAAGGAGTATGAACTTATCTTTCTCTTACGTAAAGATATGGGCAATAATACTCTCCTCAAAGATTTGTTGGGGAGATTAAATAACACACATAAAGCACTGAGAACTACATAATATTGGCTCAAATATTGGTTTGTCATGATTGTTGCATAACACTTTGATAGTTTTAATATTCACAGATGACCAAGAAAGGGAAGTATTTCAGTCTTAGCTGTAATACTCCCACCCCACACACCTCTTTTTAAATGGATAAGCATCAATAAAGACTAACTGACAAATGATGGTTAATTAAATGAAAGCTAAGTCAATTTGTATAACATCTCAAGTTGTGGTAGACAGAATTTTGAAAATATAACATTAGGTAACACCTAAAATAATAAAAGCAAAGGATTAATAAAGTGAATGGAAAAAATAGAATGAAATGTCTTTGCCTTCAAAAAGAACATTTATTTGTATTACCACTTAGAAATATTTTCTCTTTTTCTGTCAAGATACAGAAAATGAGTATTTTATGTTTTTATTACTACTAGATATGGTTCTATTTTTAATTGTGGTAAGAAATATTTAATGTACATTATTTTTAACTTTATAAACATTTTCATGCCTAAATTTAAATTATGGATTGACATGGCAATTATTTCATAAATTTCACTTGTAACTACATATCAATAACATCTTGATCAGTACATCAGAGAATGATTTTTTTAAAAGACTTTGCTTATGCTTTTTTTAGTTGTATCTTATATAAAACATTGTCAGCTACATCATTTTCATGGTTATGTTTTCAAAACAAAAGTAAGATTAACTATCTGATAAATTTAAGAAAAAATTTTACAAGTGATGTGTAGACTACAGGACAAAATTGGGACATATGATCATTTGACTCCAGCATTCCCTGTAAAGTTACTTCACAAAATGTCTGAGTCCAGTTTTCTCGATAAACCCTAGCACATAAAACAGCAACACAAAGGGCAGAGATAGTAAGCAAAATTCTCAGAATATGCAGAATCTGATTCAGCACTTTTTTCCCTAAGAGTACTGCCGAATACTTAATAAACGCAACCTAAAATGAGGTCCTCTATCCAAATGTCACTTTACTCCTTGGCCAATTACGGATTGCTAATGCACAAAGAAGACTTAAAGGTTAATTCACAAATTGTTAATTTTAAAAATCTGATTTATTAACTTAGGTAATATTTTACCAAATTTTTAAAACACACACACACACAATTTGGGTAAGCATTAGATAAAACAATTGTGATTTACTGGGATTGGTAATTTGCCCAAACTATTCAGTGCTGGTGCTGGAGTTTGAACCACAGAACTGGAGTTATTCATCATTCTGTTCTCCTAGTCCCGCTTGGCCATGAGCTATTTGACTTTACAAAATCAGCAGAGGTGGGAAAATAAGACTCCTAAGGTCTCACACATTGTGTTTTTGAGGATTACCTGATTACGGTAGGAAGGAATTGACCTTCTCTTTTCAAAACAGCAATTAATTCTGTCATTAGAAAAAAATTTTTTTTTATTTCCGGAAGTAATTCTGTATGGCTGTGTCCTAATAACTGCTCTTAATTTTAACTTATTCCACCTTATCACCAAAATGATCACTCAACCAGACCCAACTCTGAAAGCATTACCTGCGTAGTAGATTTTAATAAAAATTTATTTTAAAAAATGTAAGAATTACAAACATGTCACCAAGTGGCCAGCCACTGCTACCTCTGATCGCATCCTCCAGTCTCGCACTCCCGCCACCCCACCCCTGCCTTGCTGCGCCCCCTCCCTTCCGGGTCCGCTCTCTAGGAGCCCTGTGCCACTCAGGTCCTTTTTCCTCCCTCCAACCCCCTTGACATCTTCTGTTTATTCTCAAGAATCAAACTCCCCACTCTTGAGACAAAATGTTTTCTCTCCAGTTCTCTCCATATTAAATTCTTCCTTTCAATTCTTTAGATTTTTTAAATTGTTTACTCAGAAATGTATTGTTTCCAGAACAGGGAGTAGAGAAAAGACATCAAAGTTGGAAATAAGCATGCTCCCATGCATGATCTCACACACACACACACACACACACACACACACACACATATAAATCTGTCCTGCAGCATTACCTGATAGGTTCTTTCTTTTCTTTTATTCTTAGGAGGAGAAAGAAAATCCTCTGGTTAAATATCTGTACCCTGTCAGAGTCAGACGTTGATTAAATCAAGATCAAGGGAAAAGAGAAGAAAGTAAAATTTGTGTATTTTTGTGAAAATAATGATAATCTCTTGCACAGCTTCCAAATGTCTGCCTTCTGTGGCCTTTGACTTATAGCCAAGTGTTAAAAGACATGACTTGGCAAATAGGAAAAGAGGAAACTGATTAACACCTAATACATAATACAGAATAAGTCACAGAAATGGTGAGGCAAAAGCTACATGAAACACAAGTGGAGAGCATACTTGCTTATAATAATCAGAACAGCCACAATAAATAAGAAATTTCTGATTTGGGGGAGAGATTCATTCTTCCAAGTTACTCTATATATTGTCTTCAATGGTAGCTACTATCAGAACATGGATTAAAGACTGAAACTTCCCCTATTGGAATTTCTCATATTGCTCATTACCTTTTCTTATTCAAGGGACTATGAAGAAATTCCATGTTTCCTATAATAATAGTTCATCTGTCTGACCATGATACAAAGTAAAGCTAAAATTTTTTAGCAAGCTCATAATTAAAAATAAAGAAGGTAATTAGTATGAGGTAATGATTCGGGACCTTTCTCTTAACAGTTGCCACTAATTATTTAAAGTATATTACACTCTTAATTATACCCCACTTTCTTTATTTTCTCCCCTTTCTGTCTCCCCAGTTTTACTTTATTTCTAAAAGAAAATGTAGATACTATTTGTATTACCTTTGCTAAGATTCAGTTAATTAAGTATTTCATGTAAAATAACACTGTTAAATCCTTATTAGTAAAAATGAATTCTCCTTGGGTCAAGATCAGAAAAGAAATCAGTAGAAGAGTATGGTGCTATACAAAAGCATATGATAGCTCTTTTCACTTAGTGAAGAAAACTAAAAGAAACTTCATTTTCTTTTCAGTACTTTTTAAAATTTCTGTTCTAGTTTGACTCTGTCCGTGAAATAAGGAAAAGTGAACATTCTACTTTCAATATCGCTTTAAAAGTTAGAGATAACAATAGGAGGATGTATAATGTAATTAAAAAGAACGAGAACAGTCTATATGTATGTACATGAAGCAATTTCTAATTTATACTATTAACTGGGAAAAAAGATGGAGCAGGATATGTTATTTATTGCATGTAAAAGAAAACAAATATATATGTATGTAGATGTGTGTGTGTATACGCACACACATATACACGTATACACAACACGGTGCGCACGCGCATAGGTGTCTACATATTCCTACAATATTTCTAAAAAAGTTGGTAAGTTTTTTCCTCTAGAAAAGGGTACTACTAGATAGCTGCCAGATATGGACAGCAGGAAGATAAATATAGTCTTTGTTGTATAAACTTTTATACTTCTTGATGTTTTTATCAAGTGTACACATTTCTTATTGAAAAAAAACTTTATAAGGAAGATATCAGAGTGATGTGGAAATGCTCTGGCAATCATCATTATTAAGACCCAGTGCTGATTTTATTGCTTGACTAGATTTGGGACAGATCTAAGAGTTTTGCAAACTCTTATTTGTTGTAAGCACATACATGCATATTTTTTTCTAAACTAACATTCCCGTGTAATACGTAACCTGAATGAGAAATTGCTTTGATGATGTATTAAGCTATACATCATCAGGGCCAGCCATCTCTCTGATGATGTATTGGTGCAATAAATCTCAAGGTGTGACACATTGAAAAAGTATTACTCAAAAAGAGAATGGTCTCCAAGTTAAAAACCAATCCAACATAAATTTCAAAGAGAAAACGATAGAGAAACAATTTGTCTGTTGCCGAGAAGTGATATGCAAGCAAAGATGTCTTCCCAGGGTATTTCTGGTTTGAGCATTAGAGCTGTAGAAGACTCAGGGGAAATCAACACAACGGGCCCTTTCTTCCAGCATCTAAAATTGATCCTGGACGTAACGGGGTAGGAGCATACGCAAAATCCTCAGAGGAGCAAGAAGGTGCAGTGAGCACTGGAGTTTTAAAGTTGGCGTGGGCGGGGAAATTACCTGGGTGTGGCAAGCATTTCGGATGATTATCCGTGTATAATTTAAGTGAGGCTTTGTTCTGAAGGCTGAAGAGTTGATAAACAGCAATGGCAATGCAGAACTCAAGTCAAGAACGTGAGCATGAAAGGCACGTCGCAGGTCAAATTCAGAACCCATTTAGGAAATGTCCCCTGGATTGGAAACTAACAGAGCAGAGGGAATTTTATAGCTGAATTCAGAATTTTGCCATTTATTAATCATACGAACTGGGGAATTTTGAAATGAGCTCTTGGCATTCAAATTGCAAAGAGAAATTTGAAATGGCAATGAAAAAGACTGCTCACTTTCATCCATCACAAGGCATCAAAGAGTTTCTGCACGGATTTGTCTCGGGCTGTTTAGTTTCTTTGCTTGGGAATCTTTACACAAATACAGAAGGGGTCTCTCGGACGTCATGCACTGTGAGCAACAGAAACAGCTCCCGGTGAATTTCTTACGTCGGTGAGTAGGTATGACAGACGGCCTGGTGTGTGTCAGGTACTGTGACCAGCCCTGAGGACACCCAAGTGAGCAAGACAGACACAGTAACTCTGTCTTTGCTCATCTTCGTCCCTTTTTTGCATCCCTTGTCTACCGACACCTCATGTTTCGGGTGCCTCGTGTAGTCATCCACAGCCACGTAATCCCAAGGCACATGCCTCCTCTTCTGAATTTCACCGAGCTTCCGAACCAGATGACACCTAATCTAGCTCAGCATTTTCAATTTGGAAATGAGAAAACCGTGGCCTACATAGACCAAGTGACTTACATGTTCAGGAGCATAGTTATTAAGTTGTACAGATAAGACTTGAACCGGGTCTTCTAACCATTTTTCAGGAATTTTTCCTCTTCAGCACACTTACATTTTACATGTCCATGCCACTCCTTTGGCATATGACCTACACTGTCTGGTTTGTTTTTTACTATTTGTGTGTATGATTTATACTTCTCCCAGATAAGGAAAAACTTTTTTGAGTCCAAAGAATATGTTTAATTTGTCCTTGTATGCTCCCCTTTCTGAGCTCCGGATCTAACAATCTTCCCGACATAGGGAAGGGAGGGCAAATGTTCCTCTCTTTAACCTTCCTAAATTACTATGTTCTCATAGTAGGCTGACCAGACGGCAGAAAACGATGGTACTATCTCGTTTCAAACTGTCTGTCTGGTCAGCCTTGGCCCACTGGGCTAATTCAAGGTGTCAGTAGGCTGACCATATGCACCAGTTGAAATGGGACAGGACCGTTGTTTTCTGTCCCTTTTAAAAGGGTACGTCTGGTCAGCCTATCATAAAAGAGCCATGCCAAGTGGTGTTGCTCTCCATGTGGCCCCAATCATGTCACTTTTTAAACACTAAGGCAATCTCGTTTTATATGTGGAATTGTGACAAATAGCACTTGAAGAGAAGGGTGTGAGCTCCAGGGAAAGAAATAGTAGATCAGCTCTTCAACCACCCAGTTCTATTCAAATTGATTTCTTTGGATCTAGGGGGAGAAAAAGATTTTGGATATGATTGAACAAACACATTCGACAAAATGGTCCCTGCAAATCCTAATGCTGAATGTGACTGACATATTTGATACAGGAAAGTAGACAGTTGTTCAGACAGCTCAGTGGTAAGGGTGAGACTTTTTAAGGATTAGAGTGAGGGACTCCTTCCTATAATCAGCTCCCGCTAATGAAATTGAGGTTATCGCCCCAAATTCCTGCAGGATTATTTTAAAGATACGAACTTAATACAAATATTAATTACTTTTACACATAAGATACACACTCCACGCCTCCCCCTTTTTCAAGTTTCATTTGAAAATCCAATTATGCAGAAACGCAGTTTTAATTATAATATTGATTTTACTTCTTCGCTAGGAGTGGGACTAATTCAATTAGTCCTAATTGTGTGCATAGAGCAGTTTGGACTAATCTTTCAGGGTGTTGGCCCACTAATTTCCTACCACTTTTCTTCACATCCAAGTCAGAAAGGAAAATAAGGCTCTGAAATGCCTGAAATTGTACAGACCTGTAGTAAAGGAAAACGAGGTAGAAGATTTAATTGTCTATTAAAGCATTTGGCAATTTAACAGTGGTATTTCTGATGCAAAATTGTGCAAATCAGATTTTATTTGGCCTTTGCCATTATCATCTCCACCAGGACTTAGAGAACTTTTATAAGAAACAAAAGGAAGACAAATGAAACTGAAATAAAGAAGAAATAATGTTCAGCGGTAACTTTTCTGTTTTAAAAAAATCAAGATAAGGTCAAATGATAGCTTAAATAATTTATATAAGGATGAGCAGGGTGTTTTGTAAAAATTAGAAGTGTTAGGGTGTCAAAGTAAAATGGACTAGAGTCTAGTAACTAGGTTATTTAAGAATCTAGTAAATGGACTATTAAACAGGCAGAGAAAGCTTCATTCAAGGCTATTGTAATAGGGGAAAGAGACCAGAAGTCTAATTTCACCTCTGCCCAATCAAAGGACAGAATGGGAAGAATTTAGGCCATCTGTGTTTGCTAACTGGCCTGATCCAAGGAAAAAGTAAACTTTCTCATGGCTTCAGCCGAAACAAGGTGCACCCTAAAGTTAGGCTCTTACCTCCTCACAGGGATTGGAAAATCCTGGCCTAAACTTCCTTAATAATTACTTGTAAAGGAATATCCCCAAGGTCATTGACAAAAACAGTCCTGGGTAAGGAAATGGCAAGAGGCTTTTTAAAAGATTTGCATCTCAAAAGGGCAGAGAAAAAAAATTTACAGTGACAAGTTTCTTAAAGAAATACTCAGAGGAAAGGAAGTCAGGAGCCTAAAATCTAGGGAGGTCTGTTTGAAGTTTAGTCAAACTGAAGGGAACATTCAGATCATCCTAGCCAGCTACTTTGGAAGAAGGTGAGGTATTTATTTCCTTGGACACAAAAATACAGAGTCCTTTTACTCCGATAAAAAAAGAAAAAGATAAAAGAAAACTTGAAAACTTGAATATGCAAACAGTGAAGTCGTTGTTTATGTGTACCTTAATCTTGGTTCACGTTTACAACTAATCTATACCTTTAGAAAACAGTAGCAACCTCTGATAGAGTTGTTCTGTTTGGAAGCCGGGGTATCCGAGTATAAGCTGCATCTCTGTCTCTTACTACCTGTGAGTCCTCAAAAAATTAAAATCACTTTCTTTCTCTGATTTTCTCATCTACAAAAACAGTAACAAAACAAACAAAACAAAAGGAAAAACCTTAGGAAGACTCAGCCTTAGTGATAGTCTCAGGTCTCTTTCAGGTTTCACATTCCACGACTCTGTATGTGTGCTCCTATAAAAATACCTGTATTACAATATTCAACCGAAAATAGTTACCCCTGTGTCTTAGGGGAAACTCCGAGTGATTAGTTCTTTCTCAACAATCAAATGGCAAGTGAAATAACACCTGGGGGGAACCCTCTTCCTACAGCACACTCCCCTGTCCCCCAGG
This sequence comes from Lyroderma lyra, assembly GCA_004026885.1. Lineage (NCBI taxonomy): Eukaryota > Metazoa > Chordata > Mammalia > Chiroptera > Megadermatidae > Lyroderma > Lyroderma lyra. Next base: position 518,756 of record PVJL010000098.1, on the reverse strand, counting down.
AAATACATGAACAAAACCAAACCCCAGGTTCTTTCTCTTCACCCCTCAGGTGCCTTCTGCAAACTTACTGCTGACTAAAATTCATTACAATGTAGTTAATGCCCTCCTCATCGCTTCCTTAATCCAAACCTTACCAATGGCTGTCTAAGACTATGACCTCGAAGCCACAGTCTAACACTGTGTACGCTGAGAAATGCACATAACTTGTAGAATTTAATCTGTTTGGAACAACATACACCCAGATCTGTAGCAATGCCTTGGTCCCGAAGTCACCCTGATTGCTCATACACAGTATCAGTAAGGTCGTTACGTATCCTTACATGGGACACTTCTGATGGGCCCAGACTACTAAGGCATTCAAATATGTTGACGTGTTTAGGGAAGGCTTGCATTACCTTCTTACATAGTCATCAGAAATTATCCTGTCTCTATGTTGGTGACAGAGAAATTGGCCACAGTGTGTCAGCCCTTCCAGAAAAGAGGGCAGCTCCATCCAGATAAACGACATTACTTTAGAAAGTCTGTGCATTCCAGTTTTACAATAAGACCTTATCTACCTCAGCAATTTTATCACATTGGTAGCTTCCTAAGCTAATTCAGAAAATTAATATTTATAATTAAAGCTGCAAACACGAAACCACTAAAAATCAGCCTTAGTGTCTGTAGAGCCAAATTATTGTAAATAAAAATATAAAAGTAAGTTAAATCATTGATGATTATGGGCATGGTTTTAAGCATTTTACCTGTAATTACTCATGTAATCCTCATTTTTACCATTTTACCTGAGAGAAAACAAAACAAAGGAAGACAAAGTGATTTGCCCAGAGTCACACAACTTGTAGCTGGCAAAGTGGTTATGCAAAGCTCAGAGGGCCCAGACGTTGCACGCCTTTTCCACAGTCCCACACAGCTTTTAGTGGAGCCTTACTAATTTGAATTCCAAGAGGCAGGTAGTAAATAATCTAGTTTTACTCTCAACAGTAGTGGGGTTATTAAACAATACATTTTGCCAATTTAATTAACAAAAAAGCAGTATTTGTTACTTGACTATGCATTTAATTAATACTGAGTTGTTTGAATACTGAAAAGCAATTCTCTATTTCATTGCTTTTATTTACAAGTTGTCTGTGTCCCAGACCCATTTTACCTATTAAAGTAATGTATTTATGATTGTATATAACATATGTATGTATTTATGCATATATGTAAAATAGGTATGTAAGTTTTAAAGTTCTTTTAGTGTTTGTGTGTTTTTTTATTTAGAATTTGTATCTCTGTATTGTTGAAAGCATTAAATTTGTCTTCTATGGTTATTCACTAAATACTAAATGCTTTTTTCTTAAAAAGGCTTCACTATTCTAAAATAAGATAATTTTTTGGTATTTTCTTAGATATTTGTTTATGCTTTATTATTTTTAGATTTAAAGCTTTAATACATGTGAAACCCACTAAGGGTCAGATAATAGAAATTTTTTTTTCTCTAATCTAATTAACCAGTTGTTCCATAGTTATTTACTCAAGATTTTTATGTTTTTCACTGGCTTGATATAATATTTTATATATATTAGAGTCTTTGTAATTTTCTTATATTTTCTTGGCCCATTTATTTATTCTTGTATCATTTTCTTCCACATTGCTAAATCTTTGAAAATTCATGTCTTTAGATTTAATTTAGAAATAGTAATATTATTTTTTCAAAACACATTTAGCTATTACTGACTATTTGTACTTTAGGCTGAACATTAGAATTATGTTCAGGTTCAAAAAAGAAAGAAAAAAGATAAATCCTATTGATTATAATTAAATTCACCTTTTAAATTACTATATGGAGAATTGATATGATGACACAATTTAATCTTAGATCCAAAAACTGACATTTAATTAAGTCTTCATTATGGGTGTTTTATACTTCTTATAAATTTAATTCATAGGAATTAACCTGACTGGCTATGATGTACATTATAAATTCTATATTTTTAATAAAATAACATTTCAGTTGATCCTGTTAGACTGTTCTCAGTATAAAGTTGTTTTCTCATTTAATAATAGTTTTGGTCCTTGCTTTTCAGTAGGTATATATTATTTTTCTTTATTATGCTGGATCTCGCTTCCAGTTCAATGTTCAATTATTATTCCTGATTTTATGAAAATTTGGCTAGAGTATCACCTTTACTACTACACATTATGTTAGAATTGGCTTTGAGATGTATATTACAGATTCAGTATACAATTTTTCTTACTAGTCTATGGTTTCAGTTTGCTAGCCTAAGGAAGGCGTCTGAAGTTCTCTTGACACCGAGTCTTGCTCTGAGGAGATTGTTCTCATGCCCGCCCATCCCCAGCAGCTCCAGTTTCTTCCTTTACTAGAGTTAGTGACTCTGAAACACCCATCGCTGAGACTTGGCTCTGAGAAAGCTTCTGGCCTCATCCTTCTGTTGTCAGCCTAGACAACCTCTCCACCCTGTACAGACACTCCAAGAGTTTAGACATGTTGGAGAAGAGGGTCAGGGACAAGGCAGACAGCCTTCTGGCCACAAAGTGTTTCCATTTAGAAGGGAAATAGCTTCTGAAGTAGAAATGCAAAGCTGTAGTGGCTGAATGGCAACGACCTATCTCCTTTTCTTTGATGACCAAACCTTTTCTGCAGTAGCTCATTCTCACTGTGAGGGGTGGAAATTACTCCTTGGGTATGGAAAGTTACTGACCACTGAAACATTCTTCCTTCATCGTGTTCCCCTGACTAATTCAGCAATTCACTGAGAAATACGGGCTCGGAAGCCATCATTGCTAGCTTCCTTGTTGAAACCAAATGAGTCAACACTCCCCCGCACACACACGTGAAAAACTTTAGTCCAGTTATAATTATACGTTTCTTTAGGTTTGAGCGTTCTTTCTCGAAGATGAATTAATATCTTCTCTATATTTTCCCCTTATCTCTTATCTTCTGGTGTATAATGCCATGTTTTTCTATCTCACACCAAATATGTACAATTCTTCCTCAGCAGAGCCTACTCAAGATTATTATCAATGCTGTAGTGGTTTCGGTCGTAAAATTGGATGTTCTTACTGTCATTGTTCAAAGTACTGCTGACTGCGCTGCCTAAGGAATGGTAGCTCACAAATTACTTCTGTGTCTGAAGATAGAAAAAAAATCTGAAGTCAATTTCTTGAATTAATTAAGAGATAACATTGATATAGAATGGGCTAGTGCCACAAATAATTATCACTTCAAATTACACAATCAAAAAGGCCAATTAAGAAACCAAATATAGCTAATGAGAAATTTTAATTGATAATTTTTCTAGCTGCTGTCCTGGTCCTGCATTTTTTTTCTGTAGTTCAGCAACAATAATAACAAAAGGGGTAGGGAAAAAAGCAAGAGTTTCAGATAATTTTATATGTGCAAGCTCCTTCTGGATCTCTGTTGAAATTTATTTTGTTTTTAGCTAGATGAATCCACTTCTTTTCCAGAGTCTATGTGTACAAAGGGTGTCAAAATATATACATACACATTTTAAGAAAGGAAAGAACTGTATTAAAATTGTAATACTCAATATATACTGATAACACAAGATGAACACAAGTCATATTTGACGTCTGCAATTACAAGAGGTGCTGAAGGTGGTTATTGTCAGTGCCCAGACACTTCTGATTACAGTGAACTGCTATTTGAGCAACATTGACCAAAGTGTCCACTTTTATCACTGCACGTGCTCTTTCAGTTTCTTCCCCAAGTACCACCAGTGTAGCCAGTTTTCTGTGGTATACCACATCCTTTAACCCTTTCACTGCATTAACTGACTTCAAGTTTTTTTTCAAAATATCAAAAAGCCACAAAAAATAAAAAGTTGTTATTTTGACTATTTTATGCATTTAAGAATAATATTTTGAGCTGTGTTGTATATATGACATTATTTTTGTTTTAAATTTTTGTTATATGGTAATAAATTTACCATTATATTGAATTTTAGTAAAAAAGTACTCAAAACCTACCAAATGGCATCAATTACATTTAAGTATAGATAAATTAGAATCTAATGACATTGATGACATTAAAAATGTTTTAAAAAATGTTACACAATATGGCATGCAGAACATCTTTGTTGTTGATAATGCAAGCCACAGGAAAACATATTTAAAAATCCTGTAAATAGAGAAAAGTTCCTGAAACAGTTTCACACTGAACAACGAAGTGTTTTTGAGCATGTTGTAAACTCCAACACTGCAGTCAGAGGATGGAAAGGTTCATTCACATACATCTGAATGTCGCAGCAGAAGGGTTAAGGTCCCCGTAGGAAGAAGCCAAGGGCTGTTAAGTCAGGAGAGCATGGGGGAAACTCAAAACAACATTCTCAAATTTCAAATACCACTTCAAAATGGTCTTGTGCTCCTCAAAGGACAACTGTGCTTCTACCATGTTCTTTGACTGTCCCGCCTGTCGCATGGTGACACTAGCATTCATTTGATTAATGCCATCCTTTGAGCAAATGTCATACTACACATTGCTACCATAATTCAATTCAGCTTTGAAAAGTAATACATAGATAATGTCTCTTAAAATGTGTGTACATTTTTTGGCACCCCTGGTATTTAGTTTGTTATTAATTCTTTTTCCTAATCGAGCATAGTTTCCTTGACTTTGAATTTTAGAATTCCTAAAAAGTCAAGCCACAACGTGTTACATCTTCCTCTGTGACTCCAAATTCATAGAGCTGTATGTCTGATTTGCCATTTCTAGGGACTAATTGGTACTTGCACTAATTGTAGGTGATACAATATCAGCATAGTAGCAGTCACCTTGTTTTGGGTCATAAGGCTACTGGCACTCCAGGTTCTATAACAAATCTTTCCATTACTACATAATATTCTTTAAGTAGGTTTTTAAATTTTATTTTCAGGTATTATTTGGTGACCCTACCCACCTTGAGTCTAAGAATAAGAAATGTCCAAAGTGACAGCAGTTATTTTGTTAATTGTTCAGTTCACCCTTCTTTACACTTTTACTACCTGGATATTCTTATTATCTGATTATTTGATGTGTTCTTCATTTGACACCTGGCCATTTGTGCAGGTTGGCCCTCATACAGGAAGTGTGTACTGGACAATTGATATTCTAAAAGTTCAATGGGAAAATGAAATTCCCGGGGCATGAAATTCAATTATAAATTTTCAATGAGTCCAGGCAAATTATGAAATTAAAACCACTGCTATACTCACAAGCTTTGGCATTTTGCCTTTTGGTAATGTTTAAAGTTTATCTTGTTTTCTAAAATATTTTAAGATAACTTTTTCTATGCATAAACTTACTGATGTTTTCAGTCCAAGACTAACAACAGTATTATTTATTTTATTGTTCTGTACATTTATGTAGTAGCATTTTTGGGTCATTTTTTTCTAATCACAGGAGACAGTTTTTGACATGGATTTAAATATCTGGTGATGTTTTATTCAGCAAAAATTCTGAAATAAAAGAAAATTTTGTAGTGACACCAAAAATGTTTGATTTTGTTTCTCAATATAACAATTTGAAAGGGCAAAAGTATTACTTTTCTTTAAATTTATCTTAGTGTGTAATGTTATTATACTTTATACTTGAAAACCATTCATTTCCATTAAGAAAGGCTTTCATTAAAAATGTCTCAAAGACAAATTATTGTATTCTAAAAGGAAGAATTGTATCTGAATAGAAAACACATCGAATTAGAAAATGAGAGCTTGTACTTTCGTTCAGGTTCTTAAACTGTGTGCCATCAGGCAAGCTACTTGACCTATTATTATTCCCTTCCTGTAAAACAGTTCTTTTAGCCACTCTGGATGTTTTTACAAGCATCACTAGGACTGCCAGAAGTTACATTATATCTTAGAAACAATCTCTCTGATATCCAAGGCTCTTGGAAAAAACACCACCAAAAAAACAGATTCGATGACACAGGCAGAAGTTCAGGCACAAAGCATTTGGGGTAAAGACAGAATCTACACATTAAGGGAAGTAGATATGCAGGAGGCCTTCCAACGCTGAGCTGAGGACATGCAAAGGACTCCATTTCAACAGAAGATACCAGAGGAACAGGTTTGAAATAAGAGGTGAACATAAGAATCGCATTCTGTATCCCCGACATCATCACCCTATCCAACTCGTTCACGTAGCCTTCCATTTTCAAAGGCATTCTCAGTTACCTCTGCCTTATTAGAGCTGTAAATGCTTTCATTAGAATAAATCCTCCACCCTATTCAAGGACTGGACATTTCACCACTGAGTTACAAGTGATTCCATTTCATTAATCAGATGTTTGTCTTGGATGATAGGCCCTCTTCCTCCATCCCCATTTCTGGGTACATTTCCAGCATTTCAGAGAAGGCTGAAAGTATAAAGAACCAGGAAAAGTAGAAAATCTTGTAATTGTCTTGAAAAGAGTCATTATTTTACACTGTTGGCTAAGCTGGCCATGTTGTGGTGGGAATAATGTGACCTATAAAAAGATTTGTCTGAAATTTTCCATTAGAAATTCTTTCTTCATGAATTTCAAGCTACTTCTGAATTAACCGTCATAGGACCAAACCATATCAGCCCTGTACAATATCATAAAAGCAAAATTAAACAACACACAAGAAACCACATCAAACAACTGCAGTGATTTTAGTATTCTTGTTTAGAAAACTCCTCTTTAAAATACATTTAGGATACACTAAATATTATATATGTATATATGAACTATCTATTCACATAATAAATATGATGTCATTTCAGTCTTCTTTTATGACTTTACTGTTTGGAACTTTCCAATTAACAGTTGTTATTAATCATGAAATAAAATCCTCTGACTGTAAATGGTCTGGGTGATGAAATGTAAAGCTTTTATTTTTCAAATAAAATCTTACTAACTAATAATCCTCATCTAATATGTACATGTGAACTTCCAGAAGTTTCACTTAATTGCTTTGCATTAAGTGTGGATTATTATTCTCTTCATTTCACATTGTATATTTTCCTAAGATGTTTTGCATTTGTAGTCCAGATACCATATTGCATAGGATCCACATTCCTTTTTAATAGCTTCATTTTTTATTTCACATACTGCTTTGAAGAACACTTCAATCTCCGTTTTACTTCTGTATAAATGTCTATTCTTGGATAATATTTTTTTCTATTTCCTCTTTCGTCAATACTCTCCTGGTCTCCTATTGCTGCTATAGAAAATTGCCACAAATTAAGTCGTTGAAAACAATAAGGTTTTTATATTCTTACAGTTCTGGAGGTCAGAAGTTCAAAAGGGGAGGGTCAGGCTGCCTTCCTCCAGGAGGTGGGAATGAAGAATCTGTTTCCTTGACTTTTCCATTTCGAGAATCCATGTGCAGTCCTTGATCTCTTCCTTAATATTAAAAGCCGGCTGTATACCATCATCCGATCTCTCTCTCTCTCTAAAATCTAGTTGTGTCACATCTTATTTTGTATCTCTGAGCCTCCTGTTTTCTTCTTATAGTAACTCTTGGATTTCATTGGGCCCACCTAGATAATCCAGGTTAATCTCAAGTTTCTTAATTTAATCACAAATGCAAAATCCTTTTGCCATGTAAGGGAGCACATTCACAGGTCTCAGGGATTAGGATGTGGAAATCTTCGCGAGACCATTATGCTCTTACCACAGTTATGTATCTCTGTGTTCTTATCTTTTTCTTCTGTGAGTTTTTGCAAACCCAAGAAAATCTCATCTTTTTTCAAATCTTTCATCGATAAAGTTTTCTCGTAGTTGCGTTATAACCCGTTGAGTCACGAAACATGAGAATTTAGTTCTATTTATGCCATTTATCTCAACTTTAAGGTTGCTGAATCCTGGAAGTTGGAGTGTTTTGCTCTTTTCTACTTTTACTAAGTAATTTTCATTGTTGGGATTTGTTTGATTTCCTATTACTTCACCTCTCAATATGAACCAGTCACTTATTATGTCACTTAGTATAAACTATTGATAATAGTTCATTGCAGTGAAGGGGAACAGATTTCATCACCCCAAAATATGCTTCTTTGAGATATTGATTATTTTAAGCTGGTTATTTGTAAGAAACGAAAGACTCAGGAAAAACTTTTGACCTTCCCCCTAACTGCCTGAAACAATTTAGACAGAGGACCTGCTTCAGGAAGAGAGCTGTCACCATTGATGACTAGAGTTTAATACGAACTAGTGTGTAATCAACAGGGAGGAATTGTGTTTTAATTGTATATTTCCAGACTGTTCTCTAAATGTTATTAATAAATTCATACGTCAAGAACTCTTTTATATTTTTATTTTGTCTTTAGCACCATGTATGTAACAGGCAATCAACTGGTATAGAACAAAAATATGAATTAATAACTGAATAAGTTATGAAAGGAGGGGAGTTGACCTTTTTCCTCTCATCACTGGTTTCTGACTCTCATTCCAAATGTACGAATCTTAGAGATGCAAAGCAGTGTTGGAGAAAGAGACAGGGAAAATATAAAAAATCAAAGAGAATGCCCCACAAAGCAGAAAAAAGTCATTTCCAAAGACTTCACCCGCTAGTTCTGACACTGCATCTTGAGACAACTTCTATGCAAATGCAGTCATGCAAGACCCATTTAGCTCAGGAGAATGTGTAGAAATTGATTGAGTGAGCAGCTGGTGATATTGTAGTCAGGCTCTCTGCAAGTTAATTGTGAAGCGCTGTGAAAAATCCTGACATTGTACATGTAGCTGTACTGACTTCCATTGTGCCCTAGACACTCATCACACATAGTTGCTCTCCACTATTACAAAATAACTGGATGCCTCTGAGCCTCTGATGACTCTCATCAATAGTCTGCTAAGAAAACGGAGGAGGAGAAGGTGGGAGTGTTGGGCTAGCGCTTGAACTTGTATAACTGGAAAGATAAAGCCCCTAATCTTCCTTCAATAAATATACATACTTTCCTATAGACAAACACAAATTCTTTCTTCCAAGGTCTTTTTATATTATTCTCTTGGAAAATTTACCACTAAATTTATTTTCTTCTCCTGGTATTTTATTTATGTATCAGTGTCAGTTAGTTATTGTCATGAAATAAACACCCCAAATCTCACGATTAAAACAGCAAGTAGCCACATATTACTACTCCTCAGTCTGCAGTTGAACTTGACAGGGCTGATGTTCTGGAGTGGGCTTGCGTCTGTGTCCTTGACAAGCTGGTAGGTTGGCTAATGGTTCAAGCGTCATCTGGAGTAACATGGCTATTCTCCATGTATTTTGCACATCTTTAGTGTCTATTATATTCTATGCATCGCTCTCTGTACTGGGAAATACAAAGATCAACAAAACTCCAAAGAGTTTACAGTCTCAAAGGGGAATAATGATATGTAAAAGCACAGTGCATTTAAATACCATGGGAACTAAGAAATTTGTGGTGTATAGAAAGGACAACAGAGAAAAAATACTCAATCCTGAGTCAAATGTGAAGGAAGAAATCAGGGTGGATTTGGGGAATGTATGTTTCTTAAATCAGGTCTTAAAATACGAGAATTCTTTGCCAGGGCCCTGAGCTTAGGAAACGGTTCCAGGCAGGAAGGGCCACTGTGCTCGACCACAGACGTGTGAGATGAGCAATATTCCTTGGGCCTGGCGAGTATGAGGCATGAATGCAGTAGGTAAGACAGAAGGAGCAGACAGGGGTCATGGGGGCTTTGTCTGCCAGGTTGAGTGTGAATTTCACCTTAGACACTAAAAGAATGGAACCAACCCTTATCACCAGCATTTATTATGCTTTTGCTGTGTACTAAGAGTCTCCTAAATGTTTTTTACATGCTTTTCTCATTTAAAGCTCCGTATACCTCAATAACATGCTACTACTACTACTATCCTTATTGTAAGACATAGTTATTAAGGATAGAGACTCCAGCTAACCTAACACATTAACAACATACGTAGTAAAGTAGGATTCAGTCCCATATCTGTTGGCCTGAATTCTCACCACTAGGCCATATTGCCTATCAATGAGAAGATGAGAGGTGGATTTAAGTAAAGAAAGAATAGGATCAGATTTTCTTTTTATTAAAAAAGAATTGTTTGCAGCACTGTGGAGGAGATAAGAGATTACAGACAGAGTAATCATCTAGTAAGATGTGGAAATAGTCCTAGTTAGCAATAATGGGGATTTATTTAACAAAGTTACACATTAGCAGTAGAAACAGAACGAGGGACATGGGTCCAAGATCTGTTAAGAGGATTCGGTAACATATTGGATATAGAAGTAGAGGTAGAAGTCTAGAATGAGTCCAAGGTTTCTGATGTAATTGACTGAATAGATGGGGATAGCAAAGTGCAGAATAGCATCAAGGTGATGGGTCTAGATTTTGAGGAGCTTTCCTGACTGAGTCCAGACCCCCAGCCACTTACCTAATTCACTGAAGTGCTTCAATATCTTCATATGAGTTCCCTGGTGGTGTACTGGCTTACGACTTTGGTGCTGGCACTGTCAACGCTGTGACCTGGGGTCGATTCCCAGCCAGGGAGCTACCCATATACAAATAAATAAATAAATAAATCTAGACACAGATTTTGGGAGTTCCCTGGTGGTGTAGTGGCTTAAGGCTTCGGCGCTGGCGCTGTCAGTGCTGCGGCCTGGGTTTGATTCCCAGTCAGGGAGCTACCCACATACAAAAAAAAAAAAAATCTTCATATGTAAAATGTGCTGATACCTGCCTCAGCAAGTTGTTGCAAGGATTAAATGATTAAACAGTGATGAGAGAAAGACAACCATTTGTTTGGACATGATTTTCTGTCATGTTTTGTTTAAGCCTTTGTTTAATTGGATCATTTAGCAAGCTCATCCTACTAAGTGTCAGAAATATAAGGTAGAATTGTGCAGGAAATTGCAGAAGGAAAGCTTTTCCTTTTGCTTGTGTACCCAAAAGTAGAGATGAGAGATTAAGCAACCAAGACTGTCTGACTTAGAATAATGTGTTCTGTTTCAATGGAGGTATGGACCTCACCCAAATAAAACTCATGTGTCCATCCTAAGACCACCACCAGTTGTCAGTGAGTACTGGCATCATCACAGTACAGGCTCTGCATAGCTGCACAGCTACCTGTCCATGGAGTACTTTGGTTTCATTTATAAAGGCATAATTAATCCAAAGCTATATTTTCCATTTTCCATTTTCAAGCTGATATTAACCCAAATTTATTGCTAAGTGAACCATAGCTAATCCTTGTCCATGTGAACATGGATATTTACCTAGCTGATTTAAGTTACTAAGAATCAAAGATAAAATTGGAATTTTATACAAAAAAGAGGTAGTCCCATGAGCTATGTACCATAAATACTCAGTAAAAGAGCCATTAACTGGTCTTGTATAATATGTCACCTTTTTTGCAGGCATCATCAATCTTAAAGTAATTGAATTGAGTATTTTTTTGTCCTAAAGATCTTACCCAACCTACAACTATGTTCATATAAATTCTTTATGTCTGCTCACAGATGACCCAAGAGATAAACACTAAAATACAGGAATCATGAATATAGGTGTTCAATATACAAGTCTCAGTATAAAGGTTACAAGTTCAATTCCAATATAGATTAGTAATGATGCATTATCATTATACTTTAAAGGTCAATGGAAAGAAGCCAAAAATTTGATGCTAGCTTCCAGGAAGAAAATGTTAGATGCCTTTTCTTCATCAGTAAAAAATGCTTAATCTACATAGGAAAAAGCTTTTATGGAAATAGAGACCTAAACCTTATAGAGATCAAATTAGATAAGAGTAGAAAACAACAAACAGTGCTCAAAACCCCGGTGTCTACTTATACAAAGAAGGATAATCTTACTTGATCTGTTATCAGTCTGCAACCTTAGATGAAAGATGTGTAAGTGATGCTACATGTTATTTGTTAACTACTAACCATTAATATTTCAAAAACGAATTATATCTAAATTTCAAATAAAAAATACAATATACTATAAAATGTCATTCTTTGGAAATAATCCAGTTGCAAACTTCCTCTATTCAGTCATCAATGGAGATATGAAGGATGCTAGCAGATTTAGTTACTATACAATTTATCAAGAGTTCAGGTTCATAACTAGATAAACAGTTGAAAAATTGATTTTTAAATTTGAAACTATGGGAACAACTTAATTAAGAAAAACCAAACTATTATGGAAGAGTTTTATAATGATCTACCAAACTGTATTTTACATGCCTTTGTGACTAACTGCTATATAGTATTAAGTGTTAATTAATTCCTACTTATTTGTTAACTCTTCCCTATTAAGGTTTAGTAAAATATTGGCAAATGCGGCAAAATACTGATTCTATAATAAGTATTCCCCACTTAGCTTCATATGAATGTGTCATCTTTATCTATATGTGGTAATAATCCTGGAAGCATACTAAATCCAGAAGCTTTTCAAGTTCTATTGAAATTTATGTAAAATCACTTTCACTTATGGGAGCCATTTTTGTCTTTAAAAACTCTTGATTTTGTTCTGATCTTGTTACTCTCATTTTACTCTGTCTACAAAGCTTAAATAATTCATTTATTCATTCAATATATTCAATATATTTGAGCACCTATTATGTGTCAGTCAGTGTGCTAGGGGTCAAGGATACAACATTAAACAGATATGGACCCTTTCTTTGAGATCCTTAATCTATGGTGAGAGAGAGAAAAAGTGTGTGTGTGTGTGTGTGTGTGTGTGTGTGTGTGTGTTGCATTGGAAGGCAAAGAAAGGAATGACTGTACTTGAGAATTGGGGGCATAAGAAAAGGTGAAGCAAAATGACATTTCCCCCCAGATTTGATGAAAGGAAGTGATTTTCTGTAGTGAGCAAGGAGGATAAAAAAAGTTATCCTAGACATGAGGAATGACATTTTCTGTCAGAGTCTCTCCTATACACACACACACACACAACTAGTTTTTAGTTTTCTCATGAAATATTAACAGTGGGAAACATGCTATTTTTTCTGAGCCAATTATTTTTCTGGTCTTAATATTCTGTCCTCTTCGAGTGGCGGTTTCATTGTATTCCATGGCTTTTTGGAAGGGTAAGCATATAGAAAACTGATGAATAGAAAGGCCATTCCCATTGTAAAGAATTTTATCTTTTCTTTTTATTTTTAAATTTATTGGGGTGATATTGGTCAGCAAAAATTACATAGGTTCCAGGTGTACAATTCTACAGAGCATCGTCTGTGTGTTGCACTATGAGCTCACCACCCAGAGTCAGTTCTCTTTCCATCACCATGTATTTGACCCCCTTCCCCCTTGCCCTCAGGTAACCACTGAACTATTGACTGTATCCATGAGTTTTTTGTTTCTTTGTTGCTTTCAGTTTTGTATTCCATATGTGAGTGAAGTCATATGGTTCTTGGTTTTTTTCTGTCCGGTTTATTTCACTTAACATGAGAATGGCAACAATAATGAATGCCACTGAGCAAGACACCACCACGCATCGTCGCAAACACAGCTGTGAGACACTGATAGACCAAGCTTATGACACCTTACCGAGTTGTTTGTACAGTGCTGCCAATGTAAGCGCACGGAGGCAAGTTCGTGAAGTTAATGGTCAGACCTTGTAGATACGAGGGCTGTCCAGAAAGTATCCAGTCATGTAACCATTCTCATATTGACAATGACTGGATTTTTTCAGGACAGCCTTTGTATATGTATACATATACATACATATACATATATGTGCACATATGTATTAAATGTGTGTGTGTGTGTGTGTGTGTGTGTGTGTATCACTGGTTCCTCTTACAATTGCTTTAGTATTTTTATATATTGGTATAATGTTTAATTTCACAGTTTTTGTTTTTGTTTTTTTACTTTTATACACTTTTTTATCCAAGCTCATCTTTAAGTATTTCTGGAAAATATCATTAATGATGGATGAATCTTGTTTAAAATTTTAAGCTTGTTCACATCAGTTCATTTTTTTTTTGATATTTAGTAAATACTCATTAAAATCTTGAGTCACTATCTGAAAATATTAAAACAAAATTAATTAATAGTAGGCTGACCAGAGGTACCATTTTAAATGGGACAGAAAACAATGGTCCTGTCCCATTTCAAATGGTACATATTGTCAGCCTAGTCTTACTGGACTAAATTCATGTTGTCAGTAGGCTGACCATACACACCATTTGAAATGGGACAGGACCATTGTTTTCTATCCCATTTACAGTGGTGCGTCTGGTCTATCTAATTAATAGTTGCCATTCTCTTCCCACACAAAATGCAACATTTAATGGGACCAGTTGATATGTTGTTGAATTGTACTAACATCTTTTCTATATTAACACAAGTAGCCCTATAGAAACTAGGAATTCAATTCCCCCAACTCTTTGGTATATTACTTTTTAACACTTGCTATTAATTTTAGTGAAAGTGACTAAAAATAATATTCACTGAATGTTTTGAAAATTTTCCAGTCTATGTTAATACTTAATTGAAATGTGCCTAAGGCACTTAACATTATATTAGCCTTATACTGAAGGTTGTTTAGTTTTGCAGAGGACTAAGAAATTCTAAATAACAGCAATGCCTTTGGGGAGGGAGACTGAAAATCATAAACCTAAGGTTGATGAAAATAACCTTTCTGCACAAATGTTACTGTCAGAGGTAAGCAAAATAAGTCATTCATTAGTTATGAGAAATAAACAAAAAGAGAGTTCTCATATCCAAATCCTGTTTTGCAGTCTTAATACCTTATTTCATTTCTCCCCCCTGTGGATACACTTCTTTTCTATCAAATTTTGTTCTATCTTATAGTATTCCACTTTTGTCTGATTTCTCTAGTTTTGAGTTCAAAGTATTTATCTTGTTGATAAACATGGTAAAAATTTCCTTTTGGGTGTGCATGTTATTTGACCATTTCTGTGGTTTTTCTTACAAATATTCATTAAAAAAGTGAGCTGGGATGGATGAATTCTGAATTATACTTAAATGAAAGAGAATTAAGAAAAACCCAGGGATATCTATACATAGAAGATTTTTTAGGATTCATTTGATACACATTCAATTTATTATTGTGTTTCATATCCAAAATATTATGCTGTGTGACTAATTAAAAAGAAAAAGAAGTAAAAACTGTTTCAGCCCAAATTAATCTTATACTTAAATTGAGCAAATATGACATAGGTACAGAGGCAATTAGAAAATTAGCTAAACTATTTAATAAATAACAAAAAAATAAGTCGTTTAATACAGAAAAACTTTGTTCCTGACTTTGTCTTTATAGCCATGAAAAAATATTGTCTTAATCCCTCTCATTAAGTTTAACAAATCATCAAAACAGTATTATAGAAATTAAAGCACAAGAATTTTCTACAAGACTTTCTTGGTCAATTATAAAAGGAAGTTTTCTATCCAAAGATTAAAAGTCACCAAACTCTTGTTATTGTAGACATGTACTGCTTACAAATTTTAATGGAAGCATTAGGAATTTTTCTCTGAAAGATACTAAACACACATTTAATTAGAAATGTTTGGGTTCACTTGAGAAATCAGAGCTCTTGTTAGCAAATCTTTTGTGCAAAGAAAAACTGTGGTTACAAGAGAATATAAAATCATGTACAAGGCACTTGAGGAAGTATTACAAAAATACACGAAATTAAAAAGGAGCACATAGGCTCTGGATTTCTCTTTCTGAAATGACCACAAATGGCATGGACAAAGACACACAAATAAATAAAAATATATTTACGGGCAATAGAGAGGCTAATACTTGTACACAGCGAAGAGCTAGTCCCAGCTTAGCCACATTCATTCACTCAAAAAACTTGAGTATCGACCTCCCCTTTCTGGACCATCACTTTTGGGTTCCATCCGCTCTTCACAATTCGCGCACGTCCGAGGAGAAGGCCAGCAGCCCTTCAGGGAAGACGGGAAGCAAGGAGAAGCCAGTATGTGACCCTGAGGAGAAGCGAAAGGAAGGAGGCAGGAAGAAAGATCCAGGGACGGAGGTCGAGCAGAGTTGAATCCTTGGCCAGAATATATTAACACGCAGTTTAGAATGTGTAATAAACTAAAAGCAGAACATTGCATTCTGGCAGGAACGGCGGAAAAAGGTAGCAAGTCAGTTAAAGTCACTCTGCCCGACAGTAAGCAGGTGGGTGCAGCCTCTTAGCAAACTGCACCAGATCCGCCTGCTCGCTGGCTCAGTCAAGGCCCGGCGGACAGCGCCATGTTGCTAACGTGCATGAAGTTGTTTGGCGCCGAGATCGTCGTCTGGAGGAAGATTTTACTTTGGAGGTCCTCCAGGTTGAGGGTGAGGAAGCTCAAACAGTGTATGGGCCGCACCTTAGTCCTCACATCACGGGTGCAACCCTGGGAGGAGTCTACGGCGGTTTTTGTTATGGATTCTATTGTGGCATGAACCTCGAAGATTCGGGTGTGCCCAGCAATGATTTCTCTAGAGACTTCACGTAAAAAAAAAAGATCATGAAAGAAAAACAAGCTTTTGAAAGACTGGATATTAAGAAGAAACTTTGTTGGAAATGTTAAAATACAACAAGTTCAAATGCCAGAAGCCGGATGAAAGTACGGCTGTTCCAACGAGCACGCCTGTAGGCGCGGTGGACCCCTGCGGGGCTCTCACACGGGCGAAATGAAGACATCGAAAATACACAGAAGTTCTTCCACAGCCCGGAAGGCAAAGCAGACAGAGGACTCTGCAGAGATTTATGGCGTTTTGTTCTCAGACCCTAAAATGTCGAAAGAGAGGCAGGGGTCCCAGGAGGACGCTAAAAGCTGCGATCACTGGAAAACTGGGGAAGGACCGAGAGCTGCATTTCTTCCATGGACTCAGCCCTGCAAGTTGCTTTTCCCTGCTGAGGGGAGCGCACATTTACAATACATTTACTGAATTAATCAGGAGTGAATACGGAAAATGAGGGAGCCAGGAGGTGGTCACCCCAGTCATCTACACCCGGCGGCTGTGGGTGACCTCGGGCTGCTGGCCGAACTACAGAGAGAACGTCCTCCTTTGAGGGAAGAGGAGCTGTTTGCTCTGGAGCCTGTGTGCTGCCCGGGACGCTGCTGTATGTTGGATCATCGGCCAAGATCCTGGAAAGAGTGGCCTCTGCGGGTAGCCGGTTTGGGGTGCCTCATAAGACTGAGCTGTCGCGAGTATTTGTGGGCCTCACTGGGGTATGAAGATCCCAGTAGGGTGCCTGTCACATATCTGTACCGCAGAGCAGATCGAGGCCGACGTAAAGGGTTGTTTGGGTTTTCTTTGCATCCGAACCTGTGTACTCACCCAGAAAAATTCCTTGGAGATGCTGAAGTCTGGAATCAAGCTGAGAAACAACTTGAAAACAGTTGGAATGAATTTGGTGAAAAGTGGGAGTTAAACCCTGGAGACGGACCATTCTGTGGTCTAAAGGTTGGCGTACAGATTAAAGACGCCACCTGTGCAGACGGTGCCAACAGTGTGCAGTGAGCCAGCGGGATTTTCAGTTGCCCATCAGATTTCGTCGTACTTTTGTAAGCCATGATGGGGAGGTAAGAAAAGGCCAGTGATGATACACAGGGCCATCTCGAGGTCAGCAGAAAGAGGGATGCTGTTCTCACTGAAAACTACAAGGGCAAATGGCTCTTCTGGCTGTCTCCTTGCCAGGTAATGGTCGTTCTGGTGGGAGCAACGTGTGATGAACAGGCCCAAAAGGTCCAGCAATAATTCCAGGATGCTCAGTTCATGTTGGAGACTGATGTAGATCCGAGCTGTGTATTCTGTAAGAAGATCAGAAATGCACAGCTACACACTATAACTTCAGCCTAGTTGCTGGGAGAGAAGTGCAGACCAGCGGCACTGTTAGTGTCTGTACAAAAGCCAGGAAGGTACGTGGAGAACGTCCCGTTTCTATAACCGGTGAGGGGCTACCGCAGCTCCAGCAGTCCCACTGCAAACAGGCAGAAGAATTTTAATGAAGAACTTTGCCCCGGTTGGCCCAGTGGGAAAGGATGAGCAGTGTTTCCGTAACGATAACTTTGTACTCTGGACAACATTAATTTACACCAAACTTAGACTAGGTTGGCAGAGTCTGCATAGGTGACTGTGAGGGTCAACCTTTTTTTGACCCAGACAGTTTTTAGACAGTGTGTATTTGAAGAAGGTAATTAAAAGGGACACATTAAAATGATTTTATTCATTAATCATCTGAATACTGGAAATAAACCGTGAGGACCCAGGGATGGAGGTCAAACAGAGTTGAACCCATGAAAATGTGATGAGGGAGAAGATTTTTGTAAATTTCAGGCAGTTGAAAAATAGAATTTTTCAAATTTGATTTAGATAAAAGACTAAAATTGGATTATAGTGTAAAAATAAACACTTTAGTTAAACAAAAAACTCAAAAACAGTACTTGATCCTCCTATAACACTACACACTTAACGCTGACCTTAAGAGATCGCAGTAAAACAAATTACAGCCTGGGTCACATATATCCAAGAGATACATTTATTACTAGCATGTGCTGAAATGCAAAAAAAAAGAATTAAGAAACACTGCAAACTGATGGCTTAAACATTATGCTTTAACATTAGTCACTGTTACAAACGTGCAGCAAGTCATGACCTTGAACCTATGCACCAGATATATGTAACAATATTTAAGAAAAGAGTTTGTATCTCTCAGATCATCCGCAACCTCCACAGGGTTAAATACTTTCTCCTCTCATGATTTTATTTCTGAGAACACTCTTCTAGTTTGTCTACAGCTACTCTGATTCCTCTTGCTGCTTCCTCTATTAACTTTCCTCTGCTCTTCTCAGTACTTCAATGTAGTCATCCTTACGCCTCTGGAGTCTTGGTCTTATGCATTGCCATTCTATCTGTAATCCACCGTGTCCTATCATAAGGCTTCAGTTATTCTCTCTCCTCAAATGGCTAAGAATCCTGCATTTCCAACTCTCTCCCAAACTTTAAGTTTGAGTTTTTACTTCCCTCCGACCCTGGCCCCCTTGATGTCTCTACCTGGATTTAACACACTGTAGGCAAACTCTCCCTGACATGAGTTTTATGCTTCCGACTATCTCTTCTCGTACCTGATTGTCACGTGGTCTCCCTCTTCCATCCCATCATGCTTCTCTAGAGGCTCAGGTTGGATGCTTCTTTTTTAAATGTCTAATTCTATCATTCAAGTAAAGGAACTCCCTCAAACTCCCACAAAACAAGACTATATTGTGGCTATTTGCTTTCTACTAAAACTGCCTTTCGATTTTTACATTTCTATGTATGGCAACTATCCCCTCGTCTTTCAAGGTAAGAACTTTGAATCAACTTGATTTCTTTGTTTCCTTATCCTCACATGTAGTTAGTGATTAAAAGTGACATCTCTTCCTCCAGAAGCCTCTGGTTTGATACTTTATTTTAGAATTTCACATTCCCCTTCTCAAGCAGAGCCTCCTTTTTTCTCTACACCCCACCAAAGAGCTTTATTGCTTTTTCTGTTTAATATTTTTATCTTTAATTATTATTACACTGGAGATAACAATGACAGATTCTTTATCTGATTATCTACCAAAGCACTGAACTCTACTTACTGATAAATTCCCTTATTTACTCATAAACTATTCCTCTTTTATTATCTGTACATATATCAGTCTACCTGGTACACTGAGCTCTTAGCAAGAGGTCTCATACCTCTTTACTATTCTGCTTAACTCTGCTTCACCTCAAATTTCATAACCTTCATTATCATCATCATCTTCATAATCACCATCATCATCATCACTATCATATTCACTATTATAATGCTTTACATTTATTTGTTCATAGAGCTTTCATTTTCAAAGAATTTTCCCATGCTTATTTGTTAAAAAGGATACTGTAACATTTGAAAATCATATTACTAATTTTCTGGAGGATAAAGAATACCCTGAAGCAGTTGGACATAAAATGTTCCCTGAACTTAAGAAGTTTAAACTTTATAACAAATAAGTAATAAATAATGTATGCTTGTGAGCTTTCAACTAGGGTTTGAGGACCTATGTCTTAAATTTGAATAATTCTTTACTTATACTCCTAAGGTGCATAGAATTTCTTCTAAAATTTCTGTCTTTACAAGTAACTGAAGTTATGCTAATTGAGGTGTATAACGTGAAGAAAATACAAGTCTCCTCATAACTTTTTCTTTTGGGTATCAAATACCCTCACTCAGCTTGTGTTAGTAACAGATTTCTCACCTAACAGTATTATATTTAAGGAACATGAGTGCTTTCTGAGATGGATAGAAATTAATTGGAAGAAAATTCTAATTCTCCAGAGAAGAGTCCATGACTATATGGAAATATTAACCACTAAGTAGGCCAGTGCTACTAAACAAGTCATTAACATGATTTAAGAAATGATTTTATTGCTCTTGGTTTAATGGATTTATCCTGCAATTGCCATCCTAAAGATTTATCTCATTGGCCTGCAAGAACTGGGGACCTCTAATTTTGCTTACTCTTGTGGGATCTTGTATATGTAAAGATTCAAACCATTTTTATCCCTTATTTCATCACACTATGCACCAACAACCAACTTTTCACTCTATGCAGCCTTAAGGTCTAAGCAGAAAGCAACACAATGAGACCCAAAAAGGTAAACTAGATTTGCTACCCTAGTAATCAAAAGGTAGAGGAGAGAAGGAAAATACGAAATGAAACAAAAAGCAATGAAAGAAGGGTTCTTGAGTATCTGTTATTAACAAGACATGTTAGATAGTTAAACATGTTATCTCTTTTAATCTTTATAATTCAGAATGACAGGTTTTATTTTCTATTTGTATCCAAGAAAATAAAAATCAGAAATCTTAAAAGGGTGGAACTGATACTCAAATCCAAGTTTAGTTTTTAATCCTCTCTCTAAGTCCTCAGTAACCAAAGAAACCAAATTTTAAACGAAACAAAATGAAAGATAACTGATGAAAAAAACATAAAGCCCATTCATGTAATTAATGCACACGATAAAGAGATGTGGATTTTATTTTTATGCCCTCCATAACAGAGATATGTATTTACTTCCCAGTAAAAAGATATATATTGAGTACACAAAATCTATATAGTAACAGAACTTGGGGTACAGTAGTTACTCATGCAAGTTGACTTTAAAAAGGAGCTTAAAATATCATGATATAGAACAAACTGAAAAATGCAAATATCAGTTTAGTATCAAGTCAGAAATGGCACCAATTACAGCCTTGGGGAGGATTGTAACTCCTGGTGTTCAAAAGTATCTTTATGTGCTTAGGAATTAAAATAATTTTTTATCCTAGTTCCTCTAGCTCCTCATTTATGCCCAACATACAAAAGAAAGACACCTTGACCAATCAAAATTCACTGGGCTATGCCTTTAAGCATGCAGGCCTCATCAAATACATTCTCCAAACCAATGAGTTAGTGAAAACATATCCTGAGGTCTTGAAGATAAACAACAGGAAGGGACCCCTAGATCTTTGAGAAACTCACACTGTAATCAGTGAAAATGATCACAACATGAATATATGTTAATTATTACATGATATTCAGTCTAAATTGTATGTCTACCTTGCAAGTGAATTTTAAGTATAGTTTGAAAGACAAAAACATGGCTTTTGTTTACACATGAAACAATCACTATCAAGTCTGCTGACCTAATGAAATCATTTCAAGCTGTAAGGTCAGGAGGTTCTGGCAGAGCTGTAGTCAAACACCCTTAACGTTAAAAATTCATACACTCAAATTAAATACCTAATACTTTTTTTTTACCCTGAAAAGTTAAATAAATAAAGTCAGAAAGAATTAAAGAAAACATGGTAGTGTCAAATCATGCTGTCATTTTTAATATGCCTTTCACGGAAGCTGAGTCATTAGGTTCTGAAATTTTATTCACTTCATTTTAGAACCTACTTAATTGAAATTCATAAGTATCCCTCATTGTCCTTTGTTTCTAAAATTAATACAAGTCTAAAACTGGAACTCTCATGTTTGGTTAAGAGCTTGAGCTTGAATCTATATTATTTTAACGTATGCAAAATTAACTAGAGAACTAAGAATAATTGTCCAAATAAATCAACGAAAAGCCAAGTTTTGTGGCACTTGCATGTAATGAATAATGAAAAAGATATTTTAGGCTACAATTTTGCAGATGATACTTTCAGTGTTTTATTTTAGAGGTCTAGAACTAGCCGTGGTCTAAGAACTGGCAGAGTATCAGTAGGCAGAATAATGCCCCACCAAAGATGTGTACATGCTCAACTTTGGAACTTTGTTGTGTTACATGGCAAGGGGGGGATTAAGTGGCCTTTGGAATTAAGGTTACTAATAAAATGACCTTAAAATAAGGAGATAATCCTGGATAAGCGGTAAGGAGATTATCTCGGCCCAATGTAATCACAAGGGTCCTTGTAAGTGAAAGAGAAAAGCAGGAGACTCAATATCCACTGGCCATTGAGCCCTTGCTGGCTTTGAAGGTGGAAGGGCAACCTGAATCAAGGAATTGGGCTGCCTCCAAATGTTGGAAAAGTCAAGGAAATAGATTCTCCCCGGGAGCCTCCCAAAGAAATGCATCCGCGCCACCACTTTGATGTCAGCCCCTTGAGATGTTTCATACTTCTGTGATCCAGAGCTCTGTGGTAATAAATTTGTGTCATTTTCAGCCACCAAGTCTGTGGTAATTTGTTACAGCAGCAATGAGACACTAATACAAGTACATTTCAAAAACATATTACTAGTAGCTCTTGTATCATTTTGGTAGCAAAATACCTAGCACAGGGCCCGGCACATTCTGAAGTCATTACTTTTGAGTGATTACCAGATCAATTTCCATAATAGGTAAATTAATCAGACAGATAACAGCTTACTGAGTTTACACTTTATAATCCCTGAGACAAACCAGGTGTATAATTTATTTTTTGAAGGGGTTTGAAAAATAAAAAGCAGACAAGATTTTATCCTCAATTTATAATGTTTTTGATTGAGACAGTAAAATTTCACATAGAAATAAAACACAGAAAAATGCAATGGCATAAACATGAATGTAGCAATGCAGAAACAATGCTACTGAAATGCCACCAAAGTCCTGAAAGTCAGAGTCATTTTGTGGGGATGTAAACCAGAACATTATTTTAGAAAATATCTTTTAGAATTATAAAAGCAGAAATGGAGTTAGAATCTCCATTTTTAGTAAAAGTCCATTAAAACTGATGGTAGTTAATGCCTACTAAAATTAATGTTAATATCTATGTTCTTATCTATAACCATATAATGCTAAAAATAATTTTTTTTTTTTGTATGTAGCTCCCTGGCTGGGAATCGAACCCAGGCCGCAGTGTTGACAGCACCAGCACTTAAGCCACCACACCACCAGGGAACTCCAAAAATAATATTTTATGACCATTAATTGTAAGGCAAATTCTTCCTTCTCAAAAAAAAAAAATACGGTCTTCTATTTCATCTTCAATACTATGTGATTGATAAATGATAAGAAAATTTATTAGTGTGTGATTATAGGTAGATAGCTCCATTTTACTATCCATCAAATCTTCTTAATGAAAGAAAATAATGCAGAGGAAGAAGAGTAAGAAATAATTCATTAACTACACATAGGCCACTCTTCTCTAATAGTGATGGTCAGGATTCATATGAGAGAGTACTTTCTGTCTTTCGTTTTATTTTGTTTTGGTTTTACAACAAAACCCAATTGGAAACAATGTCATTAAATGTGGGGGAAAGGTAGGAGGGGCAAACATAACAGCCTGCCTTTGTGTGGATAATCTCTTGGTTATCCTCCAGCTTTGGTCTAAATACTGATGACTCAAGAAATAAGGAAAATAAGGAAAGTAACCGTTTGGTATCTGTTCTGGCCTCTGCAACCCGCGCATAAAGCCCACACTGTCAGAAGTGACAGCACTTGTCAAACCTGCGGGCTGTGAACCATTTAGAATCACGTAGACGCGGCGGGTTGGCTTGGAAGGACATGTAGAATATGACCTTGAAAACAGGGTCAGACACCTCTTCATCAGAGCCAACTGCATTGTTACTTTTGTCCTAAGACACACCTCTTCCTTCCATCTCAGGGGGTGACCTTGCTCTTACTTCGTTGACAAAATAGAAAACAAAGAAAGGAATGCCTCCAGAGTCCCTGCAATAAATCTGCCCCACCCCCACCCCCGTACCTCGTCGTGTACCAGTGGCTTTCTCACGACACAGAACGCAGTGCCTAAGCTCCTCAGGCCAGTCTTTCCACGGATGCTCAGCTTTCCGCCCTCTTGTCCCCATCTCCTCTTTTGGGGGAGTCTGGTCCTCTATTCAGTGCTCTTCCTCCAGAATCATCCACCTTCCCTTCTGTATTATGTCATTCTCATCATTTAAAAAAACAAAACATAATGAGTTTCTCTTAATCTCGTATCTTATTTCATTTTGTGGTTGTTCTCCTCGAAATCCAGAAGCCTTTAAAAAGTTGTTAATAATTGTGCATCCACCTTGTCACCTTTCAAATCTTTCTTCTAACCTGTACTACTGAACTACTCTTGTCAACGTCAACAGTGACCTCAGGAATGATACGGCTCGTGGCTGCTTCTGTGTTCTCCGTACACTTGATAACGTCCTGAGTCGTCATTTCTTGGCGACCATGAAGTATCACAGTCCTGAGGCTGCTCCTTCTAAGCTTTCTTTTCCGGCTTCAGCATCTCTAATTGAAATACAGATGTTTAGGTGTGCAGGGCCCCTTGCATTTTCTATCTATATTTACCTCCTGAAGATACCGTCTACTTATATTTCTTGATGCCCAAAGTTACATAGCTAGCCCTGATGTGTTCCCTGACTTCAAACGCCTTTAGCCAAGTATTTGTAACACATCTTGTATATCCAAAAAGGCATTATCTTGACTTACCTCTTGGCCCCCAGAGCACTCAGACTGATGTTGAGAATGTAAAATGGTAGTCTCTATTTCCAGGGCTCAAAATCAATGGCTATACATCACACTTAGAAACAAAATTCCAGTTTCTTTTTAGAGTTTACAAGAAAGATCTGGCTCTCAGCTATGTCTCCTACGTCATTTCCACTAAGTTCTTACTTCCCTCAACTCACTTCAGTTTTATCTCTTTCAGACTTGACTAAAACCAGTGTATAAATTTTTAAATTTCTCTTCAAAAAATTCTTAAGACTTTTCTTAAAATGACTAAAATATCTTTCTCTGTTAGCACTGCACAACTTTTTAATTGACCTCGTGTTTTTTATTAGATTAGTCCTTGTATTTTATTTTATTGTTTTATTGTTAAATTTGTTGAGGTGGCATTGATTAGTAAAGGTTACATAGGTTCCTGATGTACAATCCTACAGAGCATCGTCT
This sequence comes from Lyroderma lyra, assembly GCA_004026885.1. Lineage (NCBI taxonomy): Eukaryota > Metazoa > Chordata > Mammalia > Chiroptera > Megadermatidae > Lyroderma > Lyroderma lyra. The sequence goes on along the minus strand of PVJL010000098.1, from coordinate 493,449 downwards.
ATGTGTTGTATTATATGTTCATCACCCAGAGTCAGTTCTCTTTTCATCACCTTATATTTGTGTCCCTGTACCTTCACTCGTACCCGCCTGCCCCCTTACCTTCAGGTGGTCAAGTCATGGAAACAACCAGAGAGTCCTCTGATAGATGACTGGATAAAGGAGTTGTGGTACACTTACACGATGGAAGATTACTCAGCTATAAGAAAAGATGAAATAGGGCCATTTATGACAACATGGTAGACCTTGAGATCATCATGTTAAGTGAAATAAGCCAGACAGAAGAACCCAAGAACTCCATGACTTTCACTCATATTTTATTTTTTGATCATAGTAGTGTTGAAAGTTTTCACCCTGATTTTTCAAATACTCTATGAAATTTGATGAAGAGGACTCATACTGTTGCCCCTCGTGTCACCATTAGTTCGGAACAATGATGCAAATGTGCAACTAAGACCCTCTAAGTAAGGTCATCAGTAGAATAACCAGATATAGCAGCAGTAGATTCTTAATGTGTTCTGATTTTCCTGACTTCATGGGGATTTCTATGCCTTTTAAATTTAATTTAATTTTTTATTGTTTTGCCATACTGAAAGATTCAGAGGCTACCTTATAAGAAGTCCAGTTTCTTTCTACTAATGGATGATCCCAAAATTTTATCTTACTCTGCCATAAGGCCAAGGAGATGTTGGTTACATCTTCCTGTTCCTCCTGTAAGAAAGTTTGAATAAATGACTAATCAATTACAGTAAACAGTTTATCTCAGAATGATACTGTTCTTCCTCTTCTTCTTTTGTTTCTATGTGACTTGATTTGCAACTGCTGTGCTTAAATATATTTTATGGTAAGCTTTAGCAAAATCTTTTTGCAAGTAACTGAGATATATAAAATAAACTGTAAGACAGTATTAAGCCCACAAGCAACTCTCTCAAAATAGAGCTCATGGTTTTAGGAGATGAGAAATTGAATACAAACCTAAACTGTGCAGTCTGGTTCATAAAAATCATTGTAATCTAAGGCTCTAGTAATAGAAAATGGTGTTCTAAAAGGGAGAAAAATAATTCCAGTGTATTCTGTACTTATTAGACAACACTGTTCAATAGAAGTATAAGCCAAGCCACATGTATGCTTTTAAATTTTCTTATAGCCACATTTAAAAAAAAGATACAGATAAAATGAATATTGTTAGCATATTTTATTAGAAATATAGAGTATATGGAAATGTTTTAATTTCAACATGTAATTGATATAAAAATTATCAATGTGATAATTAATTGCTTCCTAAGTATTTTAAATCCAGCACCTATGTTGTTATCCTTACAGCACATCTCAATTCAAATCATTCAAATACTCAGCAGTCACATTTGGCTAGTGGCTATCATATTGCCCAGCCTATTAGACTGTATCTGTAAGCGAATACCAATTTAAGTCAGGAGTACATTTAAGAGGGTATTAGAGAAACCTAATCTAAATTGCCATTAGGTGGAATACATGGGAAGTTTAAATAACATAAACAGAGGACAGGTACATTTATTGCCCCTGAACTCTACTTTAGTGACTCCATAATATAGCCTTTTAAATATTTCTACTCAAGTAAACATGATTTTGTACAGTACTTTACCTCCTGCTGCAACAACTTGAAAATGCTGCAAGTAAAAAGCTGCTAAAAATTACAAATTGCCACCAAAGCCTCCCTGCCTACATGATGATAATTAGTCCTATTTTTGAAGGACCACAAATTATTGCCAAACAATTAAATACATCTCCAGGAAAACATATTTTTCCTTTCAAAATACATTTTTGGAAGGAGAAAAAGTACAGTAATTTGTCTCCATTCAGTTTGGGAATCTTCACTGTTTTTTTCAAAAGTCAAAAATAGTTATTTATTACCCCTCATATTCTAGGCATTTATTGGTGATACAAGGTGAATAACTATTCTTGCCTTAGAGAAACTGGTCATCAAATGCAAAACCTGATGTAGCTTTCAACAATATATGAGTATATTCAGTTATTTCAGTGAAAACTTCTTAGAATGAAGATGATTTTAAAAACTACTTCAGTGAGATATGATGCACATACAAAGAGCTGTACAAATTTAATGAAAATGACTTGATGAGTTTGGAGATATGTATACACCCATGAAACTGTCACCTCAGCCTATACCATAATTATATCCCTCGCCTCCAAAAGTTTCCTACTGACCTCTTTATTTTTTTGTGATAAGGATACTCACCATAAGATGTACCTTCCTAGTACAATTTTAAGTGTGCAGTACAGTACTGTTAACTATGGCCTCTATGCTGTACAGCAGCAGCTAGGACTTACTCATCATCTGTAAATGCATCTTGTTCCCTTTAACTAATTCCTCCTAGTGCACCATCTACCCTGGCCCCCAGCAACTGGCAACCAGCATTCTATTCTCTGTTGCTATGAGTTTGACTCTTAGATTCCTCATATAGTGGTACCACGTAGTATTTATCCTTCTATGTGTGGCTCATTTCACTTATTCCAGGTTCATCCACATTGTCACAAATGGCAAGATTTCCTTCATTAAGGCTAAAATATATTCAATTATCTACTTCTATATGTCTATGTCTATCTCTATCTCTGTATAACCCCAAAAAGTCTATTACCCATCTGACACTATTTGTAATTATTAAAATATTATTGACTATATTCTCTATGCTGTATTTTATATCCCTGTGACTCTTTGTTAAATTATAGTTGACATTCATTATTTCATGTCAGTTTGAGGTGTAGAGTGCCATGGTTAGACATTTATGTAATTTATGAAGTGATCCCCAACCCCCGATAAGCCTGGTACCCACCTGACACTATACATAGTTGTTACAGTATTATTGACTGAATCCCCATAGTGTATTTTACGTTCCCATGACTCGTTGGTAACAACCAATTTGTACTTCTTAGTCCCTTTACCTTTCTCACCCAGCTCTCTAGTCCCCTCCCATCAAGTAACCAGTTTGTTCTCTGTATCTATGGGTCTGTTTCTGTTTTGCTACATTTCTTATTCCTAACTTGTATGTTTCCCCAACATTATCCTGGTTGCAGAGTCTCCACTTTGTTCCATTCTTCCACCCTTCACACATTCTGCCAAGACTCCAAAATTATGGAATTCCCAACTCCACCCATACATGGTCTATGTTAATTTTACTTATTCTAACTGGATGAATTCAAGATATCCAAGAACTAGAAAGAGATCATCAGAATGGACTAACCAGTAAGACTACTTAATGAAAGCCAGCTTTAGAAATAAAAGGTCTCCATGTGCATCTTTCAGTTACCACCTTTCGGAGTTGGCCCTTACGTTTCCTCCTCACGCTCAGTGTGATTTACGCACTGGGAGTGTTGTTTCTTGACACCCAGACTCACCTTGGTTCTCAGAACCACGCAGCCATCTATTTATTTATCCTTCAATTTACTACATTTTAAATACCTTTCACTGATGTTGAACACAGTTTTGATTGTGTTCAAGCCCTATTACCTCTTAACAAAACCATTGCTCTAATTCTTTTCCTAGAATTCGTACCTCTGGCTTCGGCTTTGCTCTATCTGCCGCTTGTGTCATCTTTCTTAAAACAGCATCTAATCATTAAAAGGTTAAGTTATCAACTTGGAGTTTAAGGCCTTCCAGTATTTGACCCCAGTCTATTTTATTCACGTCTATACACAATCCCATATGCCTTTCATTTTGGTTATACTAGTCTTCTTATTCCTAGCACATTCCCTCTATGTCCCTGTTTACATCGCCTTGTTCATGTCCCTTAAATAATCAGACCACACAACACCCATCTGCTTGATCCTCAACCTGTCTTTTAAGAATCTGCTCAAATAACACTTTATGTGAATCAGATTCTTCCTAGTTTGGGGAATCAATAGTTTCTCCTCGATCTCCTATTTTACGTTATATGTCTACACCTCTGTATTGGATGCTAAACACTTCAAAGGAAGACGTGATCTCCTAAGTTGTGTTAGCAATGGTCAGATATTTTGTGCATAAGCATTATTAAAATAATAAATACGGGAGTTCCCTGATGGTGTAGTGGCTTGGGGCTTCGGCGCTGGCGCTGTCGGTGCTGCGGCCTGGGTTCGATTCCCGGTCAGGGAGCTACCCACATACCAAAATGCAAAATAATAATAATAATAATAATAATAATAATAATAAATATGCGTTGAATTACTTAAGATACAATTTATAAAAAGTCTTATTAAGAAGTAATGTATACTTAGTAGCTTCCTGATTGTCAAAACCTAATTTGCATATATACATTTTGAGTTAGTTAAATCAGAAAACTCAAACTGGATTAATTGAAGATCAAATTTTGAGACGCGTCCTTTTGCTTAATGGAATCTTTAAAATATATTAAACATAATAAAAATTAAATTATACCAGTCAATACCAATATCAGTTGTCATTGTTTATATTTAAATCAATCTGGGTTCCCACAGAAAATAAAAGGCACACTGAAGGTGGGCCATTTTAAATTAGTTTAATAAAGCCTATTTACAAAAAACGGTGTGGTTTAGGGAAACCAGAGGAGGTAGAGCAGTAGTACCCTGAAGCAAGTAACACTTATCAAGGGAAACATCACCACCCTTCCGCCTGAAGTGCTGAAGAGTATGCTGGTATTTCCTAGTTGCCAAATCCAAGCAGAAGCCCACCTGCCCCTGTCACCCAAGGAGCAAAGGAGGCCAGTAATGTGGTCAACAGAAAGCAGGATAGAGAAGTTTGGAGAGAGAATGTGGCAATGTTGGCTATCTGGGAATTACATAATATAGACCTTCTGTTTTTATTCACCTCTCTTTATGTGGTGCATCTCAGTTTCAGAAGAATAGTCACATAAATTTATTTCATCAAGAAATGCATTGTGCAGGAAGTAGATTCCGAAAACTTTTGATTACATAGCTTTCTGCTTGAGTACATAATCAGCTTCACAGCCAGATATTGTCACGTCTTAGAATGATTAGTTGTACTGATGTGCCTTATTAAACACACATAAGTGTCTTTATTCTTCTCAGAAAATGTTGTGAAGCACACGGATTCAGTAATAGAACCTTTGGGACTTGCAGGTTAATTTGGGAGCCTTCTTATACTTGACAGAACAAACCAGCCCTGAGTGATCACTTGAAATATATAAAAAGCCAAGCAAAAAGATATATAGCAAAAAATATCTGAAAAATGAATCCTTAACCTTAAGAGGTTGTGGAGGAGATAAAACAAATTTTTTTAAAATCTGAAATGATTTTAATGACTAATTCCTTTTGTCTCAAAAACCAAGGACCATGAATAAATTATCCTTCAGAAATAATCATTTTCGTACTTTGGTATTGTATTTTAAAACAAAATCTAAGTTCAGATATAATATCTAATTCAAGTCTCATAACAAACCTAGCTATGATACATAAAAGGGCTGCCTGGAAAAACTTCAGCCATAATTGCCTCTATTTTACATATTATATGGCTGGAGATTTTCCAATATCCCTTGTATTTAGATACATTTTATTACCCAAATTTTCAATTTGAAAAAAAAAAATGTGTATTAAAGAGATTAAGTGATATTCTTAAATTTCTTAGCTAATAAATGACAAATGTTGCAACGGAGCTGTCTACCAGGATCTATAAAATATTTTTGAGTATTTAAAATTTGTATAACATTTACTATACTTAGAACATTTTAGAACACGCACAAAAAGAATAAATATTAAAAGAATGAAAAATAATGTAAAAAAAGAGATTTGAGATTTTTTACCTTCTTCCAGCATATCCTGCTTTAAGATTATTGATCACCATGTGACAGGCAGGGCAGTCAAAGAAAATGGCAGAAGCACGATTGTCATTCAAGGAGCGCAAAACCACTGTGAAGCGGTATTTGAAATTCAAGAATGTTGTTTGAGTTTCCCCCACCTTCTCCTGACTTAACACCCCTTGACTTCTACCTATGGGGGACCTTAAAGGATGTGGTGTACTATAGACAATCAGCTGTACTAGTGGTATTTGGGGAAGAAACTGAAACACCATGGGCAATGACATAAGTGGACACTTTGGTCAAAGTGTCTGGATGCTGATGGTCACCACTTTGAGCACCTCTTGTAATTGCAGACGTCAAACGTGACTTGTATTCATCTTTTGTTATCGGTATATATTGAGTATTACAATTTTAATAGTTTTTTTCCTTTCTTAAATTGTGTCTACGTTTTTGGCACCTCCTGTGTCTCTATTTCAAAAATTTTTCTCAATAATTTTTTTTCTTCTTGAACTTTCAAAAGTAATTCAATTTCTTTGTTCATCAGTTTCCTCATTCATAAACAGGAAGGAGTACTATTACCCAGGATTCTGATCTGCATATTCTAAGTTATGGAGTGCTAACTGTGAAAGCTGTTAAGTAGTTGGCAAAGGATGCTTGGCTAAAACCCTCCAAGGTCTCTTTCAACTCTAAAAGTTGTAGAATGTAGTAAATAAGAAACAAGGGGGCTCCCTGGTAGTGTAGTGGCTAGGCATCGGCGCTTTCAATGCCGCGGCCTGGGTTTAATTCCCAGCCAGGGAACCACCAAAAAAAGAAAAGGAAAGAAGGAAAGAAAAGAAACAAAATGAACAGAAAACATTTCCCCCTCAAGTTATAAATCTAGATTTACATATGAAATAGAATGTTCACCAAATAGACTCCTAAAACCATATTTTTATGACATATACACTGTTCAGAGATAGTTCATACTTTATAGCGATTTCCTACATATAATTGAATAGTTGTATTCCTTATTTCAAGCAGTATCTTACGTTTTGCACTTGTAATAGGATAGCAGTATACAGGGGAATGAAAAGGTCTGATTTTTTTAAATCTGTAAAGCAATCACATTATATTTCTATTTCAAATTATGTAGTTTTTAAAATGCCATACCAGGATATATAAATTCTTTAAAAACTTTTAAGTAGATGCCACCTTCCATAAGTGTTCTCCCATTTTTCCATCATAATGAAATGATAGCCGGGCAAAACACTGCACAGCTTAATTACATTTCTCAGCCTCCTTTGAAGTTAAAAGAGTGACCAGGAAAATTTATGTGATTTTCAGAGATGACTTTTCCTTTTCCAAATGCTGAAACCTGATTTGGCAGTAACCTATTTCTACCATGGAGATGAAATAATGACCTAGCACAAGGCAGAGAAACACAATAAGAAGAATCTGAGAACCTGAATGAAAAGTGTGGAACAGAACTTCTGACACCCTCGAGCACATGAATTAGGAACTTCACCAGATTTTTAAAAATTTTCATTGTTTTTAAGTTATTATTAGCAAGAGTCTTCACCATAACTAAAGGTAGATCCATTAAGTTTAAAATATAGTCAAGGTTCTATGTTTAAAATGATTAAAGTCAAAGATAAAGTAAGGAAGAAAGACCTGGAAAAATGAAAGGTCCCGGAAAACTTTTACCAGTCCCAAGTATGAGATGTGCAATAGATTGTTGTTCAAGGTCCCCCTTCAAAGAACTCAGTTTTTAGAGTAGAATGTTTATCATTCAGACAAGAATCAAGCTCCAAACAAATTCACTGTTGTCCTTTCTCAATTTTTGCCTAAATACAACAGATCTCTGAAAGTTTGGGTTTAAAAAAGGTCCTCCTTACAAATAAGTTATCATGTAATATGCAAAGATGATCTGACAAGTAGCCTCTGAATATGAATTTTATAATCAGCAAAATCTGCTATGGATTAAACACAATGTAGTTTAATTCTGATCATTGACATATGTTAATCTTAGTTTAAGCTTTAAAATTTGAGCCTGATTAATCCTTATAAAGTAAGATGGGGGTATTAGATAAGTGTTTTCCTTGGTCCATAGTTCTATTGCATAAATACTGTCTATATCAGATAGATATCAAAGAAAGTTTATAGTAGAACAATTAGAATTTATAATTGACCATTTAATCACTAATCAAATACTAATAAATGTCATTCATTCATAAGATTTTGTGACAAATTCTCATTAAAAATCTGTTCCTTGTAGCAAAATAGAGAATAGTATTTTGGCATTAGAATCAAAATCAGACTGTTAATAATTATTTGGTGTATAGTGATAATTCAGTTTACTGAATAATTTGGTATTAGTTTGTGGCAATACTCATGAATTGGCAAACCTAAATCTGAGACTATTTAAACAAGAAAAGATGTTTTCAAGTAATCTTCAAACATTTATCATGTTCCAGAAGTTTAGCAAGGAGAGTATATATATTCTATAATCTAAATAAGTACTCATTTTATATTGCTTTGATTTATATCCTAATTTTTATAGAGAAAAAAATAACAAGTAGCAGTAGGGTTGATATGTTCTGTCCTGTTCTTTTGTGAGCAGCCATAAAAAATGCTAATTAAATGACAGTCCTCCTCCCTGACACATACTTTTGTTGCTCTTTCCTACAAATTATAAGGCCTCTTTTCACTGAACAACAATGAAGAGGGCTTATAATTATGAAGATAAAATGTCACTGTAACAGGTATGATAATAGGCAGTTTAGTTTGATCCTGGATCAAAGTTTTTAAAAACCAACATTTCCTAAACAGAAACGTATTTTAATATAACAAAACATTTTTTTAATATTACTACATGATTATCAGTTATCAGAAAGTAACTTAAAGTTGAAATATAATCAGCCTTAACCCATCTTAAGGAGTATTTTGGCTTCAGAATTTTTAATACTTGTCAGGAATTGTGCACCTCATTACTTTACAAAAATTGGTTTAACCATGCTTACGTTGTACATGATTTTATGACAAAAGATGTTTACTATGTAAACTAAGTATTTTGCTTGGTGGTTGAATATTCCCGATTTTACCACAATTAGCAATATTCTTGAATATTTTTTGCATTATTTCCTTATTACATAGAGCTTTATCTTTGCTATTTGCTTACAAGGAGTGAAAAATGCCAATTCATTCAAAATATACATATCTCTGTTAATACTTATAAAATCATAAAGGAGCAAACTACAGAAGGCAAGTGCAAGTGTCAGTAAAATATGCATTTATGAATGTCACATTTTGGATTGTAATTGTCATTGACAGAGCACCCACTTTGAGGCAGGCATTTTGCATATAGCATCTCAATAAAATTATATAACATTTTCAGGTAAATGTTGTATTCATCTTAATGATGCAAAATCTAAGGCTTGGAGAGAGAACTCATTTAAACCCAAAGTTAAGTATCAACAGGGTTGATATGTTTTTTCTGATTCTTCAATTCCTACTGCCTCCTAAATGAAGTAAAGGGGATAGCAATACCTTTCATAAACCTACCTTTTCTCACAAGTTTCTCCACATATTTCTCGGTCATAGGAGAATATTTTAATATTCACAACTAAATACCTGTATTTTTAAGTAAAATGCAGTATCTTCAAAACCTAGGGCTAGAAAAATCAAACTATTTTCCTTGGCATCTGGTTTTGTATATGTGATATATGTGAAACTTGTGGAATATGCCACAAATAAAATAAAATCTTTAGCTCATTATTTTCTTTGTAGCACTAACAAAAAATCTTCTCATGATTTCTCTTTCTTGCACTGAAGTATTTTCCAACACTTAAACACTCTATTATTACACATGACTTTTATCAGGAAAATGGTATCTTCTTCATTCCTCAGTGGACAAAAGTATTATTCATTAACAAAATATGTTAAAGTGATTTTAGAACATCTGTTGTCAAAATTAATGACTTTTTTTGCCATTGAAGTCACAACTGAGACTCAAGTCATTTCATTTAGGGGCTTATGAAAGACAAGTAATTCGTAATTTCTTTAAAATTCCCAGTCAAAACTAGGCAAAGCTTTGCACTGACTACAACGTCAAGTCCAAATGTAATAAAAATAATGAAATGTTTAGACTGTCTAATCTTTAGATTATTTAAAACGAACAGTTACGTAAAAAAAAATGTTAGTTTATAAAGGGATAACCAGACGTTAAAATATGTAATGTATATACACATGTATATTTCTTAAAGAAACATGTAAAAATTTAACACACTTCAAATAATAGTCATTGGATGTTTTTAGGTTACTATTAATGCACCAAATTTATTTACTAAATCCAAGGATCATTTCTAGGCAGATTGTTTAAAAATTATCCCGGGGGGAGGGGTAAACAAATCAATATATATTAGATGTGCAGCGGCAAACATGAGTTCCTACGTTATAAATATTGCCTTTTCAATAAAAAGTATACTTCATAAGATTTCCAAGTTAATACCAATTTATAAAAACAATAAGAATGTTAGCCACATAAGAGATAATGGCTGGAGACTTTAGAGGACTGAAGAATGAAAAACAATCTCAAAGAACCAAAATAGAGAAGAAAATACAGCAGGTCCTCACACCACCTATAAAGTTCAGGTATTAGCAGGTGTTGCCTGACACCCATTTCTGGCTGATTTACAACTCGTCCCTGTGTTGCTAGGCCTCTCTCCATGGAAACCAGCAGGGACAAGAGGTAGCTGCTCTGTGTTCTTGGCGACTCCAGGGGACCTGCAGCCGTCTCTCTCCTCGCGGGCCGAATGCACTGGGCCTACCGGAAGTGCCCTGTAGCCGGGCGCAGCTTCCGCGGACGGGGCACAGCCAGGTCGCGCGCGGGGGGCGGGGTCAGGGAACCGAGGAGGAGGGGCCCGGTCGAGGCCCCGCCTCTCCACGGCCGCGGCCTCCAGCTAGCGCCTGGGCTCGGGGGGCTTCCGGGTCTGGAGCTTCGAGGCCTGGCGTGGGTTCTCCCGGTGCCGGCTCCTCCTTGTCAGCACACGGGGGACGCGGCCCGCGTTGCTCGAGGTGCAGCTGCAGCAGGGCCCGGCGGTACATGGCTTCCAGCTTCTCCAGGCGGGCCCGCAGGGCCGTGCCCGGCTCGTCCTCCGGGCCGCCGCCTCGCGCCCTGCGGGGCGTGCCCGATTCTTCGAGGTCCGGGGCCGCCTCCGCAGGCGCCCCATCGCCGCCCTCGCGGGGGAGCCGCAGTGCCTGCCGGAAGAGGCTGCGGTTCTCGCGCTTCAGCCGCCTGTTCTCCAGCCGCAGGCGGGCGTTCTCCTCGCGCAGCCGCACGTTCTGCCGGTCCCGCTCGTCGCGCGCGCGGAGGGCCTCCAGGTGGCTCGCCGCCAGGTCGGCGAAGCGCTCCTCCAGCTGTTGGCGGGCGCCGCCCGCACGGCCGCGCCAGCCCACGCCGCCGCCGCGGCTGCCACCCCCACGAGCCCGGCCCAGGCGGCCCTGCCAGCGGCGATCCCCGCCGCCTCCGCCGCTCCCGCGCCTGGGGGCGCCACCACGCATGCGCCACATCGGTCCCGTCCTCGCCGCGCTGCCAGGGCCGAGGGCCGAGGACCCGCGCGCCGAGGCGGAGGCGACCGGGGCAGCAGCGCAGGAGGGAGGAGGCGGCGGGCGGCGGCGGCGGCTGGCCGGGAGCCAGAGGAGGCCGGGAGTTTGCCCGGTCTGAGGCGTGTCTTGTCTCCTGTGATGGAGCTGCCCCCCTGGGCCTGCGATCTCCCGGCCCGCCTCGCAAACAGTGGCCCCGGGGAGCGCTTTGCTGCTCAGTCCTCGGCCGCGCGGGGTCAACAGTGGATCCTCTGCTGGGTCCGGCCGGGCGCTTCCGTTCAGGCCTGGGCACTACACGAACCAGCGCAACCACCAGTGGTGACCTTGCTCTGTACATGGCAGTCTCCAAGCAAATCATAATAGTAATAGAATGGTAAGTTCTGGGACAGAGATACAGGGCAAGTTGAAAAGCTGTAACTTCATTTAGAATGTGGCGGTTTAATCCACCCCTAAACTTAATGGTTCAACAGAATGGAGCTGAGCACCTGTCATGAGGCCCTCCAGTGGGAACAGGTAGCTAAGAAAGAACTAGGGCGATTCGCTACGTGACTCCACTTTACAAATTGTGTGCAACCCTATTGAAACAAGGTTGTAATTCGTTGGTTTGCTCAGGCCTGTTCACAGAACCTAGGAAACTCAAAATGTGCCCCATTCTTTCAAGAAACTTTGGATACTCAGTAAGTTCCAAAATGTGGGGGGATACAACTCATTGAACGAATCTGGAACTTCTGGAACAAGTAAATAACAAGAAGAGCATGTGAGAACCCTGACTCACAGAGTTGGGGTTCTCATGGTTAGTAACTAGGGGGAAAATACAGAGTTATTTAATTTTTTATAATTCATTTTGCCAAGTAAGAGCCTAAAACACAAAATACAGAATCTCTCAGTTGCCACTGTCATTTCGTTAAATAAAAAAGGGAAGATACAATTTCAGAATTTCAAACATTATAAATTTAGTTTTACGAAAGATCACATCATTCTTAATTTCCATTAAAAGCAGATGGTGAAAACTTGGTTGCAGATAGGTACCAACTACTCTATGATTATTGAACAAAATCCATAGATATAGAGACTGCAGGAGAAAATGGTACGTAAGGACAGATGTACATTCTCGATTTTCGACATGTTGAATTCTAGGGACCTGTGAGATAAATGTCCTTTAGGAGAGCCATACTGAGATTCCTAAAGGACATTGATGGCGGTGATATGAGAGACCTCTACTACGCCCTTCTCTCTACACCCAACTCAACCCCAAAGAAGTCCTTTGTATTTAGCTTTCCCCTTCCTCTGGACCCCTAATTCCCATTCTCTAATTATTCAGCAACTTGAATTTTATCTTACGTAACAGATGAACAAATGAGTTTGCAATCATTGTGCTTCTTAATGTAATGTCTTAGACCAACATTTTTGTAAATAACAGTACTTGAAGAAAGCTATGTCAGCAAATTAAAATGGCATTGTTTTTTGCTTTACACTTCATGGATCCATTTTAGTATTTCTCAAAACCGACTTTGAATGACAACTGTTGAGTTTATCACCTAGTTCCTCGCATGCTCCAAACAAGATGTTCTTGTCCTACATGGTGGCTGTTATATATTTCTAAGGGCTCACTTGAGAAACAGGCCCCATGAGATAGATATACTGTCTGGAAAATATCCAGCCATGTAATATGAAAAATAGAGGCATTTATGGCTGAATTTTTTCCCCTGTTATATACAGATGTGTGAGTATGTGTGACACAAATGTTTCTTACGTGACTAGGATGTTGAAAGCCTTTATTCCTCATTTTCTTAGATAATCTTGAAGATTTTGCCAAGTAAAAATGCTAACCATTTAATAGCCAAAGTTAACCTATAAATTTAGCAGCCTGAGCTAACTGAAACTCTCCAAGAAAGAGATACAAAATGCTGGAATTATTCAAACTGAAAGAGGAAGGAGGTTGGCACTGCCTTGTTAATGACAAGTATTGTTAATGGCTTGTCTTAATGTATAGTGGGACTTTATATATAGATTTTTAAATATGTAGTTAATGAAAGGTATGGGTTTTGGCATAAGACATACCTGGATCTTATAAATATCACAACCTTCCCACCCCAGATACATGGCCTTGGACATATTCCCTCATTTGTACAATGGGAATAAAGCAGTATCTACTTCATAGGATTCTTGTGAGGATGTCTGAATATTTTAAACTAGAATCCTCCAGCAAAGAGTAGTCAGTAACTTTTTTTTTGGTATTATTATTTTGTAGTTGTTTTTATTTTATGACATAGATATTTGTAGAATGAGTTCTTGTGAATACACAGTGCCATTTCAAATCCCTATCTGAGTTATTTGCCTAAACAGCTACCACAAATATAATATGTAGCCCCTTTGGAGCTATGAGTTTTATTTCTTGATAGTTCTCATTTAAGTGTTGGGGTTTTAAAAATCCATATTTTGTAAGCCCCAAGTGCTGAAGAGTTTGTTTAATCACATTCTGAGCTTGGTGCTCGCTAATATTCTCTCTAAAGCCTTAGCTGAACATAGTTTATTTTCTGGGAGCAGATTTATTAGGGCTATCAAGAGCACGTATTGATGCTCAGTAGCATGAATATCTCTTTATTAGAATAATTACTAGAGAGTTAGGAATTGGGAATATTGACTACATTTATTTAGTCTTTTGATATGGACAAAAATATTAAAAGCCATCAAACACTAGCATTGCCCTCTGACAGCATCATTTAATTCAAGCTACAGGGAAAATTGTGACATAAACAAAAGCAGCATGACTTATCTATCTTGATTGTGACATTTTCCACAGTGGGGAAAATACCCTCTTCCCTTCAAATATTGTAAAAGCACTATCCAAATTAATAAAAGAGGGTAAGAGCACCGTAGATTAGCAGAAAGTTACGTAGCTGAGAGCGAAGTGCGGCACATAGGAGCCTTAGCCCAAACAAGAGTCCAAATACACTGTTTAAGGGAGAAATGTCTGGGAAATGTCTGCTAGCTCTAAAATAGTGTTGTTTTATATTGTGTGTTTGTAGGCTAGTATTACTTCCTAAAGAGTCTGAGCTACAGATACCTATTTAAGTGTGTTAAAATAAAATAAAACTTGAAAATCAGTTCCTCATTCACATTGGACACATTTCAAGTGCTCAGTAGTCAAATATAGCTTACTGGCTAGCACGATGGATGGTGACCTGTAAGGTACCTTTGTTATCACAGAAATGTCTATTGGACACCAGGGGACAATCAGTACTGTATTTACTTCTTACTGTAATTGTGGGTGTCAACCTTCAGAAAGCCATGTTAAAACTGACAGAAAACAAAATGAAACTGATCTCTCTCATACTTAGCATTTTCTGTATGTTTGATTTCATACCAATGAGACAGTTCTTTCATCAGCCTTGTACTTGGAGGAGCACCTTACCCCTAAGCATGTGTAACCTAAGATAATGATTCTGTTTCAGTCTGAGATCTCCAGTTATCTACACATCATTGAAGGTAGTAATAGGAGTTTGGGAATAATTTCCAATTAGAACTAAGTTATTCATAAGCTTTTTTCATAAGGGTACAGAAAACAAGTAATTTAATTTTTCTCCTATCACTGCCCCTCAAACCCATTCTGTTGGCTCTTCCTTCTTTTCCCTCAGATAACATCTTGAGAAGAACCATTAATTTTCAATTACTCCTGAGTATTCATGAGCAATCCTCATTTTCAGATACTGAAGGTCCATTGCAACATAATTCGAAACTTCCAGTGCTCTTTCAACTCATGGCTTCTCATCTTCTCATCCCCCCCAGGGGGGGCTTAACCAACCTGCTGTGGGCAGGGGGGTGCAGCTGCTGCGGGCTTTCTTCCATGCTTCCCCTCCTTACCCCTTCCTCTGCTATTTCTAGCTCCTTCAGGGACAGAAAGTGGGGTGACAGGAAAAGGAAGAGGAATCCTAGGTAGCCAGCGCTGCCGTTTTCTGGCATTGGGTCATCTTACGGCAGAGACCTGTGCACAAGCCTTTTCTCATGGGGGACAGCTTTGTGCATTTTGGACCATCCCACACTGATCCTCTGGCACAGACGATTCCCTTCACTTCTAATAACTCCATCCTCAGCCCTTGTTCTGGCGGCGAACTCCACACAGCTTCCTCCTGTAGGGTCGCCCTACCTCGCACAGATAATCCTTTTGGAGTTCTTTGTGGGGAAGGTCCTTGGGAGAAGGGTAAAGCCAGTAACATTTCTTGTTTCCCACTTTAGTCCAAACTCCAGAAGCGTAGGTCACTCCCGCTACAGCCTCGCCATTTTTCTCTGTCATCAAAGTCTGCCTCAGCCAACCTTGAACTTGTAGATTTATCTCTGCAAAGATGTCCCACAAACACCGAGAGCTTCAAGGCAGCTTTGATCACACTGCACCTTGTGGAAGCATATGCTAAGGATCGAGTTTCTGCAGTTCCTCTGCACTGTATTCTTTTCGGGGCTGAGCTGTCCGTTTCCATTCTGCAGGTGACTCCCACTATTCATCGGTGGTTCTTTTTCCAGTACATTTGCAATACATAGGGAGTGGGAACTTCAGGAAAACACTCCCTGTTAGACTCTTCCAAGAAATCCATAGTCCCCAACCTGCTCTCTGATTATGCTGTCCTCTCCTATACAGGACCTTGCACCAATTTCTCAGCTTCAATCCCATGATGAAAGTTCCGGATATGGCTTAGCCTCCCACCTATAATCCATGTCTTGCTCTTCAGCTGAGATGAGGACAAGTTCTACCATATTTCAAACAGATAAAATACTTGTCCCAGTGAAGGATATACCTTCATTCAAACAAGTAGTATTTATTGAAATTTGACCATGAACCAGTATTTAAAATACTTAAAATATATAAGGTTCCTAGCACCTTGTAGGAATCTGAGCATGTATTGATCGCCATTACAGTTATAAACTCTAAAACTGAAACACTCAGATTATCCTTTCTTCTTTTCATTGAATATTTAATTCTATCCATTGAACTTAAATATGCTTTCCTATGCTAGTGATTTCCAATTTATATCTGAATCCAAGCATTCTGAGTACCACTTTATATGTCAGTTCTCACTTGATATGTCTTCTTGACTATCTCACAGGTATTTCAAGCAGTATTTTCCAAATGAAACTCTGAGTACACTGCCCTCCTCTACTAGTCTGTCTTCCTCCCGGACTTCCTCATCTCCACAGGTAGCGTCACCATGCACCTGGTGGCTTAGGCCACCTGTCTTCTCTGATTCTTCCTTACCGTTCCTTCCCCTGGTACTAGATACACCTCAGGTCTTTCATTTCATCTAAAAACATCTTGTTTTTTTGTTCAGCATCTGCACAGACATCCAATGAGTCTGAAGTATTCATCTGGCCTAGGCAGCAGTTGCTTTGCTGGTCTCAGTGGCTACCCTCTCAAATCCATGTTGCACATGACTTCTTTGCCAACATAAATATGAACATCCTGTTCTTCTACTGAAAACCCTCCAGTGGCTTTTCATTCTATGTCTACTAAAATCCAAAATCCTTCTCTTGGCCTTCTCATGGCTACACGTTCCGTAATAATCTCTGGCTCCTATTTACTCCTTAAGACTCATTTGCTGCTGACTTGTCTACCGAAGTCTGGCCATGCTGACGTCTTTTAAGTCTTCAGGCTAGTCCCATTGTCCCCTGCTTTGGAAAATTTTGAACATTCATTTCTAACTAATTGGAACATACCCTTCCTCTAGTCTGTGTGGCTTGCCTTTTTATTAAAAAAAGAAAATCCTTTCGATCTCAACTTCAAGATTCATTTCATCAGGGTCTTCCCAGATGACAGCCACTCTTCACCCTAAATTCATTTACTTCAGAATGTTGCAAATTAGTTGTGACTATATGTTGCTTATTAATTTTTCTACTATTCTCCAAGTTGCATTTTAACACTTTATTTTGTTTATATCTGGTTCATTTATCCCTGTATACTGTGTAAGACAGCTTAGATGCTCCATTAATATTTGTTAAATAAATGAATGAATCCAGGGGTGATCAATAGCTTTTTTCAGCTATTAATGTACAGGAACCCCTGTTGATCTTAAATGAAGTTATTACTCAATCCATCTTTGCTGAGCCTAATTTTTTCAGATATTAGAGAAATAAGACAACTCCGGCGTTTCGATGTTGTAAACAGTGACTTAGTTTAATCATATCTATGGGAAATACCCAGATTTAGAGAGAGATTCACCAAGAAGAGATCACAATCCACCCATGAGCCTTTAGATTAAAACAAGGCTTGGGGGAAAATACAATAGAGTTGACTAAGTACTGTAGACAATGTTTTGAGTTTAGGGAGCTGATCACACAGTGTTTTTCTCATCCAAAAGCAACTGCAGTCTTAAGCAAAAAAAAAGCCCATTTTGTCCACATTTCTAGTCATATCTTGTATCATTGGGTTATGCCCATGATGAATGCTGAGATAGCAGTTAAAAAGGAACTTTAGCTAAGAAGCAATTGACGAGGAAGCAGCTAGAACATGAGGGCTGATCGGGAAGTATCTAGCCATGTAATACAAAAAGTAGAGGCATTTATGGCTGGATTTCTTCCAGACAGCATGAGCACGCGCACACGCACGCACACACACAGACACACACACACACACACACACACAGCCCAGACAAAACTGGGGACATAGAAATAGGCAAAACTGTGGCAAATATATGTAGTAGGAGGAATTACCTAAGCGTCCCTGAGGACATTGGTCAAATGCAATAACGCAGTCACCACTTTACAGTTAAATGGAAACTCTATTGAAGAGTTCACCAGGGATTATTTATGAATGGAGAGAAAGATCTTTGCATGAGACTGTGCTGAAGCAAAGAGTAGGAGTGCTCCTCAAAAGAGCATAATGGAAAGAGGAGATCTAAAGCATTTGCGTCTGGAGTGGGGGCCACCTGGGAGAAAGGAAGTTTGAGGACGGTGCTATATCATATCAAGCTTTAAACCTTCTCGAGCACATTTAGGCTAGAACGTAGATCCTGATTTCCTAGGATGTAGCCCAGAAGTGCGCCCACTTGAAGTTCAATGAGCCATTTTGCCATAGATGCATAGATCGCTAAATAATAAAATGGATAAACGATAGGTGGGCCAGGGATGGCAAATACCTGGCAGGAGGCCCAGCACCCCGCTCTGTACCCTAGCACCTGTGCAAATATCACTAAGTAGTCTGTCCTACTAAGGTCAGATTTGGACTCAAATCTGCATTTTGATTTGTCTTCTTTAAAACGTTCTCAACACAGGGCTCCAAGCCCCACCTCACCCATCCCCCATTCATGTGTGGGAGACCTAATTTCAGTCTCTGGCCCTCATCTTCCCGGGATACTCATACCCATACTGAGTGTTGGTACTTGGGACTTTAGCTTTGGCTTGGTCAAAGAGATCATACTTCGCTTGCGCTGTGAATTCCAAGTAACTTTGGATAAATCACTGCATACATTCTCCCAGATGAATAATCTCATGACCCACATGAGACATTTGATTAAGTTTTAGATCCATTGTTTCCCAGTGGATGAAATATCATACATAGATAGAGGCCTCCGTGCATGCATTTTTATTTATGCAATTGAAAATAATTAGCCCCACATAGCTTTGTCTTTTTATGGCATGTGGTAATAATACAAACACATTTGTCTGTTCAAGGTAATTTGTAACAAGTACAGGATAAATTATTGGCCATTACTTCTCTTTATTCACTTGCTACTGTGAGACACACCACAATGTGGCAAGCTCCTCAGTGTGTAATAACATTAGTGATGATCCAATGACCAGGATGAGATGGATGCATCCCAACCACCACTCTGACTTTCAGAGCCACCTCTGAAACCCTTTGTCTGAAAAGCTAGAAATAATACTCTCCCCCTATTCCAAAGATGAACGAACAGCAAACAAAAGCCATATCTTTCTTTAAAGGCATCTCAGATTAGGACAGTCAGCTGAGCCCGTTGTTTCTTAGAGATTCAGAGATTTCAGGGGAGAGTCCAAAACAAAGAAAACTGTCTGCTTTCATGGGTCAGACTTGAAAAACAATGAGAAATGCAGAGGGAAAAAGACAGTTGATCATGAATACCCTGTTCATCAAGAAGCCAGAGCTAACCTTGAAATGTCGCAGGATGTCCAACCACAGTAACGTATTTTAAAATACTGTATTTATTTTAGTTGCTATTCCATTAGCTGTTCAAATCATTTTCACCTCTCCCAAACATATTGTGCAGTGAGTCATCAGACATCTGTGACAAGTAAATAGATACAGTGTATTTTTAGAGTAGCAAATATGTGTGTATGCATTTATAGTACAAGCAAAATTAAACCTGACCTGAAAAAAAAGTGAGTTCTTCAGCCCTGACCAGTATTGTGCCATTTTCATCTTTAGAACTTACATTTTCATTGTACAGTTTTCAGATCACCTCCCACCTTTAAATGACAGAATTAATGGGAGATTGTTTGGGGTTTTTTCCCTGTTTTACTACTTTGCTAGAGAAGCCTTTAGACAATGAATGTTGAACGCTGTTAAGCCCTATTTATGGTTTTAATAGCTGTGCGTTAATGAAAAAGTCAGATACCCTTTATATGCCCACCTCAGGGGTCCATGTAGGAGATGTACTATTGATGTGAAAGAGAGTCAAATTGATTTCTGCTACAGATGAGAAAGTATAAAAAGTCCACACTGCATGTGGATAACAAAATGGCTTGTTTTATTCCGAATTCCACTGCACGTGTTTTCTGTGTATTTCTTCTAACGGCTGTCCCCTGCTCTTCCTATAGCTCCAATTCTAATGTGTCAACCGCTATGTGTGTCAACAGAAGGAGTGAAGAGGTTTCTCATAGCATTTTAGTGAGGAGAGAGTTAAAGGTGGAGCTGCCATTGTTGCATTTTGATTTGTGTGTTCAGGGTTAGTTGGATGATTGGAAAGTCTGCTATTCAGAGGAGTTAGATTTCCTGGAACAGTTCATTGGGATCTTAATCACTGCGTCTGTTAAAGGGAAGGAAGGTGTGGGAGGCTGAGAAGTTTCTAGCTCAGAACTGTATTTTCTTCTTCTTCTTCTTCTTCACTTAAGTATCAGGAATGTCCAAGCCATCAAGATTTACTGACTCTGGCCATGCACAGTCTTCAAAAGTCTATGTTTCATTTATTTACAAAATACTTTCCATTAGGTTTCCATGAAGTGAAAACTTTTACCATAATGGATGAATTTAAACAGAAAACTGCTTTAACAGTTTTTTTCCTAAGTGAACAGAGTAAAACCATTTCAAAGACATAGTGAAAAAGAGGGGCGCCTCTTTTTTAAAGTGTGCTAAATTCTAAAGTCCAGGCTCGTTCTGCAAGTTTCACTGTGTCCAGGTATTTGGTTCCCTGGTTCTCATCCTCCGGTGCGCGGACCGCGTCTGGTCCTCCAGAAATGTCCCGCCTGTCCGTGATGAGACCCGTAAAAGACCGCCATGGCCAGGGACAGTGGAACTGATACACAGGCCGGGAGTCGTCGTGCTGCGCGGGTGAGACAACTGTCGATGAAAGGGGCCCGGGGCAAGACAGTGGGAGAATCAGAGACAGAGGACTCAAATTCAAACTTGACTTCCTAAGAGGAAGCAAAAGCCAAGTCAAGCCAGGCATACCGGGAAGGAAGGGAGTGGTGAACACCGGACAGAGCATGCGCTTAGACTAAGTTATGGGCCGGGATGTTTTCCTGATTGGCAAAGCCAGGGAGGCGCTCACATAGCCGGCAGCAAAGCCAGGGACACTTTGTTTTGATTCACAGTCAATAAATAAAATCAGTCATTCTCGTCGGTTGGTATGTATAGACACTTAAGAATATTGGGCACTCTGCATGTATCTGTTAAAACAAATGAGGAAGTTCTCTATGAACTAATTTGGGGTGATTTTCAGGGTGTATCTTTAAGTGTAAAAAACAACATGTAAAAACAAAGTGCGGCCTTTGTAAAGAAAAGTAAATAAGAAATTCAATACATCTGCTCCTTTGTGCAAAAAAGTGACGCACTTTAACAGAATTCAGGGGGGAAATGAGGTGAGTAACCAACAGGGGTGATGGGAACAGAGTTGGACAAACGAGGAACAGCAGTGGCTCAGGAGAGAAGCAGAGAACAAGAAAGTTCTCTGTTACCTTCACGTATTCTGCATCATAGAATCAGAGCAATATTTCACAAACAAAACCAATACATGATTAAACTGGGGAAGGAGCAAAAGAGAATACAAAAATAACAAATGAGCCTAATCCTATCATAAATGAATAACATGGGCCCCACTGAAGAGGTCAGAGAGAGAACAGACTAAGAAACTTCATTAAAAAATATTTGACACTGTAAGATTAAAGACAACACTGAACTATACACAAATGGTATGCTCCAGTTAGTAAATTTGATTTTCACTGGGGTATGGATTAGCAAGTCTGAGACTATCTTATGTAAATGCATCTCTCAGAAATAGATGGTGGGTAATGACACCCATGTTTGCCACTATCAGAGTAAGGAGTTACAAATAAGGAAACAGGAGGGCTGGAATGCACTCCCTGATGTTGGATTGGAATTGGAAATATCAGTTGGAACTCATGGATTTTGTTATAAATAATGAGAACAGATAAGAAATAGATGTAGATGTGTACATACAGTAGACTGTTTACCGGACTCAAGCAACTGGCAAAAATCTCAAGCAACCGGCAAACAGTTTTTCCTGTTGCTTGAGTTCCTGTTAATGGAGAGTCTACTTACATGTGTCAGGCGGCTACCAATCCCCATGGGTGCCAGTTAACAGAGACTATTGTATGTGGATTATTATACATATAAATATTTTCTAGCTGTATTCACTGAGTAGACATTAACAGCGATGAGAAAACAATATGCCTCGATAGTGGTTTCTATAAACAATTTCCCAAAAGAAACAAAAACAATGAAAAAATGGTAGCATCTAGGACTGGGAATTACTGGGGAAGCACGGGGTGAGTTTAGAACATCTTAGAGTACTGGAAAATAAGGAAGTATTAAAACAAAAAAGGGATGTGGGTCACAGAAGCCAACTTAAAGAAGCTCTCAGCAGCCAAAGCTGGGATAATTGGAAAGAAAAACTAAAGGATGATAAGCAATGGATAATAACCCATATACATCAATGAATCTATATTGATGTAAATCACTGAACGCATAAACAAATAAACAGAGTAAAGGGGACATCTCTTTCTTGCAGTAGAATTCCAATTAATAAATGTAGGAGAAATGATAAAAATATGCCACTTGGTAAACATTTTGGTAATAGGTATAGCGAGTAAGAGTCATCAATTTAATGCTAAAATAAGTGGGTGAAAGTATGAGGAAAAAATGCAGAGTCTCAAAGTATCTCCCCAGAAAACAGTTACAAATTTCAAAAGGAAAACTAGAAATTGTACCATGGAAAAACCTGGCAAAAATCACTAATTGATACCATTAGACATAAGACACATCATCAATTACTAAACATTTTCCTAATCTCTGTAGCCATTTCTATGGAAACTTTAATAACATAGAAATGCCACTTTTATTAGCGTAATTTCAGATACAGTAGTACACAGAATGTATCCAGTGAGAGTAAATAATGTCGTGGACTTGGTTGGAGTTTCAGGCTGATGACAAGAAAATGACCTCGTTTAATGTCTTCTGAATTTATTGGAAGGCTCTGTCTAGCACAGGAGCTGTTACTTAGTCAGTTCTGACCAAATGACCGTCCCTCTTTATATTTAGGAAAAATCTGTGACAGGGATAATCTGATCAATTGAATAGACCCTGGCTATCATTAGAGTGATATATGTCACACCTCTTTTTCTTGTGTCACTCACATCCTAGCTTCAAAGGCTAAGTAAGAAAACCTAACTGACGGCCTGCACCAGGTTACTGGGCATCTTTCACGAGGTCCCGAGTACCACAACCATGAGTTAAACAGATGCCGTCTCTTGGACGTAGCGTCTATGTGGATTGTGCCATTGGCGTTAACCATTAGCTATAATGCAAAAAGGTATTTCCCAAAAATTATTCTGTAGAATGTTGGATTTAAGGGATGTTAGTATTCAATAAAGGAAGAGGGGAAGAGCTTTCACTTGAAAATATACCTATGTGAAAAGTGAAAACATCCATCTAAACATTTCCATGTTGTCATTGTTAAAAACCAAGCCAAATCAGATATAAATTGTTACCTTTGTAAGTTTAGGCGATAACCTAGT
This sequence comes from Lyroderma lyra, assembly GCA_004026885.1. NCBI lineage: Eukaryota > Metazoa > Chordata > Mammalia > Chiroptera > Megadermatidae > Lyroderma > Lyroderma lyra. Next base: position 469,891 of record PVJL010000098.1, on the reverse strand, counting down.
TTAAAAACATATCTTTAACACGTGAATGTTCAAAGTCTTAATTGCCTTCAAATTGTATTGTGTTTTTAAGAGGAAGGAAGTCATGTGCAGCATTTCACAAACTTCCTCAACTACCCCAACCACCACCACCTGCCCTTTTCCCCAGACTATCTTAAGGACCAACGTTCTCTGAACACATTTTAGGAAAACAGTATCTTCATTAACCATAAATTAATCACCAGTTAAACCTCAACTGTAATAAACATTAGAAAAATAAAGTCTTTGTGCTTAACAGTTGTGCTGAAACTTTAAAGCTTCCACTTAGAGATCAGTAAAAAAACAAGTAACAGAAAACATGAAAATGCCAAATAGTTCAGATGACGATTTCAACAGGGATGTGGACATGGCTGAGAATCTGTAGAGGCGGCAAAGGACCGGAGCCCCACGTTGAGCATTGACATGTGAGTAGGTTTCGCAAAGGCCGAGCGCGGACTTGCTGAATTGCACAGCGCTCCACATGGACTGGATGTTTACGAAGCACTTGTTCACAAACCTGCTAGCCTGAACTGTGAAGGCCTTGGAGGAAGCATGGCCTGGCTCAAACTGCAGAGGAGCCACAAGTAAACTTCTCAGCTGGCAGTGACACAACGGAGGCGCCTTTCTTTGCAGGAAAACCATTAGAGCCCCTTGGATGAGACTGCACAAGCGCCTTCTCCAGCAACCTGCAGTGAGACCATTAGGGCTGATAGGCGTGTCCTGGGATTCCTCCTTTAGACATGAAAACTTGGCTGCAAAGGGAGAGGGCTTGAGGGTGCCGTGTATCGTGTCCATCTGTCTCAGGGAGCATATATTAGTACCTCCCTCCTGAGGTAGAACTAGCCTATTAAATTAGGGCTGTGTCCATGCCACTCCATCAAAAACACTGGCTAAGCAAGATCATAGAAGCAAGGCGCTCTGGCAGGTAGTATAATAGCGCTGGTAGGAGTACTTACGTCAATTTACTTGGAACGAAGGAGGCCAATACATATATCTTAGCCATTTTTGTATTCCATTGCCACACGTTGAACATAGTGTGTACTCAGTAAATCCCTTCACCTTTACTTGTTGAAGTAATACGAGTTTGTCCAGGAAACGACAGGAACGATATTACCAGATCATAATGGATTAAGTTGTTTGAAATAAGCTCTGGGAATTGTGGCGACATGACTGACCAAATAAACACTTACAGGGGTCGCTACCTCTGCAAACATTTAAAAATAAAACTGAAATATGAAAGACAGTGGTGAACTAAAGTGTAAGGTGATTTTTATGGTTCAGGAGGAATGTAAACATATCGAGTAGCTTTAAACTTTGGTAACTAATGTGTAGGTAGTCAAAAATATAAAGCAGAACTTAATCATTCTCATCCTATAAATAAATACCAAAGCTATAAAGGGAAAAAGAAAAGTATTCTCAATCAGTCCCTTAAAAAAAGATCAAACCTGTTGAAATAAAAAGGATTTTTCATTACCATTTAGTGCTGAGGGGTATAAATTCCTTCTTATTCGTTGTCCTGATCCTTCTAGGAAAACAGGGACTGTATTTGGATCCTATAAGTTTAGGGTACAAGTAAAAGTATTATTTCAATAAATAAACGAGTGAACAAACTAGTAAATAAGTAAGCCAATTGCACAGGGAAAACCTTTATATTAAAAAATGGATACTTTATTTAAATGGGGAAGGACCTGGGGTTTTCAAAAGTCCTTTGATTAGGTCCCTGACCATCCGTAACAGGTGTTCACTGTAAATAAGAATCAGGGGAGCTTTCAGAATCTCCCCAATGTTGCCCTGTGTGCAGAAGAGGTGCAATTTCTAGAAGAATCACATACAGCAGGGGTGTCCAACCTTGTGGCTTCCCTGGATTACACCGGAGGAAGAACTATCTTGGGTCACACATAAAATACACTAACATTAATGATAGCTGATAAGCTAAAACAACAAAAAAAGGTACATGCATAGTTTTTGTAACATTTTAAGAACATTTACGAATTCGCATTGGGCCGCATTCAAAGCCATCCTGGGCCGCAGCTTGGACAAGCCTGATACATAGTCAAGATCTTTAAAAGCTAGAAGCTAGGCACACTTCGCCTGGGCCAAGAGCTCTTGGCAAGTTTCAGTTCTGTTCAGCTCTAAAGCATTTGTCTGGGACCATATAACAATAGAGTCTTTCTGAATGCTACTACCTTAGGGACAAGATAACTCTATCTACAGTGTCCATTCTTTTACTTCTAGTCTTTGAAAAGTCTTCTTGTAAACTGTGCCTTAACTCTGTACACAATATCCAAGCCTCCCTCTTGTATTTCTGTTTTGTTCAGCACCTGAGCCATCACCACCAAATCCAGTTCTTGCCTTGTTTGTGTTTCATGCTTTTAACTTAGCATTCACTAAGATCCTTCAACCAGAGCAAATTTGGCTCATGTGGGCTATGGGCCCACATGAGCCAAATTTGCTGTCTTGGAAGGTAGGAGGGAAAGGAGGGAGGGAGAGGGGAAGGGAGGGAGAAAAGTGATCTAGACATTAAAATTGTATCTCTTTGGGCTAAACAGCACATTTCCCCAGAAAATGTATTTAAACCCAAACAGCACAAGGAATCTTGAAGATGAAAAAAAAAATGATCCCTTTATTTGAAAGATTTAATCAATCATATAGCTTTCCTTCAAGGAAAAAACTAACATGAGAGGAGATTACTGCGCATCCAAGAAGGGACCTTAGAAAGGAAATTAAAAGGGCACAGAAACAGAGATAACAGGACTTCAACACGTAACTTTGGTTATCACATACGTTTTCCTGAGGTGGTACATGTGCAGAATTTGAATGAATCTGAAACCTTTAGAAGATTCTAGCATATCTTCTAGGTCCTAATTCTATGTCAAGCAAAGTTTACAGACTTAAAAGCATAATACTTCATTTCATTTGGAGCAGAGGAAGACAGACCTTTAACAGTTAGTTCCATTTGTGATAATAATCTGAAAAAGACATTATTGTGCCATATTTATATGATTTCTATCAACTCTTACTAAAAGCTATGAGTTAAAAAATATAAAAACTTTTCTTCATGTTTTCCTGTAAAACTCCACTTTCCTGATGACAAGCAATTCATCTTTACTGCATAAAATGCGACTTTTCATAACTACAAAAAAAAAAAAAAGTGTCCACATCATTTAAAACTAAAATGAGAAAAGCTTTATAGGGCATAAATATAATAAACATGTTTAAATGTAAATGTAAATGTAAACGACAAACCTCAGACAAGAAGCCGACATGAACACTGTGGTATTTAGACACTCGTCAGGCCAGCCTTCCTCTGTTTTGACAGCCAAATGATTGTTATGTGTAGTTGGACTTTCTTCGGAAGATAGAATGCCTGGCCTGGTCTCCTCTCCTCTGAGTACAACTGTAAGACATTCCGACGTATGGGAAGCGTCTGTAGTACGGGGAGTTGGAAAACATTCAGGCAGGAAGTACGAAAACAGTCAACTACTTGCAAATCCAGTATGCTCATCCATGATGATTCATTCTCTGTTGAAAACACATTTTCAAAGCCTAGAACAACCCAACCTGTACAGTTAACAAAAGCCTTTTTTTCCTTTTGACCTCGTTACACATGAGCTTAAAAAGAAGAAATACAGAATCTAAATGTTAATAATTTTCAGTTCTAGGAGTTTTTTTTTCCTAGTGCTCAGCCATGACACAAAAATTAACTGCAATCATTGTATCTCTACGTCTTCTTTACTCTTTGTTCTTTTTTGTTTTGAATTCCTGCCTCGTATAACACTGTCAGAGGAGAAACCAGCAATGCAACTTTCCACATAAAAGACAGCGATGCTTCCCAGAACCTTGGATTTACTTTGATTAATATTCTCAGCATGGATTCCATTATATCCAACTGGAAATTATCTTTGAGATCTTTGGATATGACTAATGTGTGTGAATTTTAAATTTGTGAAAACAAAATAATATTGTTGATGATTCATCATTTATGACCCCCTCTTTGTTGCTTTCGTAATTTTTAGGAGGCCAGGGCTGTAAACAAATATATCTTCTCCCACACCCTGCTTATGCTCTGCTTTGGGAAGAGCTTATTTGAATTATTTTACCCTGAGAGAAGTTTATTGAATATATCTTCTTTCACTTTTAATTATGCCCAGTGACTTAACTGATGGAGTCAATATTTCTGAGTAGTGTGGAGTATTTAGAAGAAATAAACACAAGAAAATGGGAAACTTGAAGAACAGTAGCACGCCGGCAGTATTCATTTTGCCAGCACTACGCCAGAGAACGTGCTAATACTCTAGGCAACTATTACAGCTCCTATAGCGAACATGAAGAAAAAAATCATAATGAAACCTGGAATGTGTTTTAGTTTTGGAATTTTACTGAATTTGTAAACATAATAGACGTTGCAAATATCACACTGAAAATTTCTTTCAGATCTGACCAAATAAAGAAAACCCATTAAGAAGTGTGGGTAGAGTAAAAACTAACATAATTTAAAAATAAACACATTTTCAGACTTTCCTGCCCTAAAAACAAAAAGTGTGTTCGTAATAAGCTCTTTTCAAAGCATTTGCAGACCTAGAAAATGGAAACATACAACCCTTAATCTCCTCACTGGAGGAAGGTCCCTATTGCAGTATTGTATATAATCTTCTATTATACATTGTTGATGATTATAAACAAGAATAAGAAAATTTAGTTCTTAAAAAATCTGGGAACACTCTCCTAGGCTATGGTATTAAACACAGTCACTTGCTTTCCATGTAAGTCATAACTTTTATTTTTTTTACAAATGCACTCGAAATTTCTTCCTTATTTCATTTACATGCTTCTTTTTAAAATGCAGAACATCATACAACATAGAGCACTGTAAAAAAATATGTAAGAAAAAGACAAACAAATAGAAAAATGGCCAAAACATTTAAGTAGGTACTTTACAAAAGAGGATATCTAATCTTCATATGAAAAGGTGGTGAAGTTCATTAATCCCCATGAAAATATCCATTGTAACATTACTAAAAATAAACCATACATCATGTCTAAAGTGAAAAAGACAAATTTCAGCCAAGACATGTATAAATTAGTACATTTGGGGGAAGTATTTGGCAGTAACTTCTAAAGCTAAACAACAATCCTCTATGATCCAGCAGTTATCATTTGAGATGTATAATTATCTGAATTTCACTCTACCCAAAGACATATAAAATAATAATCATAGCAGAGCTATCAGTAACAGACTCTACTGGAAACTGCCAAATGCCTATTACTAATAGAATGACTACATAAATTGTGGCATATTTATGCAATGAAAGGTTATACAGCAATGAAAGTGAAGGAACTACAATATGCAACAATGTAAGTGAATCTCACAAATATGATATTGAGCTAAAAAGACATAGGAGTGCCTATTGTATGGATCTATTTATATAAAGTTCAAAAACAGGTAAACCCAAACTATGATTTTAGAACTCAAAATAGTGGTTAACCCTGTCAGGGATAGCGAGGGAGAAGGCACAAGAGGTCTTTAGGGGAAGATGTTATGTTCTGTTTTTTATCTCAGCGCTGGCAATATGAATGTGTTCACATGACAATTTATCAAGACCTATGAAGGGGGACCCCTAAACCCAGAATGACCTTCTGGAGGGCAGGCCCCTTGTAGTGCAGCCATCCCCCACTAGGTGAGTGTTCTAGGAACCCACCTGCATCCATAGACCAGCAGGTGGTGGTGTGAGAGGCTGTGTTCTGCTTCAGCGATTTTTTTTGGAGACTCTTTCAAGGCGTTGGCCCATTCCGTGGTGGGTGTTGTACACGAACAACGTGCAGCATGACGACGCACCCGTCCACACCGCACTGAGTGTTGAGCAGTTTTTGACCAAACGGCATGACCCCCGTGGCCCACCCTCCCTATTCACCCGATCTCGCCCCAAGCATCTTTTATTTTTTTCCCTTGAGGAACAAAGTCCTCACAGGAAAATATTTTGCCGATGTGGAAGACGTGAAACAAATGACAGAAGCACTAAAAGGCATAAAAACTGACAAGTTCAAAAACTGTTCTGAGCAGGAGACAAGAGTGCCTCAGTAAGTGTATTGCATCCAACAGAGAGTACTTTGAGGTGACTGAAGTTTAAACTGTAAGAGTAAATACACAATCTTTTATAATTAAGTTCCATTTGGGGAGGGGGCTTATGATTCTCCCCCTCATACGCTTATGATTTGGGGAGAAGGAAAGTTATCTTTGATATAAATTATGTATTAAAAAGTAAGTATTTTAAGTGCCCAGAGCAGGATTCGTGCCGGGGAGGGATCTAGTAATGGGTTTCATCTGAATTATATATTTGGAAAATTTATAAAAGGAAGCTCCTTTAGCTTAATCCCACTCTCTTTCGACTTTGTTCTCTATGCCCTTCATGTCACTGGAATAGTCAAGGGCATTTTGAAGATCCAGCCACAAGAAAGTCGAGTTGGATATCCACTTAATTCGTATCAATTGGTATAGATTTATGTAGTTTGCAGTCAGTTCCATGTATAATTACATTATTGGTGGCTGTGCTTAGAGTGACTTCTGGAAGTTCTCTGAGATAATACATCAAGATCAGAGGCCCTATGGAGGAAAAAAACAAGTGTCTACAACCCTCAGCACTGGAAACAGAGGTTAACAGAAGAGAAAGTTGAAACGCACAGAGCAAACTGTTCTATGAAAAATTCTTCCAATGAATACATATCTGAAATTTTAAGTATTTATTTATTTTGGTGTCTCATCAAAATGGAAGTTCTCTCCTGTCAGAAATGTACTTTCCAAGGAAGAATATATAATTATGAGAGCAGCATAACGTTTGTGGGAATCTAAACCGAGGAGAATTTATGAGTATTCTGTGTTTCTAGAGAACAAACTTATCACAGCAGTACTAAAAACAGGTGGGCAATGCCCCATGTTTTATGCACCTGAGCTGTCAATAAGAAACACAATTTTAGGTCAATCAGTGTAGGAAGAGACTGAATTATCTTTGTTCTCCCTATAGAAAATGATATAAAATGTCATTGAGAAAACAATGCAGCCAGGAATGTAGGGGGAAAGGAGTTGGCCAACAAAAGCATGCCTAGTGTTTCCTGAATTTGTGGTCCTTTTGACGTTTGTCTGAGCTTTGAAAATTTGTTATTTCATTTTATTCTCATGAGAATGACCAAATTTTGTACTTACTTTGGTATTTTCAGTTTTTGAACATTTTTTTCTTAATGTAAGATCTACCCTTTCAGCAAACTTAGGTGTACAGTACAGTTTTGTTAGCTGTCAGCACCATGCTGTAGAGTATGTGTCAGGAACTTATTTATCTTGTGTAACTGAGACTTACCACCCATTGACCAACACCCACCCCACCCCCCGTTTCCTCCCCTGACACCCAGTTCTTGGCAACGGCTATTGTACTCTCTGTTTCTAAGTGTTAGGCTGTTTTATATTCTACCTATCAGTGAAGTTATGCACTGTTTGTGTTTCTGAGTCTAGCTTCTTTCATTTGGTCTACTGTCCTCTGGGCTCACCCATGTTGTTGCAAGTGACATGATTTCTTTCTTTTCTAAGTCTTAATAAGATTCCCCATTTCTCCAAGAGTCTGGCCTCCCTGGTCCACACTGGAAGAAGAAGAATTGTCTTGAGCCATACATACAATACACTAACACTAATGATAGCTGATAAGCTATTAAAAAAAAAAAAAAGGTCCATGCATAATTTTCACTGTGTTTTAAGAAAATTTACGGATGTGTGTTGGGCCACATTCAAAGCTGTTCTGGGCTACCTGTGGCCCTTGGGCCACAGGTTGGACAAGCTTGATCTATATAAAATGTTTATATATGTATGTGTAAATTTCTGCAGTGTGTGTATGTGTAATGTGTATGTGTGTGTGTGTGTGTGTGTGTGTGTGTGTGTGTGTGTATATATATATATATATATATATATATATATATATATCCCATTTTCTGTAGCCATTCTTCCAGTAGACATTTAAGTTGCTTTCATGTCTCAGCTACTGTAAGTAATGCTGCAGTGATGATGCAAATGCAAATGATTTCTTCAAGTTCACGATTAAAATTCCCAAGTAGGCTCTTGAGCCACTCCTGCTCAGCCCCACTCCTACCTCTTTGGAGTGTACTTTCCCTTTTAATAAACTAGCTCTTTGTTTCACCTCATTTTCCTTTCAATAAACTACTTCTTGGTATCACCTCTAAAATAAATAAATAGTTTCCAAGGATATATACCCAGAAGTGGAATTTCTGGATTAAATGGTAATTGCACTTTTAATTTTTTGAGGAAGCTCCATATCAATTTACATAGGGCCTGCACCAGTGAGTGTAAATTTACATTATAATTCATTGTAAACTAGCAGCATACAAGGGCTCCATTTTCTTCACCCCCTCGCCAATGCAATGGCAACCTACAGAAAGGGAGGAACTATGTGCACACCCTATATCTGATAAGGGGTTTGTGGCTTCATATCGAAAATATACAAGGAGCTCCACAGCAAAAAATCACAAATTACCTGACTAAAGGATAGGCAAAGGACTCGAATAGACATTTCCCTAGAAAAGACATACCTATGGCCCACAGGTATATGAAAAGATGCTGAGTGTCACTGTTTGTGAGGGCCAGAGAGGCAGCACCTCCTATCTAGCAGGATGGCTATTAGGAACAGCTGTGTCTTAAATGTGTGTGTGTGTGTGTGTGTGTGTGCGACAAGACTGGGTGGCAGGCTGGGGCAGAAGGTATACGAACTGATCATTGCTGTTAACGTGCAGAGAGGAAAGACGTGGCGCTCTTAGGGGACAGCGAAGTCCCAAAGAAGTTGCAGGAAGGTAAAAATACGGCATGCATGTAGTGGGTGTGGGAGCAGGGATGACAGGGAAGGTGTTATGGGGTATATGTAACTTTGTCTGGGAAGCTGTCAAGAGCTAGAGGCAGGATGAAGGCGACAAACAGCATGCAAACTCATTTTCTACTTCCAAACTGTAAAAATATTAGAAAGTTGAATTCTCAATGAAGGATTCCTTCCTCAAAACATGACCGGGGTAGGACAGCAGGCCTGTGAAGGCAGAGGGCCTTCTATGTGTTTGACTAATTAACCTGAGTCGTGGTTCGTTCGCGGACTTCCCATGCGTGGGCCTGTTGTGCCATAGGAAATACACTAGTGGTTCCAAATGCCCCATTTTGGGGGTAGCTCCTTTCCCTGCAGCCCTGGGGTGGTCACAGTTTCTACTGTTCTCGCATCATGCGCCTCAAGCTCAAGTTGGTCCCTTGCCTTCCCAGGTATCTCATTTTCCGAGCTATTGCCTCTTATGGGTAGGGTAGGTCCATCTGTTTTCTCGGCCCTTGCCATGAACCACTTTACCTTGATTTTCAAACACACATAATAATACTTTGAACCAATCCTACAAGGTAGTCAAGGGCTGTCTGAAAAGTATCCAGCCAGGTAATATGAAAAATAGAGGCATCTGTGGCTGGATTTTTTTTCCAGACTTGACTACAGGCAGTGTGGCAGGGTACTTTAAGCAGCAGCAGCACAAATGATTTGAAGTTGACTGCAAGATTGCCTTCATTATGCAGTGATATGCACCACCTCCTTCTGATTCTACCCGTCTGTCTCCATCTTCCCGGTGGGTTCCTCACCCCGAGTCCTCACCCCCACCCCACCCCCAGCCCAGCAATTCCAGAATAATTCATTCTGCAGTTCAGCTCTCTAGAGCTCCCAACTGGAACTTAGCTACAGGTCTAGTTTTACTGTTCCAACACCACCCAGACACGGAAGGATGAGTGCCCTTGAATACCGTGCCCTCCACTCTGGACCTCACACATCTTCCTCCTCCCACGGGTAGAACTTGTGCGTTCGCAGTCTCTCTTCAAAAGCTGAAGCAGCAACAGTCTTTGTTTTTGTCTCTGTCTGTCTGTCCGTTTGCATGTGTGTTTCCTCCGACTCACACCGATGAGAGACTGGGGTTACTACTTGCTGACTTAAAATGTTTTGGACTCTTAGACTTGCTATTGGATTGCACATCCTTGGGGGGACTGTCTCCGAGGTGCCCAGATCCCACAGTGTTTGTATGACTGCCTCCAACCTGCTCACTTCCTTCTTCAGACAATACTGACTTGTACACAATGTCTTCCTAGACATGATCTCATCTGTCTTACAATTACCCCGTGTGACTTTGATAGGGACAGGTAGTGCCTCAGTCAGGAGTACATCAGGGGACAGAAAACGAGAGAGAATGTAGTATGAAGATTTAACTAGGGTAAAGTTGTCAACGACTAAAAAGTCTAATAGGATAGAGCTAAGGTTTCCCAAAGGGAACTACTTTGGAAAGCCCCTGCGGCTGCAGGCACCAAGGGGGGAGGCTGCAATGATGACAGTTCGGGAGCTGGTGGTGACGACACTCAGATCTCTAAGGAGAGTGTGCTGCTACCCTGATGCTGACAGCTTTGCGCTGGGAAGAGGGACCATGTGGGCACAGACTGCGGAGGTCGCAGCGCCAACCGGTGCTGGCGGACAGAGCAGAGAAGGGAATCACGGAACCGGTTCTGCGAGGGTTGGGACACCGGCAAACCGGATTCCGTGCTTGCTCCTGGCTGGGACCGCCGCCGCCAGGACGGAAAAGCCCTGCAGGCGGGAGGGCGCGGGAACTTGGCGGCCTTCCTCCTCTAGGCTCGTGGGCTCCCTCTGGCGGTCGCCACTGTCAGAGCCTCGCAGGTCCCCGCCTGCAGAGCGGGCCTGGGCTGTAGGGTCCCAGCCCCAAACATACAACGGAGACGACGACGGGCTTGGAGGTGAAGGCCCAGAACTTCATGTCGTCTTCCTGGCCCAATTTTTCAAAACAAACACGTAAGCAAATGCATCTTAGCGAATGTAACAAAACCAATACATCTTGCTAAGATAAAGCTGGGTCGTGATAGAGCTGGGACTTACCTTCAGATAGCTTGATTGTAAATGTCCCATTTTTCCATGATGCCGCATTTTCAGAGGCCTAGATGGTGGAAATAAGTCACCAAGAACCACGGACCATTTCACTGGCGAAGACTGAAAACGATCTCTATCTCAAAATATCTAATTTGTCACCATGTCTATATGTCACACTGACTCAAAAGTATCTCACGTGTACGAGAGATGAAGTTTAGGAGAAAAGAGAAATACAGGCTGGGAGGAGAGGAGGATCCCAAAGCTACCGCTGTAGTAAGACAGGGCTAAGCCTCCCGCGCCAGCTAAACTGAGTCAAATGCCCCATTCATTCACGAGTTCGCTCACTCGATGAGCCGTTATTCCAGAGGCTATTTTATATGATAGTGGCTCAGATTTGAAAAAAATTTCCTGCTGTCATGCTATTAGCACTCCAACGACGGACCAAGGTAATAAATAATATGAATATCATATATGGTATGTTAGTACAGAAAAATCAAGCAAGCAGGAAAGAGAACAAACATCTTAACAGAGTGACTGCATTTCTCTACAGCAGTGGTTCTCAACCTGTGGGTCGCGACCCCTTTGGGGGTCGAACGACCCTCTCACAGGGGTCGCCTAAGACCATCGGAAAACACATATCAGATATTTACATGATGACTCATAACAGTAGCAACATTACAGTTATGAAGTAGCAACGAGAATAGTTTTATGGGGGTCACCACACCATGAGGCACTGCATTAAAGGGCCGCGGCCTTAGGAAGGCTGAGAACCACTGCTCTATAGGATTTGCCAGCAAAGTCCTCCTGGAGAAGGTGGGGTTGGAGTCAACACTTGAAGGAAGCAGGCGCGAGTCCCGTGGATACTTGGGAGAACGTGTCCCTGGCCAGGGAAGCAACCTTACGGGAGTCCTATGGAAGGAGAGGAGCAGCATGAACACGCCGTGGGAAACGCCGACAGAGAAATAACAGAAGGTCCGTGCCGGCAGGGCTTTGTGTGAAGATCCCCACAGCAATGGACTGTGTATCATTGTTCATCAGTACCTGCTACCTCTGCTGGAGGACAATCTTACTTACTTCCTTCTTGGTATCTCATGTAGCAATGTGAGTTGCTCTAGTCAGTGACATGGAAGCATACATAATACATGAGTATGTCCATTCCCACAGAAGCTTGAAGATCGGACATCCACTGCTGGTGGAAATATAAACTGGTACAGCCACACGGAAAACAGCACAGAGGTTCCTCAGCAAATTAAGAATAGAGATACCATACAGCCTCGTAATCCTTTTTCTGGGTATCTACCCCCAAAATCTGAAAACATTTATCCATAAAGCTGTATGTACCCTATGTTCATTGCAGCATTATTCACAGTGTCCAAAACATGGCAACAACCAGAGTGCCTTTTGGTGGATGATGGGGTGAAGGAGCCACGGTACATACACACGATGGAATATCACTCGGCCGTAAGGAAAGATGACAGACCGCCATTTCCGACATGGATGGCCCTGGAGATCATCATGCTAAGAATCGTGTGACTTCACTTATATGTGGGATATAAAACGGAAAGCAACAAATGAACAAGACAAACAAAATGTCATACACGTGCACAACAGTTCAGTGATCACCAGAGGGTAAGTGGGGGTAGGAGAGAGTAAAGGGGGTCACATATAAGGTGATGGAAGGAGATTTGACTTTGGGTGGTGAGCACACAATGAACAATACGTAGATGATGTGCTGCAGAATTGTACACTTGAAACCTATATAATTTTATTAGCCAATGTCACCTCAGTATAATAAAAATATATTTTTAAATTTAAAAAAGAGCGAGCACATGGTTCACTCTTATTTTCTTTTCCCTGTTCCAGGAAGATCCATTCTATCGGCCTGTCGCAGAGCAGAGGTGATATGGAATTGAACTTCAGAGACCCCGAAAAGGCCACATGACATAGCCAGTCAGCCTTTGCTGTGAGAAGCCATCAGGATTTTCAGGTTGTTACTGCCTGGGCTATTCTCAGTGATGCATACTCCTGTTCTGGTTATGTATGATTCGTGCACAGGAACCTTTTTCCCCTCAAGTGTACAATTCTGCAGCACATCATCTACGTATTTCATTGTGTGCTCACCACCCAAAGTCAAATCTCCTTCCATCACCTTATATGTGACCCCCTTTACGCTCTTCTACCCCCACTTACCCTCTGGTGACCACTGAACTGTTGTGCACGTGTATGACTTTTTGTTTGTCTTGTTCATTTGTTGCTTTCCGTTTTATATCCCACATATGAGTGAAGTCATATGAGTCTTAGCATGATGATATAGCACTGTATGGATAAAAAGAATATGTTACCTTGAACTTGGTGGTTCTCTAGTGTCACCATCCTTGATGGACCGCGATGCTGTCAGCCAAAAAGGGAAAGGTGCAAGTTCCATCTTTAACTGAGGAACAAGCGCTCAGTTAAAGAAAAAAGAAAACTTCTATTGTGAAGTCCTTCTTTCTTGAAGGACTTGGACGCTGCCTCCTTCCTCTTAGAAGTGAATGTGATAGAGGACCCTATTCTCACAATGGAGAAAATCGAAGACTACCGGAGGGAAGAAGGGAAAACAAAGAGAGCCCACGCGCTCTCGCTGCTACGCCGCATCCGTCCCCACCCAGCTCCTCGCCCCACGGGCCATGGTCCGGTCTTCGCGGCCTGTCCCCTGAGCCTTCCAGCCTCCCCTAGACGTTTGCATGGGCCTGCCGGCCCCTCTGTTTGCAGCTGCTGCATTTCTGGTGACCAGCGTGTCCATTCACCTCACCAAGTGGAGGAGAAAGAGGAAAATGAGAGTGTGGAACCTCCCAAGGATGATTTTCTGAGATACCAAATGTAATGAAGTACCCACTCAAAGTTAGTGCTCTCATCAAATAAGAGAAATACTCTGAAAAAAAAAATACATTGGTCTCATCTGCCTCTACTGATATCGTGAAGAAATTATCTCAGGCTATTTTTATAATAGATTTTTTTTTTTTTTTTTTTTTTTTTGCTTTTTGGTATGTGGGTAGCTCCCTGGCTGAGAATCGAACCCAGGCTGCAGCGCTGACAGCGCAGCGCTGAAGCCTTAAGCCGCTACACCACCAGGGAACTCCCAATATATCTCTTAATATAAACATATTCCTTAAAATTAAAAATCTGACTCATTCAGTTTGGTATCCCTGATACCTAACTGAGTAGGTAGAAACAACAACAATAAAAAATAAATTTGTTGAACTAAAATTAACTGATCATTTGTTTGAAAATTTGGTAAAATGTAATTTGATTTTCATACCTCTTTCTATTGTTTTCATTTAGCACATGAATTAGCAATGACCTATCATAGCTATCTAAATAGTTGCATATATTAGGGCTGTCTGGAAAGTATCCAGCCATGTCACATGAAAAATAGAGGCATTTATGGCTGGATTTTTTCTGAACAGCCCTTACATATGCACATATATATACTTATAAATTATGTATGGCTATATATATAAAATGTATATCATTTTAAGTATTTTCATGTTTTATTTCCTGTTACATTTGATCAAGGCACCAGTCAACTGAAAAACACAACACTTTTTCTCCCTGTAATACAGGAAAAGCCTGTTGTAAGAGTGAATGGATTGCTTGAGTGGATCGGCTCAAATATTGTATCCTTTGATTTTCCTGTCATTTAACACTGAAAGTCAATATTCTCCTAAACTTTATTTGTATTTACAGATTTTCTGGAAGATGCAACTGGAGAGGGGTTTGGAGAAAAAAAAATGTGTCTAGAATGTTATTAATATACACAGGAGCTGTCATGTTAAGAATGACTGGAACACTGTTAATATAACTTTAGCAAAATGCACAGTCTCTAAATGGTGACATAAATTACCTGTAGTGTTCACATTGCTGCTTGATGTTATTACCTGAGATGATATAAATTTCAGACTCGAAGTGAGTTGGCTACAATGTTCAATAAAGAGCCAGCTCTCTCACACGGCACCTCCTACAGCAAAACTAGGACATTACACATATTACTGACGTCTAGAATCCTCTACATGTTACGTGACCTGCTGGGATTCAGGACTGCTTTGCCCATTAGCTTTTTTCTTAGTCAAAAAGAAAATCCCAGATTTGTTATTCTTTGACACTTTTACAGATGAAATGTGGATGGTCAGCATTCCATATGTGAATGCACATCTTTCTCATAATTTTGGCTTCACAGATCCTTATTAAATAATGAATTTAAAAGACAACAAAAACCATAGGAAGAGACAGGGAAATTTAGATCTATTAATTATATCATTGATTTCTTGAAATAGCTTTCATAGGTAAAGTATTTGCAAAGTCATTGGCCTTCAAGATGTAAGAGGTATATAGGGGTATTTTTGTCAGTGTCCCCATATTATCACAATAAATTATTATAGCTTACAGTCATGATTTATAAAACTGTATTAGGTAAAGAGGATATACAAATGATAAACAGATTACTCAAATGTCCTGGCATATATTCAGTTTCAAAATATTTGAAAGAAAATGTGACAAAGTACTGTCATACACAATTTTGAGTCATTTGAAATAAAGCTACAAATCTTTGACCAAACTCTGAAAATAACTTTTTATCTACCTCCTACTTATCAAATGTTTGTCACCAACAATTACATTTTTTTATACTAGTAAATTTGACACACACACACACATATGGGCTGTCCAGAAAAACAATTCAGCCATTGTCAATATAACAAGAATGGTTTTATGGCTTGTTACTTTCTGGACAGCCCTTTTATGTGTGTATGTGTGTGTGTGTGTGTGTGTGTGTGTGTGTGTGTGTGTATGAAATCTCCATTTTTTCCAAGTTTTTTTTATTTTCTTTTTTTATTGTTAAATTTATTGGGGTGACATTGGCCAGCAAAAATTACATGGGTTCCAGGTGTACAATTCTACAGTATATCATCTATATGTTGTGTTATGTGTTCATTACCCAGAGTTCTCTTTCCATCATCATATATTTGAGACTCTGTCCCTTCTCTTCCACCCCGCTACCCCCATACTCTCAGATAACCACTAACCTCTCAACTATTGGCTGTGTCTGTGAGTTTTTCTTCGTTGCTTTCAGCTTTGTGTTCCACAAATGTATGAAATCATATGGTTCTTGGTTTTTTTCTGTCTGGCTTATTTTACTTTGCGTGATGGTCTCAAGGTCAATCCACTTTGTCATAAATGGTCTTATTTCATCAATGAGATATCATCTCACACCTGTCAGAATGGCTATTATCAACAAGACAAGGAATAACAAGTGCTGGAGAGGCTGTGGAGAAAAAGGAACGCTTGCACACTGCTGATGGGAGTGCGAACTCGTGCAAGCACTACAGAGGATCGTATGGAGGGTCCTCAAAAAATTAAGAAAAGAGTTACCATATGACTTAGCTATCCCTCTTCTGGGTATCTACCCCCAAAATTTGAAAACCTTAGTCCATGAAGATATATTCACCCCAATGTTTATCACAGCACTGTTCACAGTGGCCAAGTCATGGAAACAGCCAGTGTCCTTTGATAGATGACTGGCTAACGAAGTTGTGGTGCATTTACACAACGGAATGTTGCTCAGCCATAAGAAAAGGGGCTTTAATTTTAGATTGTTAATAATGTTGCCAATTCTCAGACTTCACCATTTATATAAACAGTAAATAACATGCATTAGTGGAAAGAATGTGGGGTTGGAATCCTGATTTTTAGCTGGGATATAAATTCCCACTTACTCACTGGAGACCTTGGAAGAGGCAGACAAGCGCTGTCCGGAAACTATCCAGCCATGTGATATGAGAAGTAGGGGCATTCATGGCTGGATTTTTTTCCGGACAGCCCTGGCATATCTCCTGTGACTCACTAGTGAAGTAGGAAGAAGAAATAATGCCTGCTCCTGGTATGAGTTACAGTTTAGAAAATGGTTGGCCTTTGTAGGTACTTAAATATTACCTTCCCTTCTTTGCCCTTGCACTTGTAAAATAAAATCTCACAGGCTTTCTCTAGGACTCCTATGGAACCATTTTCTTCTGGTTTGTTGATGTCTCTAAATGGTCTTCTCACGCTTTCGTTTCAAAAGCTTCATACTGTACATTGCCAAAATCATACGATGGTTCCCTCCATTAAAACATACCCTTACATTCTTGTGACCCATTTGAAATTTTTTAAAAGGAAAAAAGAAGTCAAAACTAAGTCTCAATAAAAAAGTTTTTGTTATTTTAGATATTTGAGTATATCATGGTTGAAACATATATCACCTAAGACATAAAATCATATGCAATAAAAGCCTGACAAAACATCTATAGTTTGTAAGTTAGCATTGGTTGTTTTATTGAAACTTCCAGGCAATTCTAGCTACTTTTAACCTATTCTGTTTTCATTTAAAAGAAGGAAAAAAAGATTTTAAAAAAATTAAAGAGAGAAAATAAGGAAGGAAATTGTAAAAGGCCAGCACAATTGAAAAAAAATGCATTGGGAGTTCCCTGATGGCTAAGGCTTCAGCACTGTCAATGCTGCGGCTTGGGTTCAATTCCCAGCCAGGGAGCTACCCACACAAAATATAAATAAATAAAATTAAATTAAAATGCATTGATTAACCCAGTGTGGAGTATTTTATTTGCCGCTTTTTGGTATTGCTGCATTTCTTTAAAAGTTCATAATTCAAAAATAGCGTGAGACTTTTAGATGGGGGACTGTTAGAGGGATGGGTGGAAAGGGGAAGGGATTCAGAAGTACAAATTGGTAGTTACATAATAGTCTTGGGGATGTAGAGTACAGCGTAAGGAGTAAGGTCAATAATATTTTAATTGTAAGGTGTCAGATGGGTACTAGATCGATTGTGGTGATCACTTCGTAAGTTATATAGAAGTCTAATCACTATGTTGTACACCTAAAATGAATGTATTATTATTGTATTTAAACTATAATTGAAAAATAAATTATTTTTAAAATGTAAATTATTTTTAAAATGTAAAAATATAGTATTTATAATATAAATATAATATTTTATAATAAAAGTATTATATATTTTATTTTAAAATGTAAAAATAAAAAATATATTTAATATATTTTACATTTAAAAATACATAATAATTAAAAATAGTAGAAGTATCATTGCTTTAGTGCACTATTATTTAAAAACTAGAAACTTTTTTGTGCGTGTTGTAAAACATGATAAAGAGTAGTTTAACAGGGCTTGTCTTCATTTCATCATGTCACTTAAAATATGGAATGAGAATCCTTTCTATGCCTTGGAAAATTGTCATGCTTCTTTCCGAGTTTGAATCAGTATTTAACATTTGTGTCTCTGAACTTTCAATATCGTGATATGTCTCCAGGATTTTCTTTAACGTGAGTTTCAGCCTGTGCCACTTTCTTTAGGACATCTTCATCCTTTCCTCATTTGTCAATAAAGGTCACCCTAACTAAAATTTCCAGCTGCGTATCAGTCATGACGGGCGACACTGTTGACATTCTAATAATTATTAGTAGCTAGTCAGTCCTTCTACACCTCCATTTACATTCAATTCATATTTCATGTTTCTTTTCATGACTTTTTATTTCTGTGCTGCTTTTTCATCTTTTTTTTTTTTTTTGCCAATTTCTTGCTTTGATTATCCATTTTTGTAAACTATTTTATGGGTTTATCACTGGGAAACAAGGACACTACTCAACTACACACTTTCCTGCCTGTATATGAACTGAGTGACAGAGGCGTCCTGACCAATCATTGACAGGCTTCCAAGGAAGTGACGTGATTTGTCACCCATCATGAGGCAGTGATTTATGGATGGAGCAGCAAGCAGATATCTACTTTATGTAATTACTTACTGCTAATGTACCCTGGTGACTGAAATTTGGACCATGTTATTTGAAGAACTGTATTATTTAAGTGACGGTGATAACTGAAGTGTGTGCATAATGAAACTGTGAAAAGTAAGGGCCTGTATTTGATTAGCTGTTTAAAATATATACAGTTTTTTAAAAGTACGTTCCGTTTTACTCTTTGTGATCCCCCTACCTAGAGTCTCTATATTTGCACAATAAAGATAGAAGACTCAGATGTTGAAAAAAATGCTGCCTGTGACTTTGGGTCGATCAGTTGATAGAAATATGAATAGCACCTGTCAGTTATAACATTTCCTCATCTTCCGCAAAGGGATATGTTGTCCAGACAGGCCTCTGACCTCCTTAGCAATCTCTGGAACTCTGCAATCACTTTAGGGGGCAGCAGTTAACCACCAGATAATTCTCTGGTACTTAATCTCTTTCTGATGTAATGCCCTCTAGGCTCGTGGACCTACATCCTTTTTCTGAGAACATAAGCATGAAGAAACATTCATCGTACCCCCTATTTTTCTAGGTAGTATATCTGTGCTGGATACTACACATTCATTATTTTGAATCTTCACAATAATGCTGAAACACAAGCATTAAGTAGTATCTGTAGTTAACAGATAAGGAAACAAAGGCCCAGAGTCATCAGGTAGCTTGGCCAAAGGTGCACATACAGATCTCTTGCCTTCAAATCCAGACTCTCCTCTCTAAGAGGAGTTCCACTCTTCCCAGGTAGGACATGTCTTTAAAGGAATGCATGAAGATAAACCAAAATGGATTCTGCCTGGGAGAAGGATGGGATCAAAACCAGTTCTCCTCTGTGCATAAGGAATATGACTGGAGGGAGGGGTGGTTCAAATATTACTAATACCTGGTGATGGAAGGAGAAGTGACTCTGGGTGGTGAGCACACGATATGACACAAAGACGATGTGTTGTAGAATTGTACACCTGGAACCTGCATAATGTTACTAGCAATGTCATCCCCATAAATTTAATAGAAAAAGGAAGTTTAAAAAGCAATTTGCTTCTCCCAGATCCTCTATGTTGATCAGTGGCATAAATCTGGTCAGACATGACTGCTTTCTCTTCCTCTCCCTCATTCAATGCTGGTGAATGTAACAGAGAAATTAAAATCTTTTCAGAGCTTTTATGGCCAGACATGCAGCGGAAATTAACTTAGTGGGTTTTATATAAACACATAGGCTTTACGATTACAGCAACTTACTGGTTTTCTTTGTGTGTTTGTTTGAAGACCGTGGCTCTCATCTTTCTGTAATTCATCAACCTATTTGTAAGAAAAAAAAACTAAGTTAAAATTATTAAACACCTTGAAATGTAATATTATAGCCCCTTTGCTCTAGAAAAATTATCAGGAACTTCCAAAATGCTAAGTAGCATGAGTGTATTTCATATTCTGTGATTCCGGACTTCTCTCCAGCATTGGCCGCTGATGATGACTTTTCCTTGGGAAGTCTTCCTTTTGTTTCTCTGATGCATCTCCCTGGTTTTCTCCTTCCTAAAATTTCCATGCCTTCCAACCTTCATCATATTTTTTTTCACCTTTACCATTATGTGTTGGTGCCATTGGCTGTCTTCTGCTGTCACTCTACACAGAATTCTAAGTGATCCTATGGACATGATAGAAAGCCCACGTGTACTTCTGCCTAGACCTGTCTCAGCTCAAAATTATACCCTTGGAATGCCTCTTGTACATCACTAGGCTCTTCAGTCTGCTTTTAATATTTATTTTTAATTATAATGGACAATGTTATCTTAGTTTCAGGTGTACAATAGAGTGATTAGACATTTATATACCTTACAAAGCATAGTAACAGCAAAGCGTTCTCCTTAACTCCCCCCTTCTCCCCATCTTTCACCTCTCCTCAGTTACGGACGGCTACAGATTCTGCTCTGTATCTCAAACCTGCATCCTCCTCTCTGTCCCCATTTCATTGTCTCAGCAGGCCCTGAGGATCTGGGGAATGGAGAGCTGTCATGGCATCAGGCTTTGTGCACTCTGTCCCCTATATGGACTTCACATGGCTGTTGGAACGGTTTGTAAGACGACAGAGATTTCTCTGTTTAAAATTCACCAGCTGTCCTCCACTACATGCAACATTAGTGTTGCTCTCCTTCGTCATCGGGTTGGAGCTGGTTCTTTCTGTACCCTGTCTACCTTCAAGCTTCTTTTCTTTCTGTGGACATACTACTGCAAGGTGGGTATGAAGTATTATTTCAGACTTAAGGATGAGGAACAAAAGGCCCAGAGTCACGGGGCAACTCGCCTGAAGTCATGCAATTGGGAGAGCCTCCTCCTACGCTCCCGTAAGGACATGAGCATCCTCAGGAGCAGCCCCACTGACTTACTGGTGAGTCTTCAAAGGGTGGTGCTCCCCATATTTCTGTGAGCCAGACAAGGCTTTCCCCCTTCTGGAACACTCTTCCTCACACATTGCACGTCACTGCGTTCAAGAGACCGTACTAGGGACATCCTACTCCGACTCATTCCCTGATGTGCCAACGAGACACCACACACCTGCCCTATAGTCCTTCCTGCTTCGACAGCACTTAGTATCCCCCGGTTGTCTACCTTCTCTGTGGTCTTCAGCTCATTGTGTCACACGCTGGACTGGAAGTCCTTACGCAGTGGGCATGCCTCGCCTCTGGGATGCCTGCTTTGTGCACACGACTGGAATCTCATAGGGCCGCCATTCTAACCTTCAAAAGAATGAAAGGTAGAGGGGATCGGTGATTTTTTCGAGTTGGTAAAATGAGAACTTGGGCCTACATGATGATGGGATTACTGCTTCTGTGGAAAATTCGGTACACATTCTTAGAACGTGCGACTTTTCTAGGGCCTGAAATAAGGCGTCTTTGAGTCACGTGTTATTTCTTTGGGACACATAGATATTGATTAACTTTCCTGCCATGGTGCACATGGATGGGTGTGCATAAACTGAGTTTGTACGTGTTTGCAGAAAGACAAAGCAGACAGATGTAAAATATACACAAAAGAGAATGTCGACTGATCGGTACGTGCATGAGGCTGTCCTTCTGACACTCAAACAACTGGTGGGTTCAGTGAATAAATGAAACCATAGACCAGTTTGTAAAAAAAAAAAACAAAAAACTTGAAGAACACTTCACGTTAGTAATTTCACTAAATGAATTGATTCTTCACTAAATTATTTATTTGACCAAGCTAATAAAATTATCTATGTTCTCAAAACTCATGGGATGGTGTGCGTATAGTTCATATAGTTGTTGAGAACACTGAAAGACACAAAGATTATTTTTGAAGGGAGAAATCTAGAGCTAAATCATCATGCAGATCTCCTACTAGGCTGTCACATTCTGATACCCCAGATCTTAAACAGCACAGGGGTCCAGGAAAGAAATTCAGTTTAGAAATAAAAACTGTTTATGTATTTGACTTGAGTTCCCTTGTTATTGTCGTGGCACATTAAAACATGAAGCAATTTCTCAAAATCAAATTCAGTAGGCCCTTTGTTTAGAGCTTGTGCCCAATCTAGGTAGCAGATTCTTGATTCTGATAGGAGAGTGATGTCCACTATTTCCAGGTATAAATATCAAGCAATAGGGTATGAACTCAAAAGCACATAAAGTTTAAACCCATATACATACTTGGAAAAATATAATATTGATTTATATAGGCATTTTGCTACAAATAAACAGGATTTATGGAGAATTACATAGGTACATATATGCTGCATAGCAAAATGCATTTATGAATCTAACAAGGAAAAAAACAGGACAAAAAATAACTAAGCACAGAAAACCAATATAGAGGGAGGAATATGTTGAAAACACAAAATCTAGGCAATGAGTCCTACATACTTGCTCAAGGAAGGCAAAAAAATATATATATATTCTGTTATCGAGAACAAGTAGAAAATAAAATCAGTAACACAAGTCACAGCATCTGTAGTATAAAAAAAAGTCAATGGTTTTCGGAAAGGAAATTACTCCTATAAACGCCGAATTACATTTATCCTAGAAATCTACCTAGAAAGGATATTACATGATAAAAACAAAAATATAATCCTGACAAAACATCCAACGAAGGGCAGAGATGCAGCCAAATCCTCAGGCCTATTTAAATAACTTCAAATAGACTTAATTTATCCCCTGTGATGAAGTATGAGTGTGTTCTGATTGATGTATATTCGTGTTCTATGTAGATTGAATCCTTGCCCTTTCATAGAGCTATGGCTCTGAAGAGGCTAAAAATGGACTCATTTTCATGTATCCTACTTGGGAAATCTCAGTCTACCTTTCCTGTAATAGAGATGCTAATTTGTACTGGAAATGTAATTAAAGAGTTCTGCAAGGTATTATAGCTTGCTGGAGAACTCGGCTGTGCATACAATCTGATCTTTAGGCAAAGAAAGGAGAAATTAGATTCTTTAATTAGTCTAAACTTTGAGAAAGACACAAACTTCCTTACCCTAAGTTCCTTTTGACATTATATTAATATTGCAAAACATCTTTTGGACGTTCAGTTCTGCTTTTATAAGTGAGTAATAGGTAGACTCTTACACCTAGGAGTATCATCTCTAATCCTAGAGTCTACTCGTTCGCAAGCACATACGACCACGTGATGTAGAGGACCCACGCACAGACAGTACTATCATCAAAAGCAAGAGGAGGCCTCTCCACAACCTCCTCCCTAGCAATTTTTGTATGACCTAAAACCCAGAGACTTGGTCTACTTGAAGAGATGCCAGAGCAAAACTTCTCCTGCAAAAAACCTTATCCGGCACGGTTAACAACTAGAAACAAGTTAAATTGGGCTTGATCGAGGCATACAACTGTGTTGATTCACATAACTCTTTATTCTTTGCTAACATTTGGCCTCACTTGCCTTGACTCTTACCTTAAGAAATCAATCAATCACAG
Organism: Lyroderma lyra; assembly: GCA_004026885.1. Taxonomy (NCBI): domain Eukaryota; kingdom Metazoa; phylum Chordata; class Mammalia; order Chiroptera; family Megadermatidae; genus Lyroderma; species Lyroderma lyra. Next base: position 446,166 of record PVJL010000098.1, on the reverse strand, counting down.
CATTATAATGCCACTGATATTCTGTCCCTATGCATTTCTGAGACCAGTCTACTAACAGCGTAGTAATGTGTAGCAAAATAAGAGATGCATACGCAGCTCCTCTTACAGAACAATATTTTAGAATTACCCGTGTAGTGTTCTGTCATGTGGCAGTATCTTTAGGGGCTTCTTTATCTGAAAAAGGAACGTCTCTCTCAGTGATAGCTGGAGCATTTATTAAATGACTTGGGAAGCTACAGTTGTGGAAAACAAACTGTCAAAGCTATACATATGGATAGCTTGTTTCATACATATGGATAAAAACCATTCATAAATCGCTTTAGGACTAGATAAAAGGAAGGAGAGAGAAAAGAAACAAAGAAAATAAGGAAAGAAAGGAAAAAAAGAAAAATACAACTTTCTATCTGGTCACTAAGAAACTTGGGATGAAAATGAATACAGAAGGTTATGTGGGAACTATTAATAAGAAACTTAAGAGACAAAGTTCTCAGCAATCCCACTCTTACATGAAGTTCATCTGAAAACATCAGCCCTGCTCCCGAAGTTCTATTTCAATAAATGTGGAGTGGGGAGCAAGATTTTAAAGTAGCTGCTCTGATTTTGCTGCAAGCTGTGTGAGAACCTGGTGAGAAACACTTCCTATCAATTTTTTAGGATGAAAAGTTCAGATCAAGTCATATTCTTTCAGTTTGTCCCGTTTGGTTCTCTCCTTCTACCAGTGCAAAGACATTTGCTTTTCAAACAGTGCTTATACACTGAACCAGAGGTAATTTTAGGTTTTGGAATTACCATTTTCTCAAAATGTACTCTTTAAAGGTACAAGGACTGTTGGAAAAGATCCAGCCATAAAGGCCTCTAATTTTCATAGTCCATGGCTGGATACTTTCCAAACAGCCCTCTGGAATATACAGCATGGAGGCTTTATGCCGTGTGTTATGTTTGAGTTGACAAAGGTAAGGGTCACTGCATTATTTGTTAAGGAAAATGGCTGCAGGATGACACGTCTATGTGTACATCTTTATGTAAATCAGAGACTTCTGTGTTGATATTTCCTCCAGTGGATATCTGCTCCCTGTGGGATTAGCATTCTTCCATGCATGTGGTGATGGAAGGACAGTGTAAAACATTCTTCAGTAGAGTAAGTCACTTCCTGCCCGAAGCATCATGTGATCTCCCATATAATTTATTAAACAGCCCGGAAAACAGCAGGCAATGACCATGACCCACTTTGGGTCCAATAACGTGTAAGTTATATTTCCTCCTAGCGACCTGCGTGTCACATGAGGGTAAGGAACCTCAGCCTACTTGCAAGCGTTTTTCTGTTTGTTTTTGTTACTCTGAGAGGACTTGCCGAGCCAGGCACAGGGGTCAGGAATGGATTGCCATATTGACTCTCCTTCAGAAAAGGCAACTCTATTGCTTTACGTTTTCTGCGTCCTGCTCTGCGACCTATTTACAGCATAATTTTTTAGTTCTTTTTAAGGTAAGAAAAGAAGTAACAATAGTGACTCTCTACATTGTTGAAAACCATCATTTTTAACTTTTCATTCTCCTCCACCCATCTACCACTTTCGGCTATTACATTATGCCGCTTAGCAAGTAGAGAAAATAACACAGGGCTGGCCCCCTTGGCTCTGAATTTACTCCAACTAGAGGATAGAAACGGAGCTCCCCCTATTGAGACATACAGGCACACCTCATTTTACTGTGCTTCTCTTTATTACTTGTCATGGATGTTGCTTTTTTTTTTTAACCAAAGATAATACACTTCACCAGCAAAAAACAAAACAAAACAACAACAAAAAACTCAAAAAACAAACAAAAACAGACAAGCAAGCAAGCAAACAAACAAACACATCGCTGGAACACATGGTCTGGAAACAAACCTGCCATATCCCTGAGGTGTGCCTTTAACTTGAAAGGTGAAATGACGACGTGTGAGCCTAGACCAAGCTTGTCCAACCCGCGGCCCGTGGGCCACATGCGGCCCAAGACGGTTTTGAATGCGGCCCGACACAAATTCATAAACTTTCTTAAAACATCATGAGATTTTTTAAATTTGCGACCTTGCTTTTTGTAGCTCATCACTATCATTAGTGTGAGTGTATTTTATGTGTGGCCCAAGACAGTTCTTCTTCTTCCAATGAAGCCAGAAGGTTGGACCTCCCTGTCCTTGACATGGTAGGTCAGCCTCACAGATCAATTCTAAACAGCCCAGATCCCCCTGGAGATCTTTGTTCAGAGAGCCCCAGGTATTTTTTGGATACTCAGTTTAGAGAAAATTACAAACATTTTGCAGGGCTAGCCTGAACCCACTTCCATCAAAAGGGACCATCAGGTGGAATGAAATGTATGTGACAGGCCGCAGCACCAGTGCCTGGGCTTTAGGCCCCACCGTAATCCACGCACAGCTTGCAGCGAGAAGCCCGCCGAAGTTAAGAGTCTTCCCACCCACCAGAGTCTAGGAGACAGAAGCCCTCTCTTCCTTAATGATTACACTTCAAAGAGAAGTTTCCCAGGTCCTTGAGAAAGGCATTCTGTGCTTCGAAACTGGCAAGAGCCTTTTTAAAGATTTATGTCTCACAGGTGCAGAGCTAGAATTCACAATTTCAAGTTTTATAAAGTAAAGACTCTAAGAAAGATCAGCTCAGGGTCTTGAGTGAGGAAGAAACCTATTTAGTCAAACTGAGGGAAACATGAAGGTTGTCTTGGTCAGCGGGTAACGACGCTCAGTGTACGAAATGATAGAAATGTGAAATATGGAGGCAAGGCGGGGTCACATCCCAAAGCAGATGCACGATCTCTCTGTCTCTTCAAGAGAACTAATCTCAGGAATTTGATTATTCATAATAGCCAGAGCCCCTCAAAAATCCATCCAAGTAACAGGAGTCTGGAATTACTCAGTTTATTTATTTTTTAGGAGCAAGAAAAATGTTAGCCATTGACAAACTAATATTGGGTCATTCTTAGCTAAAAGAAACTTCCAGGCTATGTCCTGACACCAATGGTTTAAACTGTCTACATCTAGCATCTTATACAATGGAAACAAAGGTTTGATAGGTGGCTCTGGGGCACAATAAGATCTGTAGTTATCAGAAAAAAATGCAGTTACTTTCTAGATACTCTATTTACTATGGCTGAAAATTGTGTGAATCACATTTTAGAAGCATTTCTTTCTACAAATTGAGGCATAAAATTAGTTTAAAGGAATATATTTTTTTTAAATGTAATGCAAACATTTTTCATAATGAGGGTTTCACCATATTTTTTTAAAAGAAAAATTCAAACTGTGGTGTCTATCTGTCCAACATAGAAGATGATGCCTGAATAATTTTCTGGTTCTATTTTACATTACCTGCACCTCTTGGCAAATGTTTTTACTTCCTATAGGAGGTCTGTTTTAGAGTGGTTGGAATTCAGTGAGTCCTCTCAGCAAATCAAACCCTCATTAGAGATTCTGCTGAGATAATGACACAAATTAAGAAGGTCGGGAAGGCTTGGTTGCACTAGAACAGAGAAGAGAGGAAACCTTATTCTGACACATGGGTAGAGTATTTTGCTGTCCTTTGCTATAGTAATTGCTATTTTGGAAGGGTTGAATTCTCCATTCCTGAATTAAGCCTTGAGCATTTCTGAATCTCTTTTAGTGAAGTTGCAATTCCTCCTATCCAGAATTAAGCTATTTGGCTTAGGGTAAAATTTGTGATCTTAAATTAAAATGCTTTAAGTTTCTTCAGGAACTTCCTACAGTCATCTTGTCTGTTACCCAAATTCACAGAGCACCATCCTTATTTTCTTGAGCAATATATATATTTTTTCAAGCTCTCCAGAAATCTTAACTTTGGCAGAGTAAGATTTGGGATCAAACATGGAATTTTGATTTATTTATTATATGTGCTTGGGCAAGTCATTTGACCTCTCCAAGCTTCAATTCTCTTAAATTTAAAAAAGGGTAAGAAGTACTCACACGTTGTGTGGATATAAATTAAGATCATGTGTGTGACAGTGCCCCATAAGTTGCAGAACCAATTCAAGTATGAAAGAAAACATCACTGTAATTTATTTCCTGTTTATAGGGTTGCTTCAGCGTTACACATTTTGCCAGTCAACCCTGATGCAAGACGAAATTTCACTATCTCAAGTTCATTGCTTCAGAGGCTTGCGCTGTGCTGTTTCTCAGGCTATTCCAGTGCCAGCCTCTCTGTGGGGAAATGGAAATAACTAGAAGTGGGACGTAAGGAGTCTAAGCTCTGGAATTTACTTCCCTCCTAGTTACCTAATTTATGTTGAAGGTTTGAAAATATTTCTGGTATTTCCTAAATTTCCCCCCTCTTGGGAACTGCTGTTTCAGAGATTACAAGTACCTTCCTCCTTACCTTACTGCATTCCTAGATCGTGTGTGTGTATGTGTATGCATGTGTGTGCATGCGCACGTGTGTGCGCACGTGTCAGCACACATGATTGTCATCATGGCGAAAGATTATTATGAAGATAGGGTTTTGAAAGTGTGACACCTGAGGGGAAAATGGAGGATTAAAGGATAACTTTACAGGCACTAAGTTGATTATAACACAATTCAGTAGACTTTCAATAAATTGAGAGGATCTTATGAATAAAATAAGATTATTTTAAAATAATACATGTTTTTTAAAGGCTAATAAGAAACCTATCCTCTCTCCTACATAAGCAGACGGTGTAGAGGCAAAAACAAGTCTCGTTTTCTCGCCTGACTTCTGGTTACATAATTCATTGCTGCTTTTACTCCTTTTTGACATTGAAATTCCATCCACATGGCATTATATTATCAAGAGGAGTTTACCTTTTACTGTATATACAAGGGCTGTCCAAAAAGTATCCAGCCCTTGTATATGCATAGAATGTATATATGAAAAATAGAAGGATTTATGGCTAGATTTTTCCCAATAGCCCTTGTATAGCAGAAATCATTTAATGCCAAATTTAATTCCATAGATAAGCAAGGCGACCATGAACCCTGGCTTACCCAGTACAGCACAGGTTTAGAGGTGTCATTGGGTGTGATTACTGTTAGCACCCTGTTCACATGTACCCTGGTTTGGATGATAAATGACAGTCACTGTGTGGTCATGGGGAATAAAACATAGAAATCCAGGGACTTGCTCAAACCTGAATACTTCTATTTATTTCTGCCTAAGGGCAGATCTCAGGCGTGGGGACTCTTTTCCTGGAGTTCTCATCAGTACTGTACTCCAGGTTCTTGCCACCTTATCTCCTAGTCACTGCAATTCATTAATGATTTTTAAACACAGATGGAAAGGCCAAACCCCAACTAAAAAGCAGACAAGTTCTACAACAACATCAGCATAAAACAAGCTAAGATAGTTTCAGTTTACTTCCTTCTACACGGTGTGTGCTATTTGACACAGAAGACTTTTAGGACAATATGCTGACAAAGGCAAGAACTGTTTTTTAAATGTAAGTGAATAAAATACAGTGGGGAACAAAGAGCCACCCAACTCCTTTCACCATAAGGAAATCAATCAGCAATCAAACAAATGAACTTCACTGGGCTCTCAGGTACCCGAGGAGAGCCCAGCCGCCAAGTACATATCGTATTTTCCCGTGTGCGATGTGCACTTTTTTGGCCCAGATTTGTGAGGGAAAATAAGGATAGGATGCACATCACACATGGGTAGTACTGATTCCGTATCTATATAAATGTTTTTAATTCTTTTATTTATGTTTATGAGTTAAAAGTGTAACTCTAGCAATCAATAATGATATCTGTATGCAAAATAATGCCCTGGTATACGATACTGTTTTTCTTACAGATATACAAAAATTTTATACATAAAATTTCTTGTATTTTGTACCTGTTCTTGTGTTTTGTAATTACTGGTTGCATGAAATTTCTTATTCCATCATATGTTAAAAAGTAAATGCTAGAATTCCTTTATAATACAAAAACAAGCACCTAAATATAAACGAGTAAAAATTTGAATTAAAAAATTAAAACAAAAGATGTTTTCCCCTGAAAGTTTGGGAGCTCATCATACCGGCAATATACGGAAGTTGCTGCCTGCTACTTAGCCCTGGGGAGTCAAAGGTCCTGCTGGTTAATGGGTAACTGCATGCTACTGAAAAGGACTGGGACTGGTGCATGCTCTCCGACTTGAAGGTCTCCTCCTGTCAGGGAACCCTATGGGCATGGAGCCCCAGGATGAAGAAATCCCTATTATTTCTTGATCTACTTGCCAAGCATCAGGCACTGGGCAATCCGTCATGCATCTGTGCGGCTCTGGCTTGGCCTAAGGATGCGAGAGGATCACGACATCTAACCTGACACAGTGGCTATGCACATGTCATGTGGACCCTTGTATGTTTGTCTGAGGGCTGCGAGATGGGGACACATTTCCCAAATGACAAAGGCTATAGCACCCTGTGAAGGATTCATGCCCTGCCGTCTACCGGCCATGATTAAGTGTTGTAGCAGACGTTCCATTTTAAATTTAGGAATTAATCATTACGCATAGCTAGTTTTACTGGGTGCCATGGAACATATAAGAAAGAATAAGGGGTAACATTTTTGTACACCATTGATTTTTGTTAAATGAAAATTCTTAAATATTTTCTATCTTTGATGTAATTCTGATAAAAGAGGTTTTAAATAGACATTAACCAAAACTTTTGTTTGCTTTAGAATGGGCCAAGAGGTTTATAATTGAATAACACTGCCAGTCAGTCATTCATATAATCTCACATTGCAAAATTCTAATTCTAGAAATCAAGTATAAAATTCTTCGAAGAGATACTTGAAAATGATTTGTGAAATATTCTAATTCTGATGAATTACATACACATATACACAGTGATTGTTATCTCCAAACCAATATGTAAAGACATTTCTAGAAGGTGAAAGTTACTTTCACCTGAAACACCTAAAGCAATCTTCAGGCTGTCAATATCCACTACAATTGTTCCTTTATCCTCTAAGCCCGCAGTTCTTATCTCTGGCACGTTAGAATTACCAGGGCTATTTTCATGCAACACCATACCTGAAACCTACCTTTTTTCTTTTTGGGGGTAGGTTAGGGGGCAGGCAATTATTTCTGGAGTTAGGAGAAAGTGTCATCCAAGTCTGTATTTGAAAGATTCAAGGTGCAAGCCAATTTAAAGGTAAAATGCTCACAGGAAAGTAAGGCGGAAGCTACGTTAAAAACATTTGTACTGTGACCTTAGGAATGTGAAGATTAGCCTGAGGGTCTCTCTCAATGTATCACACCACTTATATGAAAAGAATTAATAAATAAAGTCATCAGTGTTGGAAATTTCTGAAAGATGCTGGAATGGGTACATCTGAAAATAGTATGAAGTAATTCTAAGAACAGCATTTTGATATCTGTTAAAAAAAAATACTACGCTGTCGTCCAACTTTCCCTATAAGTGAGCAACCATCTCAGTCTGTGTGGCACTGAGGGATTTCTTGGGAAGTGGGATTTCAGTGCAAAAGCTGGAGAACTCCTGGGCAAAATGAGACATATGTGGCACCTTATTAACTACTATCAATTCTAGTAAAAGAGAGAAGGATATTGCCAAACACCTCCTTAAAGTGTAAGTATATTCATAGCCTCCAAGCAAAGCAACAACTTGGGATAAATGATCACTTCAATCAACAGCTTTGATTTACAGCCCAGTAAGTTGCTGCTGTTTCAGACATTTTTTGCCCCATGCTCTGACCCCACTTTCTCTCCTAAAGTATTGACTTTTTTGTGTGTGTTTGTGTGTTGTCCACATTTCTAAAAACACTGAGTTGTTTCTGTGAATAGACTTGGAAATCGATTCCAATATATTTTATTGTCTTCCCTCATTTATCTTTGCCTGGTTTTATTCAGATGGTTCTTCCATTTCATACTGTAGCTACCTTCTGTTTTACAAGTTGATTCATTTTCCATTTTATTTATGTTTTCTGTTTAGTTTTTCAATATGGATGTGTCTTTCTTCAATGTGAAATATTTCAGACATACAGAAAAGGATGTAAAACAAAATGTAAAAGGACCCATTGACCTACTACCATAGGTAAATAAGAACATTAAAATAAAGTCGAACCCCCTTAGCTCAATTGCTTACCCTCCTCACCCTACAAAGCACATGATGGTACTGACTTGGAGGTTCACCTTTTCCAAACAATCTTTACATTTGGCTCTATGATTTCTTTATCAGTATGCTGTTTGCTATAGGTTTTCTGTACATATACTTTAACCAAGTCAGAAAATATTCTCAGAAATCAATATCTCCACAGTGAGAATCTCAGGGGATATTAAAAAGGAGTATGAGAAACACACAAGAACATTTGAACTTTATTTATATTTTTACCTAACATGTTTAAGTGTTCTATGCATTGACAAAAGTACATGTATATTATTTTTAGAAATATACTATTTTGTGGTGGATAGTTATATTTTTCACTATTAAGGGTCTACAATAAAAAGTGCTTGGAGATCATGTCCTATGCTAATATTTTTTGAATTGTGACCCAAAGATCACTTCATCATCATCACTAGGACTTTCATTAAAAATATAGATTTCCAGATAATAAATTAAAAGCTCTGGGGATATGGGTTGTAAATCTGCATTTTTATGAAATCTCTAAGTCATTGTCTTGAGGTATAAAATTTCAAAATCAGTATCCTAAATAATGGTGACCAAAAAGATTCTAAAGATTTATATTTTTCCTTAAATTTAGGACTTTGATTCCTGAAAATGTCCCTTGTTATCATAAGATTTTAAAACACATTAGTTGCTAAGTATAAATGAGATACCTAACTTGAAAAACCTAGGACAAGGAAAAACATAAAAATCTCATTCATATGAACTCAATTTATCCTTTTAATATTATTGACTTTTATTGTGCTTGCTGAGGACAGCAGAAATAATCACTATCTAAGCAGTGGAGGGGTACGGGGGGGAATTGTCTGGCTTTGATGTTAAACATTACTTACTTTATATTTTTTGGAGGACTTGTGGTCCAATATGGCCCTCCCACACCTCGTCTAGTCCAACAATACTCTTCCCAACATTGTATTAAGAAAATTTCCAATAAAACGGAAACACTCTCCATTCCCAGCACTGAGATCAATTTAACAATATTTTGAACTTCAGTTTTTCACTGATTATGGATCTACCTTCTTTTTAGCAAGCCACATTTCTCCTACGTGACCCCCAAAGAGTTCAGCAAGTAAAAGCTTCAATAAATTCCACCACCCAATCAAAAGGACACCCATTTTTCTCCTTTAGTTTTCTGACTTAGAAAACCAGATGCCTATCCAACAATTCCTGTCTTTCAAGTTTCCTTGTTGGTCTCCTACTTACAAATTAGTCTTGTCTACCAATGTTTTTTATTTTGTTTTTTTCAAAGTTTCTACTGGAATAAAGGATGGAGGAGAAGGAAGTTACTATCTTCTCCCCATGCATGGGAAGGTGGACATGTGCTCAACTGAAAATAAAGAAACTGATAAAATCATTATACTGTATTACTTTATAGTGCATTATAATGTATTATGTTCATTAGATAACTAGTTCCTTTATTGGGCAATCAAGTTTGCTTCATAGAAATTTACAATAATCACTAGAATGCATTTACTTCCTAGTATGCTTTCAACCAAAGTGTATTTTTAAAATATGGCCCAAATACATTGTTTAAAACCACATTAACATCAATTTAATTTGATGTGTTGATTCTTTGTCAAACAGTTGTTGGAGAAATGAATTTCCTTTTGGAAGTTCGCAGCTGGACTTCAACTATGTATTTTCTATCCATTCTAAAAGAATCATACAGAAAGGTTTCTCTTTCTTTCTGTCTGTCTTTTAAAACTTTTTTTTCTCTCAGAAGCATGCTGAACGAGGCAAGAAATAGATTATATTGAATTTTGTGCAGTGTTTGTAATTTTGCTAAATGATAAATACTAGTTATTATTTTAAAATACAGTAAAAAGTTAAGACTCTTAGTTCCTAACTATTGTGCACAGCAATCTACTGAGTTAATACAAATTTAATTTGTAATAATTACTTCTGTAATACATAAATTACACGGTACAGTATAATCAGTGATAATAGTACATATTACAAAATGGGCTGACATCTTAACAAAAAAACATTCTAAAACATGGCTATTAAACTGGAGGAAAACAGTACTGTGAAGTAACTACACTTGCAATTTGCTTAGAAAATGAATCATAATGTATTAATGCCTCTGAATAATTTGCAAGTAAATGAACCAAAAAAATTTACATAAATGGCCAGCCATGGGTATTTATGTTATTTGGGGTGGGACAGGTGCTGGTAAAGGGTAGAGGCATTAGGATAAAGCCCTGGGTTAATAAGTGCTTACACGTATGCTTAGACATCTTAACATTTAACCAGCAGAGGTCTAAAATGCAATTACTTCGCATTTATTATTATTGTACTGATTTGTTTGCTAATAAAACGTTATTATTGCCCAGTGACAATGTTGAATTAACTACATAATGATGCCCTTGACGATTAGCTAGATTAAATTATAGGATCCAATGGATAAAGAATTATTTCAGAAATCATCTAGTCACTTTTAAGTGTCCCAGTAGCAAAGTCCCGTTTAAATCACTGCATAAAGACAGCTGTTCATTCTGTACGTGGCCGACCCTGTGTCTAAGATCCAAACTCCTTTCTTCCAAACTAATAAATATTACATTTTATCAGGGCTGGAAAGGTGCCTAATGAAATCTTCACCATCTTAGCCACCCTGGTAGTTAAGAGGGGCCATCTGATAACAGCTCTAGAAATAATAAATAAGAAGTCTCCTAGAGGCTTCTGGGAAAAAAAATGTCTTTCCTGACAGAAAAGGCAAAAGGTCTCTCTTTCTTTTTTCTACTTTGAATACTGATAGAATGGAAGAAACTGCAGCTGCCATATTGTTGCCTTGAGGGAAACATCAAAACAATTACAGACAGTGACCCCAACTAAGAAGTGCCATCCACCATATCTCTGAAGTCAGGAGGCTGGAAGTCATCCCGCAACCCCTCCCCACAGAGCACACTGATTGGGAAGCTCACTGAGTGCCCGGCCCAGGGGCTCAGCAGGTCTCTACATTCGCTTACTTAATCCCCTAACAATCTGGTGAGGAAACATGCAAGGGTTAAATATTTCTGTTTATACAGCTGTTCACGAACAGAGCTGGGAAGTGAACTCAGATAATCTCGTAACAGAACGTACCCACTAGGAATGCTCGTCTCTCTCCCCACATCTAATGGCTTACCACACCCAGCCACACTGTCTCAATACCTGTGCAAGTCCCCCTGCTGTACTCCCTCCCCACGGAGCCTGAGCTGTGGTGACATCCACACCTTCTGTACATCCTCCGGACTGCAGGGACTATCTTCCTACAAAGCTATCGAATCACCTCTCTCTCTTTATTAAAGCCTTCAATGATTAGATTATGTGGAGGGACTAGAGGAAGAAAAAAAAAAAAAGCCTGGAATTATCTTCTGGAGGGCGGACCCCTTGTAGGACAGGCTTCCCCCATTAGGTGAGGGTTCTAGGAACCCACCTGCATTCATGCACCAGCTGGCCAGGTGGTGAGAGGCTGTGTTTGGAGCCGCTTTCAACGTGCTTGCCCATTCCATGATGGGTGACTGACACAAACACCGTGCGGCATGACAACGCACCTGCCCACATCGTGCTGAGTGTTCAGCAGTTTTTTAACAAAAACGACATGACCCCCATGCCCACCCTCCCTATTCATCTGATCTCACCCCAAGTGACTTTTTTGTTACCCCAGCTGACAAAAGTCCTCAAAGGAAAAGGTGCTGCCACTGTGGAAGAGGTGAAACAAAAAATGGCAGAGGCACTAAAAGACATCAAACTCGACGAGCTCAAAAACTGTTTTGAGCCGTGGAAAAAGCATCTCAATAGGTGTATTGCATCCAACAGAGAGTACTTTGAAGGGTAGTGAAGTTTAAACATGTGAGAATAAATGCACAATTTTTTATAAATAAATTCCAGGCTTTTTAGGTTCCCCCTTTATAAATAAAATAAATTCTATATTAGACCAGCCTGCAGGCCAAACATGAGGACAATATCCTAACAACTGATTGCTTTAATAAGTCACTAAACTTTTCAATCATATGCTTTAAATAAACAGGATGACATCCATTCCTCTCTGTAGAATATAGCTAATATAAGATGGAATCTTCTTGCACAGACAAAAAAATAAAAGCACAAGGGCAAGATCCCGTGAACTGGCTGGCTTTATTTGACCCATGTGGTGTTTTTAAAAAGAAATTGAGGTCTGAAGGTCTAGAAACAGTGGTTCTGTATTCCTTGGTGATAGCAGCTGCCCACTCAACAATCCACCTTAGGCCCTGCCGTGTCTTTCTGTGTACTTAAATTTTACACTGTGGGCTGGGATCACAGGAATCTGAGTTTGGGGTCCTGGATTATTGATTGATATTCCAACCTTGTCATTATTGCCAGTGTAATCTCAGCAGCAGCAGCAGAAGTCGGCCTGACATCTACAGGTCCTTCATTGGACTGAAGTTGCTTACTATGTAATAGGTAAAGAAGAAGTTATAGAACACCTTTGAGAATCTACTGAAAGCACAAACCCTCAACCTATGCAAAAGCAAATGGTTTACTTATACATACAGATATTTTCATATAATTTTAGATTCTAAAGCCATTTAGAGGCCACTGATGTGGACCTCAGGATGACAGTTGATGTTGAAAATAGCAGGGATTCTTAGTGTGTACAGATTTATAATCACTAGGTAGCATTTGATTGTTGTTAAGAGCCACAAATTTATGTCACAAATAAAATTAAGGGGGGGGGGATTGTAGATTGTTTCCCAAAGTGTTCTCATATTTATTAGGGAAATTATAAAAGATAGTAGTTTGGTTTCCAGGCACATACCCCTGCTAAAGACACTTTTGGCTCTGCAAAAACAATTCCGTAGTAATCTCATCAATATTTTTCTCAAGAACCATATTGTTGTGCTCTCACTGTTTTAGAAAACCAAAGTTTCTTCCAAATATGGTTGTTAAACAATTCTTTAGTAGCTTAAAGAGTGCATATATAAACATAATATATCAGAATTAGATTATTAGTGAATCTCATGTAACGTAAGTAATAAGCAGAATTGACTTTGTAATTAAGGTCTTAAACAGTGTCTTGAAACAAGTATCTGTGGGTTCTTGAAGGTGCAGAAATCCATTAGCAAATCACAGCTAGACTCCAGTTTGCTCAGGATTTCACTCTCAGTTCAGTCTATTCTATAGCTCACATGCATCTGTCTCCCTGTTCAAACAAAAGGACTCCTAAGAGCAATAAAAATACAACCAACAAGAAAGGAGACACTTATAGAGGAGGCCAAGAAGGAGAGGAAACTAACACAGTGAGTCTATTGCATATAGAGCTCTGTATTAGTTCATTTAATCTTCCTAATATCCCTGTGAAGGAGTTATTATTATGCCTATTCCGTAGATAAGGACAGGCTGGGGGTTGGGTGGTAATCAGATGTTACTGATGGAAGTGTCATTGCCATTACTGATTGATTTTAAAAGGCATCAATTGTCCTTAGAGGGACAACAGTTTAGGATTTGGGGCAGTCAAATTATATAATTATGTGGCCGCTGATTGTAAACTTAGCTGGAGTCATAAAAATGAACGGATAAGATTGATCACAAAATGATAAATATCTGAACAATTCACCAGAGCATGTTTTTAATATTCCAGAGTGGCAGCTTCATAATATTCTCTAGGAGCCAAGCAAAAAAATCGATCCATGTGTATCCCACTCTAATCACAATATTTCAGAGAGAAAAGAGAATCCTGCAATGTTTGATTCCTAGAACTTAAAAAAAAATATATTACACTATAAAAGTGCCTTTGAAAGCTCAGAAAGAAAAATATTCGCTGAACGCCCAATCAGACAAGCAGTCTGGCTGTATCAGTTGAGTACCAGTTGCTTTGCCTATTTGCTAAATCTTAATACATTTGCTAACTCTCATCCACATCATTTTTCCTCTTCCACTTCTGTTTCCCTCTGCCACTTTGTCCTTCTCTCTTTTGTGTCTGATTATCATCAAATGACTATACCAGAAAGCTTTGCTATTTCTTAAAAGTGCAAATGCAGAAAATAAAGTCTTTGTTAGATGTTGGATTCCGGCTGCTGCGTGCCATTTACAAAATACTGGGCTCATTTTCATACAAAGCCATGGAAATGTAGGGAGTTAGGCTGCACAATGAAATGTCCTAGCAGGCTGTTCCTGCCTGGAATGTCACTGACAAATTTTATGGCCTCAGATCCAGAAATAAACACCATTTGGTGCCTGTTTGTATAGTCAGGCCATTAAGTGCAATGATTTGTATTTCCTCGAGAGATCCCTTAAACGGCGGTGCCTTGCATTTCCAGCAGCTTGGCAGGAGTTGTATGTTGTTGTTGTTTTTTAATCCTGCAGTTCATTGGCTAATAAAGTGTATGCGGGGCACAACACCCCCCAGTAGGTAGTAGAGAAGAGAGGTGGGACCTTATGGCTTCATGGCGTCTCTGGGAGATGTCACGTTCGTAAAGCACATTGAATACCAATCTCTTAAGAAATTTTGTTGAAGCAACTTTCTTCATGCATGACGCTGCTCACGCTGTTTTGTCTACTCTGGCCAAAACAGTCTAGTTATCTGTAATAGTTCTTACGAGGGTTTGCTTGTGGAGACAGGGTTCTTGTACCGTCAAAGGGTGAATGACTAAGCCGCACAAAGCCGAACCACCGATGGGTTCATTAAAGGAAAGGGAACAGGAGAGTCTACGCTCAAGGTGGTGAGAGAGTGGGCACACCAGAAGAAGATACATTTATCTATCCATCTATCTACCTACCTGTCTAATGTACACATTAAGAAAGGAAAAAAACTGTATTAAAATTGTAATCCTCAATCTATACCAGTAACAAAAAATGACTACAAGTCACGTTTGACTTCTGCAATGACAAGAGGTGCTCAATGTGGTGACCATCAGCGTCCGGACACTTCTGATTACAGCCAACTACTGCTTGAGCAACACTGACCAGAGTGTCCCCTTGTGTCACTGCACATGCTGTTCAATTTCTTCCCAAAGTGCTGCCAGTATAGCCACTTTTCTACAGTACACCACATCCTTTAAGGTCCCCCATAAGTAGACATCATGTTAAGTCAGGAGAACGTGGGGGAAACCAAACAACGTTCTCAAATTTCAAATACCACTTCAAAATGGTTTTGTGCTCCTCGAATGACAACTGTACTTCTGCCATTCTCTTTGACTGTCCTGCCTATCTCATGGTGATGCTAGCCTTCATTTGATTAACGCCATCATTTGAGCATTCATTACACTACACACTACTACTGTAATTCAATTCAACTTCAAAAAGTAATAGATAACATCTCTTAAAATATGTATACATTTTTGGCACCCTGATACACACACGCATGCACGCACGCACACACACACACGTGTGTGTGTGTGTGTGTATATCTCAATGTAAGTTTACCTTGGTAGCACTGTACAAACAACAAGGTTATGACACCTTACTAAATTGTTTGTACGGTGCTGCCAATGTAAGTGTGCAGTAGCGAATTCGCGAACTTAATTGATTCTGGGTACGATGACAGCTCTGATGGCCATTCCGGAAAAAGAGTTCCAAAACTGCTTTGAAGGGTGGATTAGGTGCTGGCATTGGTGCACAGCTTCCCAAGGGGAGTACTTCGAAGGTGACTACAGTGATATTCAGCAATGAGGTATATATTTAGCACTTTTTTCTAGGATGAGTTTGCAAAATTAATTGTCCAACCTCATATCTATCTTTTAATCTATAGATCGATAGATATTGACATATAAATCTATATAGAGATATATAGATGTATAGATATATATAGAGAGAGAAAATACAATATCAAATGATAAAGTATAGACATAAATTGAGTGACTTTATAATTTAAAACCTTATTCTTCCATTGAATACTCAAAAGAACATACGTCTCAGAGCAAAAAATAAACAAGTTTATAAAAAGAGATAAATGACTAAGAAACAAAATAAAAAGCTATTTTATGTGTGGGGCATCTTTTCAAAACTGAAGACATTGAATAAATGAGTATGCCCGAATCTCTACCTGTCGTTAGCTCTTCAAAGAACGTAATAAGTCAAGAAGGACAAAGAAAATTAAGTACAAGGACTACAGCCAGCAAAAAATTTAAATGCTTGTATACCTAAGCCTGTGAGACACTTATAAAGTTGAATTGGCAGTTTGATAAAGAAAATGCAAAATTTTAATTTAGGTAACAAGAAATAGCAAAAAGAATTAATTAGCATTTCTCCATTTTTTACTTGGGCATTCCAATTTTAACAACCATTCATGGGATATATAGGTACAAGCATTTGTTGAGTAAATTCCATGTATGAAACGCAGGTGCAGGTTCAAATAAAATAGGGCCTTTAAAATGAGAGCTAGGTGCTTTCTACCTTGATAGAATCACTGTCCTGTGTGGAGATTTGTGAAAACTTTTCCCAATTGTCCAGCAGTAACTAAGTTTAAATTTTCATACGAACTACACACAGTGAAGACTGTACCTCACCAGGCTTTGGTCCCATGTGTCTTCACTTTGTATCATATAGCAATACATTCTCCCCTAGAAGCTATTCACTGTCCTCCTTGTCTCATCTGGTGCCTGGCACCAAAATCCCTGCAAACTTTTGGATACGTCACACATTTTTTCTTTGTTTCTCTATGCTCCTCCACCCCTCTTTCATTCCATGGCTTCCCCAAGTCCATGGCTGCACCAGCAGGCTACGCTCTGGAACTGGTTCTTACATTGGTTCTGGAAATCTCAGCTGGTGCACTTGGGCTTCCTTTAAATGCACTTGACTGTCATGTGTGTAGCACTTAAATAGCATCTCATGTGAGCAGATCATACATAGTTTATTTAAAAGCCCCGCAGCTCCCTTGCGGCAATAACCAGGCACAGGCTGCTAAATCGTTGAGCGCCACTGTTGTTTGCTATAAGTCATCACATCAAATACAGCATCACGCACACTGAGGAACACCCCAAAAGCAATTTATGCTGATGAACCCCAGTTATTACCATCAATAGCACTGGTTGGGCTGCCTTGCTGAAAACTAGATTGGACTAGAAATAGGGGAATCCTAGAACTGAGGGAATGCTCAGACCTCTAATGGCTTTACTGGGGTATAATTATAGAGGGTACACATGTATAAATCATGTTTAACATTTGCAGAGGACAACCACATTTGTCCTTTTCAAGGGCCTATAAAAATGAATAAATAGCGATACCAGGGATCGAAACAGCCCCAGGAGTTATAATTGTCCATAAGGGCTAAGCAAAACAATGACACAGATGAACACAAGTTTCTGGACTCCTTGGGATTCTCAATGAAATGAGAGTGGGATGATTTTACCAAAATAACAACTCAAGAAACAAACTCCCAGGAAAACTGTACAGGTGGCTGTTACTAAGCAAGTGATAACAACCAGCAGAATTTTAGCCTCTTTACCCCCTGCTCTTACTTTGCAAGTGAAAGATGACCTTCAAAACTGCACATTGCCTACCTGCACTATTACAGGAAAGGCTAACCCATGCACAGCAACGCCGTGGCTCAGAGAGCTCCATTCACGTAACAATCAGATATCCCAACAGCTGCAGCCCAAGTGACGTCAGTCTAAGGAGAGGTACAAATGTACAATGCTCAGCAGGTGAAGTGGCACCAGGGTTTGAGGTCACAGTGCCATGGAATCAATACCAATCAATTTTGAAACAAATGAGAAGCTCGTCAAGTCTGACCCAGCTGCTAAGGTGTCATCTTTTGTATAATTGAGTTCCTGATGTCGTAGCAGAAGCCTCCATCTATGTCATTTTATGAAACCTGTCAGATTCTAAGTTGTGGAAGAAAGCTTACTATTGGAAGTGAGGGCGAGGTATGCCAGCAGGGCCAGGGAAACAAATTGTGTGAAAGAGGTAGGTTGTGCTGACCTGGTTTTCAGGAAGCTGAATGGAGTTCTGTAGCTAGAATTTACTTAGACGAAAAATCCGTCATTCAGATACACTGCAAAAATCTATAAACCAGGAGTATTTAATTTCTTACACTTAAAAAAATAATATTTAGACGTGCTCCAATGTAATGAACATTTGAGCTTTCTAAACTGTCTCTTAAGAAAGAGATCGATACGTTTTCAAGCGTGGTCTGGGACTAGTTGTGCTCAAGAAAATTGACTAAGATTTAAATCACAAGTTTCTTTCCTTACTCTTTCAGTACTAACAGATTTTCAGCCAGGAACTCAGGACAGAGCCTAATGTTGACGTGCTGGATTATAAAATGTATTGAGGCCGTCTGCGGCGTAAGACAAGAGTATAGGTTTAGTTCACATGGGTTTTCCTTTATGTCGTACATGGGACAGCACAGTTTGTGATAGCTTCTCTCTCACTTCGTTTTTTTTTTCTTGCTTTTGTTCCCTCCTTTTTTCCCCTTCCTCCCTCCCTTCCTTCCTCTCTTCCTTCTTTTCCCTTCCTTCTTTCCTTCCTTCCTTCCTCTCTCTGAACACATAACCCATGACAAACTATAGTCTGAAGTTTTTCCATGACAATTCTTTGGTAGAATGTGAACTATTCCAATGAACATGTGTACATCCCTCCAGAGTGTTTTTATTCAATCCCAGGACATACTTTGCCACTTTGGTGGGCCCAGGGGACAAGCATGGAGCCAAACAGGATTATTCTCCAGTCTTAAAATCTAATAGTGTTTGCCTTGCTAGGTTTTGGACTTGCTTAGGACCTGTGATCCTTTACTTTGCTCCAGCTAATCCTTTAAAAGTGTGAATGTCTATTCTATTCCTGTTCCACCACCGTATTTTGGGAACACATAATTGATCTTATTTCATAGGTTCACAGGTAGAGAGGAATTTTGCTTCATGATGAATCATATCTCAATTTCACCTGTATCTCATTTAGATGATATTCAGATGAGACTCTGGACTTAGAATTGATGCTAGAATGGATTAAAGACATTTGGGTTTATTAGAATGGAAGTGAATGTATTTTGCATGTGAGAAGGACATAAATTTGGGGAATTCAAATGGCAGAGTATCCCCCTAAACTTCTATGTTGAAGCGCTAATCCGCCTAAGTGGTGATACTTAGAGGTAGAACCTTAAGGAGGTAATAATTAAGGTTAATTGAGATTGTAGGGGGCAGGCTGCAATCTTTCTAAGAGGAGGAAGAGACACTGGGGACACACACAGCAATAAGGCCGTGTGAGGACACAGTGAAAGGGCAGCCATCTGCAAGCCAGGGAAATACAATCCAACCTGCCAACACCTCAGTCTTTGACTTCCAGCTTTCAAAACTGCAAGAAAACAAATCTATGTTGTTTCCATGGCATTTTCTTATGGCAGTCCTAGCAGACTAGTACATCCTGAAAGGTGGAGAGAAGAAGGTAGACTGTCTGGGAACCTTAGGATCCAAGGAACAAGGTGGTGAAACTGGCAACCAGGAGACGCCAATAAACAAGGATAAAATGAAAGCCCCCCCAAAAAGTTTATTCTCTCTAGAAAGTCTTAAGTTTGGTCCTTTTCTAAAGATCAGCAATAGACAATAACTGTTCTTCTCCAGCCAAATGCCACAGAAAAATCTCTGGCTCTCCCTCCTCTTACAAGGAAAGTCTGGGTGGGAGAACAGACCTTCACCGTCACCAAGTTGTAACAAGGCTGAATAAGGAAACAAAATATTCAGTCTCAGCAGGAGCAAGGCATGTCTACCCCGCTTTCTTTATGTTGCTGTGGTGATACCAGAGGCGGACAACTGGAGCATTAGGACACTTACCGCCCAGCACTAGCAATGCTATCCCTCAGTGGTGTCGTTGGATGCCACGTGGGGAAGAGTAAGAAGGACCTACTACCCTTCCCAGCCGAGGAAGTCTCAGCAGAGGTCTAGTAGGGAGCCAGAACTCTTCCCCTGCCCCAAAATAATGATGACCCTCTCCCCTCATCAGTTGTCAACACTCATCAGGCATGGAACATGCATTTCTACCCCACCCCAGCAGGAGGCAGTGTTTCCCGATCAGTGTCTGAGGAAATCAGGTAAAACTGAAGGATTAAATAACGTCCAGTGTCTCATAACACCTATAAATAATAATAATGATAAAATATCACTCCATAATTGTATAAGAATTATTTCCTAAACTTCATACGGATTTTAATAATAAAAATTACTCATCGGTGGAAAATGGCAAGGGAAGTGAAAAAAGCTAACAAATGGATGTCGACACCAAGAACACAGTGATGTTAGACCTATCTGACAGATATTTTAAAGCAGCTGTCATAAAAGTACTTCAGTGATCAACTATAAAAAAAGTTTAAAAAATGAAAACTAAAATGTCTCAGCAAAGAAAGAGAAAAGATAAGGAAAATTCAAAAGAAAACTTTGGAACTGAAAAATACAACTGAACTAACAAACTCAGTGGAAGGGCCTAACAGGGGAACGGGGGACACAGAAGAAGTAATCGGTTAACTTGAATAGAGCACAATAGGAATCCTCCAAGCTGAATAACAGAGTAAAAACAGACTGGGGAAAAAATGAAAAGACCTCAAGGACTTGCAGGACTATAACAAAAGATTGAACATGCACATGGTCAGAGTCAGAAGAAGAGAAAGGACAGACCTAAAGAAGATATAATAGGTGAAAACTTTCCAAATTTGTCAAGAGGCTTACATGTTCAAGAGCTGAGTGAACTCCAGACAAGCAAAACTGAGAAATTCACACAAATTTCTGGCTGTTTCCCTATTCAAATTCTGAAAATTAAAGACAAACCAAAACCAAATATCTTAAAAGAAGCAACAGAGAAGTGATACCTTACCACAGGGGAAAACACGTTGAACAGCATATTCCTGATCAGAAATCACAGTGATCGGAAGAAAGCGTCATGGTATTTTTCAAGTGCTGAAAGAAAAGAAAAGAGAAACTGTATGAAAATTGTAATACTCAACATATACCGGTAACAAAAGATGACTGCAAATCATGTTTGACCTGCAAATTACAAGAGGTGCTCAAAGTAGTTACCATCAGCATCCAAACACTTCTGATAACGGGGAACTACTGCTTGAGCAATGTTGACCAAAGTGTCCATTTGTGTTGCTGTGTGTGCAATTTCTTCCCAAAGTACCACCAGTGTAGCCAGTTCTCTATGGGACACAAATCCTTTAAGGTCCCCCATAGGTAGAAGTTAAGGAGAATGTGGGAGAAACTCAACTGCACTTCTTCATTCTATCCATTCTCCTGCAAATTCTCATTGAGGTAAGCTCTCATGTCTTAATGGAGGTACAGTAGGGTGCCATCTTTTTGGAGGTAAAATCAATCATTCACCCAAAGTATACGAATTTCAGGTAAAATGGATGTGTGTAGCATGTCTAGGTACACTCGGTAAGTAACGATACCTTAAAAAAATAATGGTCCATTTAGTCCCCTTAATGACAGTCCACAACAGACACTGAGAACCAGTAGACTGACTTCTTTTTCCACATGAATGTGTGGATTTTCTGGACCCCAACATACACAATTATGTTGGTTCATGTTCTATTCAATTTAAGCTGTGCTTCATCAGACCAAACCATTTTCCCCACAAACTCCTCATCCTCTCTCATACCTTGTTGTGGAACCACCCACAATATTGCACCCTTCAGTCAGGGTCATCTTCATTCAGTGCATGTAATAATCTTGGGATGAAAACTTGCCCCTTTGCTGTTTTAAGAATGAGTTGTACCCTTGTTCTGCTAACTTCTGTCTCATGTGCACTGTTTGGCAGACTTCTGTGGTGAGTGTCTACACTGCATCAATACCATAGCAGAAGGAGCAGGACTTGTTGCTCTGCGAGGCCTCCTGGATCTCCCCCTTGTGCACATCACATACAGCACCATGCGTCTCACACCATGCATGCGTGCAACTGTTAGGCGTGTTGGAGGTTCTGTTGATGCCTCCCTTGTCATTGTACTTCCACAACATTCTCGAATTTCAAATACCATTTCAAAATGGCAGAAGCCATTTTGGACTCTTTGAACAGCAACCGTGCTTCTGCCATTTTCTTTGACTGCCCTCCCTGTCACATGGTGACGCTAGCATTCATTTGATTAATGCCATCCTTTGAGAAAATGTTATACTACATATCACCACCATAATTCAATTCAACTTCGAAAAGTGATACATCTCTTAAAATGTGTACACACTTTTTTGACATACCCAGTATAAAGAATTCATACAACTGAAAAAACTCCAATATAAAAATAGGCAGAAGACCTGAACAGATACTTATCCCAAGAAGACACACAAATGGTCAACAGATACATGAAAAAATGCTCAACTTCACTAGCTATCAGGGAAATGCAAATCAAAACCGCAATGAGAAACCACCTCACACCTGTGAGAATGGCTATCATCAACAAGACAAGGAATGGCAAGTGCTGGAGAGGCTGTGGAGAAAAAGGGACTCTGCTACACTGCTGGTGGGAGTGCAAACTGGTACAGCCAATGTGGAAAACTGTATGGGGGTTCCTCAAAAATGAAAGAATAGAATTACCATATGACCCAGCAATCCCTCTTCTGAGTATCGACTGAAAAAATCTGAAAATATTTATCTGTAAAGGTATATGTACCCTATGTTCATTGCAGCGTTATTCACAGTGGCCAAGACATGGAAACAACCAAAGTGTTTTCTGATAGATGACTGAATAAAGATGTGCAATATGGACACAATGAATATTACTCGGTCATAAGAAAAGATGAAACACTGCCATTTGTTACAACATGGATGGATCTTGAGATGATCATGCTAAGCAAAGTAAGTCAGACAGAAAAAGTCAACAACCATATGACTTTACTCACATGTGGGATAGAAAACTGAAGGCAACAAACAAAAACTCAGACAACATTTTAGTGGTTACCAGAGAGTAAGGGCGGGGGCGGAAGAGGGTAAAGGGGGTCACATACATGGTGATGAAAGGAGAACTGACTCTGGGTGGGGAGCACAATGCAACACACAGATGATATATTACAGACTTGTACACTTGAAACCTATGTAATTTTACCAATCAATGTCAGCCTAAGAGAATTAGTAAGAATTTTTAAAAAGAATAGTTTTAACAGTCCTTGTACCTCGGTGAATTTATCCCAGAGAATTGAAAACTTATGTTTATGCAAAAATCTGTACATGAATGTTAATAGTAGCTGTATTTCTAATAGCCAAAAACTGTAACTAATACAGATATATTTCTACAGAGAAATGGTTAAACAAATCATAATCTACTCATCACAGGGGATACTACTCATCAATAAAAAGTAATCAAGTCACTTTTCTGAAGATTTAGTCTATAGCTCAGCTAAAAGCATTTTTGCTTAGTTACTTCAGTTGTAACCTATGGATGGGAAATAATGGGTGGAGAATAGAGCTTCCCTTGGCATGCCTGAGTGTCTAGGGTGGTAGTTCAAGGTCACAAACAGCTTGAGATAATATAGTAGCCTGAAAACAATGACTGGTAGAAAAATAGGGTGACTGTAGATAAATGTGTGTGGACCTCTGCCTGGGGAAGTAGAGACCAGCTGCACAGTCACAAGGTGACTCATGTCATGGAGCTGAATATGACATCTGTTGAAGCCAACACTAGACACTGTGTTGTGAGAATACACTTGGGGGATAATCGAAGCCGCATACTCGTAGACAAGTTGGACTCAAATGCCAATGGGACCTAGGAAAACTATACCTTCACTCTCCTATCCCTGTTCTCCATGCTTTCCCCAGAAAACCCCACAAGGAAATGGAGAGGAACGCAGAGCTGGGACTTTGACCTGGGACTGAGTTAACCAAATCTGGATTTGACAAAGAAATCCCCAGGTTAAAGAGAATTTGCTTTAGAGCATACAAATTAAGCCTTCTAAGAAAGACAGACGAGGACTGTCTTCTGAGTTTTCAGAAGTTGCATTTCTGCTAAGCTCATGTTTGTGGATTGTCATCATAGCGAAATGTTCCCTTGGTTGCTCAAATGGGATACTGGTGACTGGCTTTCTGTTGGATGCCAAGGAACAAGGAACTAATTGTAAGTGCTGTGCCTCCATGCGGGTTCATTGCGTGGTCGAAGAGGTAATGAAAGTTAACATCACTGATGAGCACAAACCAGGGCGTGAGTGACAGGTTTCACCAGCTCTGAACACACGCCAATAGTCCACATTATCTGAAGAGATAGAGCTCCGTTTTCACATTGGGTGTTATTTTCTGTATGCTCCCTTCTGATTTTAATCCTCACTATGCATCCTGACTAGTATAGTAACAGATTCCACAACAAATCTATTCTCATTTGGAAATGGCTTTATGTTCTTACAAAAAGTCCACTGGGACTTCTTTCAGAATTGCTTCACTGAGAGTTACAGTGGTTGCTACTCACATATCATGGATGTTATTATTGTTAGTTTCTGGCAAAATTCATACTGCATCATTGGATGAGTTCAAAATATATTAAAAATGTTGGCTTTTCAATTGTGTCATACTTTCTGCTGGGATTTATCTTGTACAGTACATATCATTTCATTAATACCTTCAATTACATGTCTAAAAGTAGCTTGTATTTCCTTGTGTTTCATGTAGGCATGGTTTTTCTGTGATGGGACAGTGCTCTACTAAACATCTTTCTAGTCATCTTATAAATGACTTCACTGATAATTGACAAGTATTTTAGCAATGTGGAGGTCTCCAATCTTTTGGCTTCCCTGACTCACAATGTTAGAAGAACTGTCTTGGGCCACACATAAAATACACTGACTCAAACGATAGCTGAGGAGCTAAAAAAAAGAAAAAGTCACATAGAAAATCTTGTAACATACCCCAATAAGTCTAACAATAAAAATGCTTTTGTGTAAAAAAAAAATCTCATAACGTTTTAAGAAAGTTTATGAATTTGTGTTGGGCTGCAGGTTAAATGAGTCTGTAATATAAGAACGGTTGGCATTTGGAAGCATGTTTTTTTCTTGTTAAGAATAACAAATTTGGACTTTTTACATCACGTAATATAAAATATATGTCAACCATTGTGTACTTAATATGGTCATGTAAGTATTTGTAAGAAGCAGTAATCTTTCTTACTATCTGTTAAATAAGGTGTTTGGTATCTTTTTGGATATTTTCATTAAATAATAAATGCACACATTTTAAAAATTAAACAATACTGAAAAGCTTACAATGAAATGAAGCCATCACTACTCCAGCCCCTTAACTCTACTCTCCAAAGGCAATCATTTTTAACAGCTTTGTCTATTTCCTTAAGTATTTAAGTGTCTAAGTGAAATATTTACACTCTAGATGATGTACAAATTTTACACATTATGAGTTGATCTTAATTAATTATAGACAGGATTTATCTGTCTGTCTTCATCTTTCCAATAGAGTTACATGAAAGTGTAGGGGAGGAAGAAAGCTTTCTCTATCTTCAAGGTTCTTTTGGCTGGTCTAGTAATAAAAAAGACAGGAGACAGATTAACAAGAAAAAATAACCAAATTTAACACATACGTCCCCACATACCTGAGATACTCAGAGACCCCCACATACACATGAGGTTTGAAAAGAGCAAGGAAACATGTAGAAAATTCGACGTTCTGAGTTAAAAACGAGGTAAGGAGTCTTGGGGGCTTCAGAGGATCACTGCAGGGTGACACACAGACCAGATATTTAGTAAATACAAATTTGCCCAACCCTATAGATAGTGATTGACAGGAGAGGTAGGGTAGCTATTTAACAGGGGGACCCCCACAGGTTAGTATATCATGGTATTTTTGCCTGTGGTTATCCAATTTCTGTAGGAAAAACATCAGTAGATTTCTGCTTAGGATAATTTAGCCTGGCTTTTGCCCTTCTAAGAAGCAAAGGGACTAGTAGTGTAGGCCTTCAACCAAATCTTCATTTTTAGTCACATATCTTGTCTCTTTCCCAGCTCATCTTCATCTGTGAGCTCCAGTTCTATTCAATGGAATTCCTCCAGAGTCTAAACCTTTGGTCTCCTACCTGGGAGCATTCACTGGGCTAGGTGGGCTTATGCAGTGATCATAATATTACCCCAATTTCAGCCTTCTATAACACTTACTTTCCTCACTAACTCAGGAATTGACATCTCCAGGCCCTGAACATTTCAAAAGGCTCCCACCACACCATGATTTGCCTCATTATCAGTCTTTTCCTGTCCATGAACCTGAGGTTTTGGGCCTTCCACGTGGCCGAATCTTCTATGACTCCTTTATTTGCTTTCCAGTTTATCTGCTCCTGTCTCCTCTCCCATAATTGTTGTCCTTGTGGGTTTATGCCAGTCTGTATTCTTTCATATTGCTTATTAGCCAATTGGAAGGAAGCAAAGATTAGCACACGTGACCAGAAGTGAAAGAGTAAAGACGTAAAAAGAATAAAATGGGGTAATGTTGTAGAATTTCAACACTGGAAGAAAAGGTAATAAAGCATTACAATAGTGTTCAAATCCCCCCTGAGACTTAAATGATACTTGAGAGGGCTAACAATGAACAAAGAACAAGTGGGAAAAGGATGGCCGTAAATTGAGGGGGAAAAAGGCAAAATTTCTTAAGATAATAAAATGGACATAATACATGAGAATAAACTAAGCTATAATTAATATGGAATATTAGAAATGTGGTTAAATAAGTAAAATAATATCTTAATAATAATCTTAATGAGCTCTTACAAGTTTGTATTTTTGCTTTTCTGTTTTTTTATACAAGGTAAAGTTACTTTTAAAAAAATTCTGTAATATAATCTAGACCCAAGGGTGGAAAACATGCTTTGTTCATTTTTAAATTTTGATTGCCGAGCAGAGTGCCTGGAACATAATTCAATTGCTGTTGCTTGAAGGCCTTAATGCCTTCTTGATTTAATATAATTGAGGGTCATAATACCAATTTAGTAATTTTAATTCAGAGAATTTGTGAAATAGGAATCCAGCATCTGCAGAGTTACTTAAGCAGTTTATTAAAACACAACACAGACTGTATCTGGGAAAAGACCTCATGTTCAAGGAAACAGATGATGTTTACATGCATCCTTCATTTGTAAAACATTTTATATTGCTTCTGAAAATGCTCAAAATTATGCTTTGTTTCATAATTACAGCTAGGATTTGAGGTGGGATCACTTATCTTACATAAAGAAAGTAAGAAGTTCTTATAAAATCTTGAACAAAGCTAAAAGAATCTTAATTGATTCATGCTATTATGGACACATGCATTAATTCAGAAATATCTACAGCCAGTACCTATCTTCCATGCTCTTCTGTGTTTTAAGTGTATAGCAGTGAAGAAAGTAGGGAGAAATCCCTCCCCTAATGGAGATTATGTAGTAATGGCGGTAGACACACACTGAAAAAAAAAACAAAACAAAAACAAGTGAAACATATAGCACATTGGATTGCCAGAGAAATGAAGGAGAAAAATAAAGCAGAGAAATAGTGGTGGAAAGTATTCCTGAAAAATATTTTTCAGGAAAACCTGAACTTATTGATAGTGGAGGAAAAGTGGAAAAGTGTCCCCAAAGGAGCCACCAGCAAGAACAAAAGCCATGAGATGCTGTAAGTTTGGCAGTTTTAAGGAATTAAAAGAAGACGAGTTTGACAACAGTAGGGTGTGCAGAGAGATGAGAACACGGTGAAAAGGAAGCTCCGTGACAGAGAAGTAGGCCGCGTAAAAACTGAGAGGCCATTTAAAGAACTTCTACTTTTACTCCTGAGATGAAGGGGCAATGAGGATTTTGAGTAGGGGATAAAGGCTAAAGAAGAATTCCTTTTATCTGGGGTTGCTTCGAATTCTAAGAGGAATTAGGCTGGTAAATCTTAAGTGAATAAATTAAAATCAGTATCTCGCTGCGCTGCTACTGTGCTTGTTTGATGTTGCACTTGGTTATTCTTTTATCAAATGTGTATGCTGTGGAAGATTAATTGCAGTCATCTTTTCAAATTTTCAACCCTGCTCATACTGAAACCTGTGCCATGTGAATGAACTATCAGTGCTTCTGTGGCTGGATGTCACCATGTATTCCCCTTCAGACAGTGGAAATTAGAGACTGTTATCTATGCAGAGGCTTGATGTGCTTGTGTTATGGCAGCTTCTTGCTCTAGCCCTCCGCCACAGTCATGAATACATACCTGGTGTAACCTGCTAGAGAAGAAAAGAATCATGGAGCAGAACTTAATTGCCCCAGTTTTGCTCAGCCAACAGCCAGCCAATCTCCAGGCATGTGTACAACGCAGCCGAAGTCAGAGAGCCTGCCTAGGTGACCCACAGCTGAACACGGGCACATAAGCGAGTCCCCATGGGATCATCTGGGCCAAACCCAGGTCAGCTGAAGGTGGCAGATTCATGGGCTAATAAGCAAGTGATTATTCTTCCATGCTCCTGATATTTTACTGGGTTTGTTGTAGAGCATGACACGGCAATAGTTAACTGATGCACATGTTAAGAACTTCCATTAAAAGAAAGAAAATGCACATTATCAAAATTAAAATAAGAGAACATACAATAAATAAAGAAGATACTTAAAATGTGAAGAGGATCCCATGGATAGATAGATATATAGGAATAGTATATAATCTGTTTATAAATATGCAAAGATGGAAAGTTTCTCAACTAATTTTATCAAGTAGAGTAACAAAGAGGACAAAATATAACCCCTGAAAACTACAGAATAATATTTATAAATGTTGATTAAAATTCCTCCAACAAAATCTTTACCAAATATAGTCAAAATAATTTGTCAAACTAATAGAGCATAATGTAGTAATTGCTTTCTTTTATAAGTTCAAAGAAGTATCACTGAATAACACAAGTGACCTTCAACAGAGAGATTTCATTATGTAGTGAAAAAATAATCAACAAAATATGAAGGTAAACAGACTAGTCAAACATGTGGGAACACTAACATGTGTGTGTGCTTGTTTATTGTATTATCGAGTTAATTTCCAAATTTCTCACATTATTTAATTGGTGACAACATAAAGGCAACGTGATAAAGAAGAAACTGAGACAGAATTTGATTAACTTTTAAATAGAGATAAGAAATATAGGATTATTAAGTCCTTCAAATCTAGGCTAGACTATCAAATGTAGGGTAAAAATGCTTTTACCTGCACATATATAAAAAACAATGCCTAGGGTACTCCATTAAGGGAAACGTCTTTTGTAAGGACTGAGAGATTAGTGGCATCACTTCCAATATCTATGGAGGGGACTGTATAGAGGTCCCCATGTACATCTAACGAATGGTGAAAAATTCATGAAATAATGTATAAATAGGATATTTCCTCATTTAAAAAAACAAAGAACAAAGGCGATTAGGACAAAATGGAAGAGAAAATAGAAGTAAAAAAGCAAAAATGACAGCTGAGAAAAATATAGGAGACAAGTAGATTAATTAAGGGAAAGAGAAGAGAATCTCAAACTCTAAGGAAAAAATATGCATTATGTGATGAACACACATGTGCCAGAGAAAAGAGAAAAAGATTAGAGGAAGCAAATGGATAAGAAGCTAAGAATAAATGTAAAGACAATAGAGAAGTGACCATCAGGATGAAAAGGGACTAATGGCTTAGAAATCAGAATGGATATGCAAAAGAAATATGCACATGAGAGACAGAAAGAGAGAAATAGAAACACTGAGAGTGCGCACTCCCAGATGAGAACAAATGAGTAATTTTAGGAGAGAGGGGGAAAAAAAGTGAAATGAGAAGAAAAATGAAAGTGGATGAATACAAAAGACAGTTGGGAAAAAAATGAATGTGTGTGTGTGTGTGCGTGTGTGTGTGTGAAATGGAGGCAACAGGTATTTACGTGGTCAAAAAAAAAAAACAACACAACGATATAACCCCTCAACGTGATCATCATCCTTTTATCATTACTTTTGCATATTTATTAGTCATTTATTAAACATGAAGAGCAGACCCATAAGTGAATGTGAGGAGTGACAAAATCTGCCTCTGCGGGTCTGTGTCACACACTATCTTTCTGAAGCTCCCTTTCTAGCTCTGTTGATTAGTGAGAAAGAGTGTTCCAATACCTGAGGTCCCTTGTGATTGCTAGACTGTAACATGATCCTACCTGAACATGAAAAAGGGAAAGTGTTGGCTTTTCCTTCTTGTTTTTCTACAGAAGAGGAAAACCTATCGAAAGTGGGTGGGAACTTCAGCATCTGGTACTAAGCCCAAATCCCATAAATGTCCCCTATGTGTGCCTCAGAAATCAACTTCATCTCCAGCCGGGGTCTTAGTAGCCTTCCTGAACCAACATTCCATTTGTATCAGTGAAAAGTAAACTCTATTTGGAGGAATGCCTGTAGGTATTTTTCAAGATGATTTTATGTCCCTCTGTCTGGTTTCTCTGGGTAGGTCACACACACTCTGTGCTACCAAGTGACTTGGGTTTCTAAATAAAAATACAATTGCAAGTATTGTTTTAACATGCACAGAAGTCAATGTTCACTCTGCTACTTCCTTTGTCTTTCTTATGCACTCCTATTTTCTAATCCATTTCCACTGACTTTTTAATTTGGTCTTCAGTAATATGCAGCCATCTCATCAGAAAATATATTTAGCACAATGGCTAAATTACTGGGTAGGAATTTCATTTTCTTTGGCATTTTAAGATACTCTAAGTGAATGGATAGAAAAACTCTGGGGACTATAGCTCTCCTTTATCAGTGTACTACTTACCACTCAGTGTTAAATTATGTATTGAAATGGTTAGTTGGTCAGAATATTATTGAGAAGAAAAACACTAAATGTGTTTGACCAAGCTAAGAGCTCTAGCATATATTTTAAATTAGCATGCTCAGTATTATCACCCTTAATTCAGTCCTATCACAAATACACTGTGTGATGGCACATTTTTCAAATAAATGGGGCCCTGAGCAGTGGAATTCGCTGACGCTAACTGAATAGCTATTTTATGGATTTTTTTTGTTTGCTTGTTTGTTTAAATAAGCTCCTAAAGATAAATGCAGAACACTCTTTGGAAAGGAACTGGCATGATTCAGAAATTTGTATGAACACATCTTGGTGACAAAAATCTTCGGTGTCAAAAAAAAAACAAACGTGTTTAGGTGCACCATCAAGGTGAACTGTGAGAGGAAGAAGGCAGTAGGGCACAGGGATGACACATCCCCACGGCAGGTCTTTGAAGCCCCAGGTTCCACTTGAAGCTAGCTCTTCCTTTTCATGACTTTTCTGCTGCAGGGAGCAGTCCCTGCAGTCAATTTCTGTCTCCCGGCTTCATGCTCAGCATTTCACGTTTCTTTAAAAGGCATGATCTTTTTCAGTCGTCTTTACAATCTCCGGAGCAACTGACCTTTTCACTGTTGTGATCTCTCAGCATTCTTCTCCAGAAAATTGCTGTGGTCGTGGAACCCTCTCTTCCACACTTTCCCCTTCCTTTGGCAAACTCACATAACACGGTTGCAAGTCACTATCAAGAATAAAACACTACTAGTTATACAGGTGTATCAGAATATTAAAGAAATATAAAGAATAAAGCTACTATATAATATTTATATGGATCCCTATCTAAAATGTGGTTAAAGTTCCTCTACAGCCTTCTGACATAAATATATGAGAGCTGTCCAGAAAAAATCCAGCCATTGTCAATATAACAAGAGTAGTTATGTGGCCGGATACTTTCTGGACAGCCCTGGTATGTGTATAAAGTCTGTGGGAGGATGTACTATTCCTATCTGTTTCATCTCAGCGTGATTTGTCTTCACATATTTTGAAGCTATTACACACACGCACAATCTATACAGAAACGAACTCCTCAGGTGGACACACTGCTGCACAGATTCGCTGCGGTAGTTTTCAAAGGAGAAGCCGTTGGCCCCTTCCGAACTAGCTCAGTTCTCATCCCACT
Organism: Lyroderma lyra; assembly: GCA_004026885.1. Lineage (NCBI taxonomy): Eukaryota > Metazoa > Chordata > Mammalia > Chiroptera > Megadermatidae > Lyroderma > Lyroderma lyra. The sequence goes on along the minus strand of PVJL010000098.1, from coordinate 414,198 downwards.
GCGTATTTCTTCAGTGGGGTCAGTGGACGTCTTCAAGCCAGAAAAATCCACTATACAGAGTGACGGATGGCATCTCTTTCCCATGGGAGTTAGCTGCTTTGGCTTCAAGTGTAAGACCTGAGAAGAGCAGGAAGTGACCTGGGCTGTCGTCCTCCGGAGCTGAAGCACATTCATTGTGATATTTGATGAGAGTAATGTGCCTTGGAACCATGCTATTTGGTGTGTCATTCTTAGATCTCATGTTGCCATAACAACAGAGTAAGTGTGTGTGTTTAGTGGAAAGACAATCATTTTCCCCCCAGTCAATTTTTTTTCCTTTGATCTAAAGAACTTGCATCTTTTCTCTGAAGTTGTTCACAATAGGGCATGATGGCAGGCACACAAGTAATAATTACAGAAACTTCAGTAGAAAAAAAGAAAAACATGTTTTAAATAAAAGGATTAAACCCCTCCCCTTCGGTCCCAGGACTATTAAAGATGATGGAAATGGTTCCCACCTGTATCTACCATAATGCCCCTTCCCCCTCATCAGAGAGCAGCCAAAGACACAAAGGTTATGCCCTTCTTGATGAACTTACCTGACAGGGGCAAATTGCCTACATTTTCTTGTTTGTTTGTTTCTGCTCTTTTCTATAGAGCGCCCAAGGTAGGAAACTACTGTGCTTTGCTAGTGACTCATAAGAAAACATAATAGAACATCTCTAATGCCCACTGGCCTTCCAGTACCTGATTGATGGAGTCCCAAACTTAAGCAGGTTACCTCCATTGAGCCAAGCACCTGAAAGTGGGGGGAAAGAGGATGAGGGAAGGGATCCTTATACTCTGGCCCCAAGAAATGTTATGTTTGCCATATTTTGCTCTTAGTAGTTTTGTCTGTACTTACAGAGACAATATTTTGTTATCATTGTTACCTGCGGAGTAACTACACTGGTGTGTGGGTTTTATCTAACTGGCTTAAAATGATAGTTAATAGTGTCAGATGTCCCTGTGAAGTCCTCAGTTTTCTAGTCTGAAAAGTGGATTTAATAAACACAAAGCTCAGTGTTCTTTGGAGAGAATTATATTCAATAATTTATGAACATGTTGAAAAGAGTCCCTAAAAAAACTTGAAGAGTGTAATCAATGCTGATTGCTATACGAAGGTTGACCAGAAAAAAATCCAGCCATAAATGTCTCTACTTTTCATATGACATGGCTGGAGACTGTCTGGACAACCCACATATGTATCAGATATGTAAGAGACTGAAAGGAGTTCTTTGGGGTTAATGACATATGGTCTTAATCCCTGGAAGCTATCGTTCCTCATTTCAATGCAGTGTAGAAAAGTTCAAGTTTATATTTGTAAATTCCTTTGTTTACCATCACCCATGACCTAAGCCAACGCAACCAGCTATTGAGAGGCACTATGCCAGGTGCGTAATACTCTGCAGAATTTAACATGGTGACACTGGGTTGGGAGTAATGCACCCTTCTTTTTCACACTATACATCTTGAAAGATACTTTGCATATATTTGTCAGGGTCAAATATATACACATCATATTTGATACGACTATCTTATCACAGTGCTTTTTCAATATAGCTACACATGAGAATCATCAAGGATAGTATTATTAATAAATATACAGGTTCATGGGCACCTCAACACTAGTGTTCTTTAGAAAAGGTGGGACCCCCAAACTGGCATTTCAGTAATATGAAGACGGTTCAAATGCACAATCGGATTTGGGGTTCAGCATTCTATAGTGGTTCCAGTACTTAAGCTTTATATAACTTTGTGGTAAAAGTTTTTCCCATATTTTACTTTATTTCTCTTTCTTCTTATACATTCACATACACGTCTCTAAAAGACAATATGATACCCCACATGACAAAATATAGGAATTACTGTATTTGCTTTTACCACAATTGGAAGATGTGTCAGAATTGCTGTTGATATGAGAAAGATTCTGTGATGCTTTGCAAATGTATCGTTACTCATCCTATAAAAAGCATTGAATTTCATTTTTGCAAATTTTTTCTTTCTTGTACCTTAATTATTGAAGCAACTAAATATTATGCTGTCTTCAAATTTATCTCAATGAAAAGCAAGGTTTATAGTCCATAATTGTAGCCTATTTTCATATTCCCACTTATGGGGTTGGGCGTCGGCATGTTAAGTAATTAATGAGAGATGAAAAGTGAAAATATTATAGGGCCTTAAATCATTTAAAGTCTATTTAGTATTATTGCATCTTTCAGAGAGGAAAATACAATTTTTGATGAAAGTGAGAATTACAACCTCTTCTAAACTAATTTAATTATGGTCTTTAAACACGTTTTTTATCAACTCATCAGCCCGCCCTGGTCACTGTCAGTCTCAATACATAGGTGAGTGACCCAACTTTATAGTATTGTGCAGAACTTTGCAGATACAGCTGAGATCCTGCAAAATGTGTGGAATTCTTTCTCATGCATGTAATGGGGCCCGGCATGTTAAACGTGGCTGATGGCTGCATGCTCTCTAAAAGCATCCCTCCTTCAAATATGAGCTCCCAGGAACTTGGATTTTTCCTTCCGTTACGATAAACCAGCCAAATTCTACCTAAAGTGGTAGAGGCACCAATGATAGCAGTGCTGTGAAAGGGACTCAAACAGTATTTACATTTCTTGGAGACATGAGAGTATGTTCTGTTCAGCTTGCTTTACAGGAGATGCACACAAAGCTGCTTAAAATAAGTTGCTTCCCTGATTACAAGAGTGGAGCTCCGTGCAAAGATCTTTTTAAACATCCCACCAAGACACTCGCATCTTCTCAGGTATTCTAACCTTTTCCAGTCTGTTTGCCCGCACGTCCTCTATTCTTCTCCAAACTGATTCAGTTAAAGTTCTGGTTTTTCCAATTTTATTAATCATACTCCTCCCTTAAAAGATCCTAAACTCCATGTAAGACTAAACATACCATATTGATTCTCCATTTTATCATAGTAACTCTGAGATGGAGAAATCGAGAATGTCCAGAAATAATACAAAAGAGGGAGTTATAATGACTTAGATTTTACTCTGTCAATCTGGGGTGATCTTGAGTCAATTTCTTTATTACTCTCAGACTCCATTCCCTTTTACAAAACTCTGTTTCACAACCTTACTGTGAGTTTAAAAATAACATATGTGAAGAGGCCTTCAAATGGTTGAGTATTATATAATAAATGGTATGGTATTAAAATAACTAATGTCTAGTCCAACGCCTCCATTTTACGGAGTACAAGAACGAATGAGCTTTTGTGCACTGCGGACCTGGCTCAAAAATTGGTACCAAGATTAGACTTGTCTTCTGTGAAATACAGTTAATAACGCCTGCAGGGCTGCTGGAAGGATTATGGAGATCAAGGCCATCTCTGAACCAGCTCTCCCTCCCAACCTCCACGTCCTGAAACTCATCCTGTCTTCCAGATCTGTCCAGTTCAGGCTTTTGGAAGCTTTGTGCACTCAAAGTTTGACAAATACAAAGAAACAGATAAACACCACCACAAACACCTCTCCTCTGGCTTTCCCTAGGAGCAAGGTAGCTCCATCATGAGATGACTAATTTTTCACTAACTCCTAGGTTATACCATAAACTTGAAATACAGGACAATTTCATTTAATTAGCTAGATATTCCCAACGTCTAACAAACATCAGGTAGTTAGCACTCAGTAAGCAGTTGTGAAATTAAAATAACTAGCTCAGTGATGGGCTTCCACTCAATGTTAAATATATAAGAAAACCTATTCTAAGTCTCACTCATAATATTAACATGTATCACTTTCTCTATTGTTTAGAAATAATAAAAAATACCCTCTCTAATATTGGTACTGTTACTTGAGTGTTATAAGGAGAGGTGCTTTATTAAGGGGAAGTGCTTTTCTATAACAAACTAAAAATTACAACAGAATTTCATTTCAAAAATCATCTTGCTGTATCTTGAAAATTATAACACCATTTCTCCTTAAAATGTTTGTCCTATATGCATATCCTTATGAAAATACTATTTGTGCTATTTAAGTTCCAAACCATCTGTAAGTCCCACCCAAGTGATGAATATATTTCTTCATGCAGGAGTCATAGGACCCACTGAGTATGTTCACACACAACAGAATTGTAGCTTGAATGGATAGTATGAGATGAACTTTAATTAGGCTGACCAGACGCACCATTCCAAACAGGACAGTACAATTTTTTTCTGTCCTGTATAAAACAGTATGTTGGGTCAGCCTAATTTAAATGTTTCTCAGAAATTCATAGCTGCACAATAGCAAGAAAGAATAAAAGGAGAAAGTTTCTTACTTTTCTAAGCTTCACTTTTTTATTCTCTAAAATTGAAAAAAAAAAAAAAAAAGATTTCCATTTCCAGATCCAAGTCGTATTTAGAGCTCCCATGGAGTTCCTTCCCAGCCGTCTCTCTCTCTCTCCCCTACTGAATCTCCGATTGTGTACCCCACCTTCTACCTCCCCCATTCTCTTGGCCCTTGCTTCTTATCCCTCTCAAAAGCATATAAAGGCAGATATCGGGCCTGAAGGAGGTAATGATCAGGACTGGTAACAGAGATGAGAAGCTCTGCCTCTGATCCCCAGGAATGCCATTTCCCCCCAGATACACATTAACGGTGCAAGACACGGTGAGCGTTGTATGTCCAGGAATAGATGTTCCTTGTGAGGACAATAGAAAGAGAATTTGTGCAAGTTTCCTGAGTGAGAACCCTTCCAGATGGCAGCCCTGAAAGGTAGTTTTCCCTGCTTCAAACACAGAGGCTCCTCAAGAGGAAGATAACACTTTCTTTCATCAGAGCAACTGAAAGTTTTCAACAGAGTTATTCCAGAATAGGAGAACAAAGCAAGTGCAAAGCAATTTTTTTTTTTACATAACATAGGTGGTAGAGGTGCCCAGTGCTTCGCAGTTGGCCAGAAGATGAAACAAACTAGAAGGAATCAAAGAGAACATAGAAGTGAAACAATTCATTCCCCCAAATTCTTGCTAGAGTTGATACTCCAAAGTAACAAGGAAAATGATGTCATCAATATTCACACTTGAATATAGTAAGTAACTTCAGTTAACTGGTGACTGCATTAGGTTCCCTATTTTAAAATCACGTTGTTTTTAACCCATTTACTTGATTGGGAAGTTAAGATTAAACACAAACCAAAAGCTCAAATGCTCAAAGGTATATCAACAATAGGACATTCCTACAACTCCATACTATTGAGTGCTAATCAATAATAAAAAAAGAACAAACTATAGTTACATAGAACAAAACAGGAGAAGGTTGAGTAAAAGAATCCAAACACAAGTATGTACTGCATTATTTCATTAATATTAATTTCTAAACCCAGTAAAACTAATCTATGGCAATATGATAGAAATAAGGATATTGATTATCATTGGGAGTGATTATCAATGGGGTAAAAGAAGCTAAGGGGGGCTCTGGAAGCCAGTAATATCATTTATTGAACTAGATTCTGGCTACAAAGAAGTAATCACTTTGGGAAATTTCATCCAGCTATACAACTGGTTCATTTTGTTGTTGTTATTGTTGCATACATGTCTCTCATCCTTGAAAGAGTTTAAAACAAGTAACACATCTGCCGAGAATGTAGTATGTAAGAGAAATACATGACAACATAATTTCCTTGTCAACAATGCTCACATTTGACACCCCAATCAGCACACTCTACACTTCAGTCAGTGAAGGATGTGCCACCTCTGACCATCCTCCTCCCCTACACTGGACACTAGGGCTCGCTTGTTCTGCCACCATGGGTCGCCTACTGTGACCCTCCCAGTGGGATCCGTGTTCAGTCTACAAAGTTCAATGTGAGTGACCCATTAGTCTCCCTGCAAACTTCAGAGCTTCCAGTCTGAACATCTTTGAATAGCTCTACAGGATTAAAAAAAATTTTTTTTCACATTTTACTGCCTATTACAGTTGTGCTTGTTTTAACCTTCCTTTTAAACTTGAAGCTTCCTGGAGTCAGGGGCTGTGTTTTAACCATCTTTGTTTCCTCCCTAAAGTACGTGGTGCAGTGCCTGCTCTATAAGGGGTGTGATATTGTAAATACTTGGAGAACTGAATTGTTCACTGTAGCCACTCTTAACTGCAGTGTCTTTATATTCCACACCAGCTCCTGGGTGTTCTTCGCAGTCCCTCTAACGGTAATGATCTTCCCATCTATGGCCAAGGACAAGACCACGTTAGGCACTTCATCACGATATGACGGGCAAGAGCCAACCTTGATTATTTAATATTTCAATCTGCTAGGATCTCTCTAAAAGTAGGAAGCAGTGTTCCTTTCTTGTAGGAGCGGATGTTCCAGGGAGACTAAATTGATCTTCTAGGCTTCTCTCTCATTTTCCCCCCCGATTGCTATTTTTCTTTCTTGAAGCTTGAAGGAATAGGATTAGGAGCTAGTTATAAGACTAGACAGTGAAATCAAGGATGTCTCCGTGTTATTTCACAAAATTGTGGATGTTGTAACATATTTTCAAATCAGAAGGAGCTCTACTGCACTAGCTAATGAAGTACATACACTATTCACTTCGGGCTGGCACATTCTGTGAGCACTTCTGCCTCGTGGTTGAGGGAATTAGCAACATTTTCATTTTTTATTTCAGGAGCGGGGGGGGGGGGGGTTTCATTCCCTCTGAGTTTGCCTTCTGCACCTCTGCAGTCACTTAAGTCATGTAGACAGTTTTTTGCATAACCTTCCCACCTGCCACTTGTTTGGCACATTATTCTGCTTGAGAGAACCGTGAACCAGCCGTAAACAGGTCCTGAGGAGAAGTTTCCAGATTGCGGCAGTTTCAGTTCTGATTGCTTCCCTCCTGGCTATCAGGATGTACTCCGCCACAACACTGAAATACCATTATGCTCATGATACAAGCTTTGCTTACTGCTTGTGACCCTGTTGCCCAGGGCTTTAAGAAATTAGTCTCTTTTAAATAATCCAAGAAAAAGAAAAGTTCATCCAACAGAAAGCCCTGCTGCCAACTCAGTCTCTCCTGTAGCTTCAAGCTGCACTCATTAGACATGTTTTTCTGTGGTTACAGTTCCTCATCGGCCATGTTGGCTGAAACAAAAAACAGAACAAAACAAAACATTTCTCCATTTTACGCTCACAGATTTCTGTAGACTTGCTGTTGGAGAGCTCCAAGAAAAACAGCATTGTTTAATATTGAGCCTTCATGATTGTATAAAACAATGCACAGATCGTCTTGCGAAAGGGCTTTTAAATGTAGCATAGCAAACCTGACCCGAGGCGGGGAAAAAGAGGGTTAGGGAAACAGGATTTCATTATCGCAGCAGATAAATATTTTTCATTAAACATTAAAAACAACATCTGTTACTCTCTTTAACAGTGTGGAGATTTCAGTTTATTAAGTTTGGGTGGTTAATGGCTTTCAAAGTAATTTGCAATTTAAACATCTCTCTATGTAGTGGCTAATTCAAGGCTAAGTCTTCGGTGTTAACTCTCAATTTTATTAACACTCTCTCGACAAGTGACAAAGTGGTACATCATTCTTTTGAAATGCAGTAATAAGAAACAAATGTGTATTCTTCAAATACTCTACAGCTTTTCTCAGGGTTTCCCCGTTTCTGTAATTCCCCACTCCACCCACCCCCCTTTTTTTTCTCCAAGGAAAGGATATTTGGAGACTAAAGAACAATTGATTCATGAAAGAAAGCATCTCTCCTTCTCTTCTCCAAGTCACCATCTGGTGGTAACCCGGTTCAGAGGCCAAGTTTGGGCTTGCTAAATTGTTTGGCAAATGTGGATCAAGGCAGAAAAGTTTGATCCCCAAGTGAGTGGAGTTAAGAAGTCGTTTTGCTGCAACAGACGCACTGCCTGGGTGAGAGGATGAGGATCCAGAGGCTGCTGGAGCCACCGTGCGTGCCTGCACCGGCTCAGCCTTCTCCGTGGGTCTCAGCGTCGCTTCCTGCCTCCCACTGGAGCTATTTTCTCAACGTCAGCATGTGCAGCCGGTCCTCTGGGCAATGCCCAAACCCCTTTCCTATCTTTAACCATTATACACCTGAAGTCGGTACGAGGGAGACACACCAGTCCATTCAAGCCGATGGTCATCACCATGATCCTGAGGACCACACGTACTGTGGATAACCTCACGTTGGTAGTCAGCCCCTTCCCTCCTTGGCTTCACTGGGTGCTGGAGTCCTCCCTTCACCCGCGACCTACATCAGTTAGTCCCTGCTGGTTCGAAGTCTGCGTAAAGCATACTGGTACTTTGAAACTGTATATGCGTATATTGAAGTTACATCCTCTGTCTCTTGCTCCAGTTGTCCAACCACTAAGTTCTCTTTGGAATTTAGCAAAAACATGATTCCACATTAAAAAAAAAAAAAAAAAAAGGAATAGGAGGAGAAAGAGAAAGAAAAGGAGGAGGAGGGCATTTTAATTTAAATGCAATATTGCATTATTGACTGTCTTTGGTACTATTATAAAAATAATAGCTGAGCATGGTGGATTTGTTCAATGAGAATTCAGTGTCTCTATTTTTAAACAAAAATATAGTTATACTTTCCTTCAACACGACTATAAGATGTTCAAATGAGAGGAGTACTAAACACTTTTTTGAACTTTCCTCTAAGGACAGAAGGCATTGGCGAAGCCCTATGGGTGGAAAAAACAGGCTAAATCAATCTCGGGATCTCCTTGACACCTCCTATTTTGTTTGACAAATTCATGGCAATTTGGTGTTTTATTCCATGATATAGGTGTTTATCACAGCATAATATAAAAACTTATCTAAAAATTTGAATTTTATGTTCCAGAAAAAAATAAATTCACGGTCACTCCGTTATTTCAAGTACCCCATGCACACATTCACACATCCCTACTTCAGGAGTCCAGGTTCTAAAGAGTAATGTCTACTTCTAAACTCTTCCAAGGTAGGTTTTGTCTGCATATCACACAAAAACATTTTTTCCATTGATGGAGTATATAAGTTTACTTTTAAAAAATACACAACATGTGAGTTTACTTATAATGAAAACAGCTTTACTGAAGTATAATTGAAGATAACAAGCTGTACATATTCAAATTGTACAGACTGACATGTATGTCTATGCCTGTCAAACTGTCACAATCAATATAAGTATACCCATCACCCCAAGTTTTTGTTTTAATTGAGGTATAATTGACATATGATATATTAGCTTTAGGTATATAGCATAATGATTTGATATTTGTATATATTGTGAACTGGTCACCGTAGTTAGGGTACTTAATATTCCAGCACACATATGGAATATTTTTCTTATGATGAGAACTTTCAAGATTTATTCTCTTAGCAACTATCAAATGAGTGATACAGTATTAACTACAGTCACTGTACATTACATCCTGTGACTTACTTATTTTATAACTAGAACTTTGTACCTTTCAACCCCATTCACCCATTTCACCCACCTCCTATCCCCTGCTTCTGGCAATTACCAATCTATTCTCTACATTTGTGAGCTTAGTTTTTAATTTTTAAATTTAAATTAAAAATTTTCAGATTCCCCATATAAGTGAGATCATATGGCATTTGTCTTTCTCTGTCTGACTTATGTCACTTAGCATAATATTGTTGAATTTTATCCTAGTTGCAAATGGCAAGGTTTCATTTTTTAGGGCTGAATAATATTCCTCTCTCTCTGTATGTGTGTGTGTGGAGAGAGAGAGAGAGAGAGAGAGAGATCTTCTTTATCCATTCATCCATTAACAGACACTTAGGTTGCTTCCATACCTTTGCTATTGTAAATAATGTTGCAATGATGAACATGTGGTGCATATATCATTTCAAGTTAGTGTTTTCATTTTTTTTTTTCAGGGAAATAACCAGAAGTGGAATTGCTAGGTCATATGACAGTGCTATTTTTAATTTTTTAAAGAACCTCTATATTGTTTTCCATATTGACTGCACCAGTTTGCATTCCCACCAACAGTGAAATGTGTAAATTGAAATAATGTTAGCCATCACTAATTCTATATCCCTCATTATGAAACTAGGGGACCGTCACAAATGTAATGGTCTAAATATCTTTATTGCTTTAACAGTTCCTACAAAAGTTGAGGACAGTGCCTGATACGGGGTAAGTAGTCAACACACATTAACAAATATGATTTATGTTCCTTTAAAAAATACTTTCTCCTCTTTTTCTTGGTGCATTTTGAAGTGTGTCACAGGGGCACTGTGATTCATAGCTTGTGATCTAAGTAATCCCTTCCTCTCTCAGGTGTATGCATTTGCATAAGATAAAAAGTAGAGTATGAGTAATTGCATTGTTTATAGCCCTAATAAAGTGTTTCTTAGGAATAAATACTTGCATAGCCTGTCTGTCAAGGTAGTATTAAATACTCTACTTTCTTCCTTCTAAAAGGAAAAAGGATATTACCTGCCCAAGTTCCCTTAGATGGGCTGTATCAGACACTCACATGGAGAGTAGAATGTTGAAACAAGGTCAGGAAGGATACACATGCTAAACTGGCTGTCAGGTACAAGGATGCAAGTTTCATACTGGAAATGCAATATGCAGCCAGATGACTGACGGCAAATAAAGACAGGAAATAAGTGGGAGACAGAGCAAAGCAGTTCCCAGCTGAGACAGTCAGGATGAGGTGAGTGGACCCACAAGTCTTCCTTACCTGCCCACAAGTGTCTTGATGATTACTTTTCGCTAAATGCTTTGCTCAGGATCTGGTGCACACATTCTTCTACTTCTGTTTAATCCCCGTTTCCAACACTTCCTGAACAAGAATTCCACATTGCATTGCGGGTGAGCCCTCCCCAAAAAGACTAATTTCCCTTGCTTTCCTATTTCTGTGAAAAGCATCACTATGCTATTGATGTCTGGGCTCAAATTTTTCAGCATTATAGCAATTCTTTTTGTATTCACCACACCTCCTTTCCCACACCATTAAAAATTATTTGGGTGAATATATTACACCCAAGAGTATAATACAACATGCTGAGGAGTGTATAAAACCTACGCATACACGTTACGTTATTCAGGCATCAGCTGGGCTCTCCCCATGGTCAAGGCATCTGAGTGGTGACAACCTACCCTTTAAAGTTGTTCATACCAAAATGTTCTTTTCCATCAAGTGCGGTATGGAAATTGGGGATTTCAATTTGTTTATTTTCCAAATACTTTAGCAGATTCAAAGCTCAGTTGTGGAGAAACTCCTAGCCTGACTGCAAACATCCTTGTGGGCTGTCTCTGTGAAGAAGAAAGAATGCCATCTGGGCAAGGATGAGTCAGCCTCCTCAGCACTGACAATGACATGATGAAATGACGTACGCAACTTCTTGTTCAGCTCGTTTCTGAAGCACATGAATCTCTTTCTCCTCAAGCTGATTGCACTTAGGCACTAATTTCAGAATAGAACTACGAATAAGCTATGAGCCAGCATTTTCCAAAGGCTGCCTGGAGTACCTAATACGTAGGAAGAGTAGCCTTATGGATATGTTAACATTTTTTTCTCTAGTTCAGTAAATTCTATCCTGACATTGAGGGAATCAGAAATAAGATACCAGTGTAATATTGTTTCAACTGTTCCCAGGAATACCTCTGTTCATGAGAGTATCAATCATCCATGAAATGACCCATAATATAGCTTTGGAATATCAAAGGAAAATGAGACACAAGCCATTTAAGGTTAAATGTTGTGACTGCAACTATTAGGGTTAATAGCAAAAATTTCCATATGTGGAATATCCATGCATTTTTTAGAATCACCACTCAGGAAAAATCACAATATCCCTTACTCTTATTTTTATCCCACATATTTATGGAATAAATATTTATTGGTTGCCTTCCATGTACATTAGAAATCTGGTAGAGGACTCGTCAGACCTGGTCCCTAACTTTAAGGAAAGATGCACTTAAGAAGTTTCAGAAACGTGGCACTTAAAAATATAGTCATATTAAAACCTTAAGCCCATTAAAACAAATGTAAAATGATCAGGTTCAGGTAATGATGCCTGAGGCAAGAATGGGAAATTAATTACATCCAAAAAGTTAGTCTATAGGAAGCTATTCTTATTAAGGTAATAATTTATCTCAGGTTTCTGCCATTAATATTTCTCACATGTAGTCTGAAAAGTTCATGTTAATCTTTTCAAGTTTTCAGTGATAAGGAATTTATTTCTCAAAATAAAACTGTTTACTTAAAAAAAAGTCAAATGAGAACACCTTCACTAACCCTACTTTTGGCTAAGTTGCCTTGAAATGCAGGACACATGTCACATAATACTCTCATGGGGTTCCATCTATTTCTCTTCTTGTTTTCTAGTTTTTGAACTGGTTTCATTGTCCATTTTTATATTAAATTTTGCATTGTATGCGATCAAAGACAATTTTTGCAACAAGCAAAAAAAAAGGGCCAACTTAATTAAAAACATGCAAACAAATGGAAAATATACTCCACACATCATGGATTCTTGATTCCACATTAACTGTAGTTACTTCTTATGGGCATATGCAATGTTTCCATAACTATCACATACTTTTTAAAAGCAAACACTAGCTTATATATTTACACACACACACACACACACACACACACACACACACACGTTGCAACAGAAAAATTCTGTTAAAACCATTATGGGTTTTTCACTTGCTTTTTGATAACAGGACTATAATTTTCTCCAGCTTTATTGAGGTATAATTGCCATCAAATACTGTGGATGTATAAGGTGTACAACATGTTGTTTTGATACACTTATCGTATGGCAAAATGAGTACCACCATAGAGTTAGCTTGTACCTCCATCAAGTCATATAATTACCACCCCTTCTGTGTGTGTGGTGAACCCACTGAGGACGTGCTCTCTTAGCATCCCTCAGAAACATAATACAGTACTGTTAACTATAAGCACCGAATCCCCATCTTCCATCTTATGACTGGGAGTTCCTACCCTTCGTTGAGTATCTCCCGCCCCGCCCCCACCCCCCAACTCCAGCCCCTGGTAACCACCAGTCTACACTCTGTTTCTCTAAGTTTCGCTTTTTTAGATCCCATGTATAAGTGACCTCATACAGTGGTTATCTTGCTCTGACTTCTTTCACTTGGCATAATGCTCTCCAGGTTCATCCACACTGTCATGAATGGCAGTATTTTCTTCTTTCTCATGGCTGAATAATATTCCATTGTTTACAGAAACTACGTTGTCTTTATCCATTCATCCACTGATAGATACTTGGGTTTTTTTTCATATCTTGGTTACTGTGGATAATTTTATAAGGAACATCAGAGTGCAAACATCTCTTCAAGATCCTCTTATCATTTCCTTTGGATATTAATTTTTTCAGGAATCGCCATCCATTTTTTTCCCATAGTAGCTAGCTATACCAGTTTACATTCCTGCCAACATTGTACAAGATTTTCTTTTCTCTACAACCTTACCAGTATTTATCTCATGTCTTGCTGATAACAGCCATTTTCACAGGTGAAAGGTGGCATCTCATTGTGGTTTTGATTTGCATTTCCCTAATGATAATGATGCTGAGCATCTTTTCCTGTACCTGTTGGCCATTTGTATGTTTTCTTTGGAAAACAAATGTCTTTTCAGTTCCTTTGGCCATTTTTTAAATTGGGTTATTTAATTTTTTGCTATTGATTTGTATTAGTTTTTTATATAATCTGGATACTAATCCCCTAACCAGGTATGTGGTTTGCTAGTATTTTCTCCCATTCCATTGGTTGACTTTTCATTTTGTTGATGGTTTCATTTGCTGCACAAAAGCTTTCATAGTCCCACGTGTTTATTTGTTCTTTTGCTGCCTTTTTGTGTGTGTCAAATCCAGGAAATCACGACCAACACCAAGGTCAAGGGCCTTAGCCCCTACGTTTTCCTCCAGATGTTATGGATTCAGTCCAAGTCTTTAATCCATTTTACTGGATTTGTGTGTGAGGTGTAAGGTAGGGTTTCAATTTCATTTTTTTGCATGTGGCAATCATGTTTTCCAACACCATTTATTGAAGAGTCTATCCTCTCTCCTTTGTATATTCTTGGCCTCTTTGCCATTAATTAATTGACCATACATGCATGCATTGGTTTATGTCTCTCCTTTCTGTTCCATTATCTATGCACCTGTTTTATGCTATGTTTTATCATTAGCATAGCTATATATTACAGTTTGAAATTTAACAGATGGATGATATGCAGATATTTTTTCCCATTCCATAAGTTTCTCTTTCATTCTATTGATGGTTCTTTTGTTTTTTCATTCCTTTTTTCTTTTTTTCTTTTTTTTTTTTTTTACTGTTTCGTTGCAGAGGCTTTTTAGTTTGATGTTGTTTCAATTGTTAATTTTTGTTTTTGTAGCTTGTGAGGATCACAATTTTTCAGGGTGGATTTTGTGAGGAGCCGTGTGCCCAGCCCAGGACAGTGCATCATGCACATCCTGGTCTTTCTCCACTTTCACAGCCTTCATTTCAGCTGGGGTTAGACATACAATCCAGTCACAGCCAAAGAAAACTTAGAGAAAATCTGACAGGAGAGTTTTTGAGAAAGTTGTTTCTGTCTTATAAAAATCTACCCTCCTTCAACAAGGAACTCATTGAAGATCTGACAAATACTTTGTGACCAAGAGGTATCATACAAAAGATGGCAGTCAAAGCCTCAGAATGTTAGAGAAAAGTTAAAAATCCTTGGTGTGACAGTACTGTTCAGAAGCTGAACCAACATTGGCAATACCTACCTATGGTCTCCTTATTATGTAAGAAAAATTAACAACAACAAACTCCTATATGTTTAGGCTACTATTAGCTTGGATGTGTGTTTATGGCAGCAGAATATATTTTTAATTCATATCTGCCATAAGTTTTTATTAGTAGTGCTCAACAAATCACTTTTCAAATTATTTCTTAATGAAGGTGTCCTGTATGTCACTTAGCACCCTCCCACGTGAGTGACCTAATTTAGGTGTTCACTAATTTTTGCCTGAGACAGTCAGTAGACCTTTAATAACTGTTTGCTAAATGAAAATGAATTAGACTTTCATAATATCCATTTATGTTTTCTTGCTACATCAATTCTATTCTCCTTCCAATAATCTCGAGGTCATTGGATTTATTTTCCTGAAGCATAATTTTTATCGTGACTTTCTTCTGCTCATAAATGCTAAATGGCTCCCCAGTGCCCAAGTTCCTTGCTCTGTTATTTGAAGTCATTCAAAATCTGCCCCTAATATTCCTTTCCAACCTAATCTTACATTATTGATTACATTCCAAATAAATAAAGCTGCTGTCAATTTTTCCTTACATATTAACCAGTTTCAAAGAGATGCTGTTTCTCCTGCTAGAATGACTTGTTGCCTTCATTTTTGACTATCAATCACTAAATTTTCTTTTTCAGTTCCATCTCAAATTTTTCTCCTCCTGAAAGCCTTTCTTCCCTCCCCAATTCCATTCATCTCCATCAAGGTGGAACCCATCTTCTCCTGTTATAACACAGTCTTTTATTTGCAATTTTCTAATAGTTCATATATACTGGTAAAAATTATAGATATCTATGTACATGTCTTTTCTAATTTACTATAATATCTTTGGAGTAATATCAGTGCTTGCACAAAATTTACTGAGATGCAATGTATACACAGGAATTATAATATACATATGAAAAAGTATAAAAATTACAAGTGTAGATGTTGATGAATTTTTAAGACCATAATCACTTTTTATATAACTACCACTAAAATGAAGGTATTGAACATAACCAGCATCTAGAATCCTTACTCATATCTCTTTGCAATGGCCACCCCATGCCAAAAGTATCCATTACTTTAATTTCTATCACCACATATTAATTCTGGCTGCTTTGGAACTACACATACATGTTATTCCTTACATACTATTTTGTGACTGGCTTCTTTTGCTAAGCATATATTTATGATCTCTATTCATATTGTTTATCAACACTTTATTCTCCTTTATGAGTATTTATTTTGCATGAATATACTAAGGTTTTGTACATTTACTTAATTGATAATCCATTTGTTTTCTTCCAGATCTTTGCTATTATGAATAAAATTGCTGTAAACATTCTTTACAGGTGAGGAGGAAGACAGTACCCAAGTCACACTAGGTAGATGTGGGATTCATCCAGATCTTCGAGGAAACAGCTCCGAGTTGAGCCTCTAGAGAGAGAAGAGGCATGGATGCCTCTGTCTCACTGTTTGAAACTCCAGGCTTGAAAACCAAAGCCAAATTCATGGGCGAGGAGCGGGAAGAGGAAGATTATCACAACTTGCCATATGGGCAGCTCTGTTTACTAAGCGAGGAAAAAACAAAACAAAACAGGCGAGTGGAAAAGAGAGCAGGAAATAGGGAAAGAAGAGGGGAATAGAAATGCAGTAACAAAGGTTTCAGGCTTGCCACAGCACACTCTTTTATGTCAAACCTAGAAAATAGCTCTGGGCATGCTTGCCTTGATGTGCTGGAAAAGTTCCCCACATCAAGGCCAGCAACCCCGCCAGAAGGCCATACCGAGAATGAATACATCTTTTCGACGAAGGGCTAATCTTGCACAAACACCTTGCGGAGCGTTTTCAGGTCTTCTAATGACCCCAGACTCTCTCTTGCCCCATTTTGTTAATGGAGAGGATATTTGTGTTGAACACTGTGCAGATTAAACCAGTGGATTATTTTCCGTGCATTTAAAAAATATCGCTTTGCCCTATGGCCAGACCATTCCTGACTGAGAAACACAAAATGTAACTGAATATTCCTTTGCTTCGTTAATGGAGGCTTGAGGAAATTTAAAGGGGTTATTCAACATTTTTTCTTTAAAACATGCCTATGTGGTTCTTTCTAGGGCACCACAGGATACCAGTGACTTCAGAATAGAAATGCAATTACTATAGACTAGATGTCAAGTTCATTTAATCATTTAGGTATTGATTTCTTTTTAAAAATATGTGTGTGTACTTTTATGTGCCAGACATGGTAGTGGGAGCTGGTGAAACAGTGGGGAACAAGATACTCAGAGTCTGGCCCTTGGGCCACTTACATTCTAGGATAACTGTGTCCTCCCTATGAACGTAAGCCAGATACTTCCGCCAGGAATGCTGACCGATGCCTTGATTCTCTGGTAACTGACATGAAGTTGCTCTGCTTGGTAACAGGGCATCATTTCATGGTACACTAATTCCTACCTTACTTGACATATTAAGGTCTTTTTCCACTTGGCCATTTATCCAAGCTTTTGACCAACCATTTATTTAGCATTTCTTGTCATAGAACTTAGTTAGCCTTTCGACAGTGGTGCCTTCCCAACACATCTCTGCTTTTATTTGTCTGTAATGTTTCCAAAGATGTGAGTACAACAATAATACAATAACAAGACATTTGTGTATTAGTTTCAGCTTTCATTGAAAATCTATGTCATGTACACGAACGATGCCAAACGTCGGTAATATGGAGGAGGCAGTCCTGGGACCAAACCAAGTAGTCTATTGCCCAGAATGCTTTCGAAATCAAGTTCTAGGCTGGGAGGAAGGCCTAATATATCAATTGGGAAAATAAGCAAGCAGGTCATATCTGTATAACTCATGGATAGGAGGAAGATTAAGAAAATGGTTAGGGCCTGGGGTGAAGTAAACTAAGTTGGACTAGCCCCTGTTGGAAATTAACATGGCAAATAACAATGGGTCATATGATTTCTGTACACAGTTTTATTCACTCTTCTAGACCTGGATGTGTCCTTAAAGCCATAAAACTGGTTTATACAAATTAGCTATGACAAAAATATGGATAGGAATGAGTGTGATACCAAAGAAGTCACCAGCATATCCATGATCACTCCATTGTTCCCCTTGAAATGTTGTTGAAAGACTCCAAGGAGAAGATATTTGAGGAAAGGTTTCACAACCCAGAAAGCCGTCTACCTGTGAGAAGTGGTCAACTCTCTATTGTTATTATGACTGTGCTTGTTTTAATGTCACCTAGACACTGAGATGGCATGACTTGTAGTCCCAGGAGCAATGTTCCCTAGCAAAGCACCTTCTAACTTTGTCAGCACCGTCATGAGGACACATTTGTGGTCAGTCAATCTGACCTTTCACCTTCCCCAGTGCTCTGGCTACTGAGCTAAAATACAGCAGGGTGCTCTCTTTCCTACTTTCAGAAAAAACTGTCCACACAAGTTACAAACTGATTCCTACTTATGATGGAGAAAATAGGAGGTTAACACAGAATTCTTGTCACCTTGTCACAACATGAGGATGCTAGGTGGTAAAATGTCATTCTCATGCTATCTCCAGAGAAAGAACACTCAGTTTCTTTTCAACAAATGTCAAAAGGAAAACTTTCAGGCTCTCACATATGGCCCATAGTTCCGGAACCTGGCCCAGCATCGCAAAAGCAAGGTTTTTGAACAGAACCATCCAGAGGACATGGTTTTGAGGGGAGGAGGTAAGACATTACCAGGGACAGAGTAGTGAGACATGAACGCAGAACTAGAGGGCATGAATGCAAATACACTAAGATATCCATAGAGAATTATTATGTGAAATTTACCTGGGAACACCTGTACTGACCGGAAACACTTAGGACTATCTCTCTGTGTTTGTGCCTATATGTTCCTACATGTAGACACCTACTCCGTCTTAGGTTGGATTTCCCTAGAAGCAGACCCTATAAATCATAGTGAGTAGAGAAGCTTGTCTAGGAAGTGATTCCAGGAATTATCAGTAGGGGCGTAGGAAGGGAAGTCTTCCTGAGCTGGTTACTGCTACAGGCAGCTGGGACTCCACAGAGGGGGCACCTCTGGCTACGGAATGCACCTCAGTGTAAACCCACACGAGGGCAAAGAAACCGGGGTACTTATCCATCAGTTTCCATCTACTTTGGCTGAAGGCTGTTCTCAGGGACATTAATGTCCAGACCCTTCCATCCTCCATACTCCTGGGCTGAGGACATTCCTGCTATTGGAAGCCTCTTCAGGAAGGGTTTGAGGATTTTCAACCAGAAGCAGTCAGTGCTTATGGAATCGAGAGTGCTGAGGAGGGTTCATGGCCAAGGTGTTGACAATGTCTGCTATATATACACCATTGTCCTCAGATGCAATGACGTTTACTTCTGAATTTGAATCTGATCCTCGGTATTCATTTTCACCGAGTATCACCTGTGGAGGACACTACAGGCTCTTGTGTTGGGTAGGAGGGCATTTCCTCTGTACTGCATCTTCCGTCTGAGTACCTAGAGTAGTAGCACTGTCCAATAGAAATGCAATGTGAGCCACAAGTGCAAGCCACATGTGTCATTTTAACTTTTCCAGCCGTCATTTTGTAAAAAGTAAATTAAAAACATGAAATTAACATTAATCCTATGTTTTATTTAACTCAATGCATGTAAATTATTATTTCCATATGCAATCCACATAGCTCAATGGATGAGCTATTTTATATTCCTTTTTTTTCAGGCAAAGTCTTTGAAACAGATGTGTATTTTAGACTTACAGCACATTTCAGATTATTGTATTTCTAGGGCTCGATGGTCATATGTGGCTAGCAGCTGCCATATTGGACAGTGCTATTCTAGAACCTCTCCACTCCCAACCTGGAATAAAGGGTGCTTAGGAGTGTCCTAACATATTGAAAATTAGATGAATAAATTGGGGAGCGGGGGGAGCACAGATTGCCCTATCACTGCGTGTTAAGTGGGAGATACTCGAGCAATGTCTATGATCATTTGTCATAGAGTTTTCAGGGTGAATATGTAACAATACCAAAGACCTGTCCCCTTAATCCCACACCCTCAAAAAAAGTAAAGAACAACTTGATTTGTTGCTATGTAAGGATTCACATGCAGCTCCAGGATTGAGCGTGCACAGAAGCCTGCCATTATCTGTAATTAAGATTCTACACTTCAGCAAAGTGGGGCCAGGAAAATACGTGTGGCCTCCTCATGACCCACCGCCTAGTGTTTATAGTTTTGTGCATTCCTCTCGCACATCGTGGCCCACAGAATAAAGCATAAGTAATCTGAAATCAGATTATGAAAGAGAGCTGCTTGCTATCTCTCCCATGGCTCATGCTAGGAGAAGTCAGAGGCCCTAAGCAGAGACCAATGTGATTAAGAACCTGAGTCCTGTCAACAGCCTCATAAGTGAACTTAGGAGCATGTCTTCCAGCCCTGGGCAAGTCTTAGAGACTGATGTCCGGCTGACAGAGTGACTGCCACCTCAGGAAACATCCAGAGGCAGAATGACCCACCTCAGGCACCCCAGGGTTGCTGACCCGCAGAGACAGTGTGAGAGGTCAGTTGCGTGGCTGAGCATTGTCTGGGTAATCTGTTACAAGGCCATAAGTAACTAGTACAACACCTGAGAAAATAATTTCGATTACAGATTATATACGGACCGAGATTTGTGTCCATGACGGCCAGGTTTACAGGAGTAAGTGCGAGCCCGAGGAAGGACGATAAAGCCTGGCCATGACAGGAAGAGAGCAGGTGAGCAGCATCAGGGAAAGGGACATGACAGTGCAGGGTTTCCTCAGACAGAGCGAAGATAGAAAACAACAACAACACTTGTCTCCATTGTTTACTAGCCCACTGTAAAGACATGGGGTCAGGGCTGATGTATTAAACGGAGCTGCTGGGTCTGGAAGTCATACAAGTGTAATCGAGATCATCAACAGGGAGAAAAGAAAAGAGGAAGAAGAGTATCTTCCTCATAGAGGTCAGAACTAGTCCAAACTCTTTTTTTCTTTGTTTTTCTTTTTTAATTAGATGTATTGGGGTGACATTGGCTGGTAAAATTATATAGGTGTCAAGTATCCAACTCTATAACACATCATCTATCAGGCGTGTCCTACCTTTCGGCTTCCCTGGGCCACACTGGGAGAACGTCTTGGGTCACACATAAAATACACTAATGATAGCTGATGAGCTAAAAAAAAAAAAAACAGTCACAAAAAAATCTCATGGTGATTTAAACAGTGATTTAAGAAAGTTGGCGAATTTGTGTTGGGCCACATTCAAAGCTGCCCGGGCCGCAGGTTGAACAAGCTTGAATATACCACACAGTGTGCTCCCCACCCAGAGTCAGTTCTCCTTCCGTCACCATATACGTGACCCCCTTTCCCCTCCTCCGCCACCCCTCCCACCTTGACCTCTAGTAACCACTAAACTTGTCTGTGCCTGTGAGTTTTTGTTTGTCTTGCTCATCTGTTACTTTCAGTTTTATATCTCACATATGAGTGAGCCCACATGGTCCTCGACTTTTCCTGTCTGGTTTATTTCACTTAGCATGAGAAAGACTATCCAAATTCTGAGACAACGTATCAGAAGCACCTGCTCCCGACCTGGAATTTCACCTACCACGAAAGAAGCTTTAGGTCCTCTCTAGGGCAAACATTCCAGAAATGTGAACTATGCTTCCAAGGAAGCCACACCATTGAATCGAATGTACAGAATGCTTTACGTGAGCTTCATTAATCTTATTAAATAACATCTTTGCCATTCATTGATTAGACATACAAATCATTCATTCCCCATAAAGAATTGCAAAGGAATCTAAAGTCACTCAAATCCCAGGCTTGCTGCCTGTGGTTGTCAAGGTAACAAACATCTTACAATTCCAAGCCAACAGACCTCTGCAGACTATTTGGAAGGCACCCTAGGTATTAGCCAGCCTTCTACCTCCCACTCCATGTAACAGCTTCCAGAGGCATTCTCAGGAGAGCTAATCAAGATATTAAGTTTACCCACAGACAGCCGGCGTGCCAAGGTTCTGTAGCCAGTGAGGAGAAATAAATAGGATTTTCTTTCTATTGCTTCAAGCTTAGATGTGAACTCCTTCAGAGCCCAGTAGACGTCCCCTCTGTTGCCACTGCTTGTTACAGCAGCTGTATGCAGGGCAGGAACTGAAGGAGAGACATCAGGAGTATGAGATGCAAATGCTACCCGCTCCTTTATATGAAGCACAGAGATGATTATAGACGGTATCATTTCTTAACTGCTTGCAATGGGGTCACGCACTTTGAAACATTACCTCGTGTCTCAAACATTATCCTATGCAAACTGGGGATTATCATGCTTGTTTTAAAGATGAGGAGCTTGAGGCCCAGTGTGTGGTTGAATTCTTACCAAGAACACAGGAGTATTAAGTGGATAGAACCCAAGACATCAGGCTTCAACAGTGGGGCACAGATCCACTGCGACTTCTCTCACTACCACCTTAGCACATCTTGCAACTGATCTTGCCTTTCCTAGTTCCCTATTTAGTCCACATTTACTATAAAACATGTTCTCCCCATGGCTTTAAAGATTGTATTAAAAATATTTATAAACAACTAAGCAGAAGTCTCTCTCTCTCTCTCAATATTAAATACATGCAGTTTACTACAAATAATGCAATGATGCACATAATTCATGCACAAGCTTCTGAGAAGTAAACAAATGTGCCTTGGTTCCCTCTCGCACATTATATTTTGGATTACGCAAATGGTAGTTTTATACATTGCATGCAAATGCAGACATGACTCTCTCTTCTCTGAGAAAAAAATAGAAATCATGCAACCTGCCAAAAATTGCTCTGTAGTTTAGTGACAGTCTCTGAAGAAGAAAAACAGCAGAGCCCTCAAATTTCTTCACTGCGGAAAGAGGTTCATACGGTTCCTGACAGAGGTCAATGCATTGATCAGCGCGGCTTCCAGCGAGGAGGCAGGTCTGTGCAGTGTTTACATCTCAAAAATGATCAAAACATGGTCAGTTTCACTTTACAGAAGATTTGTTTTGTTTTTGTTTATTTGTCCATTAAGCAAAAACATGTATTTCAAAAATCTTCTCAAAAAGTAATTGTTGCTCAAAAATTCCATCTGTACCTCCATCAGATACCTTGTAACTGCATTGAAGAACTTCTTATAAATATTATATAAAATCACCTCATTTGATAGATACTACATAAAAATGAAGGATTATGACTTCAATCAGTAGGAATTGAAATTTAAGAGAAATTGGAAATCTATGGGAAAAGCAGAGATAATTTCCTTTCCTAGTTCCCATTCCCTGGGAAGACTGTCATTTAGTAAATGATGGAATGCCACCATTCTGCTTTCTCTCCACAGAGGAAGTTAAGAAACAAAACGAACTCTTAGCATTATTTTACATTACTAATATCGCTGAGTCAAACACCAGTGTCTTTCCTTTTGAAATGATTATTTATTTTCACCCATCCCTTACTATCTCTTCACTAACCACCCATTCATTGATTTATTTGTTTTTAATGTTTATTAAATTTATTGGGGTGACATTGGTTGGTAAAATTATATAGGTTTCAAGTGTACAATTCTATAACAGATTGTGTATTGCACTGTGTGCTCCCCGCCCCAGAGTCAGCTCTCCTTCCATCACCATATATTTGGTCCCCTTTTCATTCATTTACTCATTCAACGAATATGTATTGAAAACCCACTGTTTTCTAGGCACTGGAAATGAAGCAGCTTACAGAACATCCATGTCCTTAGCCTTCTTGGAGTTGACACGCTAATAGAGGAAACACATGCAAAGCTCATAGATATGGAGATAGAGAAATCATTTTAAATATTAATGAGTGAGGTGAAGGCAAAGAAACTGGGTGATCTGAAAGAGAGCAAGGAAACTTAATTTGGAGATGGCAGTCAGTCTTGGAAGAGCTGATGTTTAAGCTGAGACTTGAAGAATGCCACAGAACTGGAGTTGCACAGAGACGTCGCCAAGCAGAGGGGAGGGGGCTGGCCAAGGCTAGGATGAGCGAGAGACTGGTGCATGCTCTTTGAAACGTTGGCTAGATTTCCCATGTACCTTCATGGCATTCCGAGGTCATGGTACTTTTCCTTTTCTTTTCATGTGTATGTTCTGGTTTCAAAGTTGCTAGAGGGCAAAGAACTCGGTGAGAGCCATTTTTATCACCCATCATAAACTATCGTGTATTCCAAGGTCGCCAACTTAACTGCCTCCAGGGTTTAGATCGGAGGAAGGTTGAGAAGAAATAATTATTTTATTCTTAACCCAGAGCAGGGGATATTTTGCTTTCTCTCTGAATCAATTGAGCTTCAGTGAGGAAAGCAGAAGTCGTTCTATGTATTCTGAGTATAATACAGCTGCCGGGCACCTCACACCTGTGGTCTGCCTCCAACATCTATCTCCTGTACCCTCTGGCACCTTTCCTCCTCTAACTTCTAAACCTCACCGGTGCCTCTTATTAACAGACCAGAATTTGCAATTACCTAGGGAAGTGGATTCTAGGAAGCATAGCATCCAGCATCTCTTCTGCAATGTGCTTTGCCAATTCAGCATCCATATTTACCCTTTTAACCACACACTTCCAAATAACAGCAAAACATCATCTGTCCAGCTTGCTTGATGTCACTCTCCCTTGATCAACTGAAGACCTGCCCAACCTCTTCCCAAAACATTTAGACATAAACTCCTTACTGTCCCTGTATTCATCGTTGAGTTATATTCTTTTCCTAGCACAAGCCTAAATTCCCTTGGTTATCCTGTAACTTAAAGATTAAATGTATATAGCATTAATCATGGTTAACATTGTTAACACAGCTTATAATAGGATGGGGAGGGAAAATGATTGATATATAAACATACATATACATAACAAAACAAGAAAAGTATCAATAGACACCACAATCTTCATTTCGGTAAGGAGGCATCTTTCTTCTATCTCCATCAGTGTCCAAGGTCTACATTGTAATAATAGCAGCAAATGTCTTAAGGTGACATGCAGCATAAAATGACTAATGCATTCTATTTCCTTCCCAGTTAGTCCTATGGTTGTCTACATTGTGCATAGCTAATCAAGGCCGTTTTCTCCATGAAAAAGTCCCTTAATTTATATAGTCTCCTCAAGGCTGGGATAGACTTGGAAATTGTGACTATTTAAAAACAAATAGAACAGCATAGTTTTTATTTAAAATTTGTATTTTTCTACTAAAGGAGTGCCTATAATTACAGTGAGAATAAATATTACTGAGTTTTTGAAGGAGAGAGAAGAAAGAAGGGTATTGTGCTGACAGTGAAAGGTCACAGGTGATGACACAGCACAAGGAATGAACCGTGAGACTGCAAGTTAGCGGCCAGGACAAGAGTCTTTCCTTGGGCATTTTTTTCTTGGGCACAGACTTAAATATCTGTCCTCATCTTTTGTCCTACCCCTTACCACTACTATGTACTCAAGCAGAAGAAGCCTATATTCATTCACCCTAGTGGAGTGAATATACTGTGAGCATCCTGAAAACTGCAATGAAACAGACCTCCAAGGAGGGGCATACCAAGTATTGGTCATGCTTGTAGCATCTTCAAGTTAGTCCTTTGGAAGATGGGGAAAGGCTAGGTAGAGGACATCATTTGGGGTTGACGCAGCTGGGATTTAAATATTTCTGATCTCGAAGGAGGGAAATTACTGATATGAAAGTCAAGATGCTAAGACAAGAGCTAGGTGGGCTGAGGAATCAGTGTTATAAAGCAAAGCGAAATGTGTCGGCCATGAGGTTAGATAGTAGTGTCACTTCCTGTCAGGAAAAGGATACATTTATAAGAAGTACTGAAGGAGGGCAAGATACCAAGATCTTAACACAGCCAATAAAAAGAGAACCAGATTTTAGAGATTAATGATAGAATCCAAATTTCTATAATGTGCTTTATTCATTTGTTCTCTAAGTCAATAAACAATCATGTTCCAAAAATGGCCCAGTCCCTTAGCAACGTAAAAATAGAATACAACCTGATCCTCAGGCCAGGTGGGTTGCCCTGAAGCCAAGGTGCTATTTCCTTATGTCTATGGAACATTCTGGACCCACAGTGGTGTGTTGAGAAATATTTCAATGTGGAGTCACCATTACTAAAATTGTAAAAATGAAAGAAGAAAATACAAATACTCTTGGAGAGTCCCCTTTTCCTTCAGCAGGTACCCAATATTGAGGTGAGTATAGTAACATCTAAAGCTGGAACCCAAGTTAACTTACTGCATGGAGACAAAATATGTCAATTCAGTTTCATTTAATTCCATTCCCCAGTTTTATGTATCTGCAGAAAAGTAGGATCAGTACGCAAGAAAAACAAAACAAAACAAACATAAGATGGCTACCGTTATTTACTGAAATGTTTGTATTCTCTAAATTAGGAAGTCATTTGCAGTACTTGTAGGTGACTCCTTAAATTAAACCCTGTTCATAAGGGCTCCATTTCTCTGACTTCTGTTTCAGTTGGCAGCTTAACTTTGGATGTTACTGAGCTTTAAAACTGTCTTGCAATTTTTCCTTTTGAATAAATTGGACTGTAACTTAATTTCTATTGGATAAGAGATAAGTAATTAAGTGTATTCTCTCAGTGTATAAACCACTTTGAGAGAACACTGTATAACTTTTGATAAATACACGCACAAATGCGACACATGCCCATAACTTTTAGGCTATTAAGATAACAAATTATTACTTTAGCTCTGCCAGTACTCTAATGACTCAAAAAAGTTTAAAAAAAAGTCTCAGCTGTCTAATATCTATAATGGGAAAACTTGGTTTGAACCGTATGACACTTAGACAAACAGTAGAAAATCAAAAATATAATAATAGTAATAATAAGTATATTGTAAGTGGCTAATGTTTTTATTCCCTCTCCTTGTGTTTTCATATTATTAGCTTATTTACTTTAAAGAGATTTTTAATATAGATGCTAGTTTAAAACAATATTGAACACATTTTAAAATTATTAGGAATTGAATAAAACTATGACTTGCATTAAATGTTAAATTTATTTTAAACAGCACTAACAGCACTCACATTATTTGGCAGTTTAACCCTACCCATAGTGCAAATCCATGCGGCAATTTAGCTCCTATCATTAATTCCTTATGAATTAGCTGTGACTATCTCTGTGCTCACGAAGGCTCTGATACATCTAATTAGTGCTAATAGCAAATGCCTCTAAAATGTTCAAATTGAAACACAAAATATGACAGCAGTTATTCTTATCAGGAAAATGTGCAGACTCTAAGGCATCTTCTTAAAAGAGATAAAATAGCAGTCAGCTGAAAGAAGCCAAGGAGTCTATTCATTTTTACGTGTGATTATTTTTTTTATTGTGCATACCTGTGCAAATCAGCATCTTTAAAATTCCCATAGGCTTCTAAACAAAGAGGAAAATCATGACTTTTTAACCCTGAATTGAAAAGAAAAAAATAACAGGAGTGAGGGAGGGAGAGAGGGAAAGAAGGAAGGACGAAAGAAATAGACATCTAATACCAAAAATTAAAAAGAAAACCAATAAAGATCTCTTCTTGGAAGAGGTCGGTTCATTCTTTTATTAGTTATTTCAGGAAATAACTTAGGGGGTGCCTATTGTGCTTCAGCTATTATGCCAAACGTGGGGGATACGTCGGTGTAAAGATGCGGTTTCTGCTCTCAGGAGCTCACCATGAAGTGGGGGACACAGCCAAATACGGTGTGGTAGTTGCTAAGAACGCTGCCCTGAGGGGGTCAGTGGCATATGCGGGTAATGCAGGGACATGTGCCTGGGGAATTCAGAGAAAGCCTTATGGAGCACAGGATACATAAAGCTCCTCCTGTCTCTTGTAGGAGTTGGAGTTTGTCAAAACAATAGAAAAACATTTAAAAAGCTGCTACCAGGCACATGCAAAAGCACAGAGGCAGCATGCTGAGCTAAAGAAACCACAAGGGGTTTACTATGACGTGAGTGCAGCCTCCACTGAACCAACCGTCCGTTTCTGGTTATTACCACTTGGAGGGTAGACTATTTGCTCCCTGAAGGCAGAGTGCTTCTAACCTACAACAGTGTAAATTGAGTTCAAGTGAAATGAAATCCAGACAGCCATTACGTGGGAAAGAACTCTTCGCGGCTGCATTAGTGGTACAATGGGTCCCCTGTAGATAGCCCTGGGTCCAGAGCTGGGCAAGAGGCTCAGTTGCAGGGCCACAGGAAGTGCCCATGGGTGGAGTCATAGGGGCGCCAGGCTGACTACCAGGCAATAGTCCACCTCGTGGGCAGGTACGTAGTGCAAAGCTGGGTCCTACTCATGGGCAACCGAGCAGGAGCAGGGTCTGAGCAGACTGTGAAACAGGGCGGTGCTGTTAGTTCGGTGTCTGGGGTGTCTGGCTCTGCCTTCCCAGGTGTTTAAGAGAAAAGGAAAAAACTGATGTTAGTTTGAACCACATGAAATTGCCAACGTGTGACATTGTTGGAATTACAAAAACAGCAATTTCATATGGTTAATCTGATATGGGCTAAGTGCTTACCCAGGACCTATCAGCTTCCTAAAGACTATAAATAATCAACTGATTTAATTTGAAACTTTGTAAGCACCCTACAAGATAAATCTCCGAACTACGGAGAGGAGACCCCAAGACAGAAAGGTGCTAAGAAGTAAATGGCCGTGTCTCCGGTTTCGAGAGTTTTGCCAGGGTTTCAGTCTGCACGTGAGTGGTCCAAATAGATGCAAACCACCCTGAAACCGGGTGGCACGTAGGGAGGCGATGCTGGCGTCAGGAGAGCTAGTGCACCAGGGTGCAATTCCCAAGTCCACAGAGTTCGTTCCCTCATTATTCTGCCTACCACCTGCAGCTCTTTCATCCCCCAGTGCACCCACCTTCCTTCACTCTCTCCCCACACTCATCTCCCTCTTTCCACAGGCATGCAAAAACAGGAACGCAAAGGTCAGTGTGGCCCATGTAAGGCTAGGTAGCAATTAGCTACCTTTTGGCGTCATCCCATTTAAGTTGTGGAAGAAAGTTCAGGCTTTTTTGAGTGAATGATAAAAAATTACGGAAAAGTAAGAGTAGTCGATCAAACTGTCATCTGTCTATTTGTGTAGTTATTTTGCCAGGGGCAAACGTCCAGAACGTCTGAGAAGAAAGATGCTTCTGCTAGTCTGATTATTTCCTTAGGTTTTGACTGCTATTTTTATTAGCACTAAAACCAAACTACAATACTGTTCTTTTCAAGTCACCTAATTTTAGACCCCTATTCCCAAAGGCACCATCTCCTCAGAAATATATTTGGGTCCCAAGCAGGCATCTTCCATAACTTCTTCCCACACAATATTCCTTATATTAAAGGACCGTGCTCTTTTATTGAATACCAACATTTTAAGATGATTGAATTGTTTATTTCAAAACCAAAAGCGACAATAACAACCTGATTTTCTTAATGGCCTGAAAAATAATCTCTTCCACTATTCACACAAAAAACCCAACAACAACAAAGAACCCCAATAATGCTGTATTTTACCCCTTCCTCTCCTGTCCTTGTCCCACCAGCCAAAATAATTTTTCTTTTTCTCATTCATTGGGATCCTTGGCTCTTTCTGAAAGAAAGAAGCCAGATGTGGTTCCCAGACCCAGGGAGCACCGTGATTTCTTGAGTAGGACCATTAGCCCTGCCCTTTCAGGTATCACTGTCTTCTTTTAACAAGCTATTGATTTCCCCAGGAAACTGGAGATAGAGATAAAATGCATCTAAGAAAATGAAGAACGCAGAAGAAAATAAACTGGACAGAAAAGCGGACCTAGGACAGGACTGAAATGGAAAGGAAGATAACATTTTTAGAATAACAGAGCCGTGAGGGACCTTGAGAGGTCACAGCATCCCAGGATGTCTTTTAGGCAGACAAATCTCCCATAGCAGCCTCTCCTGCCATCTATCTTGGTTCACATGCTGTTGCTGCAATGCCCTATTCTAGCCTTGATCTTAGTATGAAAAATTTGTACTCGCCCTAACCCATCAATGATTAATAACATAATGTGGGGGAGTTGCTGTTTTTTATCCACCAAGGAGAAAAAATCCTCCCTTCGTGCCTTTAATGATGAAGATAGAATTTGGCGGTATCTGATGATCCTGTCCCAATGCCAACCCTGGAGGAAGTTTCCCTCCACGTGTTTGCATGTATCTGAGCATCTAGTGTTAGGCTGA
This sequence comes from Lyroderma lyra, assembly GCA_004026885.1. Lineage (NCBI taxonomy): Eukaryota > Metazoa > Chordata > Mammalia > Chiroptera > Megadermatidae > Lyroderma > Lyroderma lyra. The sequence continues at coordinate 384,253 of PVJL010000098.1, read as the reverse complement.
TGAATCAGGCTGCAGAATTTTACCGTGATCCCTTCCTTCACGGCAGAGCCCTCTCATTCGTCAGCGCTAGCACAGAGAGATTAGTGTACGAATACTCTGATCTCCAGTCCTGTGTACTATCCACACATCATCTGGGAGCTAAGCCTGAAATCTTGCCGCATCTCTCTAATCTACGGAAGGAAATAGTATGTGGAGCCCCATCCCACGCTAGAAAATCTTCCCTCTTTCCTGATGTGAAAAGGAATCTGATCATACTTAGGAAACACCACTCTTCTGTGAGCATTTCACCATTAGCATTACAATAAAGATCTTAGTTACCTTTAAGATACTCTACAAGCTAACACCCTACAAAACAACACAGTTTCAAAGTCAGATGCTGAGATTTTCCAAAGTTTAATGTTATTTTGTTATAAGGTAACATTATAAGGTTATGATCTCATTGAGATCAATTTATCTATTTTCGCTCTATAAAATCTGTACCTCATTGTGAAAAAAGCATTTATGACAACTAACTCGCTAATGTAATTATCTCATTCAGGCAAACATTACATAGTGGAAAATAGCTTTAAATATTTATTTTAAAAATCCTTTTATTCTTTGTATTTTAGCCTTCAAGTATAATTTGGAAGCATTATCCCTATTTAGTATGTCATATCATCTGGAAAAATTCATCATGCAGTGTTTAAATCACTATGAACTCCAACATAATACATATTAACCAGGTTTAGAATTCCACAAAACACACTAATACTAGATGCAAGAAAATTCAAGGAAAATGCATGAACGTACAGCTGGATTAATATTTCCACCTTGGGGCTTTTTAGTGTCTTATACATAACGAGTATGAATTACCTAAATCCCTCAACAGAAATACGACCATATAACGGTACACTTGTCAGGCATTATCCTTCGTGCAATTCTCATCATCATCTAATTAAGATGCTTTCCATTCATATCAATAACATACTTTTGTAATTAACGTATTGCACCACGAAAAACTTCATATCCCATTATACTTGTAACTCACAAGCTATTAGAAGACTTGATGTGGAGGAGTTCCCAAGTTTATTTACTCCACACACCTTTGTCTTTCAGAAACTGGAATTCGGATGAGTTTTCCTTTAAATTCTTGCAACATGTGAGGACATCAAGGTTCCCCAGGCCCTTTCTATTTACACTGGACACACTCTCTCTGGCACAGAATATGAGCTGAGTTTTCCTTGTGAAGGTTTATGAGATTTCCTCTACAACAGGGAGCATTCAAGATGTGAAAAATAATCTCCATTTTATACCCAGACAATGACACAGTTTAAGTGGCATTCTCAAGGGAGTCGTGTCTCAGATTGTGGGTTTATTTACGGTATGTAATTCCTTAACCAATGGTCATCCTGCTACGAGCACACTGCCAATGAGAGCCTTTTACCATAGCGAAGGGTATTTGCTTATTTACACAGAGGTCCGGTTAATGAGGTTAGGCCCCATCACCTGCTTCTATTCTTCTGGGCGTGTTTCTCCGCTGAAGACACCACACAGACAACAGGGTAGTGGTACCACAGTGCATTTAGTAAGGTAAAAGTGTTTTTTCTAATTTTTCCCTGTCTTTATTGTCTTTTTCTCTTTCCCAGAAAAACAAGAACAAAAACAAACCACTATTCCAAAGTTCCTAGCTATATCTATGCTGAGAAGTACCATTTATGAGCTACTTTGAAGCAGATGTCCTTTGTTTTTATGAGAATTATCTAATTGGCCTTTCTAATGATGAAACTAACATGCTTGTAGGAACCACTGTTTTGAGTGAAGATATAAGGAAACATTTTGTCGTTGGGTTACTTCTGTTTTAGGGCCTTGGGATAAGTTGTCGAGGTGCAGTAATCAGTTTGAAGGAGAAAGAGAAAGGTCCATTTTTCCTTATGCAGTGAGACTGTCTCTGGTGATGTGAGAGAATGTCTAAGGAAAACTGGTGTGGTGAAGCAGGTCCTCATCATGAAACAAGTAAAGACGTATATTTTTATTTCAATATGTAGCAGAAATTGACCAAATAAAACTAGAACTGTGGACATGAAAGTAGAACAAAAAAAATGCATTTATTGGATCCCACTCTAATGGAGGTTAGTGGACAACAGCAACTATAATAGCCTTATAAGAGATGTCTCTTGCTTCTCCTCTTCCCTAAATGTTGAACAGCATCGTTACTGTGGCTTGTTAATTTCCCCAGGAAAAAGGTAACAGCATCAAACTGTGCAAAGATGAAATTAGCAGCAGTGGCAGTGGCTGCTGTCTCTCCGTTAGACAGTAGTGAAGGACTGTCCTTTGCACCTGTTAGGCTGTGAAGAACTCTAGATTAGAGTTAACAGGAGGACCCTTGCACTCAAGAGTCATCGGAATTCCTGAACCAGCCCAATGCAGTGATGAAGATTGGCCTTGGAGCATGACCGGGCTGTGGAGGACTAGTCATGGTGGCTGAGAGAGCAAAAGCTACATCTGGGGGCCAGACAAGGTTTGTGGCTGCATCAGGCTCCAGTGGCAGCACCTTGTTTCAGTAGCTTGTCACCAGCGCTCAGCTGGTGGTGGTTGAGTCTTTCAGTCTTCAGTGTGCAGGTTTAAGTTTGGCAACAGTGGGACAAGCATTCAGTCCGGTTGCTTTTGGCAAATAATAATAATGGTAATGGTAATAAATGATAATAATATAAGGAAGGAAGGGAAGGAGGGAGGTAGGAGGACAGGAAAAAGTGTTGGCCCCTTTGAGACATTGATGACAGTAGAGATTCCAGAAAAGACAAAAAGATTTTTCCTGGACTGGCAGGACCATCACACACAGTTGGGCAGGTTTGACAGATGGGAAGCGTCCCCCTCAGATTGTGCACTGTATCAGCCTAATTCCAGGCTGGTGATGTTGACCATGTTGGTGACCATCTAGTCTGCAGAAAGACAATGCTGAGTGTTCTACATGTGAACAGGGATTCACATGTTTTGATTCAGATTTCCTATGTGCTTCTCAGAGCCTCTGCCTTAGCCTAAGTTCCCAAAGAAAAGGGGAAACCTCAACATCCAGCCAGATGACCTGTCACGCTGACCTAGAGGAGAGACTTGATGAGTCGTGTAACAAACGTAACGGCTCTTGTTCTGCTGTTACAAAGGGAACGTTCCTAGGAACTGTTCGGTCTACTCAGATTTTCTTGTATGTAATTCTTTAACCATGGACATCCTACTGTGAGCATATTGCCACTAAGAGTCTTTTATCATAGTGAGTGGCGTTTGGGTATTTACACAGCGGTCCCGTTGATAAGATTGGCTCTGTGCTGGGTGCTTGTCACTCTAGACCACAAGGTCATTGTGGATATACTACAGTTTTACAAATGAAACCATGTTCATTTCTATATTTATATTAGCTATCCACCTTTTCATATGCGTTTTTAAATATTTTATTTGTTATAGATAATGTTATTCGGAAAATGTTCACTGTACTGATGGATGAAGAAAAAACCTTGCTGATTCAGCTATATTCTCAACACTCCTCCTCTGGCCTGTGACTGCTAATTGGAAGGGGACAGACAGATGGGTGAGCGAGTGCCTTGTATTTCACTGCATGAATCTCTTGCCATTTTTCACATCTTCCTCCTCCCCTCCGCTCCAGCTCTGCAAAATTCCTCATCAATATTTCCACTACTAATAAATATTCATCTGTACAAATTAATATTAAAATAGAATGTGATAAGACATGCAGACAAGCAGAAACACATTAAAATCCTTGCCCATTCTCTCTGAGGAAATAATTACCTTAAGGCTAAAATATTTGGATGCGAAGCTTTCTGCCTCCCAATTTCATTTTACTACCTTTGGTTCACTTTGGTTAACTAAGTAATTGGAAAATAAACAAACAAACATTGCCAGCACCCGATATGTTTCCTAGGGCCTGTCTGATCAGAATTTGTACAAATGGAGACATTAAAAAGAGAAATGCTAGCTCTAGCTCTTGAAATCTGAGCTCGCTGGAGAGCATCGAGCAGCTTGTTTACTGCAGGTGCCACAAAGACACCAGAGCCGGAAGTGATCAGAAGCCTCCAAGCTCTACTTCTCCAAGTTTGTTTCTAGCAGTGTTTATAAACTAAATTCTCAAAAGGTTTCTCAAGGCAAAACATCCAGACATGTTAGATGAAATATAACAAATAGCCTTCTTAATGCATAACAGAACTCACTAGAAAATAAGGATCATGATCCCCAGGCACCAGAATTCAAAAGACAGAGAAGAATGTGAATGGGAGGCCATGGAGGCCCTAGGGGAGTCTGTCAATCTCAGTAACCAAGAGCTTTAAGTTGAGTGTCTGTGCCCAGAACAGCACACATGACCTTCAGCCTAAGTAAGATGATGTGAGAGAACAGAGGCTACTTCAGAAGGGCAGGCCGTGAGTGACACTTCGCTCTTATCCAAAGGACTAGAAACCATCCATGAGAAAAGGGGACAGTTGACAGGGAAACTTGTCTATCTTTGCCTGCAATCTACTTAGAACAATGAAAATCCATACCCAGAAAGTCAATATTTGAGACGTTCCTTGATACAAATTTGGCTTAAATATTTCTGGAAACATTAGGAAGGAATGCAGGTTAGTCTTTGGTTGGCAGTGTCTTGGAGGCAACTGGCAGTAACGAAAATTATGTCTGGAAAGCCCATCCTCATTTCAGGCCTTGCTGGGTTCCCACTGATAAATCTTCAGCATGTATGAACTCACAATAAAACAAACACATGAGATAACAGACCACCTCAAGTAGGATCAGCAGAAAAATAAAGAGCACAATTACATCTCAAGGAAATTCAGAAAAAAATAACCATCAAATAGAGCATAAAAACTACATATATTTAAAATGTTGGGTAATCATACACTACTAAAACTTCTTGCAAATAGAATAAAATTTTAAAAATGAAAATTAGGCTGATAGGGAAAAAATTAAATGGATATTATAGAGATAAAATATGAAAATGCCATTAAAATCGACTACACATATTAGATGGAATTAAAGAGATAAATAGAGAATTGCAACATACAAAGAAGAAATTCAAACCCTGTCTCAGAGAGATAAAAAGATGGAAAATAGGATAGAGGCATGAAGGTAGCAGACGACCTAGCATACAAGGGCCGTCTGGAGAAACTCCAGCCACGTAATATGGAAACTAGAGGCATTTATGGCTGTATATTTTCCAGATGGCCTCATAGAGCTCATTTGAGTTAAAGTTGAATGAAAAGCATAGGGAGAGAAAAGATAGCCAGTAACTTTCCACAACTGAGGAGACAAATAGATATCCCCAGATTCAGCTAGAACAGCAAACTCCAAATGGAGTCACTACATGTAGACATGTTGGAATGAAACTGTAGAGCATGAAAAACAAAGAGATTTTAAAAGTCACCAAAGAGAAAACATAGATTACCTGTAAAATAATACCTCAACACAATAAAGAGGGGTTTCCGTAACGTAGATAAACGTCGATTGGAGTGTGCTTTTCTGTGTTGAGCTTGAGATAATCACCTCAGATAGACAATAAAATTCCCTAGTACTTTGTATTTGATCTTCCCACATGATAAAGTGGTAATATGCCCTATTTATGGATGAAAAGTCATGCCTAGGTGCCTGCCTAGGCACCAGAGCCATTTTCTCTTGAATCGTCCTTGATGTAGATGCTAGTGGCTCATTTGAGTGCTATTGCGTAGGTTTAAAGGACAGATGCGCTACACCTCATGGGTAGTGATGTGTGTTCCAGCAATTTCCATCACCTTTGCTTTCTCCATTTCTCTGTCAGAGGCCTCCCACCGCTAAGCCACACCAAGAGGTACTCTTACAAAAATATGTTTTGTCCTTTATGTTTATATGCGAATGCTTCTCAAAGGGTAAATGGAATGGTAGGTTTAAATGAGATAATTAGCATAAAACACCTAGTACAGAACCGAAATATTACACCATATCTTGCCGTGTATAATGTGTACTTATTTGCCCAAAATTATGAGGGTAAATAAGAGTGTGTTATATATGGGTAGTACTAATTCTTACCTATGTAAATGTTTTTAATTCTTTTATTTATGCTTATGAGTTAAAAGTGTATAACTCTCAAAATCAATAGCAATACCCGTATGCAAAATAAAGCCCTGGAATACAAAAATTGTGTTTTTGTAATATAAAATAATTTTATACCTAAAATTTCTTGTACCTTGTATCTGTTCTTGTGTTTTGTAATTACGTTACATAAAATTTCTTCTCCCAGAATATGTTAAAAAAAATAAATGCTAAAATCCCTTTATAATACAAAAAAAAAAATAAGTATCTAAATATAAGCAAATGAAATTTTGAATTAAAAAGTTAAAACCAAATATATTTTTCTCTGAAAGTTTGGACCAAAAATGTCGGTGCACACTATAACCCTGGAGCACATTCTACACAGCAAAATAAGGTAAATGCCTTAAGCGGATAGGCCCCTGAAACATGACTATTCAGACTAAAAGACCAAAACAATGCAAGTATACAAAGGAAAAGAATACAAGCAACAAGTTCAGGTGGAAAGAATAGAAAAAGAAAATGAATTTGAGCTCTTGAGAAAAGTGACTGCATTTTTTTCTTTCAACAATGGTTGAAACATCCACTGTTCTCAAGGTAAGTGTCAAACTCTTTATTTCTGAGTCAGGAACTTTGATGCTTTTCTCTCTGCTTTCCCTTCTGGATACAACTCATGTCAGCCCTCTTCTTCCATCCTACATCTGGTCAAGCTGAAATATTTGCTTTTCCAGAAAGAGCAAAGTTCTCTCTGCATATCCAAGTATAGTTCCTTTTGCCTGAAAGATATTCCTTCCCATACTCTATCACCTACCTACTTTTTATCTACACTTCTGTTCTCAATTTAGATGTCACCACTTCCTGCAAGCCTCTCCTAAGTATCCACCTCGGACTAAACATCTTTTCCTGTGTAGTATCTTTACAATCCCACACAAACTCCTATTATTAACATTTTTGCAGGTTTGCCATATTTTGTTCCTATGTCTATATCCCTCACTAGATTTTAAAATTCTACAGGGCAGGAATTATAGTTACATTAAAATACTGCTATAGCTAAATAACTATAGTACATATTTTAGCAAGTAGTAATGAGTTATTAATATCTGAATATAGTATATTTGTGATGACTTTCACTAAAGATGAATATAATTCAAAATTAATACCTAATAATAATCCACCAATCTAACACTGTCAACCACATGTGTTTTAAAGACACCCATTATCCTTTCCATGAGGTAGTTAGAATTGTTATTCCCATTTTATGGATCATAGCACTGAAGCACAGAGAAGGAAAGTAGGTATATAAGACACATATCTAGTGAAGTCAAGATTTGAACTGAGATCCCTCTGTCAACAGAATCCATGTTCTTAGGCTCCCTTTCAGTTGCCTTTCTTCTTTCCCACTTTTCTTCAACTGTCTTCTTTCTTAGGCCATTCAAAGATCACATATTTGGAAAATCAAGTGCAGAGCAATTCTATCAATCTCCTGCAGAAAGTCTCTTTTACGTGGGTAAACAAAAGTGACAGCAGAGTCGTCAACTCAGCATTGATCAGCGGTGCAAATGCCTTGCTGTATGGCCGAAGCCATGTCATTTAGGAGGCACTGAACAGAGTTTGTTTCGATGTTGTATTTGTTGTCAGTGTTTCTTCATTGTTTGTTTCCTTTCCTTCGCCGGAAGGCGTGTAAGGTGAACTCTTACTACAGATAAGAGATAAATTCCCAGGCATATAAAAAGTTTTCTGGTTTTCTGTTTGTTTTAATAAAAAACTAATTAAAAAAGAAAAACCCAAAGGAGTTGAAATACTAAAGGGAAATGGAAGACTTTCTATTTGTCTTTACTTTGGGGAATAGTTTGAGGGCCCCATTAAAGGGGAAAAAATCTATAAAAGGCTTTGTGGGTAGACAACCTCTGGAACTCTAAGGACCTTGATACATGGTAGAGAATCACTGTGGAATTCCAATCTCCCAACCACTTTGAGTATGGCACCGACTATCACCCATGCCCACGGAACCCAGGAAAGTTTTCCTGGAACCTCAGAAAGGATTAAGCAGCTCTTGAAGCCCCGTAATTGCTCAACACAGTGGACCATGCCACCTCATTATCCACTGAAGCTTATTGAAGTTACATATGCAATAGGAGCAGGTTGCAGGATGAATCAAATAAAATTGTCCTTGGAGAGATCATACATATGTATTAACCAAGACTTTAAAAAAGACTTTGATAATAGCAAACCACCAGGTTGAATTGTAGATGAATTCATGTGTAGAAAGAATTCAGTCCTTTTTATCATCATTCACAAGGCAAGATTAAAACTGGAGCAAAACCAAGTAATCTCAGCAGTTAATTACTTTATCCTCACTGGAACACGTTATTTTCTTCATTTAATATGCATTTATGTTTCACGATGATGCAATATTTTAAAAGGTTGTATAAAGGTAAAGGTTGTAAAAGGTTGATGCAAAAAATAAAAGTTATACCTATTATTTAATAGCATTACTATTCATAAAAAACGAAAACAATGCAACTAAACAAAAACCTTGCATCTAAATTACAAAGCCAAAGAATGAAAACAATAAGTTTAGGTGGAGAGAATAGGAAAATAGATTCAAACTCCTGAGAATAGTGATTCTATTTTCTTCATATCTACTCTAAGTTCAGCAACACACACAGTAGATGCTCAATTAATACTGATTGGACTGAATTGTTTGTGGAACAAACTAGATATCATAAGAAAAAGAGGGTAGGTAACCCCAAAAGACACTGTAAGTTGTTTGTAGGAGGAGTCCATAAATTAAGAGAGTATGGGCCAAATCATGCCTACCACTTCTGTATGTAAGTAAAATTTTATTGAAACATAGAGGAACATAGCCAAGCACATTTATGTACAGTATATACCTGTTTTCACACTACCCTTAAGTCTGTCATCTGATTTCTGAACAGAAACTTTGCAGGCCAGAAGGAATTGGCATGAAATATTCAAAGCGATGAAAAGCAGAGACCTACAACCAAGATTATTCTACCCAACAAAGCTATCATTTAGAATCAGAGGACAGATAAAGAGCTTCCCAGACAAGAAAAAAACTAAAAGAGTTCATCACCACAAAACCAGTATTACAAGAAATCTTAGAAAGACTTCTTCAAGAAGAAGAAAAGAAATCAAAAGTATGAATAACAAAATGTCAATAACTATGTACCTATCAACAATTACCTTACATGTAAATGAATTAAATGTTCCAATTAAAAGACACAAGGTGGCTAAATGGATAAGAAAACAAGACCCTTCCTATGCCTTCTATAAGGGACTCACTTCAGATCAGAAGACACACAGAGACTGAAAGGAAAGGGATGGAAAAAGATATTTCACGAAAATGAAAACAAAAAAAAGTTTTTTAAAACTGGGGTAGCAATATTTATACCAGACATAATAGACTTTAAAACAAAGGATATATACTTTGTGGGGTTATCACTAGGTGAGGTATATAAATGTCTAATCGCTATGTTGCTTTGTACATCTGCAACTAAAAAAAGAACAAATAGTAAAACAAGCAAGTTGTTTTTAATGAATATATTTCTTCTTCTGAATTCCTCAAAATGCTAGTGATATTCTAAATAAAGCACTGTCTCAGGGGAAAAAAAAAAAGAAGCTACAACAAGAGACAAAGAAGGACCCAATTATCCCACTTCTGGGTATCTACATGAAGAAACTCAGAACACAACTTCGAAGGGTTGTGCCTGGATTGTCTTCACTGGACTTGGGTTAACTATCATGTGAAGTCGACTTCTGCCTGCCAGAAGTGTGATAGTTCCTTCTGTTTATACCCTGTGTCTTATTCCACTGCTGCTTAGAACAGAAGCAAATGTTAATCAAGTCTCCCTCCAAGCCCAGAAGAGAACAGCTAACCTTCAGGTAACGATCTTTACTGCTAAACAACAAATTCAAACACTCAGATCTTCTCTCCCCAGACACGTACATTCATACTGCACCTTGCTGAACTCAGGTCCAAAGGGATATGCAGGCGTAAGAGGAAGTAACTCGTTCCCTCTGTTCGCAGCACACTCATCCTTGATCTCCTCCTGAACTTGTGTTCTGATGTACATGTTTCTCTTCCGTTCATGGTGAAAACAAGAGAAACTTGCTCTCAACTCTCCTCCCACTGACACTGCAAAGTAAGTTTATTTTGGTAGAAAATATTTTGCACAGGGCGCCGTGCTCCTCAATTAAGCTTATTTGAGAGGTGTCTCAAAAACCACCTCTCCATTCAGATGAAGAAAGAACACGGAGCCAGTGCTCTCTGAGCTAGCATCTCCACTCTCCCCAGTGACCCTTCATAACAAAACTGTTTGTGACATCAAACATACGTCCGTTTCCTCAGTTTAGAAAAGGGAGCATAACAAGATTGGGGAATAAGAGGGTGGGCGCTGGCTCCCTCGCTTTCTACCTGTCTGATTTTAGGCAGGTACCTAAATACGAGGATTGTCCAGAGAGGACCCAGCCACGTAACTGTTCTTGTCATATTGACAATGGCTGGATTTGTTTTCTCGGTAGCCCTCCCATTCTGTCTTCTCAACTCTAAAATTAGGATTTAAAAAACAGTACGTACTGCATAGGCTTATAAGGATTAGATAAGGTGATATTATGTGACACTTTTAGAAGGCGGCCTTATACTCGATGACGTTGGCTCTTAGGGTTGTTATTTTGGCGTTAGCCTTTGATTCCTTTGATTCTGTGAAATAGGACTCCTATGGGCTGAACTGTGTTCCTTCAAATTTATATGTTGAAGTCCCAATCCGCGGAGACGAGACCTTTAAAGAGGTAGTTACAGTTAAATGAGGTCATGAGGGTGGGGCCCTAATAAAACATGACTGGCATCCTCATAAGAAGAGGAAGAGACAGAAAAGGCAGGAGAGGACAGCAAGAAGACAGCCATCTGCCACACAAGGGATGTAGCCCCAGGGGAAACCAAACCTGCTGGCACTGTGACCTTGCAACTTCCAGCCTCCAGAACCGTGAGAAAATAAATGGTGTTATTTAAGCCAACTGGTCTAGCAGTTGCAGCAAACTAAAACAAGAACATAGTTCTTCATTGATTTCTACCCTCTTGTACTTTGCAAAAATATCAATTCTCCCTTCATGTTCTTATAGTCTAATAGAAAGGGATAAAAAGAAAAAAAAAAGGCATTATGGGCGGGTGAAATATTTAGGTATTTTAGCCTTTTAAGAAAAACATCATGACGAAGCAAGAAAACCCAGGGCCTAGATACTGAACAATCCATGGAAAGCACAGAGCTAATTTAATACCTCGTTGGAATAGTTATTTCGTTAACTATAATCTTTCGCAATTTAATAACCACAACAACCTTTACCAATTTGTATTTGACCATCTCTATTTTCCGTCCTGTTTCTACCACTTCTTAGATGTGTTTCTCTAAATATTTGAGAACTTTCTGAGAGATGTTTTAATGCAATTGGTCTTTTGAGAAAAAATTCTGAAGCCTTATACACCTAAGGTAATTTTTAGTACACCCTCATGTTGTAGCAGGCTATACCCTTCTATGTTAAAATCCCTGCCCTTTACTATTTTAAAAATACTTGATTGTCACCGAACAACAGTACGAACATACTTAACGTCACTGAAAAGTTGCGGCTGCTTCTGGTGTGAAAGCGGGGTAACAGTTTTACCCATGCCATAAGGAGGAAAGGTAGGAGCAGAATTTTAACCATTTTTTCTTCCACCTGTTTCCACTATTACCCGAGTGGCTTTCTTCCCAAGCCACACCCACATACCCCTCCCCAACACCCTCCAACTCAAGGTGGTCTCAGTCGCTCCCGCAGTGTTCCGTTTTGGAGTTGGTCCCCAAAATGCGAAGGGTGCTATCTCACTTCCACCCTCTTTGCAGGTGGATTTCCATCCGGGGGAGTGCCGCTAGTCAGGAGTCTTGCTTGTTAACTCCCTTGGCAAGAATCAAAATTTGCATATACTTACTCTACATTTAACAATAACTACATAAACCTGAAAATATGCACTGGTTCATGCCTTGCATACATGATCATGCAAATACACCGCTAGATCCAAATGTGTCTCTGCCTTCTATTACAGAAATGGTATGCTAAATCCAGTGTATATGTGCTAGTATCTCATTCTTTCTACATAAACATTTTTTATTAACCAGGGAGACCTTCTAGGCTTTTCCTCCCCAAAGCAAGAAAATGAAACCCCAATATAATAATAAACAATTACAGCTACACGGAACTGTACAGATTCACAGAGAAATGAGTAACCGCGTTCAAGAGGCACAACTCTCCCTCCTTGTAAAAATGATGAGGAAATGGCTATTTGCATATTGCAAGTAAATGAAGAGATGTAAAATTGTAATGAGTAAAAACAGCATGAGATGAACCAGGAATCCATAGGGACTTTAAATCCCTGTTTTAAAGTGAAAACTGTCAGCCTATGCAAATTCCAGCGATTTAAAGATATTCTAGAGATCGTTCTTCACTGGCATGGTACATTTATTTTATAGAATCAAATAATGCAGAGTATGTATAGAGTACACGACTATAAAAGGTAATAATAACAATTAATTTGAGCAGGTTTTATAGCTCAGTCAAGCAAACTATAACAGGCTAATCTTCAAACTTTTAATATTTTGGAAGTTATTTGATGCAACTTATAGATGAAACTCTTGCTTATCTTATCCCATTACGGAAGATTAATTATTTTTAATTAATTTATTTTCTCTTTATTAACCTTACTAGGAGAACCTATATTTGGTAAAATGAAATATTTCCAATCATTTTAGGTCCGTACCTGAAACAAACTGTTGTTCGGTTTTGCAATCCAACCACCGCAACATTCTATTTTGAGTGTAGAACACTTATAAGACTGTCCACATCCCTCCTCATTTACAAAGAGAGATTACACAGTTTAAAATAGAAAAATCTCATCTTGCTCTTTTATAGCCAGAAGGAGGAAGGAAAATGAGTAAAAATTACAAGCTCTAGACCATTTATTCTTACATTAATGAGACAGATTTATAAAAAGATCCTTCCAAAAGTATGGGTTGTAGTTTCTAGGGCTGCCATAACAAATGACCACAAACTAGGTTTAAAACAACAGAAACGTATTCTCTCACAGTTCTGGTGGTCAGAAGCCTGAAGTCAAGCTGCAGGCAAGGTCAAGTTCCCTCCAAAGGCTCTAGAGGAGGATCTTTTTCATTTTTTTTTTTTTTAACATGTCCAACTTGCGGTATTCCTTGGCTCACAGCAAGCAGCACAACTCCCTCGGTCTTCGCACAGTTTTCTTCATGTTGTATCTCTTCTGGTCCTCTCCCTCAAAGGACTGAGTCACTGGGTCAGCACCCACCCTCACCTAGTGTGATCTCATTTCAACTAATTGCATTTACAAAGACAGCATTTCCACATAAAGTCACAAGTACCAGTGGTGAGAACTTGAACCTTTTTTTTTTTTTTGGCTTAAGCAAACCGGATACATATTATCTAATAGAACATCGGTTCCCAAGTGGTCGTACACATACTCCAGGGAGTATGTGCTGGGCTGTTCAGGGGTACACAAAGAATAATCAGTAATGGCAAAAAAACAAGTGAGAAAATGCAAAACAATAAATGTTAAGTTTGAATCACCATTAATGGAGACACTCAAAATTAGATCACATTAGTGAGGGCGTGGCCATGAACCCTTCCCCCAACAGCTCTCCTACCAGTCAGGACACACAGTTTGGGGACATTTCTAGAATGTCCCCAAACCTATAAATACATCCGTAGCCAGACTGTTTGATCAGTTTAGTTACTGACTGTGTAAAAGTGTGTTGTTTTTAATTATGATTCTTTTCAAGTAGTTTTATTTAAAGTTTAAATACTTGATCATCATCAATATTTAACTGTTATGAATATTATAAAATTAAATCTGTGGTTTGTTCTTTGAGTGTGGTGAGTTTTCTTTTCTAATGTATTATCTCATTCCTATTTTTCATTAAGATAGGTACTGAACAAAAGCATCAGCATTTAAAAACAGATGTGAAAGTTGTACACTTAGCGAAAATGGGCAGTATTATCATCCTTCTTTGCTCTACCAGTTTTATTAAAACAATCAATAGGAGAGCCAGGTCTTTGGAGAGCTGATGGGAAGGACAATTACCATGTGTTTAAATCGATGATGGTAGATGGTAGGTGAGTGACAGATGATAGGTAAGTAGATAGTGAGAGATAGAGAGACAAAGACAGAAAGAAAAAGACACAGAGAGAGAGAGAAAGAGAGAGAGAGAGAGAGAAATGTTCGACCTCTCAAAATCTAGAGAGTGCTTCAATTTTCTAAGTCTTGCCCAAGGTTATTCACTGGAGATTCAAACCCAAGTCCGTCTTTTTCCAGAGCCTACACTTCACTCACCCCACTGAAGAACCAAGAGAAGGCTACTGGACACTCATCCCAGGTCTGGGATTCTACCTTCGGTCCCTGCCTCTATGGTTGCTAAATGCAGCAGAGATCTTTGTGGATGTCTTATTCATGAGAGTTAGACTCCAGCACTCATTTCCCCTAAATAATACGTAACCTGTGATCTGTGAATACCTAACCCCTTTCTGGATTTTCCCCTAAGCTTCTGTTTCACCGTCTTTACTATGGATTAGCTCGCAGCTTTCTTCCAAAACAACATGATTGAAGTTGCACGGTGAAGGAAACTGCGAACTCATCAGGGTATGGGGGAGGTACAGAGGGGGCGAAAATTTTCTGCCGACATTATAAGGACCCTTTGAAAATCCTGGACTATTAACTAAAGAATGAGATTAGACTCATGTCAAACTTCAAAGCTCCTTCCTAACCATCTATTTTAAAAGGCTTTTCTCTGGAAATAAAATAGTTTCCCTTTTCTTCATAGCACAGTGAGAAATATATTTCTGTTCATTTACACTTTCTTTCCCCCTTTGGGATAAAATTCTTTGAGTTTATACGAAAGGAGTTCTTCTCCTGACCTTTCTTGTCAAAGACTCTTCAAGGTAACAAACAAAAATACACGTAAACATTTTTCCAATTTGGGATGAGCAGTCAATAAACAGAAAATGCTAATCATACTAATTTCTTCTCACTGGCAAAGTGATGCATAAATAATATATTAACATGCAAGACCCAACAGGGTCAGGCTCTTCAAACACTGTCATTGATTTCTTCCTCCCCACCCGACCCCACACTCTTCTTCTCATTCAACTGGTGCTATGTAAACTTTCTTTTCCATCATATTGTAAAACTTTGTTCCCTTGAGCATCTCTGTGAGGCTCTGCTCTTAAAACATTAATTAATGGAAGGTGAAGTATTTGACTAATCAGCAGAGGAGTCTGTAGGGCTCTAATGTTGAATGACAAATGTCAATATCTGCTTTAGGTCTGCAGGATCAACTAGCCAATAAGGAAGAACGGATCTATCATCTTGTCACCAATTCCCCAACATCCCAGAAGCCTGCCAATTAAAAGAAAAGTTGTAATTACAATACATCACTCAGTGGTGAATGTAGGAACATGATAAATAGGAACCTTTTTCTTCCTCTCTGTTGAGTATTTGATGTCTTTTTTGAAAATCTATTCCCTTTTTCAGGTTGATGCAGAACTCAGACCCAAAATGAGAAGGACATCACCTTAAGATATGTCTTCCTCTGTTCTTTTTCCTAAATTAACATTTGATTGACACGGTATAAATTCTTGTAGACTTTTGAAAAGTGACAGACATGGTTAACACAGTAACTTGTGTTGCTGAGAATGGGCCCATTTAATGGCTCTTTTTCTCAGCAAAGGCAAAATTTGAAATTTTCTTTGGTGAATATTCACTAAAATTGGAAGTTGATACAGCATATGAGTACAAATCCCTTAGCACCCCTCACTCCCTAGTAAGGAGTTACCTAGTGTCACATAAACCTCTCTGGTCACATTTCCTGCCTTGCGCATGCTCACTTCCTTTTCTCCAGCTACTCTAAACCCATTGGCAATTCTCCATGTGTGCCAAATGGGGCTCTGGGCACATTGTTCTCTTTATCTGGAAGGCTCTTCTGACCTTCGGTCCATGCAGCTCACTTCTACAAGCTCTTCCTGACTTGAATCAAGTACAGTAGCCTCTCAGTTTACCGGCACCCATGGAGATTGGTAGATGCCGGATAAATGACTGCTGGTTGCTTGAGAGTACCAGTTGCTTGAGTTCGGGTTAACAGAGAGTCTACTGTACCATCTCCCTTGGACACATCCTGCTATCCACTCAGAGGCCAAGTTCAAGACTCTTTTCTGGGTTTCTTCTCTGAGCTTCTATAGCACTTGGTTCATGCTGCTATTCAAACCTGAATCATTTTCTTATGTTTCCCATTTAAAGTGGTGAGCTCCTCGAAGAGAAGAACTATCTCACATTTACTTAATGCCCCATTATCAGCATAGTGGCCGGTACCCAGTTGGTGCTCAGATTTGTTAACGCATCAGATGGCTCTTATAACTCCTAAGCTTAAATATCTCAGCAGACACCCATTACCTTAGAATCAAACCCAGGTCACTACCCTGACTTAGGAAGTCCTAGGCAAACTGGCCTCTGATCTCATCTCCACCACTTCATTGAGCTATCCTTTCCCTCCCTCGCTGTCACTTACTTCCAACTGGGCTTCCTGCACTTCCTCTTCTGCGACAAGTTCCTCCTTGACTAGGGGCCTTTGGGTATGGCAATGCCTATGCTTGAAATACTCTTCATTACTCTTCCTCTAGCCAACTCATCTCTGAATATTCATCGTAACAGCCATTTCTTGAGGGAACATTTCCCAAATGTATCTCCCCAAAACCAAATTATGCACTGATGGCATAATCCCACGACCTTCTTCAAATTCTTATGACACATACGAGGGCTGTCTGGAAAAAATCCAGCCATAAATGCCTCTATTTTTCACAGTACGTGGCTGGATACTTTCCGGACAGCCCTCACACATCATTGGAATGTGGATGCAGTCCTCTCTAGACTGTAAGATCTATGAAAGAAGGGATCACATTTCTTTTACTTGTATTTACACCTATGACATCTGAGAGGCAACAGTATGTATCTGCAGGCTGTTTGAACAAATAAATCTTAAATATATAAACCAGAATAAAGACTATAAACCTGCCATAGTACTATTTTAAAAATTAAGGTTTTAAAGTAAAATTCATGAAATATGTTTCTAAAAAAGCTCTATTCTTTACTTTGCATTCCTTTTACAGTGAGCGGATCAACAAGCTTTACAACGAGAGTGGCTTCACTTTGAAAGCCAGGTGCCTCTGTTTTCTTGGCCTGGCCAGGGTCCAGAAACCTGAGGCTGTCATCAAATTACACTGCAAATGTGTCTAACTGTTTCTCCTTAATGCCCCTCCAACCCCAATAACTGCTTTTGCATCTGTAATGTCCTTGACAGGTGTTAGCGCCACACTCCTTTCCTGCTCAGCCAGGTGAGGAATAAACATAGTCACCTCACGAATTCCGACACATTCAGGAGGCAAAAATACTGGCATTTGCAAACCAAAGTCTGCCTAAGTTTCCATATCCCGACGTCTAATTAGATAGAATTTCAGAGTCTGCTGTCTTAATTCTGTGTAGTTAAGAGGATATAAAATAATCTCTTAAAAAGGAAGAGTGACTAGATCAATGAATTTGGTGTTTTGCCTGTGTGCCACCAATTTCCATGGCTGACGTCTCTGTCATAACACCCAAGAGGGGAAAGTGGAAACCAACGGCACCTGCTGAAATGTCTGAGAGGCCTGAAATGGCAAATTGTGCTGTGCTTGTGTCACGCTCTTTCCAACCAACTGCTATCGCGGCTGCTCACCAACTCCACTGTGTGCTTCCCCTATTACTGGGTGGAGCTGTTGTGTGGTACACAAGGTGGTGCTAGCCTCCGAAAGGCATCACGGGTGGCTGGAGTCTCTAAGGCAATCAGATAAAACATTGATGATATTTTGGCTTAAAGAATAATGCATCCCCAGTGACCCAGCCTGCAGGAATGAGTGGAACTAATGAACTTATTTATTTATTTGCCTTGTGTCTGAACAAGAACCTTCTCACGGAATTAAAATTCAACAGACAGAAATGCGAGTTGAGAGCTGCATGCTAGGTATCATTTTTAATCTTTTATCCAATTTGCACAGATGAACAGGACAACATTAAAGCCCTGCTCATCACTTCCTCAAGGAGTTGCATTACTTTTAAAGTGAATTCTCACTAAAGTATTCGCAGACCAAACGAAGAGAAATGAGCAAACAGAAGGCCAGGAAAATTTTTCAAAATTCCCATTTCAAACCACCAGGGTTGGCACACAGTTCAAAAGGATCCTCGCTTCAGACTAAGTCATTGAATGTCTGAATGTCTCTTCAGTGCTATTGAAAAAACTTACAGCTGATCTAAATTTCTAAAGATGAAATGATAAAATCTCACCATTACTGTAATTTCATAAATGGTATTTGAAGGTTTTATTTCGTTGTGAAACTCTGTCTTTCAAAAATTTTCATATGATGCTGCATAGAAGTAATCTTTACAGAAAGTTGGCGATGTAATAACAAAGATAGTCTCTACTATGTAAAATACAAGGACAATACAACTGTTTTAAGAGGATATTCACATATATATTTTAGGTACATTTATGGCAATCCTTTTTCTCCTCCCTAGCTCAACCATAATCTACTCATTTTGGCATTTCCTCACCTTTATCCATTCCTCCTTCTGTGGCTGGAATGAAGTTGATTTGATTGTAAAAGCTTTGAAAGATTTTCTTGTTCATTTTTCTGATCTCTATACAATTTACACTATTCATCTATAGCCGTGACTATAGGCTACCAACATTAATACTTGACCAGCAGTTAAATCGTCAATCTTATCACTTGCTTGGTGGCACACAGGCAAAAGACCAGATTCACTGATCTAGTTACTCTTACTTTTTAAGGGATTATTTTATATCCTCTTAACTACACAGAATTAAGACAGCCCACTCTGACATTCTACGTAATTAGAAGGAAGGAGTCTCTAATATCCATGATGTGTTTGCACCTTAATCTTTGAGTTTAAAGTAGTCAAACTGAGGCAAAAACAGGTACCAGTGAGTTAATATTACACTCATTGTCTCAAACTTGTACTTTACTTTGTGAAGTCACAGGTAGTCATAGAAAATGAGCTCATTCTAGGCTCTTTTTGGGGTCTGAGAATAGAGTCAACTCTGATTAATTCCACACTGGTAATGGGGTAACTCATTGCAGATTATGAAATGTACTGATTTTCCATGACAGGAAAAAAATCAATCAATTGGTCTTTTGCCCTATGGCACAGAATTTAAGCAGTAGTAGTCAATTCTAGAAAAGTCATCTTGTCTTTACTTTTCTTCATGGTCAGAAATCCCAGGCAAATAATGTATCACCCTTTCTATATGTAGTAAAAAGGTGAAAATGGGTCTCAGTCCAGTGAACTGACCTATCTGAGGCCAGTGAGCAGGCTCTCCCAGAGCCTAGGCTATTCATGGTTTGTAGACTGGTACCTGTACAAGGCTGCATCCACCACCACTGGGCCATATGCTATCCATCATTTTGCAACTGTATTAAGTAGAGCCCTTCATAATGATGTGAAAGCATCCATCCAACTTCCTTGAAACAGTGTAGAAATTTACATACTAAGAGATGATGGCTCTTTTTTTTTAATTGTACCTAAATTTCTACATGTGATGCTTTTCTTAGCTCTTTGCTATTTGTGGGCAGTTATTTCACAGGAAGCAAACCATACTGAGCAATTTCAGTATTTTGTTACTGATTAACAAATAAAATTTGTAATAGTATTAAAATTAAAGGAATGGCTGGAAGTTAGTGTCCAGTCCATTAGAATGTGCTTTCTCCTCCTATTGCTTCTATTTTCTTTCTAGTTTCACTAAAATGTGACAGTAACTTTACCAGACACTATACTTTACATTAAGTTTAGATTCCTTTGAAATATCGCTTTGCTATATTGCCTTTTTACATTTATTTATTTATTTATTTTGATAACCCTAAACGATGGCATTCCATTTTGCAGAACAAAAGATGAAAAACTCATGTGAATGAAGCACCTGTGATCTGCCAGCCCCTGTTCTGGGCATCTGACCTATGCTATCTGCCTTCATTCTTACAACAAAACTGCGAAGATGGCATCACCATCCCTTCTAATTTGCTCATCTTGGTAAGGTGAGTTTGATATTTTGGCAAGATCAACAGAGAAGGTGATACAATAAATAATATAACTAAGATGAAAAGAATAAAAGAATTACCCCACAGCATCTAAAATCCTATACTTTGTTTTAGGCATAGAAATGTGATGAGAGACCTAGCAACTATTGTATTCTAAAATTCTCTATGAGCCAAAGAACATCTGCTGTATTCTTCAAAGTTCCTTTGGTCTGGCAATTTCTGTCAAGTTACAGGATGGTGAGAATTATAATGTGTTAGTTATAAACTACTAAAAAAATTTTCCAGCAATGGGAATGGTAGTTCAGCTAAAAATATTCATTGATCATGTTCCCTCCTGCTATGACATCACTGGTACAAAGGCTACAGCTGACTGGAACATTCTGAAGCATTTACATGATTTCCCAGGGATCTCATCACCCTTTTATTTGAGTATTAAAGTAAGGGTGTGTTTTAGAAACTCTGAAGTTAGACACAGATACTTATGTCAACTTTCAAACAATGTGTGGAATTTAATTAGGTAATATATTTCCTCTTGTCTTCTAGAAGGCAGACACCATTATATTTCCTTGCATTAGTCGATATGAAAAGAATATTATGTGTATTTGACTTTTATGAGAAAGAGGGAGCATTTTTTCAATAGCTCTGTTGTCCTCTGTGTAAACACACGGCTGGTAGGCTATAAACTAATTAGCATAGACAGGAGATATTTGAGAGTGGTTTGTCACAGAAGCTAACAGAATACTACAGAGTCTCAGAAAATGACACCAAATGATCTCATTGTCCTCTGCTTGAAAGTGATAATGCTAATACTGATTTGTTAAAATCTGTGATCTAACATGCTCTGTTAATTTCCTATTTCAGAAAGGACTCACATTGAAAGTGGTGCTTATTTTACATGTATTCAAAAACAGACTCAATGAATGCTTGAAAGCTAAGTTTTTAAATTTTCAGTTTTTGTCTTTATTATCAGAGGTGATTCGTTCAGAGGGAGGAAAGTGGAGCATGTAACACCATCGTATTTTCAAACTGATTGTTTTCCAGACTTTAATTAAACTCACTATGCTCTTTATAGTGTTCTGAGCTTAAGCTACTACAAAAATAGTAGACTACTTGTCAGCTGAGGAGGATTATGAATAGCTTTACCAGTTAGAGAAGAAGTGTTAAACAGAGAACTGAGAAGGATCATTTCTCTCTGTTAATTAAAAAACAACAACATCACAAAACTATAGTCGCAATTACAGAGCAGGCGATGAGTATAGAGAACCCACGCGAGCATGATATAAAAGAAAGATCAATGTTTTAAAGTGAAAGATAATAGGGTTTGAATTTTGGTTTTGACACATACTCATTGAGTTATGTAGGTCAAAGGATTGCTTTGAGTATCAATCATTTCCTTCATTGTAAAATAAAGGTAATTAGACCTAAATAAAAGTTGTTGGATATATCTAGTCATACCAAATAGTCAATAAATAGTAGTGTTTTTCCCTCCCATCCAAGGTTTTTAAACCTCCTCCACAAAAACCACATACAATGAAGAAGTAAATAACTAAGATACAACTCTGAATTCATGTTTAAAACTTGTTGTCTGTTCCTTCTTGCTAGCTTTGATACCTGACAGAGAGCTTGACTAGCTAGATACAAATTTCTTGTCTCACACTTCCTTTCTTTGATTAAAAAACATGTTACTCTACTGTTGTTGCTTTGTATGTTGCTCTTGAGATATCTGATAATGACAAGGTTTTCTTACTTTGTACTTAGTATTTTTAATCAGGAGTCCTGAAGCTTTTTTTCCTTATCTTTGAAGTGTAATTGCTTAAGTGGGATTAAGTGGGATATGCCTTGGAGGTGTTGCTTCTCTGTCAGTTTTCCCTTGTGTGTGGTATTTTGTCAGTTTCCATATACAGATTCCATTCTTAGTTCCAGAAAGTTTCCTTGCATTTCATTTTACATTCATCCCATTTTGATTCTCTTTCATTTCTATAGGACCTTGAATTTCCTCTCTTGCTTTCTCCTCTTTCCATACTACCAAACTTTTAAGAGATGCTTCTTCCTTTCAAATCCTTCTTACGTAATACATACTAAAATATTTAGAACGCAAAGTGTTAATATGGCTGCAACATATTTTCAAATGTTTCAGGAAAAAAATAAAATTTATAGTCATATGTGAAGAGAGAGAGGAAGAGAGCTAGAGAATCAGACACAAAGAATCAAATAAAACAAATGTGACAAAATATTAACAACTGGTAAGTAATTGTGAAGGGTATATGGACACTCACTGTACTAATTGTTCAAATGTTCCATAAATTTCAATGTTTTTAAAATAAAAAGTTGGACTTAAAAATAAGCCCTAATTTAGAAAACCATCCAACTACAATAGTTTTATGAAAACCTGATCTAAAATTTCATACTGGAATAATTTCAGGGATGCTTTTATCCAAAACTTCATTTTAGAAACAGAAAAACGTAGCACGAGAGGTTTTGTGATTTTGCTAAAGTTACCAAGTTTATCAGTTTCAAAGCTAAGAATCAAACCTTCCTTTTTGGAATCCAAGTTTGGTGTTTTTTATTTTTCCATTTCTTGAAATTAAAGTCAGCAAACTTTTTCTGTATAGGAATTAATAGTAAATGATTTAGACCTTGCTGGCCACATGTGGAATATATCACACATTCTTCTCTGTTTTTCTTTAAAACCTTTAAAAATAGAAAACCACTCTTCGTTCAAGTGTCCATGCCAGAATAGAATATGGGGCAAATTTGGTCTGGGGTGTAGTTTGGGGTCCCTTGCTTTACAATATTGGCTGTTTTTAAGCCCACTCAATCTGCTTTCAATATGAAGCATAAGTAAACAAACAAAGAAAAAAAGTAAGAAAATCATACACTCCAGATCAAAATAATAATGCAAACTGTCTAAAATTTTAACATTTATTGGAACCACATAAGGGTAAGCCAGGATCTGCTTGCTAAAAAATAAACAGGATAAAATACAGCTTAAATAAAAGAGATAAATATATCACAGAGTGTCCAATATAATAGATAAAAGGTCCAGGATGCAATAGACAATAACCTGTCATACAAAGAACAACAACAATAAAACCATAACTTTCAAAAAGAAAAGACAATCAATGATGCCAACATGGAAATGAGCAGATATTCTAATTATCTGACATGGATTTTGAAGCAGCTTCCCTAGAAATGCTTCAGCAGTCAAGTATAAATTTTTATACAAATGGGAAAAAATGAAAAGTTCTCACTAAAAAAAAAAAAAGGTTATAAAAAAGAACCAAATGCATATTATTACAACTGAAATATGCAACAGTAAAAACAAAACATTGCTGGTTGCACTCAACAGTGGAATGGAGATGGAAGAGGATAGGTTGGTGAACTGGAGAACAGATAAATAGAATTCAAATAATGTAAATAGACAAAAAACAAAACAAAACAGAGCCTCTGAAATCTGTATAACACTAACAAAAAACCCAACATTCATGTCATCAGAATCTCAGAAGGAGAAGAGAAAGAAAGTTAACTAAAAAAATATTCAAAGAATTAATAACTGAAAACTTCCCAAATGTGATGAAAGGCACAACCTAAAGATTCAACAAGGTGATCCAATTCTAAATAAGATAAGGTCAATAAAATCTATACCAAGGCACATCATAATTACACTTCTGAAAAGTAAAGATAAGAAAAAAAAAATACTGAAAGCAGGATAAGAGAAGAAATGCATTAGCTATAAGGAACTAATCAAATAGCAGCAGACTTCTCATTTAAAATTACGAATACTAGAGGAAGTTTTACAATATTTTTCAAGAGCAAAATAACTCACAGTAGTTTTCAAGTGCAAAAAACCCAAAGAACAAAAAAAAATCTGTTCAAAGTGAACTTCGTATCTGGCAAAACTAGCCTTTAGAAATTAAGGAGGGAAAAATCATCACTAGACCAAGAAAACCTAATGCAAGTTATAACAGATCTGTCCATTAAGATTAACAAAAAGAAAATCTTCAAACAGAAAGGAAAGAATAAAATAACCTTGGAGCATCAGGAAGAAATAAGAAACAACAGAAAAAGCAGAAATATGGGTACATACAGTAGACTATCATTTTCCTCATAAATTTTATCAATCATATTTGATAATTAAAATACAAATTGTAATACCACATGGCACTCAAGACAATGATCTTTAAAAGTGGGGAAAATCAAGGATCCTAAATGGAAATGAGTTTTCTACCCTTCACTCAAAGTTGTAATACACTCTGAAATCTTACACAGACTTATACTAGACTTAGGGAGTCTACTGGTAATTATATTGTGTGTGTGTGTTTATATTCTAATGCCCATAGCCACCATAACAAAAACTATACAAAGAGACACACTCAAAAATACTACAAATAAATCAACATAGAATCTAAAGAATTTTCAAGTAACCTACAAGGAGGCAAGAATAAAAGAAATGAGTATGACAGAAACAATAAGTAACAAATAATAACATGGCAGATGTAAGTACTGTCATATCAGTAATTAGGTAAATATGTCACTCGAAATACAGACATTGGCAGAGTGGATAAAAATGACCAACTATATACTATTTATAAGAAACTCACTTCAAATTCAATAACACAGAAAGTTTTAAAGTAAAAAGATAGAAAAAGATATACCATGCAAAAAAGTAGGAGGGGTTATATTCATATCTGAAAAGTAGACTTTAGAGCAATAAAAAGTATTAGGGACAAAAAGTAACATTACATAATGATAAAACGATCAATCCACTAGACAAGACATAAGAATTCTACATGTATTGCACCAAAGTCTCTGAGTATATAAAGTAAAAACTAATAGAGTGCCAAGGAGAAATACAAAATCCACAATTTTCCTGGGGACTTCAACATCCTTCTCAATAACAGGTAGAACTACTTCATAGATAATGAGCAGGGATATATAGAATATCTAAACAATGCAATAAACCAATAAGATGTAATTGTCATTTTTAGAACCTGCTACCCAATAACAGCAGAATACACATTTGACTTTCAAGTTCCTATAGAACATTCACCAAGATGTACCTTTTTCTGCATCATAAAACAAATGCCAGAGTGTTGTCTGTGAACACAGTGGAATCAAACTAAAAATCAATACCACAGAGTTAACAGGAAAAGCTCCAAAGAGTTGGAAAGTAAATAGCACACTTCTAAATTCTGAATAATTCATTTTCAAAAAGCAAGTCTCAAAAGAAATAAAAAATACATTGAATTGAATGAAAATAAAAATAAAATCTATCAAAATACGTGGGATTCCAGGTAAAGTAGTGCTAAGGGAGAAATGTGTAGTCCTAAAGCTTACATTAGAAATGAGGAAAGTTCTCAGACCAATAATCAAGAAATATTTATAGTAAAAGAAGAGCAATATAAACCCAAATCAATCAGAAAGAAATAGATAATAAAGATCAGAGCAGAAATAAATAAAATCTAAATAGAAAAACAACAGAGAAAATGAACAAAACAATCAGCTGTTTTTATCAAAAAAATCAATAAAACTGAAAAACCTCTAGCAAGACTAATAAAAATAAAAAGAAGACACAAATCATTAATATTAGGAATAAAATGCAGATAACACTATAGATTTTTCTATCATTAAAATTTTATGGGCTTTAAACTCATAAATTTGATAAGGTAGGAGAAATGGACTAAATTCTCAAAAACTACAAACTACCACAATTCACCCAAATTAAATATATACCCTGAATAGTCCTTGAACTATTAAAAAAATTGAATTTCTAATTTAAAAGGTTCTCAAAAATAAATATCTACGTGTAAATCATTATACAGGAGAACATGTAAAGAGAATTAACACCAAATTTTACATAATCTATTACAGAAAATAGGTAAGGAGGGAATACTTCCCAATTCATTTTATGTGTCAGGTATCAAACAAATTTAGTACAAAGAGGTAAGCTTCAGAACAAAATGAAGTCTGACAATTAAGTTCACTAACTCATCCTAGAAAAAGTGCTACATACCTCATCACTGAGTATCACTACGGTCACCTTCAAAGTGCTCCCCTTGGGAAGCTGTGCATCAACGTCAGCACCTAGCCCTCCCTTCAAAGCAAGTTTGGAACTCTTTTTCTGGAATGGCCATTAGAGCTGTCGTCATACGACCCTTGATGTCCTGAATGACATCAAAATGTCTTCCTTTCACTATTTCCTTTATATCTGGGTAAAGAAAAAAGTCACCGGGTGCCAGATCAGATGAGTAGTGAGGGTGTCCCAATGCAGTTACTTGTGTCCTGGCTACAAACTCCCTCACAGACAGCACCGTGTGAGCTGGTGCGTTGTTGTGATGCAAGAGCCGTGAGTTGTTGGTGAAAAGTTCAGATCGTTTTCATCTAATTTTTTCATGCAGTCTTTTCAGCACTTCCAAATAGTAAACTTGGTTGACTTTTTGTCCAGTTGGTACAAATTCATAGTGAACAATCCCTGCGATATCAAAAAGGGTTAGCAACATCGTTTTCACTCTTGATCTGGTCTGATGGAAAATTTTTGGTTGTGGAGAGTTGGCTGATTTTCATTGTGCACTTCGATGCTGTGTTTCAGGGTCATATTGGTACACCCATGTTTCTTCACCAGTGATAACATGGCCCAAAACATCATGCCTCCCCAAAAGGTCTTAGCAAACTTCGCCTCTCCTTTGCTTTTGTTCATTGGTGAGCTCCTTTAGGACCATGTTTGCACACACCTTTCTCATGCCAAGATTTTCAGTGAAGATTTTCATAACTGTTTCTCTATCAGTGTTTACTTGGTCTGCTTTGCTTTTCACAGTCAGCCTACAATTTTGATGCACGATTCCACAAATGTTTGCAATGTTTTCATCAGTTCTGCTCGTTACTGGCCACCCTGACCTCTCTTCATCAGTGATGCTTTCTCTCCCCTCAGAAAAACACTTAACCCGTTTGTACACTGCTGTTTAATTATGGCATTTTTCCCATAAACTTGGACTAACATGTCCCTGATTTCACTTTCACTCTTGCCAAGTTTCACAAGAAATTTAATATTAGTTCAGTGCTCTAATTCAAGCTCTGACATTCTTGCAACAGCACACAAAACACAACAATAATGAACACCACCCAGCAAGACACCGCCACACGTCAACATGAACACAGCTGTGAGATACAGGTATACCAAGGCTATGACACCTTACCAAGTTGTTTTGTATAGTACTGCCAATGTAAGCTCATGGCAGCAAGTTTACAAACTTAATTGTCAGACCTCATATTTTTCATGTTCTTGGATGCATAAAAATTCTTAATAATATACTACTTACTAAATCCAAGCAAGTATTAAAACAATTACATGCCACGAGCAAGGCATGGCAAAGGTGGTTGGACATTCAAAGACCAGTGTAATCTACCATATTAAAAATCTAAAGAAAAATTATATAATCATATCAACTGTCTTAGGAAAATCATTTGTCCATTTTCAATATCTATACCTGATAAGAAATTACAGAAAATTAGAAATAGAGGAAAAAATTTTAACTCCATAAGAAGCCTCTACAAAAAAAACCTATAGCTACATAATTCTTAGTAGTAAAAGACTGAATCCTTTTAAGATCAGGAATAAGGCCAGGGTGTTCATTCTTATAGATAGTACTGGAAGCTCTAGCCACCACAATAAGAAAAAGAAATTGTGGGCACTCAAATTGGAAAAAAAAAAAAAACACTATTTATAGATGATAATTTATATAGAAAATACCAATGAATCACAAAACCAAACCTGGAAACAATAAAAGAGGTCAGCAAGGGCAAAGGAAAGAAGATGAAACGCAACTCATAATGAGATGGTTATCAAAGGAAAACAGAACAGATCTTTGTAATGATGGAACTGTTCAGAACCTCGATTGTGATGGAGGATACATGCAAAATATGCATATGATAAAACTGCATAAGACAAAACACACACACACACACACACACACACACACATACACACCCACGCACACTGTTCAGTGAATCTTTAAGGTCTTTTGTGTGATGAAGAGCCAGATATAATTATTGTAAAAAGTTTTATTCATTCTTCCTATGACATTACATGTCTAGCCAAATTGGTCATTTTAACCTGTTTGCAAGAATCTAACATTTTTTCTTGATTTTATATTTATCATTAAATAGGATGTTTATCCTACACTCAGAAAATGGAAAATAAAGAAACACATCTTTTTTTATGAATGAACAATCTACCTATGGCTGAAAACCTCCACTGTCACCAATTTCATTACTGTCATCATCTTCAACTCCACTCCTACAAGAGCTTCCAATGTCCACCTTTGAGGAGTTGACTATGATGCCTAAGAAAAGAGGATGCATAAAAGGAGGGCTTCAAAGCTTGTTGAAAAGAGAAACGTCCTATTTAGAATGGATCTTGCTGCCCCCAAACCCAGTGAGATGTGTAAAATCAGTCTGAGACCTGTCTTTTTTTTTTTCTGTGAACGTTCTCTCATCTGGTTTTAGCTGGCAAATACAAAGCTCTGAAGTTGTTTCTAGTTGTTTCTTTCTCATAGAAAATACATGGCATTTGCTGAAGATCTACATCAATTAAATTAACACACTGATCTCCGGACTTGAAGAGACATCTGGTATATTTATTTATAAACAAAACAAAATAATTATTTTTCCATGAAGGAAGGAAAAGCTATGGAAATAACATTTAGGGGGGAGTCAGGCACTATCATAGGCATTTTCTGTTTTACTTTTCAAAGGAACCTTTGAACTAGGCACTATTCCTTCCAATTGTTACATACTTACGAACAAGATCCACTGATATCATTTAGCAAGTATTTTTGAGTGTCTATTACTTGTCAGGCACTGTGCATGGTACTCAACACAAACTGAGTGTATCTTGACATATTTGATACATATGGACTGTTTATAAGTTATAACTGCTGTCTATACTGGGGAAGGTAGACCATTAAATAAATGATTACCGTAAATTTCAATGAGTACTTACGTTAGAGAAGTACAATATGCAATGACAATGTCAAATGAGAAGTTTCTCATTGTTATTTTATTTGTATGTGCAAAGAGCAGAAAAGAGAGATAACATTTCAGAAAAAGCCCCACCAGATACTGAGTAAAAGCTCACCTCTGAAAAATACATATGAATCACCGTGTCATAGAGGCATGCAAGACTGAGCCAGAAGAGATGAACAGTTGAAAATGAGAGAAACCAAGTATGTTTAAAAATTGAAATGACACTCTCATGATGCACAGAGAAATGGGTGTGGACAAGTCACAAAGAGCCTATGATTATACAAGGGCCTGGTAAGCCATGTTATAAAGCATTTCCTGTGACACTAAGCAAGGTGAAGCTATTGGGAGATTCTGAGGAGGAATGGCAGGAAAACAATTTGTACAGGGGAGGGACTGAAATAAAATCATATTGGCAGAGTTGCATCTCTCCCCTCACATTCCCATCCCCAAATGTTCCCCACAAAAATTTAAGGAAAAGATTAAAGATTAAAAATATCTTAATTTTCTGGCTTCAGCTTTAAAAGCTGCTTAAAACGGATCACTCTCTGCACCACAGGCAGTTATATATAATTCTGATAATAAAATTCTAAACTTGTTAAAAAAACATTCAAAAACAATAACAAAAACGTAAAGCTATGCGGTGTTTTCCCCAACTGAGCAAATGGAGGGAAAGTTGCTACAATCATTACTCCCTGATAATAAAGTGTGTGAAATTTTTATTTTTTAAAAGCTTTAACTTCTTTAAGGTAACAGTCAATAACACATTTCTTTAAAAATATTGTAAGTACAAATGGATATGTTCCTATTTAAACACACTTTGCCATTTTTTTTAGCTATACTTTTAGCAACCATTGAACTAGATACAGAATTCAGATTTAACGTAGCTGAACAAATGCATCATTATGTAGTATAATTGCAAAAACTTTAAAGAGATTAACTATTGAAATGAAAGCATGAATCCAGAAGAATAATTTGGTCAGCTCTACAAAGAATATGGATCACAAAGTTTTATAAAACAAATGGCATGCAATAGTGGTGGTATTAATAACAACCTTCATGGTATGACTAATTAATTACAACGTTAAGTGAGCTAGAGCTGTGCATTTCTCAAATGAATGCCATATACTCATTGGCTGTTTAATTTCAGGAAAAGAAAATCAATATCTTGAATAATTTTATGCAATCTTGCCTTTTCTTCTCTTCAGATGTCTAGAGTTTGCTCCAAGGAGGCTTAGAGTAAATTATTATTTCTGTTTTGTTTTTATTATTATTATTATTCAGGAACAATGGCCCACCTTTATTAAAGAAAACATGCTAATATTATAGTTTTTCTCCTGTCTACACTGTCTTTACAGCTGTTTTACAAATTAAACATAATGTTAACATAAAAAGAGAGACTGAATGAAAAATTTCCACCACAGTATTGCTGCTGACATTGTATGACTCCGTTTGATAAGAAAGAATAAACAATTTTTAAAACCCCCACATTTTTGATCAGCAGTTTGGCTGAAATCAGCTTTCATTCCACCCTGTTTTCCTTACTAAATTGGGATTTCCATAATTATTAACCGAACCATTCCCCTGGCATTCATTTCATCTCTACAATTAAACAGAGGGTTTGGCTCCGCAACACGCCAGATCTTCATCTGAACCCCCAGCCCGCCACCACACACACACCAACACCAACTTCCAAATCATCATCTGGAGGCCTTGAGCTCATCCTGATGAGTCTGTCTTAGAACGTGCTTCTCAATCACTTTGTTTCCAAAGTGGAACCTTAAAAGGAACAAGAGAATAATGACGCTCTCCTGGCCTTCGATCCAGAATGAAGCCGAAAGAAACTTGTCTCCCTTAGACAGTTCGTCATACCCACTCAAGTATTAGGTTAAAGGAGGGCCTTAGTCAGCTCATCAGCACAAGTGACGAGATGGTAGCTAGCTGGGTGACGAACACGTAACATAACACATAGACGATGCACTGCAGAATTGTACA
This sequence comes from Lyroderma lyra, assembly GCA_004026885.1. NCBI lineage: Eukaryota > Metazoa > Chordata > Mammalia > Chiroptera > Megadermatidae > Lyroderma > Lyroderma lyra. The sequence goes on along the minus strand of PVJL010000098.1, from coordinate 352,996 downwards.
CCTGGAACCTATGTAAATCTTACTAATCAATGTCACTCCAATAAATTTAACCATAAAACTATATTTTATTTGCTAGAGGAATTTATCCTTGAAGAATTTTAGCCCCGGGTTAAAACAAAATTGAAGAAAAAGTGGGTAATGCCAGTCAAAGTTTATATTAACTAAGAACTTGTAATTTACACCAATCTCTTTTCAAAATAGCTGGAGGCAGCTTCTAGCCCATCTGGAACTACTGTCATTAGTGTATAATTGTCCACTAGGCTGTGGGCACCTGAACTGTTCCTACTGTTTTTTATTTGAATTGTGTGAGCCTAACTCAGTGCTTAGAAAACAGGAAGTCCTCAGTGAATACTGTTGGATGAATGAATATTCCCTATTTCACAAGGACTTCCTCATGAAAGTCCACCACACGCTCCCATGTCCATCTCCTCTCCATCCTGTTCAGACGAAGCATAAAGAATTGTTCATCAGGTAGAAAGTGCCCATTGCCTTTACTACCATCACTTTTGGGTTATATACTAGGCTCTTCAAAATACCTTTTTTTTTTTTTTTTTTTTTCAAAAATTAAGCAGTTCTTAGGATGCATAAAGCAATTTCATTTTGTCCTAAGCAGCTCAGTGTCATTCCTTAATAGATTTATTAGAGCATTACCAATAATTTAGACTAAAATTACCGCATTTCAGCCATCAATAACCCTCTCGAATTTAAAGACAGCAGGAAAAATGAAATAATTTATAAAAAGGCTTTTGAAAAATAATCGTCTAGCCCTCAGAATGTCTGTTGTTAGATGATTACAATATATTTGGAGAGGCAGATGTGGAGTAGTGATACGCAAGGCTTCTAGAATCAGACTGATACAAGCTATAATCTCAACTAGATCATTTACTGGAGAGTTTATCCATTTCAAACATCAGTTTTTTCACTTCTAAAATTGAAATAACACTAAAACGATACAATACATATGTGTATTCCAGCATGAAAAATGTCCATGACTTACTGTTAAATGAAGAAAGCATTTCACATAACATATAATGGCCTTTTGCAAAACGATACTATCTATGTATTAAAAAAGGGCAGAGAGGCATGGGTAAGGGGTAGTATATACACCAAAGTGTTAATTCTAATGACTTCTGGGAAATCAGGAGTAGAAACGAAGGGAGAGAACACTTCACTTTATAAGTTTTTGTAATTTTCTTTTTTTGCAAAGTGTACCTTTGCAATAAAAAGTATAAAAGATAAGATTTGTTTTTAAGACTGTTTTGAGGATTAAACAAAGTAATGTTGATAAGCTTTAAACTACTCATCAATTAGAAACACATGTTGGATATTATAAATAACAATTTTTGTTGATTCACATCTTTTGTTTTATTATTATTCTGTATTTCTATAGTTACCCACATATGTCGTGAATTTAAAAAAACTGTTATATAAGCATAACATATGAAATTAACCCACTATAAAGCTGCAATGTCTCTTACATTGGCAGAACTTCAGCATATACATACAGGAAAAAAATGATAGGTTAATAAAAAATATGTTTATGGAATTAATCAGTGTGTATTTGTCTCTTACAAAACCACCATTACCACTGTCATACTTGTATCCGCTTGAGCATAGTAGGACAGGTTAAGAAGGGTCTAATTTCTTTCATGTGACTGAAGGACCCAAAAACCACAAAAATGTAAAATTAACAAGAAGAAAATGCTGCATATCAAAATAAAATAACTCAGTCAGTTCTCTTTCCACCACCATGTATTTGAATCTAGGTGGTGAGCACTCAATGCAACACATGGATGATGTATCGTAGAACTGTACACCTGGAAGCTACGTACTTTTTACTAATCAATATTACCCAAATAAATTTATATAACAATAAAAATAAAACAAAACAAAATAAAATAAAACGCCTTTGGTTAAAGTTTAAGAAATAGATCTGTATCTACAAAGGACATTTCATACACGCCCTCCAATCACAAAGTAAACACTATTATTTAGCAAATATTGTCAGATCTTTTTACATTTTTTCCGGAAGACATTCAACAGTCCCCGCGAGGCCTGAACGATGTAATGTGCTCTCCTGTGCTTCTGGGAGTACTGGGAGATAACTCAGGAAGTTGGAGATACCTGGTGGAGAAGGCCGTTCCTTACTTCTTTGCCTTTTTCTTTGTCCGCCCCTCCACTTTACATTCCCTATAAGCTAATAGTAGTATCTACGGAAATGTGACTTTGTTATGTATCCTTTGGCATATGGGTTGTGGAACTGTTGTTGTTTTTTGTTGTTGTTGTTGTTGTTTTAATAAAAAGAAACCATTATCTTACACAGATTATTCGAAAGGCTGATGCTCACCCTTCCTTGGGTCTCATCTGAATTGCCAGCACTGTCATAATTTTCACACGCACACGTCAGGATGTGTGCAGCTAATACAAATGTATTTCTTTGGCATAAATGATATTCATCATTGAATTTTCTTCTATGATGTTTTTATGGCCAACAACCCTTCCACTAGGCCGATCCTCGCAAATTGTGATTTTCAATGAATCGTCTGGTAATAAAGAAGTATTGGCTGTGCAAATTGAACCCTCTTCCATGCGACGTGAACAGCTTCAACATAAATTACCCGTTACAGGTTTATTTGTCAGGAACTGCAGCCAAAATACCCTGATGGGGAAGTTATCTCCTGCATCTTAAACTCCCCATCGAAAAAATGTTACGGTTTTTGAGTTAAAGCTTTGCCTTCAACAGCTATCCTACTCCCACATCAGTTATGAGTTCTGCTGAAATGGAATCGTTAGAGAGCATTAACAATGCCACGTTTCTCAACTGCGGCTTATTTGGCAGCTTGTAGCGATATCTGAAGGAAATTCGAAGATAAAAATGAAGAGAACATGAATATATAAAATATAGAACTTCAGTAAGTGTTAGTCCTTTACATAGATTAGTTCATTTAATGCTCACAATATCTTTAGAGGATAGGTTTGATTATTTACTCCATTTCACAGACAGGGAACCTAAGCTTAGGGAGGTAAGATGGCCAGTATCACCCAGCCAGTAAGTGATTAAGCCCAGACTCCTGAGTTTCATGCTTTTAGCCGAATTGTTTTTCAATTCTCTGTACAAGTCCTATGTGGCACCTTGTGCAAGGCATGTTAGGTGCCGTAGGAAAGATGGTGGACAAGGCACAGCTCTGCCCTCAAGTTGCTCAAAACACAACACAGGAAATAGAGATGTATATGTACAGACATGGAACAAGGGGTAGAATGTGACAATTTCTAAAATGAGGGGCAGAAAACATGAATTGGGAGGTAAGATACAGGATTGATGAATTCTGATTCCGGGGCTGTAGGGAGGCTCTGTAAAAAAGGTAGTAAGAACCTTTCATGCAGATGCATTGGCGTTTTTACAAAGGCAAACAACAGGAACCCAGAACTATTTGGGGAGTGTCAGGGTATTGTCGGTGGCTGATATACAATAAATTTATTAATTTCTTACATCTTTGTGTAGTTGCTGATATACTAATTTTCAGAGTCCAAAAGATGCTGGGAAAAGCAGGCTGTCTATAAGACAGTCAGGGTTGCCGGGTCCTGAATACGTGCCCACTCACAACATTCAAATATTTCATTTCCAAGTAAACCAGGTAAGAACAACCACAAAAAGTATGTGTGAACCAAATCCAGCCCACAGACTTTGAATTATGACACTATGATTTTTCTTTAGGGCTTTTAACCACATTAAGCCAATTACTGAATAAATATTGGGGGCAATTTAAATTTAAAAAATGCATTTCTTGGATTAAAAAGAATAAAAACTGACTGGTGTTAAAAAATTGTAGTCAGATACTTCTAAGTATAATGTACCTCCAAAAGAGTATGCTTATTGCATATTAATAAATAAATAGAGAAGAACAGAAAGACTTTATCAGAGTCTGTATTGCACATTAGTCCTTTGATATATGTCATTCATTGATTTGTTCATTCCACACATATGGCAGGCACCATGCTAAATGTTAGGGGGCATAATATTGAGCAAAAAATAGACATGCTGTGCTTTTATGATGTTTTCAGCCTAATGGTACAGAAATAGAGGATGGGAATTGACTAGGAAGCTGTTTAGGAGTCAGGTCGTAAAGGGTTCATGCTAAAGAGTTTGCACTGAAAATGGCAAAAGCAACTTCAGTAACCCAAACCATGTGTGGAGGTAGGTAACAGCCTGACAGCCAGGGGGCTCACCCACACCACGTGCACACATACATCTAAACTCAAATGAGGCTCCTCCTGGGAGAAGAAACAACCATGCAGTCTCTGAAGGAAGCTTCCAGAAGCCTGGGTGGTAACCAACAGGGAGGCCCAGCTGCCTGGCCCACAGCAACCCACCCCGGGCAGCAATCCACACTCGGTGGGCAAACACACTGGACCATCTGCAGATGTAGCAACCGCTGAGCCAAAAGCCAGAGTGTCCAAGAATGAACGTACAATCTGTGCAAAAGGATGTTTCATCGGGGATCCAGCTTTGGAGTTTCAGGCTGACCTGCTGGTCAGCTCAGTGTGGACAAACATTTGTTGGGCCACTCCATATACTGCGGACAATGAGAGGAATTGAAAATATAAGGATAATGAGGAAGATTTCTTGCCCTCCAGAAGCCCATAGTCTACTGGAAGGAACTGGTGTGTACACAGAAGTGCTGCAAAGAGCACTACTTGGTCTATCCGGGGAGATCTACTAAGTTCTCCTGGAGCAGAGCTTCACAAACAGAACAGTGTATACAGAGGGTTGGAGCCTGGGACTCTGCATTGCTAACAAGTTTCTACGTGAAGGAGAAACTGCTGGTTTGAGGAGCACAACCTGAAGGTCAAAATTAGTGGAGACCACTGTGCCTGTCTGCATCATGATCAGTTAGACAAAGGAGCCGGGAGATGGTGCTCTCCTGAGGACGGTCTGGTCTGAGCAAAGGCAAGCATCTGTGACAAGCCAAAAGCACTTCCCTTTCCCTCAGGCAGAAAGCAGGAGGCTGGAAGTGCCTAGACTAGAACTGGGCTGTCCAACCTTCTGGTTTCCCCGGGCCACACACAAAATACACTAACACTAATGACAGCTGATAAGCTATCAAAAAAATAATAATAAAATAAAAAGGTCCGTGCATCATGTTCGTCATGTTTTAAGGAAGTTTATGAATTTGTGTTGGGCCACATTCAAAGCCGTCCTGGGCCGCATGTGGCCCGGGGGCCGTGGGTTGGATGAGAGAGGCAGGTCTGAAGGAGAACTTGCAATTCTATCTAAGGTGGGTCAGGGAGTCAAAAACTTTGAGTACTAAAAGTCACCTTGAGGGCTTGTTTAATGACCCAGATCCCTGGACTCTAGGTTCTGATTCTCAAGCTTTTGGTGCAGTAATCAGAATATTTTACATCCTTCCCCAGGGTTATGATTAGGCAGTGATTCGCAGACCACACTTGAACAAAATGGCACAGATGGTGGGCAGGACCAAAGAGCTGTAGCCAGAGAAATGAGATTTGCTTTTTGGAAAGCCATTGTGGATGGAGTTATTGGTGTGACGTAAGGAAAGTCTGGAAATATTGAAACTACTTAGGAGCCTGTTGCGATAATGCAATCAAGTGACGAGATGAGTCCGAAACAGAGCACGCAGAGGGGAGCACAGACTTGAGACACACACACACAGGGATAGGAATTTTGGGACATTCCAGCTGAATAGGTGTCAGAAGTGAGGGGGCAGAGTAACTCACGTGACTCCCAGCTTTCTGACTTAGGCGACTGACAAGGTGGGGAAGCCACCCACTATAATAGAGAATAAATGATCAAGCATTGGCTTGTTTAGGTGGCAGTGATGATAAATTTCCATTCAGGGTAGCTGGCTTGTCATGTCAGAAGCTCAACCCAGAGGACATGGGCAGCAGACACTTGTTCATCTCAGACGGGGGCTCTGGAGAAAAATCTGGGCTGGAGATCTCATGCGGAAGAAGAAATACAACACCCCTAGAGCCATGTGCTGCTCGCGTCCCTCACAACTCAAGGCTAGTGCCTACAGTGACACTAGTAGAACTTAATGTTCTTAGTAGTGTACTTCAGTTCCAGCTTGTCCAGCCCACAGCCCGTGGCCACGTGCTTTGAATGCGGCCCAGCACAAGTGAATAAACTTTCTTAAACACGACAAACATTACGCACAGATACTTGGTTTTTTTTTAGCTCATCAGCTATCATTAGTGTGAGTGTATTTTATATGTGGCCCAAGATGATTCTTCTGCTTCCACTGTGGCCCAGGGAAGCCAGAAGGTTGGACACCCCTGCTTCAGTCCCTTTGCAAAGGAAACTCCTCCATGATTTTCAGCCATAAATAGCGTGGAGGAGATTAAAGTGAGCCTTGCAATAGAAACTGCTGAAGGGAGGCCTTTGGGAATCTGCGGATGAAAGGAATGCCACGTCACACAAAGGAAGCTCCACTGGAGGCACCATCTTCTTACACAACGGTCAGGCGGTTGTGAGTGGGTGCAGACCCCAGGCCAGGGCATGACTCACCCAAAAAAGAATCTTACTGCAAAACTGAAGATTGGGGAGAAGTGTTGAGGTAGGCAACTCCGTTATCATCCAGCAAAAACAAATCAACGCAGGTTCTGTGCCAGCACCATTTATTTCATTAAGCTAATGGAGAGTAACTAATTCAAATACCGCCCACTGCCATCAATCATGCAATGTTTTTGGTTGAGCAGATAATATTATCAATAATGAGTTTCATTCTTCTTCTGAAAGTGAAATCCATAATTTTGTTAAACATTAGTAGAAAGCATTGGCTGTCCTTATTATAACAGAATTTCGGTATTCTTAAAGAGCGACTTCTACTTTAAAATTTGGGAGTGTAGTCATCTATGTGAATAGAGATGGATACAGCATATCCCACTTGGACAAAAAGAGGAAGAGAAAATTTTAAGTAACCGGTGGTTGCTTTCTCCATTGCCTTGTTTAATCTTTGCCACATACAAAGTTAAAGCCTGGGGTATTTCATCACCTTGAACCCTCTGTCCAGCACTGGGCGGGGATGGGGGGCAGTTTCATAAACCAAGTTACATTCATATGGTGGGAGAGTGTGCTGATGTTAACAATGACGTCAAAAAACATGGGACAATACAGAGGATGTTATGTTCCATTTTAAAAAGCAAACTACCAAGCTGCATAACAGAAATACGAGAGCTGTCCAGAAAGTAGACAGCTGTGTAATATGAAAAATAGAGGCATTTATGGCTGGATTTTCCCCCTGACAACACTCACATATGTATTACACCAAAAAGGAACAAATATTTGGACAGAATACTAAAACGATATCAAAGACAATTTCTTGCTGATGAAATTAATAGGGTTTGGGGTTATTTTTTCCTTGTTTGTGGCAGTTTGCCTCTCATTTTTCTAAAATTAGCAAATGATCATTTCACAATCATTGCATGTAAAGGATCACACACAAAACAACAGAACCCTTTTGGGTTGGGTGTATTTCCTCTGTGCTTCTGTTCTGCTAGTTCTCTGAGTACTTAGAAACTGGGGGCTCAGATGAGGGATCAGAGAAGGGGTCACAGCAGATAACCCACACAAGCCTGGGTCACCATGAGAGGCACAAAGGCTCAAGGCAGAGGAAACAACCCAGGTTGTTGTCACCTTCTTCCTCATCAAGTCCTTCAAATGATTCCTTATAGCCTTTCTATAGCAACTGCTGAAGAGGGTCAGGTCACTTTAATATCAAGTTATATTTTGGGGGTAAAAATCAATAGCACATAGAACATCTCTGTTTAAGCTGTTTTTCATAAAATGTGGTATATTGTGTTAGGTTTCAGTTAGAGAAAAGCCTGTTTATATTTAAGATAAAACACCTGTTAGAATAGCTATTATCAAAAAGACAGGCGATTACATACTAGGAAGGATATAGAAAAAAGGAACCTTTACACACCGTTGGTGGGAAGGTACATTGGTGCAGCCACTATCTGTGAACGTTCCTAAAAAGTTAAAACTAGAACCACCATATGATCCAGCCTTTCCACATCTAGCTATCTATCTTAGGAAATGAAATTACTATTTCCAAGAGCTATCTGCACCCCTTTGTTCATGCAGCATTTGTAACAGCCAAGACATGGAAACAATCTAAGTGTCCATCTACAGATGAAGGGGGAAAGCATGGTATATATAATGGGATGGTATTAAGCTATAAAAGAAGGGAGTCCTGCCATTTCTGACAACAGGGATGAAGCTCGTGGGCATTACCTAAGTGAAGTGAGACGAAGAAAGACAAATGCTGTAGGACCTCACTTACATGTGGACTCTGGAAAGAAAGCAAAAACTGAAACAAAGAAAACCTCATAGATATAGAGAACAGCTTGGTGGTTGCCAGAGATGGGGAGCAGGGGTGAAAGTGGTCAAAAGACACAAACATACAGTTTCACACCAAATTCTGGGGTTGTAATATACAGCATGAAGAGCATCGTTAAGGGTACTGTATGATATACTGGAAAGGTGCTAAGAAAGCACCCTTAAAAGTTCTCACCACAGGCGCACACAAAAGGTGCGTGTATTAACTTTCCTCACTGTGGCAATCATTTTGTTATATATACAAATGTCACATGATTTATCACACTGTACACCTTAAACTTACTCAATATTATAACTCAATTATATCTAAATAAAGCTGGAAAAAAGATACAACATCTAAACCCTTTCCACATATTGGTATTTTAAACCTTTCTATTGGCAACAGAAATAATTGTTCTCCTCTTTATATCAACTTTGAAAGGAGAAAAATATGCAAATTAAACATTGACGATGATGTTCTTAAAGCCTTTTTCCATTGCACAGAATGATATTCCACTTAGGCATTTATGAAACAGTGATCCTTATAAGAATTTCAGAACCAATCTGTTCTATCTTTAAGAACGATTCTGTTTTGCACAGTTCCTGACAATTTGATTTACATACTATATTCATGAAGCTTAATTACATTAGCATAATCATATTACTGGGCTTTAAAATAGGTAATACAGCTCTGTCCCATTTGTATTTTCCAGGACTTTGTGTAGCATTTGAAAAAACTTTCAATGACAAAAACAAAAATACTAGGCAGAGAGTCCTTTTCCGAGAGAATCTGGTGGAAGTGTACCATCACTGAGAAAAGCAGAAAGTGAACAACCCTGCGTCTTTTTCAGGAGGCAACCAAATAATACTTCAAAAGTTTCTAATAGCCCTGTGGGGCAGGTCGGGGTTCCTGCTGTTTTCTTCTTCCCTCCTCCACCTCCACCAAGTCAGAGAGCTTTGTGCCTGAATATTAGAGCATCTGTTTTATGTAGAGAGAAGGAAAAAGGTGAAAGAAAGTTCACAAAAAGAGAACACTAAAAAGAAAAAAAATTATTTCAAATACAGAAGAATAGGAAAAGCCAAAATGTGAAATTCATGAATACTTCTGCAGGGTAGAAATTGAGATAATAATATAGTAACCAATAGACCTATCATTTTTTTTTTCTAATTAGCAGGTTTTTATGTACATGAGGGACTGTCTGGAAAAAAAAATCCAGCCATAGATGTTGCTATTTTTCATATTATTATACACAGCTGGATACTTTCCAGACAGCCCTCGTAGCAATATTTAATTTGCAAGAATCTAGGCTAAACTTCCTTACTTAAAACATTTTCAACACTATGGTTTAAAAAATTATTTCTGAAAATGTATGGCAAATAACAGAACACAGGCTTATACAGTGAGAAATTTAGTAAATTTTAGAGTTAGTTAGGACTCAGAAATCAACTTACCCAGCCCTTCTACGAGACGTGAGCATGGTGGGGTATGGGTGGTACTTACAACCACTCACGCAGAGGGCAGAGACCATCACAGATCCGGACTCAGTTTTATAATAATTTTGCCAGGGATTCCACCCTGTTGGCAGTAGAGCCACAAGAACTTGGTTGGTACAACTCAAACTATCATTGGTAAATTTAAAAAAAAAAAAGTTTCCCGAAATGACTGTTTTCCTGGTTCCTTTTCACTGTACCCTCACACCAGCCCTGGGCCAGAGCCTGGCTGGTCTGGAGTCATTACACTCATGTCATCTTTCACGTCTCTCTGAAAGAAACTTGGGTGATTTATATAGTAATAACTAATATATTCTGAATGCCTACTCTATAGCAGGCACATTTTAAAGCATATATTGTACACATACCATGCCATTAATCCTCACAATTATCCTATACTGTCTCCCATTTACAAATGAGTCAACTAAGACACAGAAGGTCTGTGTGATGTCCCCTGTCACTTAGCCGTATAATGGGAATTATTACCATATTTGATTTGATTTTCATAACTATGATAACTCATTAATATTATTATTTCCATTGTATAGACAGGGGGGTTGAGAACCAAAGGAATCAAAATGCTACTCTAAAATGGCCTGAACAGTTGGTGGTAAAGTCAGGGTCTGAACTAATCTCTCTTTGACGCAGAACCTGAATGGTCTTTCTGTGTGCTACCTGTGAAAGTCCCCCTTAAAAGAAATTACTTCTATTGGCCATTTTTGGATGTTACTTGGATATGTTACCTCTTACATACAGCAGACTCTCGGTTAACTAGCACCCACAGGGACTGGTAGACGACGGATAAATGTAAGTCGACTCTCTGTGAACCAGAACTCAAGCAACCAACACTTTCAAGCCTGAGATTTTTTGCCTGCTGCTTGAGTTCCAGTTTATGGAGAGTCTACTGTGTCTTCACTACTTACTGGGCATGAACACATCCGGTTAGAGGTTGGGGAGCAGGGCAACACATTTACGAAGGGAACTTGCTGCCAATGACACTCTGCTAAATGCAATGCACGTGACTTCCCAGGGTTCGGTGCAGCATGGGCGCCTTATCACAGAGCAACAACTGGAACAGCTAAGACCTGAGCAGCAGGCCTGGGTCATATACCCCCAGTTACCTCGCATGGTGTTGCACGGCAAACTCTAGTAGGTACAGAATTGTTGCCGTAGACCAGGCCACTGGCTGGTTAGTGAACTGACAGAATCTCTCAACCACTGAGCTGATCATAGCTCCAAAGAATTCAAAGAAATAACCTTCAGGGGCCTAGCCATATTGGCAACTATTTCCGAGACTGATGGCTACCAGGGAGGGGCAGGCTCTGGCCGCTGCACTGAGTTTCAGCTGCTTCTCCGCTGGTGAAAGGTGTGACAGGAGGGAGGCAGGACCCAGCCACAGGTGTGAGGCTTGGGCTCCACTGAATGAGGACGCAGTGGGACCCTGCGGGTGAACATGTGCAAAAGGCAGGTGCCTATACAGTAGACTGACCCTCCGTTAACTAGAACTTAAGTAACCAGCACTCTCAAACATTTTGCTGTTGCTTGAGGTCCTGTTCATGGAGAGTCTGTGTGCATTTATCCGGCATCTACCAATCCCCATGGGTGCCGGGTAATGGAGGGTCTGCTGTAATCAGAACTGACCTTCTGAATAGGGATGAAATAGGAACCAGGGAGAGGTAGTAAAGTATTTAAGTCAGGTTTGGACCTGGGGGTTGGGAACAACAGCGTGAAGGAAAAAGCAGGAGGCTGGGAATTCCGTGAGCTTAATATCAGCCCCACTTAGGTTAGACCCTGCTATCTAGAGACTCTCAAATTTAGACAAATACACACTGGTTCATGAGAGTATATGGAGGCTTTCTCAAGAGAGAATACCAATCAAACCTTCCAGACACAGATGCTGACACTGAGAATAAAGATGATCAAGAGCATGACCCAAGTTGTACATCACAGAACAGCAATGTCATTTCAGTAAAAGGAAATGAGGTCTTACTATGTGGGATCTGGGACAGGTAGGACAATTAGCCATTACAGGCGTCCTGTCTGAGGAAGGCCCTATAATTACCTCCACTTTGCAGATGAGTTACCTGCATTATGGAAAGGTTAAAAGACTGTTTAATGACACCAGATTTTTAGGTAACAGAGTGGGAAAGAGAAATTTTATTTTTAAGCAGACAGGGATAAGGACCCCAAGATGGACCTACAGCATTTTCCTGAGACACTTGCCTTGAAAACTAAAAAACAGCCCCCAGCCCCAGCCTGGTTCTTTGCCCCTCAGCGCTGCAGTCTGCCCTGCTGTGAATAACGGCAGCAGCTCACATGGGCCGGGTTGGGACTCTGTGGCCCGTGTTTTCCTACGTGTCTGCAGCCTGGGGCAGCACCGAGGACCTGCAGCCAACAACGCTCCTTTTCTCTCCTCACTGTGGAGCTCCGTTCCGTTAGCCAGAGATGCCTGAGGCGGCCTGTGCTACTACTCAACTGTGGCAGGGGATGTCCGCGCCGGTCCGCCTGGTTGTCTCTTTCTCTGCCACCCATGTGGTGGTCTCTGGTCCAGAGGGCCCAGTGACAGGGCAGGACGCAAGTGGTCTGGTGGTGGAGTGGCTTCAGGGGTGTCAGCTGCCCCAGGGGCCTACCCCAACCCATAAGTGACTTCGTGTCAATGAGAAATAAACCTTCGTGGCAGTAAGCCACAGGAACGTTAGCTCGCTTCTCGGGGCACTCCATCCCTCCTTGCTGGTAGCACACACAGCTCACTTCACCCACCGATCGTCTTACCGTCAGAGGAGGAAAGGAAGGCCCTGGCTTGGTTTTTTGTTTTTGCCTTTTTTTTTTTTTTTTTTTTTTTTTTTTTTTTTTTTTTTTTTTTTTTTTTTTTTTTTTTTTTTGCTTTACCTTCCAGTGTGACACATTATTGCTAAATGCAATTCCAACGAGCCATGAAAGCTAGGCACGGGACCCTGCCTTGTCCCATCTTCTGAAAACAGTTTCGAACATGGCACACCCGAAAAACGATCAGGGTAAAAATAGTACAACAGGTGGCCTCTCGTAATCAGAAAGGTTCTAACTTTAGCACTGCTGCGGATAACACACCCAAAACATGTTGCTCAACTGAAAGGTGGGAATAAGGAAAGAGAGGTTTCACTTTTCACGAGAATATTCCACAGAATTAAAAAGGCAGGTGAAGGCAAACTGGTAGAAGGATTGGCTTCATTAGTAGAAAGTTACTAATAGAGCATAATGATCTCCAGGGGAGATAAATTTGTTTTTTAATGAGAGAAGGATTTATTTTGTGATGATTAAGTGGGAAGCAATAGAAAGATGTATCCAGAGACAGAAAGGGGGCGAAGGTCGAGGGAGAGAGATTAGCTGTCTTCTGCTGAGCAGTCCATAATGAGGGTGATTACAGGAGACCATAATTGATTACTGATATCTCTCAGCCTGGACATCAGAGGAATTATGGAGAATTAATCTTTGGAGTTATAATAAAATAGATGATGATAAATACTGCATGTAACTATCAATGTGGAACCAGACAATAGATGAGAAGGAGGAAATTAAGTAGTGACTCCTTGCTTTTTTGCACCAAGTACTTGGTAAGGGCCCTACACGCAGCTCTCAGAAATGCATCACGCAAAAAATAACGTTAATTATTGCTAGTGTTCACAGGGGGCTTTCTCTGGACTAAGCGCTGTTTGAGGCCTTTAATTCTCACAAGCCACATGGTATTAATCATATCCCATTTTCAAACAAAGAGGACTGAGATGCAGGGGCTTTAACGACTTGCCTAGAGTCACACATGTGTAACAGAAAGTAGCAGAGGCAGGATTTAAGTACCAGATTTAAGGGTCCGGCTCCATGGGCTGTGTCATTAACCACTGGGCTCACTAACTCTCTCCCAAATCATTGCATCAGGGCAGGTGGCCATGACGCCTTGGTCTCATGACCCTGAAAGGAGCACAGGGCTTGAAATCAGAAGAGCTGAGTTGCATTCCTACTCGTGTTCAACCCTACTGAGGGTGAGACCTGGGACAGGGTGTTCTTTGTGAGGACATCTAGGATCCCTGACCCACACACAGCACAGGGCTGTTGTCATGATCCAATGAGCAGGTGGAGATGGGCAAAGTGCTTTATCAATAGCCAATCGCTTTATACAAGAGATTAGGTGTGGGGCATAGCATGGATGAGCACTGAGAGCACTCCGTACAATTTCCTGCGGGTATCCAGCAGCCTGGGCTGCCATTACAAAGCACCACGGGCTGGGAGGCGTAAACAACAGAAATGTATTTTTCACAGCTCTGGAGGCTAGGTCTGGGATCAGGGTACAGCATGATCAGGTTCTTCAGGGAGCTGTCTCCCTAGCTAGAAGCTGGCTGCCTTCTCCATTCGTGCTAACATGGCAGAGAGACAGAGGAATAATGTAAAGCCCTCCTTGATAAGAGCACTGATCGCATCATGAGGGCCTCGCCCACCTCCAAATGCCATCACATCGTGGGGCAGGGCTTCAGCATGCAACTTTCGCTGGGACATAATCCAGTCCATAGTACTGGGTCAAAAAACAAAGCATCTTTTTCATGTGTTCATGTTAGACAGGAAATCTGGAAGACAGATGGAACACAGGAAGAAATGAAAAACTGAAAATGGTGCTAAATGTTTGAGGAGTCCATCATGTCACAGGGAAAACAACACACGCTAGATCAGGTATGCATGTGTTCAACACGGCTGTCAGATGCTCTGAAAAGGGGGACAGAACGCTTGGTTGCAGAAACGATAGGAAAATAAGCTACAGTTTATGAGGCACTTCACCGTAACGGGGAGGAACAGGCTGCCAAGATCTACGCTTTGATCTTGAGATCGCCATTCTGCGTGACCTTGGCCAAGCCATTCAACTTTTCTACCTGTAGCATCCCTCTCCTGTGTTGCTAGCTCCCTGCTCAGCAACCTCCCACTGTCCTTGGGTCTTAGAAATGCTCCAGGAGAGTGGATGTTCTCCATCGCCAAGGACAGCCTTTGTCTTGAGTCTCTGCTCCTTTCGCCTCTTGACACAGAATTTCTGACTCAATGTCTGCCCCGGGAAGGCTGGAAGGAATCCCTAACCATCCCTGACAGTGACTTTCTGGGACTGATTCATCGTTTCACTCCACTTTACTGTTTATGAAGACTGTCAGCAATTCGTTTTTTTCAACTGGCTGAACAAAACCTTCCCAGTCATCCATGCCTCCCTCTCTTCTCTCCCTCTCCATATCCTAGCAGCTCACCTTCAGACTCCAACCATTTCTGATTATTTTCACCACCTCCATCCTCGTCCAAGCTATCAACATCTCCCACGTGGATTACCCTAAACATCCTTCTTATGATCCCTGTTGTTTCAACGCTTGTCTGCCTACCATGCCAGAAAAAAATATTTTAAATGCCTGTGCTAATGCACGTGGATCCACTTGTTATCACTTATTCTATTAGCACACTTACATATGGGCTAATAAATGACATAACTGAGAGAAAACCTATTTGTGACTCTAAGAAGACTTACTAAATAATTTTGAAATAGATCATTGTGATATGGAAGTAAAGTGGTGAGCAAAATAGGATAAACCAAGTAATGCACACACACACGCACATACGGAGAGTGAGAAACCACACCAACAAAGTTTCTAGGGATGGGGGCAAATGAGAAAGATGAAGTTGGGATTCTTCCTGTAAAACATTTACTTACTAAAAGCCAAGACGTCACATTTATGTGTCCCAGTCCGTGTCACCGGTGTGGAAGTCATGTGCAAAGGGTCTGTAGGCTCAGGCATGGCATGCTACAGGCAGAGGGAGCTTGTGTCCTGTGAACTGTGGCTGAGAGTTCTCAGCCACACACACAGAATTTTCATGACAGAACCAGGACCAGCAGGGGCAGAGTCAGACTCCTAAAGGCAGCTCCCAAGGGACACACAGGTGATGCTGCAGCCGTTCACTAGAAATTGGTGTATGGAACTCACAGCATCTTCTGCCATAAAAACAGTGCTATGAATGGTGGGAGGGTGGGCCACTACATAAAAGCTTATTTAGCCCATAATAAGCGGAAACTCAGCACATTTGCTGCAGAAAAATAATTCTCTTGCAACTAATAATGAAATAAAACAGAAAAAGCTATAAACTTGAATAAAAAAGAAATAGTGGCTTATTTCTCTTGAGGGCTACTTCTTTATAAAAGCCCAGTTTTAATTAAAAGAGGAGATGGAGGTGTGGATGGAGAGTCCAGGGGGGACTGCTGAGAACTTACGAGGGTGTCTTTGGTTATTGTCTTATTTCACTTTGAAAGAGAAAGCATTGTTTCTCTTTGTAGCTGAATCTACTTGCAGCATTCCTTTGTGCACATGCCATGATATGCATCATTTTTTTTAAATTCTCAAAACACATAATGGGAGATAAAAAAAAAAATAGGAAGAATATGCTTGTGAGGTAATCTGAAGAAAATTAAGAAAAGTAAGAAAGGTGGGTAGAAGGATAGATGTGTGTAGTGCAAGAAAACTGTTGTCACATAGAAGCAGCAGAGAAGAAAAAGGTAGATGGTGCTTCTACGCTGTACTTGAAGGTGAATAAAAGAATACAGTGGAAAAGTGACCTTGGGTCATAAAATTCTATAACAAGGAGACTTGGACATTCTTGTGGCTGTCTGGAATAAGACAGAAAAGAGAAAATGTGCTTGACCAAACATTACAGGTGTAGGGATATATTTGTTGGGAAATTGGTGTTTATCGTCTAGTAAGCCCTTTCCTTTTTAAATATCTCTGTGATTATAGAACACAATTATCTTATTTCCTAGTAAAGCACTGGGATGTAGAAGAACAATTAATTTGGCACTTTAATCATCTTTACATGTTCTGTAACTCCTCTGGTCTATGTTATCCTTGCCATGATTAAAGTTGCCGAGACTCAGCTTTTCTCCGTGACCCCCAGATTCTAACCATGATAGTAACACGAAGCCATTAGGATTGTGCCGTCGCTTTAGAGGTATCGAGCAAAAGCCCTACAGAAAACCTCCATGTTGTTTTTGGTTGAATAATATAAATTTTAAAAGTTAATGCCTTCGAATTTCACTATTAATTTAGTTTGGTCATTGCTCAGTGTAGCTAAGAATGCCATCAGTGGTTTATGTGGAGGGACTTGGTGGGGGCCTGCCACAAGGTCATCATCAACAGCAGTGCAGGGACTACAGCCAACCTGCCGAAGTTCCGGTGGGTTTCTTCTATGTGCCTGAACGTTTATGTGCCTCAACTTTCTTGCTGTGAAAAGAGGCTGATGTGAGTCTGATGTGAGTTAATCCATGTAGGAAATGTACATCACTGCCTGGCACATAGTGAGTCCTCCATGAATATTAAGCCATTATAATTCCTATTTAGCATTTTGACTGATAGTTTCCATAGCTGCCAGAAATTACACTTTAGTCTCAAGAACACTGAAGTACATGTAAGGTTAAATTACACCAAACATATATTGATTTTCCTTGTATATTTTAGGAGGCATCTGGGGTAATGTAGCATTTCAAAGTCTTTTTCACTGATTATCAGATGTCAATTCTCATTACATTTTTGGAAGAATGTCTATTGCAGTATCACAAAACCTGTGAAAAGCTTAAAGTTCAAGTGTTCCAATTTAATTTGAAAACTTGTTGCTAAGAGCTGTCTGTCACTTCAGACCATGACCTCTGGAAAGCCTCTGACCACCAGCCATGACAGATTAGGGGTTCCTTCTATGTGTCCTCATAGCACCCCATCCCTAGCATTGGTCACACTGTCTCTTTCCCACCTGCCTCTCCAGGTCTGTACAGACAAATACAAATTGGATATTCCCACTTGCGATCACTGCCCCCTCAAGTTCAACATGTCGAAAACACGTGCGTCCCCCACTCAAACCTCCTCAGTCCAAATATTGAATGCATTTCCTAGTGAATGGCAAAAGTCTGTCCCCAAACCTGTCACAGGAGGTATTATGCTACTCTTCAAACCACATATCTAGTGAATTCATCCAGTCTGGCGTGTCTGCCTCCCTGGGTATTTGATCTGTAATTACTCTCAAACCAACAGTCTCTCTAATATTAATAATGACTGCTACTAACATTGACATCATCTCCCTTGGGTTACTAAGGTCTTGCCTTCCCCCTGGCATGTGTATTTTCTTTGTGGTAGCCATTAATCTTCCCAAAACATGAACCTGATAACACTTCAAGTACAACAAAGGTTTTCCACTATCACAAACTAAAATTCAAGCTTATTCACGTAAGATACAAAGTCATGTGTGACCTGTTCCCTCCTTTTTCCTCCATCCTCATCTCGCACTGATGTTCTCATCTGGGAGATGGGATTGTGGTGAGCATCATATGAGTCGCTTGTACGTACTTAGATCATTGCCTGGTACATAGTGATAGTGCTATTAATGCTACGGGTATATCATTGTAATTAATGATGTTATAATCGGTAGCATCATTAAATCCTAGCTATTTCAATTTATCCCCCCAAAGCCCTATACTTCCGTTATGCAAAATTACAGATAGGCCATACTTCCTCCTACCTCCAGAATCTAACGTACTATGCTATGTCATTCCATCTTCAATTTAGTGCTCGCAGTTATTGTATTTATATCCTGATATGAATATTCTTGTTTGGTTGACATTCTCGATTGTTAGTGTATAAGCTCAGGTGGATAAAGACCATGCTTGCCCCCTTGACTACGTTTCACCTAACATAAAGCTCAATGACACACACAAAGTAGGTGCCAATAACTATGTGTTGAGTAGCTCTATTAAATAAATTATTTTGTTCATGGCATATAACCATAAAAGTTATATAATGGGTTCTTTAAATATTCATTAAATAAAGAATAAATACAACAACACAGGGAGTAGTAACACTAGAATTAGAACCCTGACTTATATTTTCTTACTAATTACTCATGCATTCATTCATTCATTTACACATTATATGGCAGATATTTTCTGCATTTTCAGTCTACATAGGGAGACAGATACATTAAAAAATACTTGTAACACAGTTTAGTAAGGTTATGCATAAGGTACCATGAGGACATATGAGATGAAAGAGTCATATGTGTCTGATATAATCAAGAAAAGCTTAATGGAGAAATGGATGCTTGAACTGGGTCTTGGGGGACAAATAATAACCAGTTTATCAGGCAAAGAACGAGTTAAGCACAGAATGGGAGGCAGAAAAACATGCACAAGCACCAGAGACATTTCATACCAAGAGGTAGACAGTATTGAGAGAGGAGTAACAATAGAAGCTGCAAATAAAGGCAAAGCTTATTGATGGCCTCACTTTAAGGGGCACCATTCCTTCCCTCTCCCTGAGTTGTGGCTGGCACTGACAATAGCAAATGTTACTTTCTTGGAGTCTATCTCTTCTTAGCTAATGCTCCTTGTAACCAACCCTTGCCTAATCCTTTATTTGATTGGTGAGAGGGAAAGAGTTGGGGATCCAGTGGCCTGCAGTTCCCTTTAAGGGCTGGGTTAATGTGTTCTGTGATACAATGCATCTCTTTCTCAACTCACCTAGCACACTGGATGACCCTGTTCTGCTTTCTGACCTTGAAGTGACAGGTGGGGGCCCACAGTTGGAAGTGGGGTTTCTTTGCTCAGTAACAGGCTGATTCAGAGAAGGAAAGAAATCAAACACAGTTCTGATAAGAAATCTAAGTCATTTCCTTCGATACAGATTTTCTAGCAGGAGGGGGAGCTCGTGTTTGGCACCTGAATTTTATATCCGTTTCTCAGTTGGTCCAGAACCCACTGGGAATAGCATGGCTGGTTCTGAAATGATCCTCAACAGCTTTGTAGGTCACATCAAGCAAGTCTGGACATTACTTTTCACAGGTAAGCAGGATAGAAGGGGAGTTCTATAGGAGAAACCACCTTACCATTTACTATTCAAAAATTCAACAGGCAACAGCTATTGACACATCTAACTCTTTCCAGGGAAAACCACATAAACTTTGTAAGAACTACATAGAATTGCCTGAACTTCATATGGATCACTGGAGGGCAAACAGAGCTATAAAGAAAGGTAAAATTATACTTTGAATTTACCTAGAATGAAAATGTTTCCAAGCACACCTGGGAGTTGCTTATGCTGCATTATGAGCGCAATTTTGCTAGAAGGAATGGGACTGGACAAGTTAATTTCCCTGATGGGACTCTGAAATCCTTTTATGATAGTCTACATGAGGATTCTTTGTAAAGGGACTTGCCATATAAAAATAACCTGGTTATAATTCTGTCCCATTGAAAAACATAAAATAAGAATCTGCCACAGGGCATCTTGGTTTGGAGTGAAAGGCATTGCATGATCTATTAATAATATTAGTATTACTAATGAAAAATGCACTTGAAGAGACATTTTTCTTGTGAAAGGGATTTACAAATCTTATAGTCAGCTAGGAAAAGGATGTGAGGGTGCATTTTAAAGATCATAATTGAAAAAGAAAATATGCTATACTCCTTTACAGAAGAAAAAGGATTACATTGTTTAAGCTTCTGTGAGTTCAATACGTGTAGTTCAATCCAGAGGGACTCCCGTGGGGATTTAATTAACGATATTTTGTGGCTCCAATTAGAATGAGATTCTTAACCTTTCTAATGTGCTGACCTACCTTTTACAGGGAAGAAAAATTATACCATGGGCACACCGAATAATTAAATTTTCCTTAATGCTACTAAGAAATGTGAGCAACTTTTTCTTATTAGGAAACACTCCAAAAAGTCAGTAGGTCTGACAAACTTGCCATCCCTAAACACAGTAAACAATTTTTGACATAACAAATATATCCAGAATCCTTTGTTCTGGTAATACCAACAACCAAAGATCACCCTCAGTCTGTGGGATATCACTGTGCCTCAAGTGAGACAGGAGCTAGGCATTTATCATAAGCTGCACTCCACAATCCCAAAGACAGTCGCCACTGAACCCAGGCCTGATGGAAAACTCTTAAGAAGGGACAAAGGTGTCCTGGGTATAAAAACAACAATCTCCTCTTCAGATGGGACAGATTACCTAATGTGTGTACCATGCCTCAGTTTGAGAACAAATGCTTTACCAAGTGAAAAAACCAGATACAACAGGACAGATAGTGTATGGTTCCACCTACGTGAGCTACCTGGAATATTCCAATTCATAGAGACAGAAGGTGGATGCTGGTTACATGGGGCTGGGGTGGGGCAGAGGGGTGGCATGGGGAGGGGTTTGATGGGGACAGTTTCAGTTGGGGAAGATGAAGAGTTCTGGAGATGGATGGTGGTGAGGGTTGTACCACAATGTGACTGTGCTTACCACTGAGCTGTCCACTTAAATGGTTCAAATGGTACATTCTATCACAACTTTAAGAAACAACTGTTTTACTCAATTCTTAAGTTGGAAGATGGAATACTTGCTCAACCCATCTGAAGATCACTCTCCACAGGCTCAAGGCCACCCAGCCACTAAAACCAGAATACATCGACCTCAACAGAGCCTGTCCAATTAAACCCCACTCCAGGCTAATGATCATATTTCTTTCCCAGTATTTTCTAAATTTGTATTTTATTTCCTTGAAAAACGTATTGAGTGTCTACTACACATCACTTTAGCTTCTGTATGGAGTAGTGAACAACAACAACAACAAAAAAAAAAAAACAACAAAAAAAACCCCAACAACCAAAAAACCGTAACTCTTTCTATAGAGCTTACATTCTCTAGCTACATGTTGATATTTGTTCAAATACCCTGAGCTTTGTGTTTGTAATAAAACAAAACTCAAGTCAAGTAACTATGGGATTGGCAGGGTGCCTGCTACTAAGTAACCTGTTTTATAGCTCTTTCTTTGAATTTATTAAACTGACCAAAATTCTTGGCACAATGTGGGCAGTTTCTTAAGGAAGATATTGAAATGAACTCGTGCTTGCCAAATATTTTTAGACTAGGTAGGTGCCTCTTAAACCATGATGTGCTCATTATAACGAACCATGGTGTCAGAATAGTTATGTATTACAATTACTTATTCTGCAAAGCCTAAAATAATTAATGTATCAAACCAAAGTCTTACCAAACCCAAATGGTTGGCATTGGCCAAACACATTAACACTATGTAAATCTTTGAAAATTACAACTGATTGTCTTCCCTTATTGTGTGAAGGCATATCAAAATAAATAATTAAGATGACATTTGAAAATCAAAGAGATGTGGGAAATAATCCATGTGAGTGTCCTGGGAACGTGGCATTTGCATTATTCAGATGTTCCAAGACAATGTATGTTGTCAGAAGGTTGGGAGAGACCACACACGGGATTCTGGCTTGGAAAATCCTCTTAGCAGTCTTCTAAGATGCAGGTAAAGGGATTGATGGTGTATCCCTTAATACAAGAAGACTGCAGGTATACCCTCTGTTTTTGAAATGCAAAATGAAAGAAAGAAGGAAAAAAAGACTAAAAATGTTACAACGGGATACTATGTGATTTGAGACTGAACATCTGTTGTTTTTTTTTTTTTTTTTTAGACTCAACCAAGTATAGAAGAAGCAAGAAATAATCCTGTTTTAAGAATTAAAATTCAAAATGAACATGAAATAGGATAATAAAATTATATTAAATATATGCTAATATTAAAATAGGACATTGATATTAAGGAGACACTCTAGAGAGACAGCATGTGGGAGAAACGCCTGAAGTCGAAAATACCTTTTCCTCCAGATTCCCAGGCAAGTCACTCATTGCCTTGAGTGTTAGCTGCAGGGCTGCGCCCGAATGAACTGGGACCTGTTGTTAACCCTCTGAAGTGTGCCCTGTTGGGAACCAATGCATCCTTTGTGATCAGCTGTTTTCTGTACAGTTACTAATTTCTTCCAACAGACAAGCTGCCATTTTAAAAACATATTGTTTCATATATGTAAACTATATATAAAAATATATAAAATCTGAACATACACACGCACATATATGCACACATATATATGCATATATACACAGTATAGAGAAAGAGAGAGAAACAGGATAGAGTGAACTTGTACTCTTCTTCTCTTATATTAGTATCAATACTCCATCCTGCATCCCTACCTATCCAAGTAAGCAATATCAACAATCTAATACACCTCTTTCCCTATTGTTCCCCACACGTAATATCATCCTATAGAGATATATGGATAAACAAACATAGTTTTTGTCATTATTTATTTCAAAACATGGGATAATAAATGCACATGGCTGGATACTTTCTGGATAGCATACACACACATGCATGTATGTATATATACTCACATAGTTTTGTCTTGCATAAATCTCTTCCAGTCATCTCTTAGAACTCAAATGCATCCTTTCTAATATGGTGTGAACATTTAAAAATTGTACACTTGAAACCTATATAATTTTATTAATCAGTGTTACCCCAATAAATGTAAACATTTTTTAAAAAGTTGCAAAACTTGGGGGGAAATGCTACAATGTGAATGAGCCTAGAAAACAGTATGCTAACTGAAAAAAACACTAGATGCAAAAGGCCACATATTGTATGATTCTGTTGGTATAAAATGTCAAGAATAGACAAATCTATAGAGACAGGAAATCGATTTGCGGTTGCCAGACATGGGAGAATGGGCGTTATTGTTTAACGGATATGGAGTTTCAGCTTGGGAAGATAAAAATCATTTTAGAGATGGGTGGTGGTGATGGTTGTATAACACCATGAATATACTTAATACCACTGAATTATACACCTAAAATTGGTTTAAATGGCAAATTTTATGTTGTGCTTATTTTACTACAATGAAAGAAAAATTTCCACAAGAAAAAGATATTAAAACAGTTAAGTTAAAACCAATCTTCCCAGAAGACTGTGAGTGCAGGTAGCTGGGTTTGGGGGGCACAATCATGGACCCATTTCCTGATTTGGGGGCATTTTCTTTTATTGACCATTAAAAGACAATACTACCATAACTTTCCTTGACATGGCTTTACAAAGCGGTGTTTTTATTTCTATGGGATAAATTCCCAACAGTGAATTTGATCAGTCAACGGGTTTACGTAATTTTTATTTCAGTAGGTGCTGTTACAGTGCCTTACAAAGAGGCGTACCCCCTCACATTTCTTCCATCAGTGGAGGAAAACACCACTATGAGTCTAAGTACACTCTGTGGCAACTCAGTGTCCTGAAAGTTTAGGGGCCAACATGAAAGCATTTATTTTTCATTCGTGCGAAATCAGATGTGAGTGTGGGTTGTTCTCCAAGCCAACTGTCCTTTCAGAAGTAACTCCGGCTGCTTTGTCTGTTGGGCTGTCATCTCAACACTCCTTTGGAAGCCTCAATCATGCCATGTCTCAGCCACAATTGGCTAGCCACAATGACAATTGGACGCTTGGGCACAGAATTCCCACATGTTCATGCTGCCCACCAATGAGCAGAACTAGAGACACTGACACAATGAACGCAAAGGGGCCAAGGAGTGCTGTCGTACGCGTACACCAAGAGTGACTATACACTGATGTCTCCATCACCGTATCTTTCTACTCCATATCTTCTCTATAACAGGTACTTAAGATCTTTTAAATTTTTGGCTATCTGAAGGGTTTCAAATCAAGCTTGCCCACCTTGCAGCCCCCAGGCCACAGGCGGCCCAGGACGGCTTTGAATGCAGCCCAACACAAATTTGTAAACTTCCTTAAAACATGATGAAAATGATGCACAAACCCTATTATAGCTCATCGGCTATCGTTAGTGTTAGTGTATTGTATGTGTGGGCCAAGACTATTCTTCTTCTTCCAAGGGAAGCCAGGAGGTTGGACACCCCTGGTAACTTGGTCTAAGTTAATTTACATTCCCCAAATATAACTTTTTTCCCCTAATATAACAGTTTTTCATATACTAATTGGCATTTTCAATTTGTTCTTTTCTATGAATCATCTACTTATGTCTTTTGCTGATTTTCTGGTCCTAATCCTCCCTTCCAGTCTTATTTCTCACGTTTCCTGTCTTAAAGCCTCTAGTGACCCAAAAAGATTTCTTACTTGGCTCTAAAGATGTCAAAGGCCACAGCATTTCTGTGTTGTGTTGATGCTGTTAATCTTCCATTGACTTTCCTTCCCTCCTCTCTCTTCCACATTGATGGTCATCCCTTTCAGTACTGAAGACTCAATGTAAGGCCAACCTCCTCTCTCAAACAGTCTCATGCTCACAGCCTTTCTCTCCACTAATTTTCTGTGTCATTCCTTTTGATGCTAAGTCTATATGACCCTTGTTGGCTATTTATCATTTCCTAAATATCCTGCCCTCCTTGGGAAAGTAGGGATTTTCTATTTTTCCCAGTAAACAAGCTTCCAAAACAACTTTCCTTCTTTATATAATGAAAATTCTACTCTGATTTGTTGATGCAATGAAGGGTCAAACCATAATTAAGATGTAAGAGATTCAGCCAACAGATGGGGTCTGGGACCTGATGAATCATCTCGTGTGTTGTGCCGCTGCCTGTAGTGACTCCAACATTAGAATCGTAATTCTCACAAGAACATTGAGCTGATCAAATACTTTCCAGATATCCGCTACTCAAGCGAGCTGTGCTGAGTGGGCATCATGAGCGTACTTGAGGCTAAAGTGGGCCATCGGTACTTCCAGACAGCTACAGGGCCCTCTTATTAACATGTAACGCATTCCATGAAACTCAGGTGGTTTCAAATACCAACAGGTCCTTCACTTTCTCCCAAGGAACAACTTCACAATTAAAAAGCCGCAGAACAACATGTCCATATATTCATAGTACTATTTTTAAATCAATTAACCTGTAAAGTACCAAGAGAAAATTGTAAGCAAGCCACGTTATAGATGTAAACGATCAGGAAGGGAAGCTAAGACGTCGCTGGCCCGTGAAACACTACAAATATCATTCCAGACCCCTAAGACTGCTCATTTGTGTTTGCAATTACTTCCCCTGTTAAGAGGAGTGGGGGTACACTGAGCAACAATGAAAATCTCTTACGTCCAACTCTTCCAAACAACTTCATTAGTGTTTCTTCCTTGATAATAATTATTCTACTGGCTTATAGCTGCTCTTCACCTTCTTACACAATCTACGTGCTCTTGACACAGGTCAGGTGGTCAGGAAGGGTAGTAAGGACACATTTTAAACCAAAACAAAGATGCAATTGGGATGAAAAGATGGTTTTTGTTGCATGTAATTTCAATTTGGATTATTCCATTTCTGTGTTGGTAGACTACTAATTGTATCTAAATCTGCTTGTTGAAAGTAAAACCATAGCTTCAAATCCAGCTGCAAGCATTAATCTCTGATGCTGCAGTAGATTTTCAAAAAGTGTATATACTGTTTGGAAAAAAACCCAGCCATTGTCAAGATAACAAAAACAGTTACATGGCTGGATACTCTCTGGACCATATATATATATATATGCTGTCTGGAAAAAAATCTAGCCATAAATGCCTCTATTTTTCACATTACATGACTGTATACTTTGTGGAAAGCCCTCGTGTGCATGTATGTGTATACATATATACACACACAAAAATACTGTGCGTGTACACGTGTATTTTTTAATCCCCAAATAGTACACCAAAATGGAATGAATAAATGGCTCACACATAAGTAATGGATAATCCAGCTTAGCCTGTATTTCCATGTTAGTGCTGGCCAAGCATGTTTGCAATAAATATCATTTTCACCAGTTCCTTCAAAATAAGTCACTGCATTCTGACACGTGGAAGACCGGAACAAGTATACCGCTCCACAGGCAATAGCACGTATCAGAGTCGTAGTTTTATGCTTTTGTTCTTGCTAGATTGTGATGTTGCAGAGTAAAAGGTGATTTGGTATTCCACATTAATGTAGCTTTGAGCTTTTTACTTTCTTGGTGTTATAATACATGCGTATTTACTCTAAATATATGATCTGACAAAAAATTGATGATGTTATATCTGCTAAGATTAATTAAACAAAGACAGAAACTCTTTTTCAGGTTTTAGACAGCTGGTTGTGAAAGCTTCCAGTAAAGTTTCACAACTGCTTTAAATGTGATACTTGGCTTGTATCATTTTTATGTTGATTGGAACTGACCTATTCAAGCTGGCAGGAAAGTTCATTCAAAATAGTCAACCATTTCGAGCATAAGGTTGCTATGCACAGAAATCTCAGAGAAGGAAACAGTAAATTGAATTTTCCATTTTTCTCTGTAGTTCCTAAAATTTCCTATGGATAAGAGTCATTCAAGAAATTCCAAAATATGGATTCATAGGCCCCACCTAAAATTTAAGCGAGACTCTCTGGAGTGCAGTCTAAAAATTCATATTTAAAAATAACCCATACAGGAGTCTGTGATGTATAGCTTTTGGGATTCACAAGACAAGCCCTGAACGTTCTACTATTATAAATATATTCCTAAAATATTCAAGTAAAAATATTAAAGAAACCAAAATGTGCTAAACTAAGGTATCTGTTGTATTAAAATCTGTACTTAAATTTTTTTTCCATATTTGTCTTGTTTTCCTACCAATGCAGAGTGAATTCACTTGGAAATTTCCAGCTCTCCACTTCATTTTGCTTCCCAAGGCTCAGAGTAAAAATCTATGTCCTTATTCTAGTGGGGCATGCTCCTTGGAGCTGGGACAGTTGCCAGACGGTAAGAGAGAAAGGAACAGGTTGGAGGACAAGTAATAAAGGTGAACGAGCTTGACTAATCATTGAGCAAATGCACATTGCGATAGCTTTTCCCATTAAGATTTTCCTGATTTTGATTTTTCTCATTAAGATTTCAGAAAAATGTAGAGGATCTATATTAACAATTCTTCATTGTTTCAGGGAGATGGGGATCTTTCCAGAATCAAACTTCACTGAGCTGAAAGAAACACAGAGGGAATGTAATTCAATAGCTATGGAAGTCACCAGCCTCACCCCACCCAGTGAAACCTGACTACAGTTTCTGCACTTCCTATGCTGAATGATGCAACAGAGGCAGCTCAGAATAGAACCAGGAAAAAGCTGTCATTGGGTTTTAGACAAAACCAGAAGGTCTTATGCATAATATATAAAACATTGCCAATTACTTAACCACGACTTGAGCTACTCTTTCCTTTTATATACAACCTTTTCACACTGCTTTTCGTGTCCTTTTTTCTCTGTTGCAGTTGCTATTAATACTCATTTTAACAGGATATTTTCTTAACTTGAATATCAGCAGCTTTAATAAAAGCTTTATAGATATAAAGAGAAAATGAGAAGTTGGTCAAAAAATGCAAGAGAAAAAAGCGAACAATAATTCATAGAATAGATATCAAGTAAATTATGAAAGTAAAATAAATTATGCCAATCTGTATACTACATATGAAAGAACTGACTTCCCATTAAAAGACAGAGATCATCAGGTGAATAGGTGACATATAAAAGAAAACTCAGTCATATATTATTTAAAAGTACACCTTTAAAAGAAATGGTGGGACCTACGATGGCAGCAAGAAAGGAGATCCTTGAAACCTCTCCTGGAAAATACAATTGAACACCCGGGATCCAACATGGGAAACCCGGAGTGGTACAGCCTCAGCTGAGAGATGCACGCATTGCAAGAAAACACCTGAAGGTGGGGAATGGGAGAGGAGGGAAGGGAGCAAATGTCATACTATGTCACACATCGCTATCGTAATTCAATTCAACTTTGCAAAGTAATACAAAGATAACATCTCTTAAATGTGTATACATTTTTTTGACACCCCTGGTATCTATGGGCCAAAATAGCTTAATCAAATTTTCACAAGACATTAGGAAGTTGTAGTATCCTACGTGAACACAAAGCTGAGAAGACCACATTGAAACAGATGAGAACGACTTTACTGGATCTGTATCAGCTCCCCTGCCCCAAAATGGCATAGCTCAGCCCCTGGGGAAAATGCCCTAGCTTGTGGCTTCTCCCCTGGGGCAAAGAGAAGAGTGGAACATGTGTCCAAAGACCCAGGTTTGAGAAAGTTGCTGGAGTAACTGGTTTCCGCTTCGCCTCACTCGAAGCTCTGAAGTTCTCACAAAACTAGCATGGTGTAAATGTGTGAGGGTCACTGAGAACTGAGAACGATGCGATAGTGGGTGGGTAGGGGTGGTTCTCAGTCAGATGATCTGCAGAAGATACATAACGGAAGGCTCCCCCAGGAGAGAGGAAGAGGAATGCAGCATGCACCCAGACTTCCAGCTTTTGGGAGAGTTGGCCAAGAGACTCCTGTCTGTCTCTTGGGCCATGACAGGAAGCCGGCATTCTCTGGATGCCTGGGGCTCAGAGCAAGACAGAGCTGGAAGGCTTGCTGCTGCACACAGACCCATGGGAACATGAGATTGTGAACTCCTACAAAGGGAACCAGAAAGCCCCTCTATTTGAGAAACGGGCGTGCACAGGTCCAGAGACGTCACGCCACACCCCATAAAGGTTCAGAGGACCCCAGAATATCTAGTCAGATTGATGGCTGAGGGTCTTCCCCTGTATGAAGCCAGTCTGTAAAGTTCATCAGAGGTGGCTGTTTTTCCAAATACATGGATCCCAACTCGAAGTTATCAGATACATAAAGAAACAGGCACACATGGCCCAATCTAAGGAACAAAATAAACTTCTAGAAACCAACCCTAAACATGTAGATGATTTACCTGACAAAGAATTAAAAATCACCACTATAAAGATGCCCTACTAAATCAAGATAATGATGCATGGGTAAAACAAGAATATAAACAAAGATATAAAAAATATTAAAAAAACAAATAAACAGATACAGCTAATGAATAATACTAAACACAGCAAAGCTATGCTTCAAAAGTGAAAGAGAAATGAAGATTTTCCAAGATAACAAAATTAAGGGAGCTCGTCACCAGTAGATACGCATTATAACAAATGCAGAAGGGAATCCTTCAAGGTGAAATGAAAGGATGCTAAACAGCAACACAAAAGCCTATCAGTATAAAGTTCCCTAGTAAAGGTAAATACATAGGCAAATACACAACACTGTAATACTTTTAACAGTGGTGCATAAATCACATTTTTAAATAAACTTGTTTTTATAGCAGTTTTAGCTTTATAGCAAAATTGAACAGAAGGTACAGAAATCTGTTCCCTCTGCCCTTACACATACGTGCATAACCTCTCTCATTATCAACAACCTTTGCCACAGCAGTACCTTTATTACAACTTGGCACACCCACACGGACACATCATCATCGCCCAGATTTACATTAGTGTTCGCTCTTGATGTTGCACATTCTAAGGGTTTAGATAAATTTATAATGACATGTAGCCACCAATAATGTCAGAGTGTTTTCACTGCCCTGAGACTCCTCTGTGCCTGCCTGTTAAGCATACCCTTCCACCTAGCTCTTGGAAACAGCTGATCTTTTTGCTATCTTTCTAGTTTTGCCTTTTCCATGTCATAGAGTGAGAATCATGTAATATGTAACCTTTACAGATTGGTTTCTTTCACTTACTAATATGCATTTAATTTCCCCCACATCTTTCCATGGCTTGACAGCTCATTTCTTTTTATCTCTGGGTAATACACCATTGTCTGCATATATCACAGACCAAAAGACATCTGGGTTGCTTCCAGTTTGGGGCAATTATGAACAAAACTGCTATAAACAGTCATGTGCATGTTTTTGTATGAACATAGCTTTTCAGCTCCTTTGAGTTAATACCAAGACGTATGATTGCTCGATCTTATGATAAGAGTATGTTTAGTTTTGTAAGAATTTAAATCAGGATCTTGAAGAGATATTTGCACTCCCATGTGCACCACAGCAGTACCTTTAGGTTCAAATGACCTAAATGTCCGTGGATGGATGAATGGATAAAGAAAGTGTAGTATATGCATATAATGAAATATTATTCAGCCAAAAAAAATGAGAGAAATCCTATTATATGTGACAACATGGATGAACCTGGAGGACATTATGCTAAGTGAAGTAAGCCAGTCCCAGAAGGAAAATACTTCATGATCCCACCTACATGAGGTATCGAAAGCAGTCAGACTCATAAAGACAAAAAGTAGAACGGTGGTTGTCAGTGCTGGGCATCGGGGAAAATGGAGAGTTACCATTCAAAGGCTACAGAGCTTCTGTCATGCAGTATGAGAACGTTTCAGAGATCTGCCGTACAACAGTGTATTTATAGCTAACAATAATGTGCTATACACTTAAAAATTTTTCTAGAGAGTAGATCTCCTGCTATGTCATTTATACCACAATAAAAAAACAAACAAACAAACAAACAAACAAAAAAACTCTATCCTGGTGCCATGAATCACTAGCACATTTAGAAACAATTTATGCATGTGAGTTGATAGATGCATTCCACGCAGCATAGTATGTTAACACATTCACTCATTAAAATAATATAGTCCAGATTCATAAACACAGGGAGAAGTCTTAGAAAGACACTTTACAAAGGTTAAGAAGTTAGAAGAATGAAAGAGCTAAGTATTTGTCATAAGGAATAAGAAAACAACAACAACGTGCAACGGAAGAACTCGGAGGCACTAATGGGTGCGTGCTGGTCAGGGCAGTCTGTGTTTCATTTACAGGCCTGAGGACCCAGCACAGGGCTCTAAACGAAGCCGCGACAAAGGAAAGAAGAAGTGCTTTTGTATAATTAGTCTGAAAACCGTGCACAAAATAACAGAAAAGGAAAGAAATGTAGGTGAAAAGATGTTGCTACCAGTCTAACTGGTAAAGGTGTCGCACCTGGCTAGAGCCACACTGGTAAGAATACACAGAGAAAGACGAGAGACGTTTACAAAGGGACGTCAACAAACTTGACCGCAAAATGAACGCAGGCACTGAGGTCACTGGTAAAGAAAGGATGACCCTGAAATGTTAAGCTAAGGAGAGAGCGCGGCAAATTCACCACAAGAAATGCAGAGGACTAGACTTGATTTATTTTGACAAAAATGCTGGCTAAATTCAGTAACCTTGGTAAGGATGGATGTGAGAGATTTTAGCACTATTCACCTGCCGTTCCTTGAAAACCCAACTTCAAGGCTAATCTAAGTACATCCCATGTTTTGTGTTGAAATGCAGCATCGAGACGTTTTTTGCTTCCCTCTAAGCCACACACGTAGAAAGCAGAGACGCACCTCTGTGCTAATTTCAGATTATGGAAGAACACAAAGTAGAAATGCTCAACAAGATGGTATTGAAATGAACCTTGAAGAGCTGGAGGCTTAGTAAATACTTTAAAGGAGATACACATTATCATCTGTATGATCTCAGGCAAGGTTCTTACTCCTACTGGACTTGGTACCCTTGCCTCTAAAATGTCCAAACTCCTGTTGTACTAGAAAGCCTCTAATTATGTGAAGTTTAGCATCACTTCACATGTAGAGCAATTGATATTCAGGAGCTATTACCTGAGGGTGTTTATATGAAACTTATTTTAATATCCACACAACAAGTCCCCTGATGGGCAAAACAGTCTTAAAAATAATTACAACCATTTGCAATTTTTACCACCTTTTATGATGGGCACTTTTTTATTCAGCAGTTGACTAGATTTGACTAGCAGTCACACATTGAGTATTATACTTGGCACTTTACTGAAAATGTTTAATCCTTAGAGTATTCCACAAAGTGATTATTAATTACTCTCATCTTACCAATGGGGAAATTGAGGCCAGGTTAAATACCTTGCCAGACACCATTCAACTGGTAGGGAATAGAATCAGAATACGCAAGTCTATGGACTATGAGCCTATGCCTATTATCTTGCCACTAAATTGTGATTTGTTTACAACATTTAAATTTTACAAGAGAAACAGAGCTGAACATAACACATGGCTGCCACTCGAAATAATGAGTCCAAAACCCATAGCATTTTCCATTTAATTATTCCTAATACTTCAATACTATCTCTTCGTATTTTAACCACTTAGGACAGAACTCATTTTAAAACACAAAACCATTTCTACAATTTCTTCAACAAAATACACAGTTCAAAATCTAATCATTTCTTGGTGATTCAGTCTCATCATTGTTAATGTGCATTATTAAAATTGCCTAAGTGTTTTTTGCTTTATATATCCTTCAATAATGCTTTATGTTTTCTGGGCTTGCATTAAGTGAATTGGGCGTCTTCCTGTGTTGACAGCTGTCAATTTCCTCTCTCTGATGACTTTCTATCATTTCTCATCTGATGCTTTATTTGGATTCACAATTGTGGAGCCTGATGAGTGCTCTGGGATAACTTCAGTCTCCTGTGAAATGAACGATTTGGACTTCATTGTACATTATTGCCGTCCAGAGGACCTTTTAATTTGTGTCTGAGCTCACAGTTCATCATCTCATACAAGTTACTTTAAAACTGAAGTAACTTGCATCACAATGAAAGGGAAGAAAATAGAGGGGGGGAAAGGGGGCTAGACAGTTCAAGTGCTAATGGGTTTGGAGTTTATGGTGTATTCCAAACCCATCCAGATTACAGTGTTCATGAAGTTGTAATATATTTGGGCTTTATTCTTTAGCGCAATAAAGATTCAGCAGGGTCAGGTTTCATATCAGTACATATGAGTATATGATGAGTATTTAGGATATGCATTTAAAGAGAGAAAGGGGTCACTCATTTAGGAAAATACCACAAACAGTAGGAATGGGAAAGGGGAGAGCCACATGGATTTTGAAAATGTACTTCATTTGTAGTTATCCTTGTTAAAAAAAAAATAGGAACTCCAGAAAAATAAAGACCATTAAAATAATTTAGGCTGGTATGAATCCACAGGAGAAAACAGGAAAGTGTTCTAAGAGGCTTAGGTCCAATACTTGAGAACTCAGAATCTGAAAAAGTGCTGGTACGCACTCCATTTTCTGAAGAGATAATCCAGCTTTGCTCAGAGCCCCAGCTGATGATAGAAAAGAAAGAAAAATCATCTCATGCACTACGCAACAAGAGTTAGAAGGACAAGGGGAACGTGCAGACACCGGAGATCCTGTTCACGGAGGCCAGGTTGGAGGGTTTGGGGCGAGGAAACTGGAAGATTCATTGGAAATTCTAATAGAAGCCCTCCCACATTGACTGGGGTGACGGGGGGCGGGGGGGCTCCTTCGGGAAAGAACATGGCCATAACTGTGTCGAGGCTCTGATGGGGAAAATGATTAGCCAACCTAAAACCACAAAATGGATTACAGTGTCCTCTCCCAGTGGGGATAGGTCTTGTGAGATTAATCTGGGTTTAGCAGCTGGGTGGGGATGGATCTCCAGATTTAAGTGCTTTAGTAAAAACATTCTCAGGTGCTAGTAACGTCAGAAGGAGCCACTTTGAATCAGAACGCTTCCATTCCTTTAGGACGTAACATGCTTCAGCATCTCCGGATCACTTTCAGACTTAAGTCCACACTCCTTGAAAGACTTCCCAAGTCTCATTTATATCTGTATCTCTAGCCTGAGCATTTATGACATTTTATGGCACATTCTGCAGCGATATGTTCCAAACGTTTCTTCATCTGGACATAGGAGTATTTACCTGCCTCTGGGTTTCCATACGTGTTAGTCTCTCAGCCTGGAAAACCCACAGCACTTCTCTTCCTTTGGATAAGTCAGTTCAAGGAATCTATTTTCACTTAATCCCCACCATCTGGAACATGTCAATGCTACGTGTTCTCATAACATTCTGCACTCCTGCTAGCAGAGTCCTTGCACAGTGTATTGTTATTGTTTTTTCTATATTATTGGCTGAACTATCAAAACTGCACATGAGCAGAAACTTTCTCTATGTAGCTAACTAGCAATGTCACCAATTATATTGAACAGGGCCTGGCACATAGTAGTTTCTTAATAAACATTTCTTATTTAATTAATACCAATAATGAGATGGATAGATGGATGAGTATAGGTGGGAGGAAGGGTGGATGGATGGATAAAGAATACAGACGATTTGAGGGGATCATTAGGGTTGCCAAAAGCAAGCTCCAGTTGTTACTGTTCAAAGAACTTTGGATTTTTTTTCTCAACTCCTACTGCTATTCTAAAAAATGGATGATAATTTTTTCTCTGTTTTCCTACTGTGTATAGCATGTGGCAATTTATGAATACCAAGAACAATGTATTTACAGACTAGAACAATTTTCACATCAACAAGAACTATATCCTTTTTTTGTTGTTCCAAAAGGATGTCACATTTCAATGTAATTGCTTAGCATTTTCAGTGAGCTATTTATAATCAATGGGGCAACTTAAAGTAAATGTATTTGCAATGGCTGTTGCTGTGTTATAACTGAACATCACTTAAAAATATGCCATAAATCCTTTGTAAAGTATTTCTACATTGCATTAATGTAGTCTATATATATATAGTGTGTGTGTTTCTAAATATGTTCATTTTTCAGAACAGTTCTTAAAATAAAAAAAAAAAATGCCTTGAAATAAGATTGTTGTCAAAGCTTATGGAGTCTAGATAAGCATTTCTGAAGTTTTTAAATCCATCCCTCTCTTCCCCCACCAAACTGTCCCTGACCTCTTTTAAAGACTTCACATTGAAATAAACTTAGGCACAATCTCAGTTTATGCCTAGAGCATGCTATTGGTTATTCTGAAAACCCCATGAAGATAATAACTTCCTACATACATAGAGGAAGATTATGATTGGCAAGACTACCACAGCATCCGTGCTTACAGTGATAGGTAAAACGGGAGATTTAAGCTTTTCAAGACTCAGAACGCACAGTTCTCCTCAGGGGTGCACGGCCCCAAACAGCCTCCTTCTTTTCTTGAAAGCTCTGTCTCCAGAGATTCGAGCATACGGAAAGGATTAGTTATTTCCATTAAGCACAGAGCTCTTATGCCCAGATGAAAGCAATAAAGCAATGGGGAAAAATGATATGATTATTAAAGGCCTATTGTGGCAGGCCAATGTTACATGCTTCATAGTTAATTAGGAACTATTAGCTTATTCCCAGAGATGGGGAAACCCAGACACAGAAAATGTGAGAAACTTTTCTAAGGCCAGAGCACTAAAAATGTATAAAGTTCAGACTCAAAATGAGATATCACCTCACACCTGTCAGAATGGCCATCATCAATAAATCAACAAACAAGTGCTGGCGAGGATGTGGAGAGAAGGGAAGCTTTGTGCACTACTGTTGGTGGGATTGCAAATTGGTGCAGCTACTGTGGAAAACAGTACAGACAGTCCTCAAAAATTTAAAAATAAAACTACTTTATGATCTAGCAAATTCCACTCCTGGGTATTTATCCAAAGAAATCCAAAACACTAATACAAAAAGATATATGCACCCTTTTGTTCACTGCAGCGCTATTTACAATTGCCAAGATATAGAAACAACCTAAGTGCCCATCAATAGACAATTGGGTAAAGAAGAGGTGGTACATATATACATTGGAGTACTACTCTGCCATTAAAAAAGAATTCTTACCTTTTGAAACAACATGGATGGACCTGGAAAGTATTATGCTAAGTGAAATAACTCAGACTGAGAAAGACAAATACCACATGATCTCACTTGTATGGGAAACGTAAAGAACAATATAAACAATCAAAGAAAATAGAAACAGAATCAAAGATGTAGGAAACAAGCTAATGGTTGCCTGATGGGAGGGAGGGGAGTTGGGAGGTGGGTGAAAAAAAAATTAAGGAATTAAGAAGTACAGATTTGTAGTTCTGAAATAGTCATGGGGATGTAAAGTACCACAAAGGGAATGTAGTCAGTAGTGTTGCTACGATTATATATAGTGCTGGGGGGGAGGGGGGGGTTACTAATCGGGGGAATTTGGAAATTATACAAATGTCTAACCTCTATGCTACATACTTGAAATTAATATAAAGTAATATTCAATGCCAGCTGTAATTGAAAAATTTTAAAAAGAAGGGGAAAGGTAAAGGAAAAGAAGAGGTTTAAATTTTCAGATATAAAATAAGTCATGAGGATGTAATGTTCAGATGGGGAATATAGTCAGTAATAGTGTGATCAGATGGTATGGAGTCAGGGGGTTGCTGGACTTACCATGGTGATCATGTTTTTAGCTACAGAAATGTTGAATAACTATGGTGTACACCTGAAACCAATATAATATTGTATGTTTGCTATTTTTAATAAGATATAAAAATAATCTAGATATCATAAGACGTTTAACCTAGAAAAAGAGAAAGATTTTCATTTGGTAAACAGAACTCGTTTATTTAACCAAATAAATGAAGACTGTTTAAAAATAAACAGAACATACCTAAATGGTAAAGAATGGCTGTAGTATCATTTTGGGCTGCAAAGGCAGGAATGTGCAAATGTGTTGGAAATTAGAATGCAAGGTACTTAATGATTTTCCCAGGAAGATCAACAATTTCCCAGAAATAACTGACTTAGGAGAGTCAGGCCCCTACAATAGAAAGGTTGAACATGTTGATAATGATGGACTCTGAATAAGCAAAGTTGTTTTTGTACAATGGCTGTGTACGTTCACCCACAGAAGCTGGGACATGTGATTAAGGTAAAGCAAATCCCACATACTTACTGAGCTTGAATACAAATGTTCCTTGTTATGATCAAATTAATGAGCTGTCTTACGTTTGTATTACAGTTGACACCAGTGATGTTTCCAGGTGTTGGATTGCTTTGTGCAATTACCACTTCCTGTCCTAAGTCTCAACTGACAGTGAGGCCCAGAAGCCATCCTGAGGGCTGGCCTAAGTTACGTCTTGATGATATCATGTTAGATGTTGAAGTGGATAACCTTCTAGTGTTTTTTTAGCTGTCGCTTTCTTCCAAATATTTCCCTAAGCTGGATGATGCAAGTCAGCCAGGTTCAGTGGGAAAAAAGCTTGGAATTTGGAGTCTAACTTGAATGAAAACACTCCACTTACTATTGTGTGAAATTTGGCAAGTTACTTTGTCTCTGTCTAGTCTAGCTCATGTGTGATATAGGGAAAATAAGATCAATTTCATGGAATAAGATCAGGTCTACACTCGCACCATCACCACTGGCCAATCTTCAGACACCCTTATGGGAAGAGAAAACAGTTCATTCTTCCCTGGATGTTGTAGAGATTCTCCCTTCACCCCCAGAGAGGGGAACAAAGTAAATTCACCAAAGCCCAAGTGTTCACATAGTTTCGAGTCATAAAATTTAAAAATAAAAAAGGTTAGCAGATAGCACTTCTGGCTTCTGACCATCTATCTATAAAATGGTCACCATTCTCTGCTCAGCTTCTTCCAAGAAAGTACTGATTGAACTTGGGTATTTTTCCTTGGAGGTTTATCTAGAAATAAAAATGTTTTTTATTGTATTTTAATTTTTTGAAGAGATTACTTCCAAATCTAATCCATCCCATTGCCTATTCTCCCTAAATCTAACTAACCCTCAATGATGGCAAGAAAATAATTATTTTCAGAATAGAAATAAATCTTCTCTCCTATTGAGGGCATACTTGTCAATTTTCGAGGAATCTGCAAAAGTCTGTATTTTTAATTTTGCTTTTTCTATTCTTTGAGTTGTCTAAAAAGAGTAATCATGAAGATACTCTGAGGACAAGAAAATTATAGGTTTAAAGAACACAGAGATGAATTTACCATTAAAACTGCCTAATTATGTGTAGCCTCCCCATATTCTTCTAGCATATCCCTATTTTAACAGCAATTTTCTTGTTGTGAAGTAATTTTCTGTGTCTGCTCTCACCCTCCAGATGAATTCACCTAGGTATTGATGGCTAATAATGAAGATAGGCAGCTGGGATGGAGAACTTACTCATGTCCTCAGTACCTACTACTCAGACATTCACACTGTGCTTACGTGTTTCATAGGTCAAGACGTTCAAAACTGTCAAACCCTGTGGTATATTTAACACCCAGATTTGAAAGGATGCCTGAATAAGGCAATAACATTAACATGGAGAAGACCACTCCCCCAAATTTCTTCTGATACAATGCTTTAAAACCATCTAAATTTCTTCTTTCAGGAGAAGAAATTCAGAAAAAATATTAAGTCTTGCTTCCCTAGAAAACCTTGTACTTTCTAGATATGTATCTTAATGACTAAGGTTGCAGAGTTAGGAAAAAATTAAAAACAAGACACAAAACTGAGTTTAAATTTCAGAGTCAACAGCTATAGAACCATGGGAAAATCCATCTCTTTTTGCTTCAGTGTTCCAATCTGTAAAATGGGGGTAATAATTTTATCAACTTTGCATCATTGAGATTCAATGAGTGATTGCGAATAAAATACTTCATACCATGTCTGACATAGAGGTTAGCTTTCATTATCGGTATCAAGCTCCCCCAGCTGACTGAATGGGACAGCATGAGGCTCCTCTGTGCCTGAAAAGTCAAGGACTTCGAGTGACTATACAATCACATCCCATTCTCTGGATACATGAAGAGTACAGAATGAAAAAAACATTAAATAAAAGGAACATCATAACATAACACATCTGTCCATAACTGGGACTGATCATCATGAAGATGATCATATGACAGTATTCAGATTAGCAATAAATACGGACATGAGCTTTTGATTGAAATGAAACATTCTCACAGTGTTTTCAGAAAAATGAACAAACGAAAAACAATGGTTTATATTTTCAAATGCCCACAGTGAAATTTAAAAGAAAAACAGGTCATTTTCCTGAACATGTAACTCAATTAGAAAAACTTTTCAGAGAAGTTGAAATGTTGGGGTTGGGGGGTGGTGACAGCAGGGCTAGTGTTTTAA
Organism: Lyroderma lyra; assembly: GCA_004026885.1. Classification (NCBI taxonomy): domain Eukaryota; kingdom Metazoa; phylum Chordata; class Mammalia; order Chiroptera; family Megadermatidae; genus Lyroderma; species Lyroderma lyra. The sequence continues at coordinate 313,480 of PVJL010000098.1, read as the reverse complement.
AAAGTTTTATCGGTCCAGTCATCAAATTGTGAATGGGATTAAAGTTTATCACCTTCAAGAGATTAATTTGAAAATGCTCTTAAAAGGGAGAAGAAATTTGGTTTATTTAGCACACTGTTTTGCAGTTACAACAGCTATGAGATTTTTAAAAATTATATCAAAGAGGTAAAAATGAGCTTTGTCCATTCCTTTTAGCGTGCACGCGCGCGCACACACACACACACACAAGCACAGACATATGAGTACCATATGCTATTTACGTCAATACTTTGTGAACGCTGATACATGCTTCCATACTCCACTCTTCCATAATGCCTCCTGGAAAGATACTCCTTAATGAAAAATTAAGCTGAATCACTTTCTTTTTCCATAGTACAGAGATGAGAGTGACAATAAACCCACTGCACATCTCTGGCTGGCATAATTTGCTCTTAAACTGTCACTTTAATTATTCTTGAATTGTGAGCTTGCCTCCAGGCAGATTTCACAGAGATTTTTTTTTGTTTTTAATAATCCACTTTATCAAATACTATTATGGACACCTGAAAAATACTGATAATAAAAAGATTAACATAAAGTTTAAATAGTACATGAAGCACATTTATTTAAGAATAGGTAAACTTTTAAAAACAGAGCTTGATGTATTTCTGTGTAGGCTACATGCTTGAAACTTGGAGTCAAGTGGTTCTTCCAGTATTTCCCTGAATCTTGGTCAGGGGAAGGGAGGTGACACCAGTGCTAGAGACCTTGAGGATACTGTGAATTGCAAAAAATAATAAACAGCCACTTTAAAATGGAGTCTGAGCTGCATGACAAAAGAAATGCCTTGAAGGTGTAACTCCTCAAACATCTGGAATAGTAAAATGACCTTTGGACTGGGCTTAAAGCAACACTGTGTCCCAAAGAACTATTTGCAAGGACAGATAACAAGAAAGCAGGCATTATGACTACCTGACTGAGTGCTACCGATGGAAAATTAACAACATGGTTTAGAATTTATGTCACTACTACATCATATTATCTGTACCAGTAGAAATACCTTCCTTCTAGTGATGTCATTGTTCCCCTTCCCTTTCTCATAAATACCCTTTGCCTTTGTCTCCTAATCGGGACATTATTTGGGCTTCTGCCTAATTTGATACTTCAGGAACAGCTCCAGTGACACCATGTTACTGTTTTTACATTCTGCCCCAACCAGCACTCTCACCACAGCTCCAACTTACTGAATCTCCTATGGACCCCAACTGAATTAACCTCTTTAAAATAATTTTTATATTTAATGTTCATAGCAATGATACAAAGAAAAGAATTGTAATTCACATTTTATGGTTTGGCAAGATTAGGTAAGAACCCATGTCATTCAATTTATTTGTTGAGAGCTGGTATCTGAACCTGTGTCTTTCTGTGTCCAAAGCCCCTGGCTTTCACCTTACCAGGTGGTAAAAATTGCAATGATCTTTTCCTCTTCTGGGAAAGCAAGGTAAAGAGAAAAAGAACAAATCATCACCAAGCATTTTTAATGTAATCAATACATACAAGCTGATATTATTTACTTTGGATCTTTTACACCATACTGCTTCATTCAAAGTAATGTATATGAAAGTCCTACAAAATAGCCTGTCAACTTCAAAGTATGTCTTCCATTTCTCTGGGTTTTATACCGCTAATCCAGCCCTAGGGCTTGAGCTTCTTCTTAAACCCACCTGAATCTCCAATTAGCCCTTCTTCCTGGCCTCTGCCCAGAGACAGTCCTGAAATAGCCTTTCCTCTCCTCGTGTTCCATAGTTCTGGTTATAGCTCACTTTGCACATTGCAACCTCTCTTCAACTGTCAAAAGTTAAATGTCTTAGTCTAAATAATAATCAGTTGGTTTTTTTACTGGATAAAGGCAATGTCTTAAGCAGGAGTTGGTCTGTCTGGCACAATGTATGACAAAACAGGCAGAATGTCTTTTAGGCCCATAGATAGAATCACTCTAGCACACTTGATAGACATAAGAGTCTGGGTCACTAAGTAACTAGTTTATCTCCTTCCTTCCTCATATCTCTATTCTACAGAAGCTGGAACACAGAAAAACAAATCAATAACAAAAACAAAACTTATTTTTCCAGGTTTTCCGTCCTTACACAGTCAGGTGACTCATTTCTGGCCAATGAGATTAAAGCAAACATCTCTGGCTCTATCTTCTTTTTATGCTGTTTTCTTCCTTATTGAACTTACTGTTGACGCCTGGAGTTGTAGTAGCCATGTTGAGGCCATTAGGTGGTGAATTCAAGTGAAAGGACGAGATCATTGTGAAGTAGTGGTGTACATTACTGAGTTTCTTTAACATGTGAGCAGCCACATACTTGCCTATTGTATGTAACAAAATGCACTTGGATTTTCTGGCCTTGATGCAACACTTTACTAATTTTACACTTAAAAAGGTCATCAGAGTGAAAAAGCAAAACAAACCAACATTCCTATGGCTAAAATAGTACAAGTCATTAGAACGCATTGAGGGTGTCCAAAAGATTTCATTTACCAGCGAAATGAAAGAGTGAAGCAGCAATTTCTATGCAATAGAGATACAGCATTATTTTCTCTAGGTTCTTCAGTAAGGTGCCTCCCCCGACTATTTTTGCCTTTCTGGTTCTGAGTTGCTCCTCATCCAAAGCCCCCTATTCATGATATAACCTCCCAGCTATCTTACACATGGAATGGCTATTTTTCTGAGTATGAAATAAGAGCATCCTACTTCCCAGACAAAAAGATTGCCCTATTAGAGATAAATATACATCCTGACCAATTAATAGAGAATTAGCCAGCGTAACTAATACCACCAGTTTTACATGACAAGAGAAAATCTCAGTGGCCTAAAACAACAAAGGGTTACTTCTTGCTTATTTCAGAGTTAGTGAGAATTGCACAGTTCTCCTGGGTGACTTCTCACAAAACAGTGACTGAAGGATCCCATCTCCAACCACCTTACGGCTCTGCCAGATTCAAGGGCCTCTCTAGAGTCATTCTCAGAATCCACTCTATTCGTCTAGCCCATATGTTAAGATACAGTACGGAAGGTTGCATGTGAAGTTTGATAAGTCAGTCCTGGGGATAACATCTATCTCTTACCCCCAATAATACTGATCAGAAACCAACCACATGGCACCAACCCAATAGAAGGGCGTTCAAGTACGTCCTGGGAGAAGAGATGAGCTTGCGAAGCCTATATCTATCCTCTGCCACAACAGGTCTCACATGTATTAAACTAGGGTGATTCTGTCCCTGCAGATACATTTTCTGTTAATGAATCGATCAAGTCTAGCTTCACACGAGGCAAGGATGAATGCAAGACATGTCATATGGAGATTCAATTGAGAAACTTGTCTGTAGCCACTCAGCGATCGGTCAAAACCAAGACGCTACGAAGATTAGGATGTGAAGCCTTGTTCTTCAGGTGCCAAAAGTTATGTTGCTGTGCAGCTGATTGAATTTCATATATTTATTTTTTATGAAGATAAAATTTTTCAATTTTTGGTAATTCTGTTTTCAGGGAAATACAGAGCAAAAGAAAGATGGTCAAAATATGCAACAGGTTTGTTACAAATTAAATCTGACACAGTAAAAATGAGGGATGATTTTACTTTGATGGTGGATGAAAAATATGTGTTAGCGAATATATCAAATGGCACACACACACACACACACACACACACACACACAGAAACGATAATAGGTTGCCTAAAAAAATAGCTACTACTGTAAGCTCAGCACTTTTCACATGCCAAATCCTGTGCTAAGTTCTTTATTCACTTTACGATCAATCTCCTCACAACTATGAAAAGTGTTTATTCTTATCCTCCTTTTATATAAGTCCAAAAGCCAAAGAAACATAATAAATTGTCTATAAATACTAGTCGAATGACCAAATGCACAAAATGACATAGATAATAAGTGGACTCAAGCCTGTCTCAAAGCAACAAAACTATATTTTAATTTATCAATGCATAGAATAAAAATGAGGTTGGAAAAAATATTCTGGAAGTTTTATTCATCAGTAAGCCAATAAAATAATTGGTCATTTCCTGATTTTAAATTTCATTTATTATTATAAACCAGTCAAAAAAGAATATTAATTTAAATTTTTGGTATTTATATGTGCCAGGGACTGTGTTAAATAATGTATACGCATTTTAGAAGTGTATCAGTCAGCTATTACTGCAATAATGCCATGTAATTAACAGTACCCGAACTAAGTGACTTAACAACAACCGCCTTTAAGTCTGATTTACAGGCGTGTGAGTTAACAGCCACTCAGGATGGCTTTTATGTCCAAGGCCAAAGGCAGAAGATTGGATTTCGGTCTGTTCTATATGATCTCACTCTACTTGGACCAATAGGTACCTGGAACACATTTTTCTTAAGATGAATAGCAGGAATGCAAGAGAATGAGAAACAAAGCATGATGTCCTTCAATGCCTGGCCCAAAACGGAGACACTATCACCACTGCCTACAGTCCACTGTCTGAACCCACCATCAACGGGTAGCAACATAAAGTCAGAAGGCGATGGGCACAAGGAGGCCATTGTAAAACTGCAAAATAGACAATTCAGTCTACTGGATAAAGTAATCTTGGTAACAACCCTCTCAGGAAGATCCTTGAAGAAGTCAGTACCTTATGTTTAAGGTCACACAGGAAGTGCCAGCAGGTTTGTCTAACTCCAGCCTAAGCTCTCAGCTACTACACTGTTGAATCGAGAGTTTTTAAGCCAACGGTGTTCCAGTTCATACTTAGCTTTAGGTCACTGGCCATAAAATATTGTAATGTTGTGTTATTTATGATACCTATGTCATAATAATAATTAGTCTAAGAAATGGTTTATTTGACCAATCAGGTGTGTCAAAAAGTAGAAATCTGTCAAATATCTGGTTCATTGCTATAACCCTCTACGATATTTGTAACCCTCATTTCAACTGAACAGGACTTTTAATGTCTCCTTGCACAAAAAGGTAGTTTATGTCATTGAATTTGACAAAAGACTTGCAGGCATTTTAAATAACTTACTTCCTTTTATAAAATGCTATGATTCTATAGATTTTATAGGCTTTTCATGGCTTATGAAAATTTAGAACTTTCTCAATTTGCACATAATCTTAATGAATTCCTTATTTATCCATTTGAGAGGTCGTGTTTTCAGGTAAAACAATTTGGAAAAGAATTACCATTAGAAATTTACAAAAGCATACAACCATTCACATTTAGGTTGCAGTGTTCCCTGTAGGAGATAAAGCCGTCTTACCTTCTGTGAGACGATACTTTTTTATAAAAATAAATGGAGATGTCCGTTTCCTAATTCAATTAATGAAAATTTTGTAGGTATTTTTGTTTCTTAGATTGAAGACTACTTCAAAGGCCTTTGGTAGTCATCATGTGAAGTAGGCTCACACCTAGCAATTAGAATCATCACATATCACCTTTACCAGGACTTTGAACTTTCTTCAAAGGAAAGAGGTTCTTAGTGAGTTTTCGCTTCTTTTAAAAAGAATGATTCTACTTGATAAGTTTCTGTTCAAGTTCAAATATTCTATAGTAGAATTATACCAGGAGATCTATAGAGGAATATTTCGGAGTCTTTATCAGAAAATTATTACTTAGGATAACAAAGTATTACAGGATTGCAACCCAGTAATTCCAGTCATTGAGATTTACATTTCAGAGAATATAAAGTGTCTTCTATAAAAACAAAAGAATTCGTGGGTACCCAAACCAGGACACCAGAGAGGACAGTAATAATAAAATTCAAGAAGAGACCCAGGCAAGACCTAAATTAAGTAGATAAATTAAATCTGAGACAGGACAAATTAAACTTCATATGATCTTCTAGATCTGGGATTCAAGAAATCCCATATTCTTTACATTTTGGAAGCATGAGAACACATGTTAAAAATATAGTCTGCATTTACTTATTAGAATGTGGGAATGAAATGTTCGAGTAATTTGGTATTCCACGGGAATTGTCCAGAAAGATAAAATGCCTAGGCTTGAGGTAGCAACTTTCAGTATATTGGTTACCAACTTGAATGTGAATTAATTTTTTTCTGAATAATTAATTTAATGAGATAATAGCAGACATAGCTTTGAAATATCACAAATTTAGAACTACAGGTAGAGAGGAACGCTGGCCAATAATAGAGTTTAAAATATAAAGATTTACTTAAGACAAAGATATTTTTCTTAATATGATGAAGGTATAATTTATAACAAATATGCTAGTTTCAAAATGTTTTTGATGTTGCACTTCATTACAAAATATGTTTACATATATAGATGCCTGTATATATGCATGCACACACGCATACATATACATAACTATGATTATCTATATGCACATGCACACATATGCACACACATATATTTCTGTATTGAGTTCAGATTTCAAAACATACTCCAAAGTAGAAATTCAAAAATGATAAGAATATAAATAGGAACATATTTTCCATTTTTTTTTTTTTTTGCTCAGATCTTAAAGGGTAGCCTTTTATATGCTACCCTTTAAGGGTTATCTATACAGTCCACTTTAAGGTTAGATAAAATCAAATTAATTTTTATAACATACCATTTTAAACACTAAGTGGAAATGTGCACAATAAAAATATGTGGAGAGGAATAAGTTTGTTCTTTTTCTAACGTGTTGTTTCTTTTCAAATAAACTGAAGTCACATTGCAGCATACTGTAAACAGATCCAAGTAAAGCAGCTTATTTTAATTGAACACCCATTGAAGAAAATATGCCCTTAATTCTCCCGTGTGGCACTTGCACTATGAAATTTAGTTTCTTTTGTTAAAGAGTTATGATTTTCTTTTATTTGAAATATAATGCAGATCATTATCAAAGACTAAGTTATACATGAAAGTCCAATGAAGAAATTAAAAATTAATCTGCAAATGTGCCACCCAGAAAAAAATCCTTCTTAATGTCTAATAACATGTTTCTGAGCTTTAATGGAGATAGAAAGATGGATGATGCTATAGGTCATCTGTGGATTGAAGGGGAGAGCCAGAAGATCACCCTACTCCGGGTGCAGAGAATTTGGGATATTAACAACATCAACTAAGAGTCTTCTTTGTATTATCACCCTGTGCCAGTCATTCTGCACAATATCAGTGGTGGAATACTGCTCCTGTCAGAGTGGAACCCTCCCAATGCCAATCCACCTTGGAACACTAACAGAATGGATAGATAGGTGACGAATATATTTACAAAATGAAATTTTATAATGAAGTTAACTTATTTTAACTTAACAGAATAAAAATAAACTCACATGAAATTGAAGGAAGACCCAAGTTTCAGGAAAATGTAGTTTGACTACGTCAAACATTTCAATGTCAAATATAATTCTAACGTTAAGAAATGTTACCTTAAATGCTAAGCTATAAAAATCATTACTTAAATCATGGGTTCAACTATTGATTCTCTGCCCTGAAAGTTGAGAGAAATCCTTTTGAACTCTGTATTCCTCTATGCTATTATTTACATGCTGTCAAGATTTATCACCATTATAGCCTGTTCTATAACTGTAATTTTCAGTAATTTTTTTCTTTGTTCCATATCTAAATCAATCCAGACCTATTTTCAGTCCCAGTACTATAATTATTCCATCCCTTAATTCTTTAATTTTTCCTTTATCCCATTGTCTTGTTTCCTACTGTCCTCACTCAAAAATGACATCTTGGGCACTCCATTTCCTACCTTTGCATGTTTGAAAATCTTTATCTGTTACACATATTCACATACATAATTTTCAAGTTACCTTTCACAGATTCTGTTTCATATTTTAAGTTCAGGAATTTCATCAGAGTATTTCTTAGACATAGGAAACCCATTTAATTGGTGACATCTAATATTTATTTTAATAAGTCAATCTGCATTATGCCATTGAGAATATCAACACCACCTACTTTTAAGCGATCAGTCTTTTTATTTCTGTTCTCTTCTTTAGCAGCACCAGCTGTGATCTGTATCTATTTTACGCCTTTGTTTTATATCTTCTCTCTAAAGAGATTTTGAGAGTATCTTTGGTCTTTCTCCCTGTGTTTTATGCACTCTCTAGCTACCTACTGTTGTGCTGTGTTTCAGTCCCGTTTATTTGTTTTCTCCCTTTCATTGTTCTAATGTGGCTTTCATCTCTGCACTGCTTTACATAAATGTACTGTCATTTCTTTCTAGAGTGCTTTAATCCCATCATCTAATGTTCAAACACTCGCATACATTTTCTGGGAGGTGTGTGTTACTCTAAATGTCAATCTGCCTGCTTTCAAGATTTGGGCTGGCACTGTACCTCAGGTCATAGGGACCCTGAATTGTGATAGCAGTACCCGTTTGCTACCCACTTACACCCGCTCTTTTTTTATACTGTATTTCTTTTAGAAATTTTTATATCTTGATTAAGGTTAGAAAAGACATAAATTTCCGGAGTCGTCCTCCAATTTTTGTTTATATTTAATGGTGTTTGTTTAATAGATTTTGATTTGGGTTTTGCCCATTTATCAAACTTTTTTCTCTTTTATATTTGTTTGCGTGTGTGTGTGTGTGTGTGTGTGTGTGTGTGTGTAGCTTTAAGGGAAGAGATGAAAGCAAAATGATTTGGATCCATTATTATAATCTATTAGTATAATATATTTAAGCTACTAATATAGATTAGAAATGCATAAAAAAGTTTAAAAATAATGAAGTATTTTATTTAATTTAATGACAAATTTAATTTTTAAAGTTACATATTACCTAGCAATGTAATGTCAAGTCAATAGATACTGAATATATGATCTGAAAGATTAAACTGTCTAGAATTGCACTCTCCAATCAAAATACATGAGCCATATATATAATTTTTAATTTTCTAGTAGCTACATGAAAATCAAAAAGAGACAGATTAGAAGTAATCTATTATATCTAAAACATTACACACTCAATATGTAATCAGTATTAAAATTATTAATAAAATATTTTACTTTTTTTGTATTGAATCTTCAAAATCTGGTGTGTATTTTACGCTTACAAAACATTTCAATCTGGACTAGTCCCATTTCAAATACTCAGAAATTCACATGTAGCTACCCAACTGGACAGTGCTGGCCTAGATTATAACACAGTGGACACTCTTGAATAATAGCTAATATCATCAGCATCATTATTGACATGCATCAGTATTTATGAGGAAATTGAAATCTTTCATCCATATTACAGGACCAGACACACAACTGTTGGTTTGAGATACTGAAGATGTTGGGTTACTGTTCCTTGGGGTATTCCCCCTCTACCTATAAATGAGTAATCCAGGGAACTTTGAAGAGTTTCAGGAGATGGTGTGTAGGTGAAATTGTCTATTACAGTTTCTAACAGGATTAAATGTAGAATAAATCAGAATATCAATTATGTCACCTTCGAGATTTTCTGGTTCCATTGAAAGAAATCAGTATTCACAGATTATGTTTACTGGTAAAAGTTAACATTTAGTATATTAAAGCTCCACCTTCAGTTCTAACCTCCACTTATGCCTCTATGCATCCTTAGCTAACACTGTCCCTGGATCCCTCTCCCGTCACTGTCCACCTTATGAGGAGAGGACCCAGATAAAACCAGGAGTGGAATAAGCAAGACTGGATGGATTAGGAGTGCTGTGAGGGGTCATTTTAATTTGAGAGGCCATCTGTGTTTGCTAATTGGTGCTTACATGCTTATGGACTCCAGTGAGGCGCCTACCTTTCCACAGAGCCTGGGGGACAAGCACCCTGTATTTCTCAATGATTGCATTTCAAAGGGATGGCTTCCAGTTCCTTGAGAAACTGGTTTATAGAATATTTACATCTCAAAGGGGCAGAGCAAGAATTCATAATTGCAAGTTCTTTTTAAGAAAAAGCTGTATAAAAAGGGAGATTAGCGACTGTAATCAGGAAGAAGTCCGCCTAAAATTTAGTCCAGCTGAAGGGATGGTTAAGGCCATCCTGGTAAGCATTCTTAGGGTGAGGTACTGTGGATACTTCGTAAGACCGACATGGTCCCCTCAAGATGAGATAGGAAGGTGAGAATCATCTTGGGAGGCAGGAGTTTCTGGATTGACTGTTTATGAATGACAGAAAAGGTAGAGCTATGACAAAAAGAGAGAAAGATCGAGAGCGAGACAGAGAGAGAAGAGTGAGAGAAAGAGAACCGAAGTAGTCAGACGAAGTAGAGGCAGATTGGGGTGGCAACTGACACAAAGGTGACATGCAGGTTGATTACCTGAAAATCTTAGCAGTGATGACAAACTCCAATCAGCAGGGCCTGGTAGAAAAATAAATAAGTGCACCTAGCCAGCTGTAATCAATACACCAGGGAGTACTGAAGCTGTGGTCAATTTGAGAGTATTTGTCCAGACTTGTTACAAAGGCAGAGTGCCAGGTCCCACCCAGAGCTATTGAATTACAAGCATTTTCACAAGTTCTCGAAAGGATACATGGAATTGACAGGCATGGCTTAAACCAGACCTCCCCAAATAACAATGTTCTTTGTGCCACTTGCTTGCGTGGTTTTTTGATCATTCATGACACTCACCTACACAGCAGCACTTCAAGGAGAGGGACATTTTTTTCCTACCTCTAAATATTTGCTTTGACAACAGATTTTCTGAGTGCATGAACGTGTTGCCCTATGTATGACCTATGTAAAATTATTCTTGCAGGTTGGCCCTCATGTCACTCAGGATTAATCACATGTATTTATTTCTGAAGGTGAGAATTTCAAATATAACCCTGAATCACATTCTGGAATACATTTTGGTATGCAGAAGGAAAAGAATAACACACAACCATGACATATTCTTTGAAACAAAGGGAGGAAACAGCAACATAAATATATTAACGCAATTTTATGGCTGAGAAATTTAAAACAAGCATCATGGAATGCAAAGTTACAGTCCTCACAGGAATCATAACTGGGCTGTAAGGCAAATATATATTAAGACATAAATATAAGAGTCTATACAGTAATAGAAAATACTACAACCAGATGTGCCAAGAGACTAAATTATAATTGACATGGGAATCATAGATTTGGAATTTCATACTGCTTAGAATTTAAATTTTTTCTGAAACACTCAAGTATAATAATATGAAGGCATCTAGGTACCACAGGGGAGTGTGATACAAATATTAGGAGGTCGTACCAGCAACAAACAGTTAATGATCCTTTACTTACATCATCTAGACAATTTAAAGAAATAATCAATTACAAACTTATTCCAATAAGGGTGCTCATGAGTTTTATATAGTGCATAAAAAATAAATCACTAACTATACATGGAATTAAAGAAAGTCTAAATACAGATGGCATATAAAGTTATTAATTTTGACCCTATAACTTGGAATTTATGTAGATGTAGGATAAAGAAGATGAGGACTCACAGGCTTGTAGACTGCTGGCAGTAGAGGAAGTCTTAGAAAACATCAAGGTCAAGGTTGGAGGTTTGCCCACTAAACTGTGTGTGTGTGTGTGTGTGTGTGTGTGTGTGTGCGCGCGTGTGTGTGTGTACACAGAGGGGCTCCCAGAGGACCTTAATGTCAAGGCTTTCCCACCCATACTTCCTTCAAACCATTTCTGTCTTTAATCTATTTCATATGTTGATTTTTTTCATAAAATCATATTTAAACAAAAATCACGATGGCTCTAAAAACATTTAGAAACACTTCAGAACAATTATTCCATTTTTCAGGTGAGAAAACAGAAGTGTCAAGAGAGAAAGAAATTCACCAGAAAGCCCACGATCCCACATGAAGCTACCCCAGTAGCTTCTAGAGATGTTTCCTTTGCATCATCAAAGACATTGACAATAGGTAACATAAGAGAAACATGAAGAGTTAATTAACCTATTTTAAAGGACAAACAATCTTCAAGTGCCTCAGAAACACTCATTTGCATGCAACCAATTCACATGCAAATTAGGAGCGATCTTTATTCAGGGTCTTTGTTTGGGAACATTTATTAGCCATTAGTTGTGTTACTCTATTTACTTGAATGCATATTTTCCTCAATGCTGCATAACCAAGTAGAAGATTATAAATCTTACATTGAAAAATGTATGACAAAGACATCAATAGAAGTCAGGAGCCCAGTACAAACAGTGACTTTATCCAGTTTATTTACATTAACATGAATAATCCCTGTGTGTTCTCCATCAGAAGTTGACTTGGTGAAGATAATCACACCATTATGAATCTGGCTGAGATGCTTAGCCTTGTAGTCTCACTTCCTCATTTGTAAGACGGTGGGTAATAATTCCTAACTTTGTACTGCTTTTATGAAAATGAGGAAAGTATATTTAAAGTGCACAGACAGTGTTGTCTTAAGCCCCCAGGTGTGTTAATATGGAAATGGCAGTGTTAGTCTCCAGCATCAAAATAAGCCTCATCATCATTACCACTCTTTTCCATCTCTTCGGTCTTTATAATGGACCCCAAAGAAAATGTGCCTAAATGCTAATCATTGTCCATTTCCACACGGGTCCCAGTTACGTACTGCAGAAACCTACAATTTGAAGCTATGAGCTTTGGTTCCAAATTCAATGTTGTTTAATTAAAACAAAAAAATCCAATTATTACAGACTTCTCAGGTATCATTAGTATAATACTAATTAGAAGCAAACGGCAATGGTCAATTAATTGGGTTGTGTCATTCTGTAAATATAAATACGGCCCATTTGCTTTTTGATCTTTCTTACTGATGTCTCTTTTAAGCTATTTTATGAGAATAAAAAATAAAAACAATAATGAAAATTGTAGTATTAGTAAGGGACAGGTATATGCATCAACTAAAATAATGCTGCCCCTGTGTTCTCTTATAAAAGGTCATTGCCTACTCAAATTCTTAAATGTCTCCCGAAGTCAAGTAAAATTAATGAATTAGGGAATAGGGAAATGGTCAGTTTAGGGTAATATTTTGCCAAAATTTGACCTAGAAGGCCTTATTAAATTAAAATGACCTGGTTACCTCCATATTTATTCTGTTTAAACATCTGTTTTCTTTAGGAGTGGGAGGGAGACTAAATTAAATCAGAGAGAAGTCCTGTCATGTTGATGGAGACAAGTTCAATACCAAGGATTTATCTACTTAGACAAATGAAATCAGAATCAGTATATCCATCTGAAATGTTCTGATGCATCTGCAGAAATACAAAAAGTTTCAGGCTAATGCAATTTTACTTCAGTCAAATTTGGTGCAATTACTAGAGGCTGCTGGTTTGGCTTCATCAAATCAGTTCCATGGATTTCATAAAACTGAAGAATATGGTTACCAGATAAAATACAAGTTTCTCAGTTAAGGCTGAATTTAGATAAATAATAATTTTTAGTGTGCCTCAAATATTGCATGTATAAAAGTGTGTGTGTGTGTGTGTGTGTGTGTGTAATTCTATCAACAAAATAACCAGTAACAGCTTCGAGGTATTATTTTTTTTATCCTTAACACACTATTTGACCTAATGGGCCAAACTGAGTAATTTTTATTTTAGATATTCATATTTTTAATCAGTTCACTCAAAAGTAGTCATTTAAAGGCTATATATACAAGAAAAAAGATGTGATTAAAAAAGGATTCGATTCCCAGCCAGGGAACTACCACAAAAAAAATAAATAAAATAAATAAAAAAGGAAAAAATATTGTATGCCACTATTGTGTTGTGTCTATTCAGTAGACAACAATCAGGTTAAAAATATTTTGGAGGAACTTTTAATTTTTAAAAAAATTTTATTAGTTTCAGGTGTACAAAACAATATAGTGATTAGACATTTATGTACCTCACAAAGTAATAACTCTAATAAGTCTATTTACCCATCTGACACTGTACATAATTACTAGAATATTATTAACTATATTCCCTATGCTATACTATACGAGGGCTGTCCTGAAAGTATCCATACATGTAGTATGAAAAGTAGAGGCATTTATGGCTAGATTTTTTCTAGACAGCCCTCTTATATCCCTGTGACTACGTGTTAAATTATAGTTGACATTCAGTATTATTTTATATTAGCTTCAGGGGCACAGTGTAGTGGTTAGACATTTATATAATTTATGAAGTGATTCCTCCCAATAGGTCTAGTACCTATTTGACTTTATACATAGTTTTCACAATGTTATTAGGTTAACATTATTTTGATATTTTAATTCACATAAAAATTGAATCTCCTAAATTACTTGATTTTTTAGTTATTCAAATTAGTATACATTTAGTCTAGCTTAGAAACTTCTATTTCCTAACTACTCAAAAAAGAAAAATGCTTTCTATAATATTCCCTCAATAATACAGAGGGTATCAAAAATGTATATACAGTTCAAGAAAAAAAACTGTATTAAAAATGTAATACTCAATATATACCAATAACAAAAGATGAATACAGTCAGGTTTGACTTCTGCAATTACAAGAGGTGCTCAAAGTGGTGACCATTAGCATCCAGGCACTTCTGATTATGGTGTACTACTGCCTGAGCAACATTAACCAGTGTCCACTTGTATTGCCACACATGTTGTTCAATTTCTTCCTGAACTCCCACCAGTGTAGCCAGTTTTCCACGATACACCACATCCTTGAAGGTCCCCCATAGGTAGAAGTCAAGGGGTGTTAAGTCAAGAGAACATGAGGGAAACTCAACCACACTTCTATCCATTGTCCTGGCAAATGGTCTTGTGCTCCTCAAAGACAACCGTACTTCTGCCACTTTCTTTAACCGTCCTGCCTGTCTCATGGTGGTGCTAGCATTCATTTAATTAACACTATCTTTTGAGCGAACCTCATACTACACATTGCTGTCATAATTCAATTCAACTTCAAAAAGTAATACATAGATAATGTCGCTTAAAATGTGTATTCTTTTTTTTTTGGCACCCTCGTATTTATGTTTAATCACTTTAAATATACAAATGCAAAATAAATTAATATGCGATGCAGTTTATTGCCCTTTGAAGACCTAAACTAAGGAGTATAAATTTCATAAAATTATTAAACTTTATATTCTGGTCGTTCAGATACTTTTCAAAAAAATTTTAAAACAAGAATATGTACTATTCTTGCAGAGTACAAACTGACTGTTGAAACTTCCCTGTTATATAACTACCAATAAGAATTTGATATACTATCCATATTTTCATAAAAAGTTAAAATTGATTTGTTGAATTATAAAGAAAACACTGTACACTTTTTGTTAAACCATTCTAATTGCTTTTAGAAAATAACAACAATTAGAAAAATCAACACACTTTTTAACATAGGTCAAATGCAATCCAAATTCTTAAAGTAATGAGAACTATTGTTAGCAAATGCTTACAAAAATATTCATTACAGTTCAAATCTAATTTCTATTCTCCAAGCAGCTGTAACAGAATCAGTAAGTTATTTCCATAATATCTTTTATGTTCATGTCATGAGATAACAGTTTGTACTCAAAAATTTCTAATTGATTTGACCATAAAAAAAGTCTTTTGTTCAAAAAGGGCTAAAAACATTAATATAAAAGATAAGAAAGATGGCAATTTAACTTTCAGATGTATATTGCATACAGATAACATTAGGCCATTAAAATACTGAACACGTAAAACAAAAAGGATAGGTAATAAAATCATGAAATTGGCCAAAGGATGATTTAGCCACAATAACTACACAAGGGCACAGGCCTATCTTTATGGAGCTGTTCTGAAAATGAAATCTGGAGTTAGTCTGTTTCAGAGAAAAACATCAGACATTTATATATGAGCTACTTTGCAAACAGAAATACCAGCAGGCTTATTTAATAGCGTGACTAAAGCTAATCAGTTCTACGAGTTTTGTTAGTAAGGCTTGAAAATATCCCTGGCTTATATAATATCGATATCTCTATCTATTTATCTATCATCTATCTTTCTATCCATCCATCCCTCAGGTGTCTCCCTTTTCCTTTGATTTTAAGATTAAATTTGAGTACTGGAAAGTACTGAGACCCCTGTTTACATTTCTAAATCTCATCTCTCTCATTATAAAATGTTGACTATGACATCTACCTGATAGAATTAATATGCACACTGAAAGCTATTAAGACAAATTCAGAACTATTTAATTTAGGTAGGTACATAATAAAATGAGTTGTTACTACTTTCTCCTTGGTAAAGATTTTAAAAATTGGAAGTTCTCAGCACCAGAGTAATCCACCCTGGGTTTGAAAAAAAAATACGTACGTCAATAGGGAAGTCACAAATGGTGTCCTTGAGACACAATACGTTTAGTTCTGTATTTTGAAAACAAACAAGCTAAATATCTACAACTAGCTATTCATCAACCTAGACCAAGTATATCAAGAAGCATTATCTTGAAATTGCTCCCTCCGTCTTTGATGACTCCTTGTCTCCTCTCTGATTACTTTTCCTTATTCTTATCTCCGTTATTTAGAGGTTGCTCACCCTTCATGTTTTTCTCTTTATCATCTATCTCTTAAAATCATCATCATGGTAAAGTTGTCATCTAATAGTGGTTTCAGCATTGTCACCAATTGGATAAACCCCTCAAAGGTGTCTCTCATCCTGCCCTCTAACTTTAACCTAGTTAAACGAGGGCAGTCCAGAAAAAAAGCCAGCCATTCATGCCTCTATTTCTCTTATTTCGTGATTGGATACTTTCCAGACTGCCCTAGTATTGCAGACATCTCTATTTAGACCAGCAGTTCTCAACCTGTGGGTCGCGACCCCTTTGAGGGTCGAACGACCCTTTCACAGGGGTCGCCTAAGACAATTGGAAAACACATATCAGATATTTACATTATGATTCATAACAGTAGCAACATTACAATTATGAAGTAGCAACAAAAATAGTTTTATGGGGGTGACCACAACATGAGGCACTATATTAAAGAGTTGTGGCATTAGGAGGGTTGAGAACCACTGATTTAGACAGTCTCCTCCTGTCACTCCATAAAAAAGGTGCTCCAAATAAACCACTCTTTCTCTTCCTGAAAAACAAATTCTCTTTCCCAAATATCCTACTTCTTCTGCCAATGGAACCTCAAATTTGCAGTGAGTCTTTCCAAACATCTTTTACTTCACCTCCTGCTTTTATTTTTCATTCATGGTTTAAGTCCCTTCTCTCTGCAAGTCTTCCGGGTATGCCTCTGAAATGTCTATAGGATTGAGACATTACTTGACCCAAATTATCATTATTCTAGCCCAGGATTTGAAGGCCTCTGGGTTATTCAAAAGCCAGCCAGATCATAGCTCAAAGCAGAGTACAGACTAATACTTGCTTCAAAACTCTATTGTAGATTGAGAAAGTGAGGAAATACGAGGGAGTACAAAAGGAGGAGCTTCGTCATAGCTGTGAGCACTCATGTGCAGGGCAGAAGAAATGAGGAAATGAGGGTGGTAGGGAAGGCCTTGGTGATCGCATAGGCTTGCATGGAGAATCAATGACATTCAGAGCCAAACTTGGAAAGTGCCATGGAGAGGAAAACATGAGCTGAAGTCACTCAGTTGTGCGTTTGAATCTGTTGCTGGTGATTCCTGGGCTTAGAGAGCAAATGTAAGATACAAAAGGTTACGCTCGCCCTCACTATCTTTAACGCGCTATGCTCTGTTTTTTCACATCCTGCTGATTGAAAACATTGCTTTTTATCAGGTGTCACTTGCTTGTATTATAGAATGATTCCTTATTATGTAATTCCAGACATGTTTGAGTTTCTCTGCTGACTGTTCAGGACCCAACTTTGTCATTTTTACCAAGTTATGTTCTGTTTTGTTTTTGTTCTCTTCACAGACTAGCTTTGTACCAGTTAAGTTACTTCATTACCTTCTAACGCCATCTAGCTCCTTCCAGTCCTGACGGCACTCATATTTTTTCCTGATGCCAGAACCTTCTACTCCAGATCAATAAATCTATAAACATTCTTCAAGGGACAAAGAGTTTCACTCACTCCATAATAATGTATCCACCTTCTCTAGACCATTCCTCCCTTTCTAATTTCTCCATTGTACGTAGAAACAAAAGTTGAATGAATAACATGATGGTTAGTTAAAAATAGAAAATCACTTTAACCCAGGGATGTCCAACTTTTTGGCTTCTCTGGGCCATACTTGGGAGAAGAAAAATTGTCTGGGGTCACACATAAAATACACTCATACTAATGATAGCTAATGAGCTTTAAAAAAAGGTCTGTGCATAATTTTCATAATATTTTAAGAAAGTTTACAAATTTGTGTTGGGCTGCATTCAAAGCTACCATGGGCCACATGTGGCCCAGGGGTTGCAGTTTCAACAAGCTTGATTTAAACACGTTGGTCTATACAGAATTAAATAGCCATTCTAACTTGTTGATTCTTTTAGTTTGGTACTATTTCTACCACATTAACTAAAATAACTGGTAAATGAAATATCCTATGGTCACAGTCATACCTTGCCTTTGGTTTATCCCATTTTAAGAACATTGCCAAAGTTCATTAATCCAAACATATTTGCCAACACAATGTGTAATGGCACAACTCCTTGGGTACCACATCAATGGCATATTTTTGCTACATGTGCAACTGAGATGTCAGCCATGTCAGACACACATGTCAAATTTTATGCTGGGGCCATCGTTTTTGATGAAGACAGCTGTGGATGCTACATTGAGGTATTCTCAATGCTCAGAACTCACACCTCTTTTCAAAGCAGTTGCCTGTTGATAGGCTCTATCATTTTGTGTCTTGAATCTGTATTTGGATGCCGAGAAGATGAATGAATAATGCAATGACTACACAGTAGGGAGAGAGGGGAATGTTAAACGTTAACATGTTAAGTGTAGAGTCCTGGTTACATCAGGAGAGAGGTAATGACAAGGCTCTTTGGAAACCTGGGGAAAGAGTGGATCTCTTCAGGAGACCGCTGTTATGCTGTATTTACAAGTGGGGTTTTTCCTTACACATAATAGAATGGTATAAATTTCACTCTGAAGGCCTCACTTCCTTTTCTTTCCTCTCTTCCATCTACATTAGGGGTCAACAAACTTTTTCTTGTAGAGGGCTGAGGAAATATATTTTGGGCTTTGCAGGCCATGTGATCAATGGTCACAGTTACTCTGTCATTGTAGTGAAAGCAGGCATAGAAATTGGTGTGCCTCTGTACCAATAAAACATTGCTAATCACATAGAATTTTGAATGTTATATAATTTTCACATCACTAAATACTATCCCTCTTTTGACCTTTTCCAATTGTTTAAAAATGTAAAAAATCATTAACTCACAGACCATTTTAAGAACAGATAGTGGGTTCTTTAATTACCAAAATCCATAAAAATTTGAAGTCTACCCTATAATCTATTTGTACCTACTTAAATACTAAGTTTCAATAGACTTCGCAAAAAAATTAAAGCTCCAGGGAGATAGATACATTGTTCTGCAGTTTCATATGTCCCCTGAGCAGCTGCCTTGTTAGGGTGACAGCTTTTCAATTACTGAAATTATGTGAAAAGGCAAAAACTGTGTTGGCTTTTACCCTACTACAATTTTTCATCTTTCCCCTACTTTTCCTTTTTTTTGTTGTTGTTTTATTTTGTTGTGTTTAACAACAGTTCCCAATGGCAGATGTGTGAAAAGGAGAAAGAGAACTAGGAAAATATAACAGTCACAACTGGCTTCTTAGATTTATTTCCAGTTGATTTTACATCTGGTCCAACTGTGTTGTTTGTTAATATTCTGTTGGCAGCAGCCATGAGCCGTATGTCTCTCTTGCTTTTAATAACATTTTCATAGCTACACAAGAGAATTGGGTGGAAAATTGCAGCAATGAACTGAGTGATCTTTGCATTACATTCTCAAAGTTGGCACCTCTAAGCCTCCATATTCAAAAGGTCACCCAATCTAATCAAGTTCTGAGTATCTGTAAATATCTCTAGACTCTCTCTTTTCTAGTACCAAGTATCATCATCAAACTATCCGTGATTATAGCAGTATTATGGTATCTTAATAAAGAATAAAGTTATTCTCTTTTAGAGAAATCTGTATGTAGATTTTTTCCCATTTTTTTTAATTAACTTCTTTCTTAAGCGGCATTTTAATCTGTCCATTTCATTGGCACTACATACCTAAGAACTGATCGTGTTCCTAGCTACTTCTTCAGTGAAGTCAGTTTCCTGAAAAATAAATTTTCAATGCATTCACAAGGCACGCAAGACTTTTAATACGCGTTACCAAGCTACTTTGTATTTCCAAGCTGTAACTCTTACCATTTATCCACGTATTTCAGCAATTTCGAACTTTTCACCATTCCTCAAGCATTCCAGGACTTGCCACAGCTCTCTGGTCCCTCACACATGCCTTCTACTCTGCCTGGGTTCCCTAACTGTCATTCACTCCTCTAGACCACTGGTTTGCCACCTTATTCCATGTGTGCACCCCTTATAAACCTATTTGTATAAATCGTACCCCTTGTTTTTAAAACAATTTTTAAATACCAACACGTTTGTTCAGTGCCTATCTTAATGTAAAATAGTGGAAATGAGGTAGTAAGTTAGGAAAGAAAAATGACTACACTGAAAGTACAGACCACAGATTTAATTTTATAATATTCATAACGCTGTTGGAAATTGATGATGATGATCAAGTACTTAAACATTAAATTAAAAATTACTTGAAAAGAATCACAATTAAAGACAATACACTTACTTTTACTCAGTCAATTAACCAAGCTGATTAAACAGTCTGGTTACAGATGTATTTTTATGTTTGCGGAAGTTCTAGAACCATTGCAAATGTGTTGTTCTGAAACTGTGATGATTGGTAGAAGAGTGGTTTAGGGGAAGGGTTCATAGCCACGCACGCCCTCACCCATCATCATTCGTTCATGTGATCTGATTTCGGAGTGTCTCCATGAACAGTGATTCAAACTTAGCATTTACTGTTCCATAACAAACATTTTGCATTTCTTTACTTGTTTTTTTTTTTCTATTATTGATTATTTTTCGTGTACCCCTGAATGGCCCAGCACATACCCAGGGGGGTATGCATACCACCACCTGGGAACGATGCTCTAGACTCATTTCAGTATCAATTTCTCTGTGAAGTCCTTTTTGACACTCCTCTCAGTAACAACAAAACAAACCTCTCTGATGATATAGTGAATTAATTTTCCCTAGGAATGGCTCACAACTCAGAATGATTTTTATAACACGTTTAGCAAGAGGGAAAAATGAATAGCATAAACAACACCTTAGAAACCCATACAAATACAACTTCTCCAAATCATATTTTAACATTCTAATGGCTTATTTTTTTCAATGGCCTAATTTAGTTTAGGTGGATAATTGCTGATAATTATTTTTCCTTCTATTATATAGGCCTTTAATCTAAGAATATCAAAGTTCTGTTCATACATTAATGAAATTTTTCTATATGACTGGAAGGTACTGACAGCACAATGTAACTATGAATATGGAGAAAAAAAAAATGGAGCATTTGTGATTTATTGAATGCTACACAAGAACTCCATTACCAGAAAGAGGGGAAAAAAGAATCTCAGATCATCCCAAGCCATATAATGAGGAAAAAAATTCACAAAATTGGTTTCCCCACCTAGCTCTCTCTAGTAACTCCTACAGATGCTATTTTCTGATGTTAGTAGATACTGTTTTCCAAACATTTTCAAGAAATAGAGTTGAGAATAAGTAATACTAGGTTTGGAGACAGTAAAACAGACATGCTGCTCACAGAAGTGAAGTTTTCTGCATCCTGGCTCCAACCTCTTAAGATGTAAGACCTACGGTCCTTATTACATTGTTTTTGTATGTCTCCTATAAATGTAGTAGGCATCTCAATATGTTATTTCACTAATGCCTCTCATAATTATTTAATGGCATTTTGCCATATTGCCTTAATTACCTCCTACATTGCCCCTTGGAGATTCTGTCAAGACGGGATGTTTTTGGAATTAAAAATGAACGCATGTTTCAAAACAGCATGCAAAAATTCGTGATGCACAATTTTCACAAAGAGCTGAAAATACTTACACTATTAAAATTTTTTCTTTTTGTAGATTTGTTTTCTCTCCTATCACATAGCTAGAGGGGTTGCGTTCCTTCTTCTGTTACTTTCATTTAGGGTCTGAGGCCAGGACTTCTTGTTCTTCCAGAAATAATATCACATATATTACCAAAATGTTTGTTTTGGGGGTTATTTTGATGTCAGCCCCTGAGATGTCATAGCTTTCTAAAGAAAAAAAGAGGGAGATGTCTTTCCTTTTCTCTATAATGCCAATTAACTTCATATTTCTCAGCAAGTCCCATCTTTTTGTCTTGATTAAAAAGTTACCTCTGGTTTTTATTAATGCTTCTGTTTCTAGCAGTTTCTATGAGTCCCATCTCTACTTGGGAAACATCCCTGAACTCTTGTCATTTAACAGTTATGTACAGAGAAATGATAGATGATGATAGATAGATAGACAGGTAGATATTAATAGATAGGTAGATAAAAAGATGATAGATGATAGATATAGATATGTAGATTGATGATAGGTAGATAGATATTTCTTTGTATTTTAGTTATTACGGTATAATGGCTTATTACTTCAACTAAATTTAAAGCCCCTTGAGTGAAGGGATCTTGAAATATTCATTTTTACATTTCCAAATGGGTTTTAGCACAGTGTCTTCACACAGTAAGTACTCAAAAGTATGTCTGTTAAATGAAAAAAAAAAAAAGATATTATACAGGGTGGCCCAAAACTAGGTATACAGTTGAATGAATGAAATTCATCCAAATAGATTATATGGGGACACATACACAATTTAATAAAATGCAAATAAACTTTACCATATACCTAATTTGGGGCCACCCTGTATATCACAAAACACAATGGGAATTAAATGAGAATGGTGACTGTTGTAACACTGACCAGCCTTATGTCATCACATGCAAACCTTATAAATGTGCCAAGCAGGCTTGGGCGTGAGTGGGGCAGGTCTGTCCAGCCCTAGACAGGCTCTCCTTGACATGTCTAGGGTCAGGCTTGCCTGTACCTCTTCTCAGGGCTCCCACAGTCCTGGCAACCAGCCAGGGCCTGCCGAGCACAGGGAAGCCATCACTCCTGTGCCTCCTGTGCTCAGTGTGTGTTCAATACCTAGCCGCTTCAGTGCACTAGAGGACACCCACGTGACCTGAAAGTGTTAATGGTCTCCCAAAAGTAAACAACTCACTCTCATCTCTCTTAGGATCAGCCCCATCATGTTTTGTTTGGAGGCTTCGGTTCCTTCTCCCTTTTTTGGCTCCCAAATGGAAACACT
The DNA here is from genome assembly GCA_004026885.1 of Lyroderma lyra. Lineage (NCBI taxonomy): Eukaryota > Metazoa > Chordata > Mammalia > Chiroptera > Megadermatidae > Lyroderma > Lyroderma lyra. Next base: position 290,196 of record PVJL010000098.1, on the reverse strand, counting down.
AGTACCAAGTATTATTAGCTTGATGGCATAATGTCAGTAAGTGGCTTACACATGCTTATATTATCAGGTCTTTCATTCACTTATCCACCAAATAAATGATGATTTCATTCCATGACATTTTGAGCTCCCCAAGCATTAGACACTATTGTAGGCACTGAAGCTGGAAAAATTAAAAACGACATAGTTCCCATCCTCAAGGTACTAAATAAAATTGGGAAACAAGTATAAACAATAAAATGCTGGATTACAAAGAGATGGGTTTTGGTACAATTGTTATTGCAAAGTGTTAGGTTGGAACAAACTAATAATAATAGAAAAGTTTTCACCGAATTTTAATGGCTGAACAGGCATTTGCCCATCAGAAGATAGCCCAACCAGCTGGAAGAGAATGTACAATGCAGAGACATGTAAAGTAGGAAGTCATGTTCTGAAAACTCTACCTAACTACATAGAGAGGACAACAGGGTTGAGTAGGAGATGCCAAGGAATAAGGGCCAAACGATAAGCTTTAAAAGATAGCCAGGTATGTCACCAGAGGCAATATCCTATAGACACTGGTTTCCAAGTGGATTTTAATCACATATGCCTTTGTATCCAAACTGTAAGCAGAGCAAAGCATACATAAATAAAACAGGTAAAAGCAAGAACACCTCCAGGCCTTCCCTACTCTTAATTCACCAACATTCACTGAAAAGTTTTACAAACTGCTGATGTTCACTTCAGAAACTTACAATAATCTGTACTTGGAATCATAAGGAATTAATTTATGCTAATTATGGAGAAAGTTTAATAGTCTAGGAATGTTTTCAGGTTTTAATTTATTTTTTTATTGTTAGACTTATTGGGGTGACATCTGTTAGCAAGGATTACATAGGTTATCAGGTGTACAATTCTACAGTGCATTGTCATCTTGTTGTATATTAAGTTCACCACCTAGTGTGACTTCTCTTTTCAACACCTTATATTTAGCTCCCTTCCCTCCTCTCCCAGTCCCACCCACTTCTCCCATCCCCTCCCCACTTGTCCCCAAATAAACATTAAACTATTGATTGTGTCCATGGGTTATTTGTTTGTTTTTCTTTGTTGCTTTCAGTTTTATAATTTGCATATGAGTGAAGTCATACAGTTTTTGTTTTTTTCTGTCTGGCTTATTTCTCTTAGCATGATGATCTCCAGGTCCATCCATTTTGTTGTAAATGGCAATATTTCATCTTTTCTTATAGCTGAGCAATATTCCATTGTGTATATGTACCACAGCTTCTTTATCCAGTCATCTGTCTCAGGGCACTTTGGTTGTTTCAATGTTTTGGCCACCGTGAAAATACTGCGATGAACATTGGGGTACATAAGTCTTTGTGGACTAAGGTTTTCAAGTTTTTTGGCTAGAACCCCAGAAAGGGGACTGCTGGGTCATATGTTAACTCCATTCCCAATTTTCTGAGGAACCTCCACACCATCTTTCACAGTGGGGTTTCAGGTTTTAGAAATAGAGTCTGGAATGCACACACTGATTTTACCCTTGCTCTCCCATAATTATTCTCTATCTATCTGCCAGATTCATTTCTTTTGAAAGTAGAAAAGATAACCTGAATCTTGTCTTGAAATTCTTTTAAGTTCATATGAAAGGAGATCCAGATTCCTTTCTGTGTCACACAGTTCTGACATCCTCAGCCTGCCTCTCACCTTCAGTCTGTGACAATCCTCCCTCTTACTCAATGTGCTCCAGCCACGATGGCTTTCTTCTCTTCTCTGAACACAAGGCCTGATGGGATCTTTCTGCTCTCTTCTCCTTCTGCCTGAAATGCTTTGCCTTTAGCTTTCCACATAGCAAACTCTCCACCATCCAGGTTTCAAATGAAATTTCTCCCACTTATAGAGGCCTCCTTTGTCTACATGACTAAGGGGGATCACTCCTCTTCCCCTCCTTTATTTATTTTTATTTTCTTCCTTGCATGCAGCACAATCTGAATCATTGTGTGTATTTATTATTTTACATGTTATATTTTATCTCAACCTTATCCCCTATTTTTCCTAGAAAGTATGCACTATTAGAGGGGCCTGCTGGCCTTTTGCATCACTCTCTGCTCAGTTCTCAGAATAATTCAAGGAACATGGTATTCCTTCATTACATATTAGTTGACTAAATAAACTTGAATGAGGAGTACACAAAAGGTAGCTCCATTAATAAAAATTAGAGAAAATATCAGTGGGTATAGATCAAAGAGCCCAGGACAAGACTAGCACAGTAGACTCTCAGTTAGCCAGCACCCATGGGGATTAGTAGATGCTGGATGAATGTAAGTAGATTCTTCATTAACCAGAATTCAAGCAACAGACACTCTCAAGCAACTGGCTAAATTTTGCCAGTTGCTTGAGTTCCAGTTAACGAAGAGTCTACTGTACATGGCCTATAAGATTCTACTTGATCATCTGTCACCTGAAATGACAGTTTCTGTGTGTTTGGTGTATGGCTCATCACTTCTGTTCTTTCTTTCATTGTCACCCTTCCTAAGTCTTCTTCAACGCCTACATCCCTGCCCTTTGTTTTTGAGCAAAATGATTTTATGCAAAAGTATTCCTAAAGGAGCACAAACAGAGAAAGATGTTTAAATTCAAAACAATGCAGCTTTGGTGAATATATTAGAGACAGCAAGCTGTCATCATAACCATGCAAGTTACGCCAATTGGAATGATAAATGTGAAAAAGCATCTTAAAACACTAATAAGATGCTTACTCAGAGTCGCTTGCATTTTTGGCAACAGTATGTACACAACAAAAAGATATTATATATTTTCTAGGCTAAAGTCACCCTTAAGATTCACATTTTACCAACAGAATATGATTGAAAAGTCACCTCACATTCAACAAACCATCCAGAAAGTTGTCTTAAAGAACTTTGGACAACTTAAAGAAAACGGATGAACTAAAAAGCACTCTGACTTCAGGGTAGGAGAAAATTAAATTGGTTTCCACTAGGTTGACCACAATCAAGAAATTCAAACTTGAGTCCAAAAGCGAGAAGACTAGTAATATCATTTCAGGGAGAGAAAGATGAATTTAGCCAAAGTTTTTGAACTCTCTAGTGAGAAGGAAAGTCGTAGATAGGAAGTCCAAGAAAAAGTCTGCAATAATCCAGACAGGCAATGATTAAACCCTGGGTGAGGACAGGAATTATTGATTGTCTAAAGGGGGAGTGGGTGAGGGAGTTAATTTCCCTTGCTTCTTCCTTACTTCACAGAAATAAATCATTGCTTTCACCTATACATCTGAAGAAAATACATCACAAAAAAAGCTGAACTATCGGTGGTTAAAAAAAAAATGAGGTATAAGAAGTTAAATGCTGCTAGAACTGAATTTGTAAAGATAGCTATATAAACTTAAATTATTAATTACTAGGTCAACACTGATTCCCCTGTTGCCAGCTCCTGCTGAGATTTTGAAAACAGATATGTTTTTTGTCTTGAAGGGTGTTTGAAAGAAACTGGTTAACCTAAAAGGCCTTGAGATGTTCGGGGAATTACAGACGAGAGACTCTGTAAATCAATACAATTTCTTCAGCAAATACAGTATCAGAAAGAAGGACACTGAATCCAACATTGTCAGCAATGAAGATGAAATCATTTATACCCAAGGAATTGTAAACAGCCTCAGACTAAATAGTTGGCAGCACAGCAGGAAATTGAAAGAGGCTCTCATCACAGGGGCCCACACCCTTTGATTCAGTAGCAGACCCATTTACAAAGACAGACCTGGGGTTTGAAGAAGGACCACTCCCTCCAAAGCCTGCTCTCCACACTTGCTAGAAAGCACCCTTTTGAAAAACAAGGATGTTTCACGTCTTCAGTGAGGATTCCACCTAGTTAAAGGATTAAAATGATCTTTCCCATTTTTCGGAGGAGTGCTGAAAATGACGCAGGTATTTTTTACCCTGCAATTCAAACGTTGACTAATTATGATCATAAGAGTTGAAAATTGCTCCAGAATCGAAGACAGAACACTCAAAGGAAAAATCAGTGCTCAAATACAACACAAAGCACTGGAAGCCTCCCGATAACTGCCTCAAACCCTCTACTCTCTCTAGCCTCAGTTGTCTTATCTTTCAAATCAGGAAGCAATGCTTCTGATCCAGTGCATACTGCCACTCACATACTCAATGATTATGTGTCCCGTGTGACTGTTCTTACACCCAACTCCCACAAAGTCAACGGAGGAAACCAAATTGTAAAGCGTTTTCTCTTCACAAACATTCCCCCATCCCCAGGTAAAGTCCAATAGAAGGTCCCAAGGAGATGTTGGCAATTCAGGGCCTGAGTCAAAATGAGGAGGAGAATGAAGGCTTGAAGAGAATGAAAAATGAATCCATCACTTACTAAGTACTTGCTGACAATCAACCAAGAGACACCCAGCAGTTAGGCATCACAGCGAATACTGAAGCATATGAGTCATGATTCAGACCTTCTGGAAATCAACACTCTAGTAGCCCCCAAATAAAATTACCTCTAAAAACATGAGAAAACTGTGACTATTTAAATTCAAATATATGAGGGCTGTCCGGAAAAAAATCCAGCCATAAATTTCTCTGTTTTTCATATTATATGACTGGGTACTTTCCAGACACCATATACATGTATATGTATGAGTAGGTGTGTGTGTGTGTGTGTGTGTGTGTGTGTGTGTGTGTGTGTCTTTATTTTTTTAACTAATAATTACCTTTGTTTGGTTTGACTTATACCTGAGAGATAGTCATTAAGTTACAAGGTAGGTCACCCCCAGTCCCATATCTGGCTAGCAGTTTCTGGCACCAAGTTATATTAGGAAGGATAATTAATAAGAGGCATGTTCAGTAGTTGGTATATTAAAACTGGTCATTTCCACACTGAATATCCTATACATTCTTCTGACAATAGCTGATGTTCAGACGCTTTCTACTTGAGTTTAAGTGTAAGTTACAGAACTTCTAGATGCTTAGTCTTCAACCCCTGAACGCTGTGTGCTCGCTCTACCAAGAGCTCTCCCCTAGTATCTATCAGCATCCCATAAAAGGCTGCCTTCTCAAACACTTGCAGACCCTGCTAGATTCCCAGCTGGTCAACAAAGACAAGGCAGTTTCATTTCATAAGAGGAACTGCCCTTCCAATTTCTAGTAGAAATTTTTTCCTCCTCTACCAAAATACCTCCTAATCATTGTTTTTCTTTCAGAAATAGTCACTTCTGCCACTAGAGAAAACTTTGTATATTTTTATACATAGGATGGAATGCAAGCTGTGGAATATGATCTAGCTCTCATTTTATACCAGAATTCAAAAGTTGGTGGGGGTTCACCCTCCCTCAGGCCCTCAATATCCTGGCTCTTGCACTGACTTTAGGCTCTTAACTGTTCAGTCATCACTGCTCAGCATTCACTCAGCTCTTCCAGAGAGCATGGACAGATCTAAGGGACAGAAAATAATTCCTGGGTTAGAAAGTTTATTATAGTGTTCTTACGATTCCAAGTTTCAAAGCAACAAGAGAGATCGTAGATTTGCAGTTTACCTGAAGGAAAAACAACAACAAAAATACAAACCAGAAATTAGAACAAATTGGTTTGCTCAGTTTTAGTCACTTATAAATAAAATAGTTTTTCCAGACATATCAGGATTTTACTTTTGATATTTGCTCATTATTATTTTTTTGAACTTTTATTTACTGGATCTGTAGTTAGTAATAATTACTGCAAACTAGTGATTAACATGAAAGGGTAAATTCCCCAAAGAGGATAACATTAATGTCAAAGGAAGCAGCTGGTGATATGCTGAAAATATTTTAAGCCAGAGGTCTCCAACCTTTTGGCTTCCTTGGGCCACAACGGATGGAGAATAATTGTTTTGGGTCACACATGAAATACACTAACACTAACGATAGCTGATGAGCAAAAAAAAAAAAAAAAAAAAAAAGCTAAAAAAAAAAAGTCCATGGATAATTTTTGCAATGTTTTAAGAAAGTTTATAAATTTGTGTTGGGCCACGTTCAAAGCCATCCTGGGCCACCTGCAGCCTGTGGGCCACGGGTTGGCCAAGTTTGCTTAAGCTATTAATCTTCTTTTTTTCTTTTTCTTTTCTTTTTTTTTTTTTTTTTTTTTTTTTTTTTTTTTTTTTTTTTTTTTTTTTTTTTTTTTTGGTGGTTTCCTGAGCAGGGATCAAACCCAGGCCACAGCAGTAAGAGCGCTGAAACCTAGCCACTATACCAACAGGGAACCCACAGGCTGTTAATCTTTTACGAGCTGATGCTATGGTGGGCAAACATGGGCACTACATTAACAGACAGGAAAATCAAGCTCATGTGTATTAAGTGCGTTGCCCAAGGCCAATCATTAAATCATGAGAAAGGCAGAGCTTCAACTTAAGACTGACACCTTAACTTAGATAAAAACTAAACAGTTTTTCAGGAAGAATGAGACAACTGATCACATGTAATGAATCTTAGAACTTTAACAAGGTGAAGAAAAAGCAGCTAATATTGAATACGTCCAAATAACAACATGCTGTGACATGTTGGCACTTTTGTATGAGACTTACAATAAATTGGCCAGTCCTAGTATTCGTTTGTCTGTCTTCTATATATCATAAAACATATCATACTCCATCAGATGAGTGATATACCAGCCAAGCAACTTATCTCTGATAAATGCAAAAGGACATTTTGTGGAAGACAATGGTAACTATTTCCCATGATGCTTATATAAAAATTTAGAATTTGCCCTATTTATACTTTGTATATGTGTCACATTTGCAATAACAGAGTTTCATGTTCTCTTTTAACAGCTTCTGTAATGTATCTAGTAAAAATTAGGGGGAAAAAGCTAACACATATTGAATACAGCTGTATTTCTTTACGAGGCTTAGTACTTGTGATCTCATTCAATATTTGCAAAAATTCTATAACATAACTACTAACCTCATTTCACTGGTACAGAAGCTTCTGACAAAACAATGGTTGACAATCATACCAAGGGTCAGGCAGGTAAAAGTAATGGAGTTAGAATTTTCAACCAAATGCCTCATTTTAAAGTACCACAATCACTGTATTACATTTGGGTTGGGGATATACAGTATTATTGTCCACTGTTTCTATCTGTCCTTGCAGGAGAAATTAACATCTAGGCATGTTTCTCTTGCTGAATGAAGCCATAGCTCCCCAAAAATACTTCAGCAAGTCCATAATTGCATTTGATAAATGAATTATAATAAAAGCTGTCATTCTCCTCTAAACTGTACATGCTAGATAACATACATATGCACACACAGAAACATATCGACACACACACTTGTTTTTAAACTTTAAAAGGGATTCACAAGGTCCTTTATCCTGCATAGAATTAGAGCAATATTGAAGCACATGGATGTAGATATCCGGAATTCAAAGACCTGAGCAAAGCCCCATACCTATTAATAGAGGGGTGGTATTTTCCCTATTACTTGACAGTCTGGACCAGGAAGGCTTCTTCTCTCCAAGAGTATTTCTCCAAATGCTGATTCCAAAGAAGTCTTCCCTTCACTATCTTCTTCCAATCCAACCTAAGTGTCAATCCCTAATTGAAGCCCTTCTTACCCCCTTTATTAGGCCCTCCAGATTATTTTAACCCACATAGGTTATCTCTTATCTCCCAATTCCTTTTTAGTATAGATAGCTCATATTCATTTGTCCATCACTCCCCCATACATTATCTTACATATAATGATCTTATTATTTTCTGCCTCTATTTCTTCCCAATCTTTTATATTGCAAACATGATTATTGGCTTGAGAGTTTGTGGCCGCTCTGTCTAAACCAGGTGCCCAAAGTCACTCAAAATAAGCATTAAATCTGAATAAAAACATTGTGATTCCTATGCAAATATAGTTAGTTTCAAGACAAAGTCTCTAAACAAATATTTCCAATCAAAAGGATGCCTCTTCCATGCCACAGCTCTCTAGATATTTTCAAGTCAGCACTAGTGGAAACTGATTTCTCTAGCTCTGCATCATGTGATGCTTAACAGCCTGATAGTTTTATCTTCATTGGCGCTCAGAATTACCTGTAATAGTCAATTAAATAAAAACCTATATTTCCCTCCCCCATTTTTAGGCAAAGCAATACGTATTTGTAAACACACAATTTATGACCCACACTTTCTCAATGAGGAAAACATCAGTGCTGAAGTGCCAGAGAGGTTTTTAAGCCAGAGTGCACAACTTGACCACATGTAATACTAAAACATCATGTCCAATTTTCTTCCCTCTTGTTGCCTCATCCCAGTTCTCATTCTGGATACACTGTGACTACGGTAGGCCCATAATAATTTCAGAATTTTTGAATGCTATGCCTAGGATGACCAGAAATCCCATCTTAAACAGGACAGAAAACAACAGTGCTGTTCTGTTTCAAAGGGTACACACATATGGTCAGCCTCCTGACACCTTCAATTTAGCCCAGTGAGACTAGGTTGACTATATGTACCATTGGAAACTGGACAGTACTGTTGTTTTCTGTCCTATTTAAAACATGACATCTGGTCAGGCTAAATATGCCATTTTAATACGGAGAGTTGCTTGGTATTCTAGATCATCTTCTTGGATGCCTACCTCACCCCTTCATTCTGGGAACCCTTAATAACCCTAATACTGGCTAAGTTGCTCTGTTGGGTGATTAAAAGTATGCATGAACATTCCATCATGTTCCTCAAATATATTTCAAATGCCAATAATAGTCAAACTGACCTTTCTTAGTTGTTTTTCATTGATTCTTCTAGTACCTTTAATTCTGATTCATGACATAGGCCATTTTTCCTGGAGATGTTTTTATATTTATATCCACTTGTTTCTAAGACACTATGAAATCTATTTTTATACTGTATTTTACCCTTCTTCCCTATGAATCCCTGTGTCAGACATCTGAGCAATTGGACAGTTTAAGAGCTTCTTTTCTTGGTTGATATTTGCTTTGATATCAATGGGAACTCACATGTGTAAATGAAAACTCTTCTGTGGAAAAAATCCTCTTTAGAACCCATCTGGGTCAGCTCAGTAAGTCTGACAATGGTTTTATACTACTGAAGAAAACTCAACTATTTATTACCACTAGGCATGCTGAGGAATGCATTAACAGTAGTTAAAAACATTTCATACCACCAATGAAAACATATCTCCCAATTCAGAGCCCTTCATATAGTAATTCTTGTATATATTTTTCAAAAATATACATCATCACACAAGATCTGCAGATCAGTGGTGTGAGGTGGTACTATCTTTGTATTTTTAGGTAAACTGAAGCTTATCTGTAAAATTATATTATTTGGTGAAGACAGTAAAGAGCAGAATCAGGTTTAAAAATTCAAAATGTTCTGATTACAAACAGTAAAAAACAGATGATGTTGAAATTATTTTTAAAGAACCACAAAATAAAGTGCTTTTGAAAGTCCATTTGATTAAAACAATATTTTATGCTTATATAATGTGAAATGATTAACTCACTTGTTCATTTACTTATATATGATATGATAGTATTTATTTGACAAGGATTTATCAATTACCCAACGTATATCAGAAACTCAGCGACACATATAAGCAGATGTAGAGATGAGTAAGGCGAGGTTTGTGCATTAGGTAGCAATGTGCTTAAAATGCTGGCTCCTGAGTCAGAAAATTTGTTTTCTTATATCTAGAGGCAAACTAGACATGGGTCTATATCTACATCTATATATTACTGCAAAATAAAAAAGGAACATTTACTTTTTTATCATCTTTGGGATATATATTTTTGTGATGTTTGTTCTCATGTATGACATAGAACATTAGATCTGTTACAAAACTAATATGAAAATAGAAGATGCAGAAGTCAAATTAAGAGTGCATGATTCTACAAATTAAGAGTGCATGATTCTCAAGTTTCCAAAGAGCAGTGTATTATATAAATATAGATGGTCTATGATGAACATGATATGCGCACAGCAGCCAGAGGTCTCACAGTTCCAAAACTCTGAACTGATCCTTAAAGTACCAAAACTTTATAGCAAGCATTGTTCAGAATGATGACTCCACATGGTACAAAAGAAGTAAAATAAAAAATAAAAGGTATTAAATTCTATTCTATATATTCTAATTAAAATCAATGGCATATATAATAAATACCTAAAATATCTTCTTTCACTAAACATTTTAAATGCTGGATATTTAAAGTGTAAGCTATTGGAAACACTTAACTTATCCAGAATGATTTATGCACTGAGGGTTCTTATTAGACAAGATGTGTCTGTAATTATTTTTGTAAAGTATAATTGTTTCAAAGATGAAGGAGGTTCAAGGACATATTTTCTCAACAGACTATCTTATGAAGTACCTGTATTCTGTCTTTGTGTTAAGAAACAGACCATTCAATATGGCTCACTAACCAAGGATTAATGTCAAGCATATGAGAGCATGACATGTCAGAGATGTTGTCTACACAGCACTAAACCAATAGGTAGAGACATTCAAACTAAACAATTTAAATAAAAAAGGAACAAAAGTAACCCAAATTTCGTCAAAATGGACAATGTTGTTCCTCCACCCACTGAAATGTCATTTGCTGGAATCAAACTGGTTTCTGGTCCTTTATCCCTTAAATATGTAAGCAAGTGCCAAAAATATTACATGTCCTGAGACAAAAGAATGTTACAGAATAAGACTTGGGAAAATGGGAGGGATTAATTTATGTGACAGGGAGACACAAAAAAGCTTTATGGGATGGGCACTAAGCTGAATCTTGACAAAAGAGACAGTGTCATCAGGCACAAGTAGATACAAGAAGAAAAAATTACTGATAGTCTTTCACTGAGTGCTTAATGAAAGTTTCAATGAAACCTTTGAATGGCTAAGTGAATGAATAAGCATTCAGGAATTGTGTCAGTAAAGTCAAGGACCTAGAAAACACTCTGAAATATTCGTAAATGTCAATCAATTTAGTAGGACTGGAACACAAATTACACAGTAGGGCATGGTGAATGATAAAGATTGTGATATAGACAAAGTTGAATTAGAATTAACTCTAAAGGCAATGGGAATATTTTAAGTCTTGAGTATCACAGTTGTATTATTATTTTGAGATCACAATGGCAGCAATGTGTAAGAAAGAAACAAATGAAATTAATTTGAAATACTATATAAGCCATCAAATTGGTAAAGTTTTTTTTATAAGTGGAAATGTCTAGTATTAGCAGTTTACAACTATTTGGATTGAGGAGTGTTGGGAAATCTTAAGAAAACTGCCAAGCAAATGGGAAAAAGATCATCTAATTCTCTATAGTCATACAAAGTGATCTTGGAGTAACAAAAGAAAAGATGTAGTGTTGATTTGACATGGGAGTTGGAAAATGAAACATAGAAGGTAGATAAATATACTGATGGTGTCAAAGCAAAAATTGTACTAGACAAAGTTACACAGGCAAGGAAGACTTTATTCATGGCTACTGCAGTAAGGAAGAGAGAAACCAGAGTTTAGTCTGAACTCATCACCTCTGATGCAAAGGGAGTCCTAGGACAACTGTGTTTGCTAATTGGCTGCACCCTAAGAAAAAGTGTACTATATCATACTTTTCATGACAAAAGTCAGATTTACAACTTGGAGCAAAGTACCCACTGAATTTAGGATTGATCCTCCCACAGACCAGGTGATTGCAGCACTTTCCTAAGAATTATATATCAAAAAGATGGTTCCCAAGGCCTAGAGAAAAACATTTCTTGGTAGTAAAACAGGCAAAGGGCATTTTAAAAGATTTATATTTCAAAGTGGCACAGACAGAATCTACAATTACAATTTTTTCTTCATATAAATACTCTAAGAAAAGGAAAGTCAGGAACCTAGAGTCAAGAAGCTGTGTCACTTTAGTCAAGCTGAGAGGAATGCTAAGGTCCTCTTGGTCAATGCGAAGAGAATAACTAAAATGTTACACGTGGAGTCAAACCTAAGTGGTGGAAACAGAAAACCATCAGAGAAGTAGTAGATTGGAAGGTAATGAAAACATTTTAAAAATTGGTATTTTTATTTTAAAAAGTGTCTAAGAACAAAGAATAGACTGGGAGAAATAAATGAACAGGAGAGGGCAGTAAATATTGATGTACAAGGGCTGCCCGGAAAGTATCCAGCCACACAACATGACAAATAGAGGCCTTTATGGCTGGGTTTTTTTCTGGACAGCACTTGTATGTCTATATTACAGTTTAACATTTTGGGATGAGTATTCTGGCATTGCCATGAATATGGGTTCCCGCTTTGATGTGGGGGTGAAAATATTAAAGCCCAAGAAGAAAATCAGAAGCTAGGTTGATAACAGTAATAAGAGATTTGGGGTGTATTCTTTGGGCTAAACATCCGGCAAATAACTAACTAGCTCTAATCCCCACAGTTATCTGGGAAATGCTGCCAGATAACTTTTCTCCAATTTGAACAAGCTCTTTGCAATGCCTCCTCTAAAAGTACTGCTTGAAACCTTGTTCTGGATCAGCCTGATTTTGGAATATTTGTGGCTGTGTTAATATGTCATTTCGGTGTGTTCATTTCTTTTTCTGCTTATTTTTGTGTCTATTCTTATGGACAAACTGGGGCGGGGGGGCTTCCATCTCCTGCCAGGTGCCTTTCGTGCTCTTCTAATTGGCTGTTTTAATCAAAGAAATAAAATCATCATGCTTGTCGAATTTTAAAGAGACTGGGAGTAATTACTGCTTACGGCTGCTGGGAAATTGAATGGGAGCTGGCCAGGCAGCAGAGTTACTTTTTACTGTAAATACGTCTGCACTATTGCAATTATTACAATAAATTTATAAGTCCTTTTAAATTTAAAAGCCTATTAAAATTATATGTGGATGAACTGCTCTAAGTGAACATTTGAGGAACTTCCCCCTAACAAAACCTAGTGAGAGTTAGTGCATGAACTTCGTGGGTCGTCTTGCTGTCCTTCTCAGTTTATCAGAGCCTCCAGGTATGTGAAATCACCATGTTTTTAAGTTTTAGATACAGAGGACATTATTATATGCACACACTTTCTAATTTTGGAAGACAAGAAGAGTGAAAAATAATTCTGGGATCTAATAGGTTCAGTTATTTAGCACTGAAGTGGTTAAAAATCACTGCAGCTGAATTCAATGTTTTAGTGTTATTTGTACTTGAAAAATGCATTCTCCCATCATCACTGGGGAGTACTCTCATGTTATGCAGAACAGAATCTCAATAAGAATGGGGAAAAACATCAATTATTAATTGGACATAAATTATTCCTAATCTACACACAATGCCTAATCCCTGGTTCACAGAAATGCAAATGGTGCTTCAAAAACAATATGTTAACAAGTCATTTGTCTGTAAAAGACAGGAGCCCAAGTTCAATATAAAATATAGAACAAATACTTCAAGTTCATTTCAAGAAATATGCTGATGGAAGGTTACGCAGAACTGCAAGGAAATGGAAAACCCCCCAAACAAAATACCCACATGGTGAATTTGCTTTTTAGTGCATTAAAAAAAAAACAAACAAAAAAACAAACAAACAAACAAAAAAAAAAAACAACTAGTGTGTCCATTGCTCAGTTCTTCCAGAAAACTAAGAGTTAACTGGAAAACTGTATTAACAGATTCTTTACTATGTTTATACATAGTAAAAACAGTAAATAAATATCAAAGAAAGTGATACGGCTTTAAGAGGCCGATTTTTTCTTTTTTTTACCCTAGTAGGAACACTCAAAACTGGACCCTAATCAATCACAAAACATCTGTAAGCTGTAACCTTGTAAGCCACTGTCCTCTGACAAAAACAGACTCTCAGGCTGAGGTAACGTACAGTCATGTGACTCAAACCCAGCAGCTGGTGCATCATCTCCTAGCTGAGTTAACTTCCACGGGCTTTGCTGGAGGAGAAGATGCTCCTTACATCTTCCATATACCCAGCATCAGAGCAACTGACTCAGGAAAGTTTTTACTACCATCCTTTCCTAGAAAAACACGGGCTTCTCCTGATGTAGCACATTTCAAATTTCAGGTCTCAAAATGCCCACCTGTTGGTTGAAATGTATTCATTGTTATACCAGCAAAAGAAGGCAAGGCAACTTTTTCTGTGTTCTACCACTCAGACTTACGCATTCTAGACAACAGCTTTAAGGATATGCATACAGACTAATGCATCATTTTTGGAAGTATTTTCTCTAAAAGCTGATCCTTCTGAGATTCACCCTGAAAAAAACAAAAAACAAAACAAAACAAAAACTCTGTGGTCTATAAATTTGGCCAACTATGCATTGGCAAGGTGGGGGGATGCTCCTTTATCCTAATTTCTCTTCTCCCTCCCTCTTCCTCCAAAGACAAGGATTTCTTACTCTGATGGCAGAACACTTACTTGAACCCATGTTATTGCTGGGTGAATGATGCTAGCGCACGCACCTCTTTAATGCCGGTTTTGGTGCCACTGAGCGTGTTCGTTGACCTTGGCCTCTTCTTTGGACCCACTCCGCTTGCTTTTCATTCTCTTCCATGTGTCTTTCTTTTAGTACTTCCTGCCATGTGGTTTGATGAGTAGGTTGTCTCAGACCTCCACTTCACTCTCTTGTTTGTTTGTTTTATCTTTTTTTCTTTTATATATTCCCTTCTTTTCTTTCAATATATAGTCAGTGGGCTCTCGGTTAACCAGCACCCATGGGGATTGGTAGATGCCAGACAAATGTAAGGAGAGTCTCCATTAACCAGAAGTCAGGCCATTGGCACTCTCGAGCGACCGGCAAAATTTGAAGCATCATTTTGCCAGATGCTTGAGAGTGCCAGTTGCTTGAGTTTGGTTCATGGAGAGTTTACTGTATTGTGTTAGGAAATATGTTAATGTCCACCTCCAGCCTGGCTCAGCTGGCCAATCACACTGTTAAGTTTGGATAAATGAACAGAAATCATTTATTTCTATGTCTCTTACCAGCACTTAAGAGACTTTGGGCACTCACATATTAATATTAAGATGGTACTCTGAGTTCCTATTTATTACTGTCATTGCTTATTTTGTGTACTGCTTCGTCTGGGGACCACACAGAGAGAAAATGTGATTAGTGTAAGGCATGTTAGGACACTCTTGGGTCTCCTGGCCATAAACCTTCCTGATGCTATCAAAACCCACTATTACTTCTAATATATACTGTTTTCTGTTCAAGAGTCCCAAAGTACTTGCATGCATTAAAGTACCTGAGAAGTTTTAAAGAAAATAAAGCTCTTTAACTATGTAAGCTATGTTCAGAAAGTTATTTAAACGTGAGACAGTATTTTTTAGGTATCACCTATGTTGTTATGAATATTTCAGTTGGGGAACTTCTGCTCTGGAATAATGTTGAGAATATAAAGCATTCTCTACGTAACCTAAAAAACTATCAATTTGACTCAACTGCCTGTGAAAATGCCCAATTCTCCACCTCACTCCACGGATGCATAAATTTTCCTTAAAGCTGTGACAAACAAAAAATTATATTCAATCAATATCACTCAAATAGGTGATTTCCTTAATAATATATTTCACTTAGAACTTTTGTATATAGGTATTCTAGGTATCTTCATCAAGATCATTAGAGGAAATCAAAACACTTAAGACTTTAAATTACTTATATACCTTTTCTTTCTTGTTAAATATCTAATCTAAAGCCACAGACAAAAAGCTATAGAAAATTAGTAACCTAAATACTTCAACGTCATTTCATACTTAGGATACTCACATAAATTCCAAAGGGAATTGATTTTGTGGAGTATTATTATATAACAAAACCCTTTCTTCTCCCATTACTCCTGAATCATTCTGGAAGTCAGAATAAGCTCTCTTATGATAGGAATTCTCTGATTTGAAATGAACCAAGAGGAATATGATGTGAATATCACAAATTGGTCATTGTATACAGAAGTCTGAGCTCCTCATACTGCCCAAAATCTCAACTTGGATAGCATTTTCCTCATTCACTTTTCTCTAAGAAACATGTCTGTATCACAGCCATGTCCTATCAATGAAATTCTAATGTTATTTTAGATACATTCAAGAATAACATAGAATTGAACATAGGCTTCCTCCTGGGTGGTTTTTCAGAAATTATGAAAGTAATGTATTTAAAAATATTGGTTTATTTAAAAATATTTAATGGGTCTTTTAGTCACAGAGGAACCAAATAAATTACATGTTCTTAATGTAAAGAAGAATCTGCTTATATAATGTTCATTAGCAAAACTGAATCAAAATTAAGGGATAATATCATGTCTACCAGGCAGTTGCATGTACAAAGCAGACTCCTTCTTTGGCCAATAGCCAATACCTCCTTTTTGCAACAAATGGGAGGTGAATGAAAATTCCTCAATACTAGGTTGATCTAAGTTTATTTAAAGTGAGTCCCTAATTCTGATGTACCTACTTAAGAAACTCAGGAACTCAGAAAGCCAGGTCTGATATCTTTATTTCCTACTCCTATTCAAGTCATCCCAATCTTAAAAACAGGAAGACTGCAGGAAGCCTTTCTGGGAGTTTGTGGTTATGAGTCTAAGATGAAGAGTAGAGGAAGAGTAGAAGTTTCTTCTCTTAGAAACCAGAGTCTAAGATGGCTCCTTTGAGTTCCTTCAAGAACCACCATATTCAGTCTTTCACATCTGGATATTTCTATGTGATATACATATTTAAAATCTGGGAACAGACATCAAAGTGGAGACTCCAGAGTTTACTTGAATCCCAGTTAGTAAGTGAGAGTCTACTGGCCCAGCGGGGAAAGTTTATAATTCCTCTCCAAGTAAGATTTTAGACATATTCTTGAGCCCCTGATTCCCCAAATGTCCTTTCAAAGATAAAATAGTCCCTTGTACCAAACAAATTTCACAAAATACTATGTCACCTAAGAGTGAACGTTAAATTGCTACAAACCTGAGGGGCTAGAAAACATCAAAATGAACTGATGGTTCAATTTCTCACACTCAAAATAAACATAAGCAAACACTTCCTATAGGAATGGTAACCAACCTAAGTTTAGACTCTCTCTGGTCTTACAGCACATACTCAGTCTCACTCGTCTGGATATGTGAGATATAGTGACTGCGCCTTACGTGGAAGGTCACATATTTCAAGTTTTCTAGAAGACAACTTTTATCATTTTT
Source organism: Lyroderma lyra (assembly GCA_004026885.1). Classification (NCBI taxonomy): domain Eukaryota; kingdom Metazoa; phylum Chordata; class Mammalia; order Chiroptera; family Megadermatidae; genus Lyroderma; species Lyroderma lyra. The sequence goes on along the minus strand of PVJL010000098.1, from coordinate 273,059 downwards.
TCATGACACTTGTTCGGAATATGAAAATCCTCTGTGTTACATGCAGAGGATCTAACACAGAGGATTTTCTGTTTACCATCACTTATAAGATACTCACAAAGCATGGCTACAATAAGGCCCCAATCCAGACAAGTTGACTCATGTCCTGTCCTGTGTTCGAACAGTGCCCATACCCACCTCTACTTCTTTGCTCTAGGTTCATTTTCCAGCCACTTTTTGCAAGCTTTCCATTAAATATACCCAGCGTTCCCATTTTCAATTTTTTTTTTCAAAGACCTATGCCATTGATTGTTCTGGAGCCTTCATCTAGTCCTTGCTATACACGCAGATGAATCACAAAATAACTTTCAATGTATGTCTTAAAGATTTCCCATTCTTGAAAAGAGACATCTTGTATCCTTCTAAACATATATAGTGCAGGGCTTGGTATGATGTAGATGCTAAAGAAGTTGGATCTCTAATGTCTGTACTTTGATCATCCTAGGATTTGTTTAGATCCTAAACACACATGTTCTTAAACATCCATTTTTTATCAAAATTTGCTTTACTATACCAGAATGTCCATATTAAATGTATTGACTCTTGCTTTTCACCAACAATATTTGAATTTTCTCAAACATGCAGTGAAGTTTCTAAGTCTATAAATGCCTCTCTAAGTCAAACGGAACCCACAACCTCAAGTTCAAAGAAAAAAAACCTGCCATCTATGACACTAAACAGTCCAGCCAGACACCTTGTGTCCTCTGTTCTGTCCAATTTCCCCAGTGCAATTGCCAGGACCGTGATGAATGCAGAAATGGAAAGATGGCAATGCCGTACATGATTGATTGCATGGTGGAGGGAAAACCTACAGAAAATCGCGAGCTGAGAACTTATTTTATATCATTCCCTGTTGCTGCTCAGTCATGAATGCTGCTGTGATTCATTTTCAACACTTTGAAATCTCTTGGTATTTGTAACATGCTCTCAACCAGATATAAATTGATTGTGCAGCCCTACCTGTATTTTTTCAATTGAATTCCTTTTTTAATAACATTTAGCAACACACTTAATATTGCTTACATATAGTTTTTATTTCTGCTCAGGGAAGAAAAGAGATAGTTTTACCTCAAGGAGATTACATAACTTAGGAGGGCGTTGTGTGAATTTTGTAAAGTAATCCCTTTTCCTCATGTGTTAGAGAACACACCTCAAAGGAAATGTAAGACAACTAGATATGTTTTTCGAATTGAATTCTTCCAGAATATTCTTAAATGAATATATAGGTACTAAAGCCTATAACATAGATTAAAAGTGCAAGTTTTGGACACACAAGGTGATGAGCTATAAAAGTGAATGGAGTTGACCATGATTTCAGCAAGTGTGCCTTGATATGTAAAGATGTGTATATGTGCGTGTGCGTGTGCATGTGTGTGTGTGTGTGTGTGTGTGTATGTATCTTAGAAGCATTCTTAAAGAGGAGACTAGCATTCCATGCACGGCAGTCAGTAACAAAAACTAATGGTTCTTTATTTAAGTATAATAGATATTTATCATAGTCTACAAATGATAAGACAACATATGAACTTCTCTTTTCTACCCAAAGGACCAAACAGGTAGTGGTTTTGGTTTTAGCTAATTGTCCCCCATGAAATGAAATGGTTGCTTGCTCCACAGATGTTCCAAATGTGCAAATCTTACTAAGTAGTTCAGGATTTGCAGGCCAACTTGGTAAAATCAGGCCTCTTTTAACATTTGCGCTGTCCAGAATTTTAAAAGACAGCTTGCAATTTTGCCTGTGTTTCCTCTAGGTAGCAGCCCATTAATGCAGGAACAGATTGCATATTCCACCAGTAGCTGGTGGGAATCAAGTGATTTGTAAAAAGATTTCTCCATAGATTAGCTTTTTTAAAGCATGAATGCCGTAGGTGATAAATTAAGACAACAGGGCTTCTAAAGGCTTGGAACAAGCATTCTAACTTCCTAAGTCGTCCTAACTTCAGCCATTAAATATGTTTACCCCAATATGACATTTAATTCTTCCCCTTCAACAGCTAGATGTATCTTGGCCTAATGAGATGCATCATGAACCTAAGGTGTGTATATCTGCAGATACAACTTACTTATTAGCAAAGGGCATAGTGTCTTAAATCTCTGCACAGGTTCTCAGAAAGCTAAAAATGATCCAATCAGCACTTTGGATAGCATAGTAGTATTATTTCACATTTCTTAACAAAAATGAATGAATGCCTTTGATATCTGCTATTTACAAAAACCAAGTTCCAGTAAGAGCAGGCTCCGTGGATGGCAAAACTGCTGCAAATCAGCATATTCTCTCAAAGAAGAAAAGAATACGAATCTAAGGCACTCATCCTGATTTTAATCTTGCTTCTGCCCTTTACTGCATGTATATTCTGGGTAAGTTATTTAAACTCTCAGAGTCCCAGTTATCTAATATATAATATAAGGAAGCTAATATCTATTATGTTAGACTTTTTTTTTAATGTGGGTAGTTTCCAGGCTGGGAATCAAACCCAGACCACAGCATTGACAGCACCGAAGCTTTAAGCCACTACATCACCGGGGAACTCCCCCTATTATGTTAGACTTAAATGAGATTAACATGTAAATTATTTAACACAATTTTTGCTAAATACAAGTCAATCAATGGAGTATTATTAGTTTAACCACAAACATCCTGAATCTTCCAACATTACAGAGTCCCTCTCTCCTTGCAATGGTCACAACCCCATTATGTTTGCTATAGGTGGAAGTCCCAGTGCCCACTTTTCCACTAGGGTTATAGAGGAAGGAGGGTTTGGTTTATGATCTCCTGAAATCTCTCACTCTGTATTCTGTTGAAATTTTGATTGTAATTATCTTCCATAGCTTTCTTCAATTTCTGAGAATTTTTTTCTCTCTACCCCATGTTACACCATACATGAAAAAATCTTTTTCCATGCGTTTTCCCTAAATCGTAACACAAGGCTGTTATAGGTAGTATCTTCAATGCATATTTGTGAATAATGAAAAGTAATTCTAGTATAAAGAAAAACACAACCTTTAAGTTGAATCCTGGACATAACTGCTTGCAGACATCACCCGAACAGGGAATTTCTTATTTGTTTTGTGACTTCAAATTGAACTGGCCTGCCGCCATGTTGGTGGGACTATCTTACTCTAGACACTTTCTTCCTTTCTCCAGGTCTTCCAAACCTATTTCTTGTCAAATTGCTATGAAGTAATTCTAAGATTCCTGTCCATCAGTGCAAAAAGGGCTTTGTTTTTTACTCATATGCACACATCAAATATCCATATACTCCTCTATATTTCCCAGCCTCCTTTGCAGTTAGATTGAGGCCATGTGACTACTTCTGGTCAACTGGATGTGAGCTGAAGTGATGAGTTTCACTTTAGGGAAAAAGGGTTTAAGAACTAGTGTGCCCTCACCATCTTTATCTTCCCCTACCAGGTTGAAATTGAGGACATGCGTTCCAGATACAGAATTACACCATATTAGATGACAACAAAACATGTATTAGACCTCGTGGAAGCAAGAAATAAACAATGTACCTTAAACCACTTAGATTCAGACTGATCTTTTTCTTACAATGTTATCATCTCCAGAGATGAGCCCTTTTTAAAAGACCCCCAGATATTCACATAAAAGAATTTAGTTGAGCTTTTGAAAAAACAAAGCTCTCTATGAGAAATGATCCTACATCAGCAAATTTAAACTGCTCAAACTGCCACCATCTTTTAAAATACTTGCATGAATATTAATCAGAAATTATTAATAATGATCATACTCTCATCTCATTAAGTTTCAGAAAGAATTAACAAAATTTATTGCTATTTTCTGCCCTTCGGAATTTGTTATCTAGACCAATTCAAGTAAGAGAAAAAAATGAGCAACCAATACTTTTATGATATTGACAGTGACAAAGCTCTAAGTTGTAATTTTAAGAATTTCTGTATGTTTGAAGCAGCTTAGCAATTTTCCAGAAGACACACTTCCCAGGTAATACAATTTTGTCCTTCACTATTTTTAAAAAAAACTTTCATCCAAAAAGACCCATGAAGATAAACCTGGATAAAGGAAATACGAATTTAAAAGTAGGACTCAAAGAGACAAACAAATTTTAACAATTATTATTTCCAGGGACCTAAAAGAGGACCAAACATTGTTTCTTATAGGTACTGGTTACACTATTTGTAATGAAGAAAAAAGTAATTTTTTTCATAAAAGTTGTCCTCTTAGAGTAATAATTGCACATAGGATGAGCCCTATATGAAAGGGCTTACACACTGCCTTGCTTAGAACATGTCACATGGCAAATGTGCTGAGGTTACCCCCATGATCCCGTTATTTCAGACTCCATCTCATAGACTGAAAGGTTCTTCTTGCTGGCTTGACAAAATGGGTGGCCGTGATGAAGGTCTCATGGCAAGGATCTGTGACTCCTTCTAGAACATGAAAGCAGCTTCCAGCAAACAGTCAGCAAAAAGCTGGGACCTGTAGTCATATGACTGCAAAAACTGAATTCCAACATGAATGAGCACTTGGTTTGGAAGTCTATTCTTCCTCAGTTCAACCTCCAGAGGAAAATACAGTTTGGATATCCCTGTCATTGCAGCCTTGAGAGACCACTAACAAAGGACCAAGCCAACCCATCCCCACAATGCTGACTTGGAGAAATATACAGTAGACTCTCCATTAACCAGGATTCAAGCAATAAGCACTCTTAAGCCACCGGCAGAAAAAAATTTTAGCAGCTGCTTGAGATTTTGCTGGTTGCTTGAGAGTGCCAGTTGCTTGAGTTCCAGTTAACCAAGAGTCTACTTACATTTACCTGGCATCTACTAATCCCCATGGGTGCTGGTTAACTGAAAGTCTACAGTATATTGCTTTAAGTTGCTAAGTTTATGATAATTATACAGGAATGGAAAACTAATACATCTCACTATTTTTAAAAACTTGCAAATGATGACTAACTCAGTAATAATGCGCACCCTACCATCCACACTGCAGACTCTTAATTTTTTTGCTGAACAAGCTGAAGTTTCTTGGAGAAGTGGCTGATTACATATTTGGAACAGGCAATGTATGACTATAGCAAGACTTGCAGTACAGATCTGAGAGTACTCACATCTTAGTTTTAGGTCTACCTAAAAGAAAATGTAAATGTGATGAGATGACAAATGGAAGTTATCAAAGAAACCAAACAGATTTGAGAGAGATGAAAAATATAAATTCTAAAATGAAAAATCCAACATATGGGCCTAATGGTAGATTAGACACTACAGAAGATCAATGAGCCTTAAACATCCAACAGAATCTATCCACATGAAGCAGAAGAAAATTAAAGACTAACAAAAATGAACAGAACCCTGGTTATACATAAGCCATTATCAAATGGTCTAACACACATGTAATTCAAATCACCAAAACAGAGGCAGAATCAAATTTTGAAGAAATGACTGATAAAATTTTTCAAATTTGAAGAAAATAATGACTTCACAGATGTGAGAAGCACATCCAACTTTAAAATGGATAAATATAAAGAAAATGACATCAAGATTAGAATATTAACAATCAAATTGCTGAAAACTAAAAGTAACCATAGAGGTATGACACATTGCATACAGAAGAACAAAGTAAGACTAGTGAATACTTCTTTTTTGAAATCACACAAGCTAAAAATAAATGGGTGACATTTTTACGTGCTGAAACAAAACAAAACAATGCAGCATAAAATTTTTTCTCCAAAGAATATATTCTTCAAAAACTGGGGACAAGACAAGACTTTTGGGGACAAACAGAAGCTTACAGAATTCACAATCATAAAAGCTACATTACAATAAATTGTAGTGGAAGTTCTTCAAAGAGAAAGCAAAAATAGTAAGATTTACAACTGCATCCATGCAAAGGAATTAAAAGTAATGGAAATTGTAATATGAAATGTGTATGGTACAAACTGCTGAAGTTGTGATAATCATTATAAAAGAACAGAAAGCTAATACATCTATTTCAAAAATATCTTATGAACAATCCAGTAGCAATGAGTATCCCAGCATCCAAACTGTAGGTTCTTAAATACTTACTAAGACAAACTAGAATTCCTTAGAAAAATTACTGACTATAACTTTGGAACAGACAAACTTATATATGTATAACTATAACTATTTTCTTTATTTTAAAATTTTTAAAAGATAATTGATAGTTTAAAGAAAAAACATTAACAGTGTATTGTTATGTGAGTTATAATACATGCAGGAGTAAAATGCACGACAGCAAAAGCACAAAAAGAAAACTGGAGTAATTGACGTAGTATATGAAATTGTAAAGGGCCTTATATGTAAAGTGGATATTGTTATTTGAAAGTGGACCATAATAAATTAAAGGAACATATTGTAAATTCTGGAGCAATAATTGAAAAGAATAAAATAAAGAAATAAATGGAATAATTTTTAAAAATACACAAGGCTAAAAAAATAGATACAAAGAATAGAGAATACCACAAAAAGGGTAGTAGATTTAAATTCAACAATATCAATAATTGCATTAATTGCAAATTTTCTAAACACTTCAATTAAGAAGTTAAAAGTATCAAACTAAATACAAAAAAAGACTCAAATGTAAATTCTCTACAAGAAAACCACTATAATCTGAAATTTTAAAAATGGAAATAGATATATCATAGGAACAATAAAGATTAAAAAAAAGCTGGAATAGCTATGTAAATATGAGGTGAAATGTACATTAGAAAAAGAATAAAAGATAAATCATATGCCAAGCCCTCAAGAGGATATGTCAATTTTAAGTAGATATACACACAATAAAAGATGTTCATAATACATGAAGCAATGATTGACAGAAACAAGAGACAAATCCACAAACATAACTGGGTATTTTACTCTCTCATTAATTGATGGAACAAGTAGAAAGAAAATTTGTGACAAAGTAGACTAGCATGCAGCATACTTAACCTAGGTGACATTTATTAGAGCACATTACTCAACACAGCAGAATCAATCATCTTTTCAAGTGCTTATGGAACAATCACCGAGATACACTATATGCCGCCCGACAAAATGAGTCACAATAAAGTTAAAATGATTGAAATCACAGGAAGTATATTCTCTGACCAAAGTAAAATTAAATTAGAAGTAAATTACAGAAAGATCTGTGGGAAATCCTCAAATATTTAGAAATTAAACAAAAATTTCTAACTAGATGGGTTAAAAAAAAACAATAATAGGGAGATTAGAAAATACTTTGAACAAAATAAAAATATAAAGCAATGTACCAAAGTTTATGGGATATAACTAAAATAGCATTTAGAGGGAAATTTATTGTTTTAAATACTTATATTAGGAAAAAATTCAAATGAGTTATCAAAGTTCTACCATAAGAAGCTGGAAATATTTTAAAAATTATGGTAAAATATCAGATAGAAAAAATTAAAGACCATACACAGAAACAAAGTAGAAAATAATAATTTATCATGACAGAAAGCAGATGGGTGGCTTCCTAAATCTGGGGTGGAGTCAAGGAAAAATTAAGGAAGAACAAAGAAAACTTTGGGGATGAGGCAAATATTCTAGGATTCCCTGGTGGTGTAGTGGCTTAAGGTTTTGGCGCTGGCACTATCAATGCTGTGGCCTGGGTTCGATTCCCAGCCAGGGAACTACCCACATACCAAAAAAAAAAAGAAAATATTCTCTACCTCGATTTTGGTTAAACGAGTGCATGTATTTTTAAAATAGCTGTACATATAAAATAGGTGAATTTTATTTTCTGTAAGCTGTAACTTAAAGTTGATTTTAAAAAATTCTTTGATAGTTTAGGAAATTGAATGACTGAATATTTGAATTAGGATTTATGTTAAGATTGTGATTATTTTTAAAATAAACAATCCTTATCTAGTAGAAATACATATTGACTTTTCTCGTGAATGAAGTACTAGAACCTGTGGGATTTGCTTCCTAAGACTTTAGTTGTGAGGAAATATTTGGGTGTAGAGATGAAACATGACTTGCCGTGAGTTGATCGTTGTTTAAGGTTAAGTGATGGGTATGTAAGATTTCCTGATACTATTTCTATTTACTTCTGAATTTGTTTGAAATGTTCCATAATAAAATGTTTAAACACATGTATCTTTAATCCATGTTAAATCTAGTACGTTAAACAAGACTGAGACATTTAGTAGAATTCTTTATCAAATAATTAAAGGCTCTTTTTCCCTATATTTCTCTAACTTGTTGAACCATCACTCAGCAATTCTAGTGCCTTGTCTCCACCTCTATTAATAATGATCTGTAGTCCCAATAGTGTTTTATTTTCTCCTTCTGAATGACTGTTTTTAGAGTCAGGGTTCTAGAGTAATTATTGGTCAGTCAGACCTTAGCCTAAATTATGCTCAACAATTTTCTAGCTCTGTGATCCTTGAGAAGGACACCTGACTCTTCTGAGACTGAGATTCCTCATCTATAAAAAGGGCCAGTGCTAGCCCCATCACATTTTTTGTAAGGAATAAGTGAGATAACCTAACATTGTATTTAAAATGAAGTACTAGCTATTGTAATTGTGTCATGGCAGCACCTTGCAACACCGTGTAAAATTGTCTAAGTCCATAAAACAAATACACTCAATGTAGATTTCTCATTTTGCCGCCAAGCCTAGACTTTTGTCGTAATTTAACCTTTTTCTTTTATTAAACTTTACTTTACTGTAACAATTACATGAAAAGGATTATACCCTACTTCCAACCATTCCCAAATAAATATTGATACTGGCAATATATCAATTATAGGCTCTGAGGTACAATGAATTTTTTTTATTTATTTGGAATACCCCACTCCCCCTCCCATCTGTTCCAAAATAACTGCACTGTTTTCCCAGCTGTTTCAGAACCTTTTCTCTTTTGGCTCCCACAACATCCTTGGGATAGACAAGCGCAAAGTCAGACCAATGACGACTGGAACTCCATGACTATTCCATTGAAAGTCAATTGAATTTCAATTTTCTTCAGTGGAGAAAGCCAGGCAGAACCAATTATTGCGGTTTTAACATTGTGCAATTTTACCTCAGGCACCACTTAGGATCCAAATGAAAACATTTCAATTCCTGCTTATTACCTTTTTCCCGATAAAACATTTCTTTTTCCCTAGCTCCGGAAAATAGTGCTGTATCCAAGGAAGCTTCTATTAAATACATTTTGCCATCTTGGCCAGATTAACAACTATTACAAGGAAAAAGACATACAGGGACCAATATTCCACACAGAATGCTGTTTGCTGTTTACTTTGCCAGCCATTTTATGTGGCGTCGCTCCTATTTCCACTCATCATGACTTCGAGAATGAAGTTGGTACAACGCGCTTTCTGCTTGGGACATCAATTCCCTCTCTGGAAGAAATCTCATCTCCATGCTGAGCTGGCTCACATCTGCCACAACCGCGGGATTTCTGGGCGGCTACTGGCACAACTCACACATTTCCTCTGTGAAGCCTGACTGTGGGAGGGAGTGAAAATGCTGTTCCCCAAGCAGTCATTCGGGGCCACAAACTGTGAAAGCCACAGCCACCTAACAAGCTGTGAAAATTCCAGCCACCTGAGGAGCTGTGAAAGACAAAGATGGTGCTAGCTGAGGAGACAGGGGGCAGGCAGGAGCCCAGAGGGGCTGCAAATATCCTAGGCCTTCCTGTCAACCAAGAAACCGTGTGCTTCTGACTGAGTAACGAAGTCAGCAGGGACTGAAAACCATACAAGAGAAAAGAAAATCGTGTCAGAGAAATGACAATAGAAGGGTAGGCTATCAGCCATGATGCTGTGGATCTGTTGTATCCAAGGAACACAAATGACATAAGGAAAATAAAAAGAAACTTAAGCATCAAACATATCCAAGGCTTAATAATTGAGTCAATTTCCAAGCCAGACTCTTGATTCTGCAGCTCAGCATGTGAAGAACCTATAAAAAACACCCCAAAACTCTAGGGTAGCCCAGACTGCAAGCAAATGTGCTATTTTTTTCCCCAGTCTCCTCTCGTGTTAGAGCAGCAACCAGGAGTTTTTATGGGCCATTACTTCTCCTTATGTTCTGCAAAACAGACTCCGTTCTGCCCCGGACACATCTGGCATACTGCCTTTCCCCTCTAAGCCCTCTGAATACTCTTGTTTCTTTTGTCCCCATTGGACAATAAAATTGTCACACAGATACAACTTCATCACTACCTCACTCTTCAGGCTAGTGTGACCCTCCTCTCAGTTTTTAAGAATTTAGAGGGCAATACCAATTACCCTTTCAAAGCTGTTTCACATCACTGGAGAAGCTCTGAAAATGAGATTTAAGTTTGTGTTGTCACCTTAGCTTGGGGTTACGTCGGGTCTCAGAAGCTGGTTTGTAGCCAAGGTGCGATGGGATACAAAGACAAACTCTGAACTTGGTTCTGTGGATCGGCACTGCTCAAGAGACCAAGCACACCGTTTCACTAATTTTCCTGGACATGTCTCTTGAGATTTTATTCTATTCTTTTCATCATCTATACCAAATACTGGTTATTAACGTAGTCGGGAAGTAGCGATCTTGTGAAAATTCTTTTGGAAATGCAGAAAGGCTTTTATCATAGGATAGGAAGACATGGAATTTTGTCCTTGGGATTCTTTCCCTTAAGTTATGAAGGAGGTTATAAAAATTAAGGATTGGGTGTTGAATTCAAACTACATTGCTGTTAAAGGATAGATTTTTACAAAGAGTAAAACCTTGACCCTTATGCAAATATAAAATTAGAATACGTCAACAATTTTAACTCACTGCGGGAACCAGTAACATATTACAACCAGGTTAAAGGAGAATTCAAAGAACCACACACACCTGGGCCATCAGGAATGCTAACTGGATTTACAAATAGATGATGAAAAACTAGATAATTGTGCACCCTAAATGCAATGCATTTGCATTGCTATGGACAAGAACCATCTGCTTCAGTATTTATTTTCCACAACTTACAGAGCTGTAAAACGAAAGTGCCAGAACTTGGAAAGGCGCCCTCAATAATGCCTAGTTTTCTACTAAAGACACTTCAGTGTATTTTGGGTTCTGTCCTTTTCCACAAATCTTCCTGTCAATCTAAACAAAATGTTAAAAAGGGGTAAAGAATGTTTGTACATATCTTGTTTAGAATTGCTACTTAAGAAAATCCAGAGGACTGCCTTGCATACAACTACACTTCATATTAAATTCTCCTGTTGTTTAGTTTGCACAAATACCAAATACTGATCTCTAGAAAAGTTACCCATACACACATGTGGCATGGTGCACTCATTTCCTAGGTGGCCACAACAAATTACCACAAAAAAGTGACCTGAAACAAAAATGTAGTGTCTCACAGGTCTGGAGTATAGAAATGGAAAATCAAGGTGTCTTGGGGGCTCCAAGAAAGAATGTATCCCATGCCACTCTCCTCGCTCCTGTAATCTTTGACATTTGTTCCTTGACTTGTAGATGCATTCCTTCAGTTTCCACCTCCATCGTCACATGATGTTTTCCCCGTGAGTGTGTCTTTATCCACATATCACAGGGTCCACTCTTGTCTAATGTGCCTTCATCTGAATTTGATTACATCTGCAAACACCTCTTATTTCCAAAGTAGGTGATAGTCACAGGCTCTGGGTAGACATTAATTTTAGGGGAACACCATTCAACTTAGTAGACAAGGAGATATCAAACACAGAAGATGTAAAGGGAAGGGCATATCTTACCAAGCTATTTCCAGGGAACCCTGAAAAGCAGATCATTTTAAAAGGCAACAGGCTTAAACCAGACTATTCCCATTAAAGAGCAATTCTTATTTATATTAATAATCAGGTCTGGGTCATCTCCAAAAAGCAAAGCAAGCAAGTATATATGATAGTAGCCTTCTGGTCCAATGTTCCAATGGTACAGTCCATTCAGACACAGAATTCAGGAAAACCAGCTTCTAATTCTAGCTTTGCAACTAATGAGCTGTGTAAACTCAGACATGTCCTCTACCTAATTGAGCCTTACTTTCTTCTTTTGTCTAATGAGGGATACAGACTAGAATAGTTTAAGTTCCCTTCCACCTCTAATGGACTGTGATTTATGATCTTTGTGTGTGTGTGTGTGTGTGTGTGTGTGTGTGTGTGTATGTATGTGTATATATATATATATATATATTTTTTTTTTTTTTTCCAATCTAGTTATCAGGCCATGAGCTAGACTGTCTTCTAAAATTGTTCAAACTTATTTATATCCACCCATGCTTTCTGAAGTCAGTATAGAATCTTTGCATCCGCTTTATTGTTGTTGTGGGATACAAAGGTTGGGATTTCTTGCTATCCCTTTTTTCTATGTCAGAAATGGTCCCCCTGTTTTCTGTATTTTTTCTATGACCCTGCACCCCTGGCCACAGCTGCAGGGTTTCACTTTGCATAGCCCGGGTTGGGTGGGGGGACATTCCTATTCAGTCTTTGCTCTGAGGGGTGCCCTGTACATAGATTATAGTTATAGGGACTCCACTGTGAACACTGTTTTGGAGCTGGGCAGGGGCAGGGGCCTTGCAATAGCTGATTAGATCAGTGTGGACACTTGGGTATGCTGGAATAATTAGTATACTTCCCTGAACATTTAGTACTGAGGATAAGACAGGATCACTCTAGTCTCTTCTCATAAACTGAGAACTGTAAACTGAGAAGCTACTAAGTGCATTTTTAAGCTAAGCCAGTCAACAGAGAAAAAAATGAGAAAAAGAGGAGAGCAATACACACACACGCACACACACACACACACACACACACACACACACACACACAGACTTAAGTATAGACAGACAATACTGTGCGAGATTTGAGATCTTATGCATTCCTGTATTCCTGTCTAGGACTCTCTTTCTTAAGATTCTTTGAAGTGGTTTTGTTATTTGCAATTTAAGTAAACTTGGCTGAGACGTTGTTGATTTACTATATTAATAATTAAGAAATTATCCTTATTATGTTAGATTAAATTTATTGTGAATGTCTTTTCTCAACAGAATGAAATATGTATAAATTTAATTGTCCACAATAGGTAAATATTGATTTTTCAAAGCGATTTATCAGTTTAATGGTCATTCTAATAATAATCAAAATAATGCTACTACATGAGCCATTATCTAACAGAAATTATTTAAAATACATTCTAGATAGTTCCTGCTGCATGGAAAAATTACTTTTTTGAGGGATTATTAATAGATTTTGTTTAAACCTTTGGATGCCTAAATTGCAATGTGCAAACCACACTTTGGAATGTCCTTTCCCTAATCTCTGAAACGGAAACATGGGGAGGCCATTTGTCCTAAGATCCACGAAAGGATCATTCCCACCAACTGGCACGGGCAGATTCTCAGCAGCAGTGGCAGACATAAGTAAAGTGCAAGAAAGCCTGCTTCTCCACACATCCCCCGGCGCAAACCCAAGGATCCACAGAGATTTCCTCCCACGACATCCTAGACAGACATGTCCAACCTGCGGTCCAGGACGGCTTTGAATGCGGCCCAACACAGATTATTAAAACATTGTGAGATTTTTGTGTGTGCATGACCATTTTTCTTTAGCTCATCAGCTATCGTCAGTGTGAGTATATTTCATGTGTGGCCCAAGACAGTTCCTTTTCTTCCAATGTGGCCCAGAGAGCCAAAAGGTTGGACACGGCTGTCTTAGAACAAAGTACCCAGAGATCCAACACGTTTTGGGTAGTCAAATGGTGAAGTCAACCTAAGAAAATTTAATTGGTTAGAATTCTGCTCTTGGTAGCGCATGATGGGGACCATTTTATGTAGAGTATGTTGAGAGCTCCCAAGGGGCTCAGGCCTCTGCCTAATTCTATTCTCCCACAAGATGACAGTTGAGCAGAACTCAATGCTTCACCCATGTTTCCTCAACCCTCAGAGAAAGTCAGGGGGCTGGGGGAGAGCTGTGTGCTTGCCTCAGTTTCTCAGATAGTAACTTTCCGTAGGTGTTTCTTGAAATGATCAATGAGACAAGATATTGGATAAGCATTTCTGAACCTGTATCTTATTCTCTTTCCACAGAGCTAGACTCAAGGTCAAAAAAAAAAGTAATTCTTAGTGTGAAACTTTTGGCACTCTAAAAAATGTATCTATAGGGAGTATTCTTTAACTCTAAAATATTAAATACATGTAAATAGTGTTATTACCCTGGACTGCAAAAGTTGAGTTTATAGAAAACAGAAATTTAGAAGACCTTACATGGTTGAGGGGGGAAAAAAGTATTAAATATCCTTAGTAAGTATGATGTTGTAAGTCTTTAAGTTTTAACTTCCACAAATACTTATTATATGTCTATTATGCATTCACATAACAATAAACAATAGAAGTTAACGTCCATTTAGCACATACTGCACGTCAGGCACTGTGTTAGATACTTTAGAGACATTAACTCGTCTAGCCTCTCACGTCAAACCAACAGCTCCACTCGCTAACATTATAAGCATCAAGATGACATAACTGATCTAGCTACATAATTTTTTGAAATGAGACAGTGAATTTAGAATACTCGTAAATTATTTTACATCCACATTACCTATATATGTTGTGTTTTGTTTTTCTATCTATAAGGCTTACAAATCCATGACTCACCCATTTACATATTAGTTATTACAAACCTGCTTCTATTTCAGACTACACCATATTAAAAGACATATGGCCCCTAAGGATGATACGATCTTCCTAAAACTTCCTCCAACATTCAAAGGAATACAAACTCAAAGCTCATCCTTCACAATTCACTTGCCTCCGCCAAAACTCCTAAGAGCCCCCACTCTTCTCTGCACTGACTGACCTCTCTGATCTCCCGCCTTGGTCTTGTGGCCTCCTCTCTTTCCTTGGCCAGCTTGTCTAGTCTTTTCTAACCTGCGCCCCACACATCAACTCTCTCTGCCATGAAATCACCCTTGGGCTTGAAGTTCTTGCCCTGCTCTGACTGCTTTCTGGTGAGTATTTGCTTTTATGGGTATCCTTTGTCGGAGAGAAAACAAAGGAAACTGGGCAAAGGGCAAAGGGAACGCATGACAATGAACTTTATACTGCAATAGTGTGTTCAGTAGGAGAATTTCTGGCAATGTCCGTAGAAACTGACCTCTGACTTGAACTGAGTATAATTATAGTGGAACATTTTTATTATTTTAAATAGCTGTCTCAATAGAACATTATTCTTTTCAGAAGCTTTACTTCTTAGAGGTAGAAATAAAAGAACAGGGATCGTGATGATATTTAACAACATAGATGGACCTGGAAGACATTATGCTAAGTGAAGTAAGTCAGTTACAGAAAGATAACTACTGCACAATTCCACTTTATGTGAGTAATCTAAAATAGTCAAACTTATAGAAGCAGAAAATACAATGGGGATCCCCAGGAAATTGGGGCTGAGGAGTGCTGTTCAATGGAAATCTGCAGGCTAAGTTCTGGGTATCACCTATACCACATACTGCCCATAGATAACAATATAAAATGTGCACTTTACAATTTGTTGAGAGAGCAGATCTCATGTGAAGTGTTCTTACCACCAAGCACACACACACAAAACAATAAAAACAGAAAAAAAAACCCCAAAATCAAAATGGCACTTTGAAGGTGATGAACATGTTTATTACTTTGGGAGCAGTGATGGTATCATGACTGTATGCATAGGTCAGACTCGTCAAATTGTATATATTTAAATATGCTCAGTTTGTGGATTGTCCATTAACTATGGATCAATAAAGTGGAAAAATTAAGTTAACAGTATTCAAAAATAAATAAAATAAATAAATATCATAGAAAAACCAGAGTATCAGAAAATTACACACCTATAACTTTAACCACCATGTTTGTGAAAACGTGGACTCTGAGGTCAGAGTGCGGGAGGTCATTTTAATTCACTTTGCTGATGGCCATGGCAGTATCCTCATCTCTAAAATGGGGTAGTAATAAGAACAATTCCTAGTGCATGGGGTTGGTATAAAGGCTAAAAGGGGAAATAATATTAATGATTCTAATTAACAACTTTATAGTGACAATTATAATGATAATTTATCAACTTCTTTAGTTACTACTCCATGCCCAAAAGTAAAGTAATTTACAGATGATATTTGCTTCATACATTTACCTGTGAGGTAGGGCAAGTAAATATTAACTGGTTATCAGAATAACTGACCTATTATGTCTCAGTAGAGAGGAACTAAAATAGTAATTATGAGTTTAAATGTTATTGTTACAAATAATCAATGCAATAATAAAGCTTATCCTTGCTGGAAGCATTTTTAACACAGGTAGACATTATCGAGAATAGAGTATTTTCGAACTGCAGTTAATGTATATTGTTTTCAGTCAGAAATACTGAAGGTGGTAAAGGGATAAGATTCAGAAAGACAGGGAAGGAGTGGGGCCTGGATCTGAGAGAAGAAATAAAGACATATGTCTGTTATTCATACAACTACCCATTCATAGCAAATACACAGCAAAAAATCACAGCTAGAAACTTTTGGGGTGACATTCAGGGCCAGCTTCTCTATGCCCAAGGTTTCTTTTTGGGTGATGTTCACGGTCAGTTTCAGGTCAAGGTCTCTGAGGGTATCAGACGGAAGAGACCACGGAGGAGCCACTGCTCTAGCTCACTCAGCACCACCTGGAAAACGCTACAAAGACAACAATCCGATGTTTCCAAATGCCAGCTGGTGAATGACTCCGGGACACCTCCGTACTGTCCCCAGGTGAGGGGGTGAAATCTGTTTGCTGATGCTTGACATTACTTTGACAAGTCAGGGAGTGGGGGTGGGGAGGCACAGCCTCGGTACCAAATTGGAAGAGGCTGAAAGAGACAATGTGTACGTCTGGAGGGTGAAAATTTCTGATAGAATGTGATTAATGAAGGGTCAATGAATGGCATTAGTCATTTTCTTGTTTTGGGAGAGGAGTGGTGAGGGAGGCAAGCAGAAGGATCTCGGAGTGACAGGTGACCTAGAACATAGGGGAGCAGGAGCCCTTGAGCGGGCTGACCGCGTTCACCTGAACGGGTCTGCCAGCACCTGCAAGGCTGCTCTCTGGGCTGTCCCGACCTGTCAGGAAAAGCAAGCACAACAACCCTAGGAAACCTACTGGGTGGAGGTGTTTTTCTTTTTTTTTTCAGTGTTTTATTTTAAGGTATCATTACCTTCTCTGAAGAAATATTCACTGAATTATAGCTGCAGTTGGAAATTGCACAAATGAACATCTGTTTATTTTTGGACTCAAGAGTTGGAGAATAACCAAGAGTTTCACATCAGCTACACTTTAGTAAGCCCGGAAGTTACAACCCACCAAGAAACAAAGTTTCCCCCCCACACACACAAATACTTAAGAAAAAAAAGAAAACAAGACCTGAGAAGGGAGAGGAGTCATAAGAGATATTTGGGGGCACTTTGACATAACAGAAGACCTTAATTTAGAAAGGGAAGAAAGATAAGAGTTACTGAGTTATTTTTTCAGGCACAAGAACCAAGTGTTCCCAGCGAATTTAGCAGAGCCCCCTTCAGGTAGAACGCATTCGTGATGATACAGAGCTTCACACCAGCGTCTCTAACAGCCATTTCGACGCTACTACGTATTCAGTGGGTGAGGGGTGGGCGGTGTGCCACAGACCATGCACTTGTATTGAAAGGGGGGTTCATCACTGTTATTTGCACCAGGATGACAGGGGACTATAATAAGTTCCCTCCAAAAAAGTTGCAGAAATGAGAATTATTAGGTAGCAAGGTGAAGCCTGAAAACTAAGAAGCAATGCTGACGAATTGGTGTGTCAGGCAAGGAGCAGGTATGTGTTATTGAGCAGGGAAGGAAGAGGAAGAAAAGGGAAAGGCATATTGAATAGGGCTGTTAGGAGGGCAATTCTCACCACCAACACAGCCTCGGGGGAGCTGAGAAGGAAAATCCCCGCTCTGTCCTCTTTGAGGTTCATGTAAATGGGCAAAGAACTGAACCATCTAGAAGTAACAGAGTCTGGTGGAGAAACACAGACACAAGACGTTCCAGGCCTCACACGATGGCTTCTCCTCTGGCTGCCCCCACGTTTGGATTTTATAGCCACTGGAATAAACCTCAAGGAAGATGCTGTGAGGGGTGTTGATGAGGAGTAAAAGAACTGCCCTTACTGATCGCAGGAGAAGCATGCAAATCCACCTCAGTTCATTTTAAAATCTACATCCTGACATGGACAACGCTGTGAATTCAAGTTCTTCCTGTCCAGTATCCGTGAGTACAGCCCACTCCGCATTGTCTTTAATCCGCAGAGCATTTAGAGGCAGACTCCAAGGCAATCACGTCTTCCCGTCCCTGTCCCCCAACCCCGATATACTGGTTTATCACTTCATTTGTAGGTGACGTTCCCTGAACGACCTCTCTGGATATCACAAGGTTCCGAATAACACCCACAAGTGAAAGGGCAGTGTGGAGTCTTGGGAGGCAGGGTGGGGGGTACTTCCAAACGATAATAAGCCCGAGAGCTCTACGACGTGAGCAGGCAAATGCTTCTGCAGTGAATGACACATGGACCACTAGTGCCCTCAGCCTCCATGCTGGGCACCATATATGGGAAGGGGAAGGGGAGATGTCTTTCGCATAATTAGTGCACCCAGAAAGGGAAGGATGGAACAGCTGACCCTGCTCCACAGAGTGTACTGAGAACTCAAAGAAAACCACTTCTGCTGGGGCACGTAATGCTTCTTCCCCATAAAGAGACTCTGAACTCAGGAACCATTTAAATGGCTCAGGCGCGGGTGGCGGTCCCAGCATGCAGCTTGTCAAGTTAATTTATGGCTGTGAGTAATTGGGTGCTTGCTATTCCTCCAGAAAGAATAAGCCACCAAGCCCAGGGAGATGGGTATCTCACTATTTCTCATATAGAGATAAAGATCTTATTTTTAGTGTGCAGTGAAAAAAGAATCTGGGGGTGTTGGGTGAAGATTAGGCTTTTGCAGGGTTACAAAAAAAAAGCAAAAAGAATTGGGAAATGTTTCAGAAAATCGGGAGCCTAATTATTCAAACTTTGAAGACTTAACACTTTAATTTCTCCTAAATAAGAGGCACCATTTCTGTTAAATTATCTTAAGTTAGGTTGAGAAACGTCCCACAACTACAATTTGGGAGTGCTTCATTTAAATCCCAGACATGTGGAAGCTTCATTTTTATTATCGCTTTTAAAATGTGCTACATTCCTGCATTACAATAAACTGAGCCCCAAATAATAGCCGTGATTAATCAAAGCATTATACAGTATTAGATGTATCTCAAACTAAATCTTACTTCAGCGTCCATAGCAGAGGAAATACTTCCAGTTGAATAGAAATTGTCTAGCAAAGGAATCTGAGTTGTGCTATTAAAAGGACCAGCTGGTGACACCAACCTCCCAGACGGAGCTCTTTCTCAGAAAAAGCTCCTGTTAACACCACTGTAAAAGGAGGTCAGTCCCTAGGGACCTGCTGGGCCAACCACGACATGTGTTGTTTACGCTAAAGAGTCTTGGTCTATGTAAAACAAAAGTCATTATCTGCATCAGAAAAGCTGAGGAAGCTGAGGCCTGAGGAACCTCACTGGCTTTCTTTCTTGAATCGTGGATTGAATGAAGGTGCTCAACAGGGGAGCTTCCTGCTTCGAGTGGTGCTGTGATCTATGGCCTGCCCGGCATATTTTCTTCCTGATAGATAAGGTATCCCTGCATTCCAACGAAGAACAGTAACTTTAAAAGGATGTAGAACAAGAGCCAATTCTTCCTTTTTGTTCCTAGGCCCCATGATCATTTTTTTTTAATGGTCTCTGCTTTAAGAACTTTGGTTTAATGAACATTAAATTTGGTTAAGTAAACGTGAATCACTCACTTGAGCTATGGTATAATACCTAGAAGAGGCAAAGGCACATTGCCTTGACTTCAACAGAAAGTCATCACTGAATTCCTGGAGCCCCCTGGGGATACTAAGGTTGGTGTGTAAGACTTAGTTCCCCAACTCGAACTACATCATGGCAAAGACAACAACCAGATTCCCCATTTGCTCATGTGGTTTATCACAAATCTTTTAGACCACTCAGACCCTCACTAAATCTTTTTTCCTATTACACAAGGATCCTTTATATCATTCCTCTAATCATTTGAGAACAATCTAGACAGTGATAAATTCATTATGCAAAGATTAAAAAGATTATTGTGTTATCTAGAAGACGTGAAGTACACACATTTTTCTTTTCTAGCATTTTCCTTTCACGTGGGCGAGAAGAGAATAGGAAATACAACCTCTCCATTAGTGTCACAGTATAAATCTCTAGGACCACTCTCTGCAATTTAAAAAAACAAACCAAACTTAAACATATTGTCTAAGAGTTAGGACATTCCAAATTCCTATATTTAGATATGTTTTACCAGCTTGAGTAGAGTAATTAAAAGACCAAGATAATTGCTTTGATGGATTTTCTATAGGTATTTAAGCAGGACATAGCGTTTTAGTCTCACTTTCCAGGGAAATCAAGTTGAAGCACTAGCCACTCAGGTTTTCATTCACTTAATTTACTTTTTTATTATTTAATTTATTTTAAAATTTTATTGAACTTCTATTTTGTAGCATTGTGCTACGTTAAATTATAGATACACTTGAATAACTCACAGTTCAATGCACACAAAATTTGGTTAAGTGGGTTAAAAACTCATGGAACTTAAAAGACAAGAAAATAAATGATTAGAAAATACACATGGTTAAAACAGAGTTGTGCAAGGTAGGAGTGAGAAATGGAAAGAGTCAGGAAATGACTCCAATTAAATGGAACAACTGGAGCAAAATCAGAGGTGCCTGTCAGCATATGGTGGAAGGTGAGGCCAGGAGATGCAGGAAGGTCCTATCGTGCTGAATCTCTGCCATGCTCAGGAATTTGGTCCAAACCTTACGGGTGATGATGAATGTTTATATATGAAGGAAAGAAATGTATTTTATAACATCAGCATTGGGCTTTAGTGATAATGCTATGGCCTCAGCAAGAGAGATGTGGAGGTGGGTATGAACAGAAGCTAAACATAGATGTAGGAAACTATTGCCAAATTCCAGATGAGATATGCTGGAAGCCTGAATTCAGGCAGCTCAAATATTGTCTAAGAGTTAACATTGCAAAGATGGACATTGCAAAGATTGAAACTACAGGACCTGACCATTAATTAGGTCCAAAGAGAGGAAAAAGAAGAAAATCAGATAAGTGACATTTTGAACATGAGGGACAAACACAATTATAGTACCATTCAATGAAAGAAGGCAAGTCCTAAGAAACTTTAACAGTAGAGGAAACAGGGATGGTGGTGGTCAGGGAGAAGGCCACCCAAGTAGGACAAACTGATTCAGATTAGGTAATAAAGAATTGTGCATCTTTTCAAGGTGGTTTAGATTTTCATGAAAATATTTCCCATTTTTCCCAGGCAATAATGCTATAGCACTAATCCAGATCCCTTCCTAACTCCCCCAAATACATATAATACATATTAAAGAAAGCTTTTTGTTTTTCTACTTCCAAATTATTACACATTTTCAAAACTCTTGATTTACTTTTTATATGTCTTTGTGATAGAAACTAGGATTTTAAACAGTTGAATAGGGGAGAGTTCCAGAAAATATCGTTACACAGGTGGATGAACATGTTATGTTCATGTTATACAGAATAGTGTACATTCAAAAAAATCTAACATTCTTATCTCCACTAAGTTTTTAGTCCTGATTTCTAATCATTTTTGTTTAGCTATCCCTATTTAGAAGCATAGAATTTTGAACGGGATGTAAACTAACATGTTGGGCACCAACTATAAATTCGTACTTTCCCTCCTTCCACTACTCCTTTACAGTTAAAAACAATAATAAGTACCTTTGCCAAGTTCAAAAACCAGTAAATGGCAAAAAAAGGACACAAACTCAGGTGGGCCTGACTACAAAGACAAACGCAGAGAATCTGAGATGTAGTTTTGGTTCCACGGCATGTGGGATCTCTATTATATGGGGTAACGGCCTCTTCCTCTCCGACTTCAAGTTCTCTCATCTGTAAAAGGACAATCAGAGTCCATACCCAAGAGACCACTTATAAAGTTAAAATGATAATATCTGTGAAAATCATTATGAAGTGCTATAAAATAACATCTAATATAGAAATATGCTGCATATATATATATATATATGTAGTAATACTAAAAAATAAACTTCATTCCATCTTTTGCTGTAATTTATGAAATAAAAAAATGAAGTACTTGCCATACCTGTGGGCTTTAAAAAAAAAATGTGTCCAGAAGTAATTCCTAAATCAAAGTGTACTTGTTCTGGACCAAATGAGATCACTCCCTGGTGACAGGTCTATGATTAAGACAGAGGCCATCACTATACCACATAATTGTAACAGAAGCCACAAATACAAGCCAAATATGTCATTTCAGAATCTCTGGTAGCCACATAAAAAAGTAAAATAAAGTAAGAGAAATTAATTTTAATAATACATTTTGTTTCAAAGCAATATAATTTTAAAATATGATTTCAAGTAATCAAATATATGCTTTTATGGAGTCAATATAAAATTTATTCCTGAGACATTTTACAGCACTTTATCCATTCTTAGTCTTCAAAATGATGTGTCTGTTGTACACGTGTAGCACATCTCAGTTCAGATTAGCCACATTTCAATTGTTCAATGGCCACATGTGGCTGGTGGCTGCCATATTGAATAGTGAAGCTCTATAGTATAGACAGTAGTCTATGAAGTACTCTGTAACAAGAATTATGCTCAAAAAGAATGCCTTATGTTGCTAAATAAGGTCATTCAGGTATCGTATGGAATTTGCACAAGAAAAAAAAGAGAGTGGGACATAGGCAGAAAGGTTAATAAAGGTCAAGAGACACACAGGAAGAAGGTAGGGAGTCAAAATTGTGAATCAGCAGAAACCATCAACTGATTGGCAAACAGTAGGAACAACAGTAGCACCAAATGTAGACAGAGATCGAGACAAAAAGAAGATGAATTATGATAGCAGCAGACCATTCAAAATGTCAATTGGTCAGTAAAGCTGAAATAGTGTCTAAAATATTATTTCAGTTATCTATGTGGCCTGGCAATGTGGCTTATGAATAAATTTTTTATTTCCCTTCATCACCATGTTTTCTTTCAATAAACTTCTTTTACCATATGTGTGCATTATGTCAAACAGAAAGCAACTTTATTTAGCCTTCTACTACCTCTTTAAATTTATTTATAGAGTATTCCTTCTCTCGCCCTGAATCGAAAAATCTCACTAGCTTGGTGACTTACTTGTTCAGTCTATGATGATTAGAAGTTTTATGATTCTTTCAGGTTGCAATGTTACCCACACTTCTGTTATTGAAATGCCTCAGTATTCAGTAGTAATCAAAACTCTCAATTTCTTCTTCCTGCTATCAATAGGAAGCAGTCAGGAAAGAGGGTTTTATCATCTACCAGCACCAATTATTTAATCCCTTTTTCCCCATCCTCCTAACCAGTTGTGTTTTCTATCTCTGGAGTAGAAGCAAAGTAGAGAGAGATGGGAAGGAAGACAAGAAATTTTTACTGGACACTGGGCATAATCAAGCATTGGTATCTCTGAAACTGTCAGATACTTAAAACTGACTCTTCCTCTCCTGTCACCTTTATGGGTTCTTCAGAGATACCCATTGGTCCCACCAGAGTTGAGGGTCTTCCCTTAGCTGAAGGGTTTCTTAGATGTGGGTAAATAAGGGTGGTTGAATTTGAATCTTTAGGCAGTCCTTTGATATTCTGTTATTTATGTCTAGAGTCTTTCTGCTGAGGTATGTTCAACACACCATGATCAGTGGCATGAACTAATTATTTTGTAAATGGCTTTGCTAATGGAACTAGAATATTGAAAATCCCTTGACTGAAGGTTGGACGGGCATTTCCAGAGTTTGCATCTACTCTGTTATCTACCTTCTTTTCCCATGAGCGACTAACCTCTTCTTCCTGACTCTGTAATTATATATACTACTATAGTAAACCTGTGTATTAGTCAGAGTTTTCCAAAGAAACAGAAACACTAAAGGTACATACAGGAATTGATTCACCCCATTATGGAAGCTGAGAAGTCCCATGACCTGCCATCCTCTAGCTGGCGACTCAGGAAAGCCAGTAGTAATGCAGTTCATTCTGAGTCAGCATGTTGAAGAACAAGGAGAGCCATTGGAGCAATTTCAGTCAAGAGGGCCAGAGCAATGAGACGAGATGTCTCAACTCAAGCAGAGATACAGGAAAACGGGGTAAATTCCTCCTTCCTCTGCCTTTTGTTTGACTCAGGTTTTCAATGAATTCGATGATGCCCATCCACTTTGAGAAGGGCAATCTACTGTACTGGGTCCAGCAATTGAACACTAATCTTTTCCAGAAACATTCTCACAGGCATTCCTGGGCGCACCTTTGGCCAGTCAAATCGACACATAAAATTAGCCGTCACCATCAGGTTACCACATGAGCCCTTTATCCATTGTCAATGCAACTTGCAAGCATTTCTCTCCTCCATTATATGTTGATTTTTAAGGATTGATTCTTAAAAAAATAAATTTTATATATATATAGATTTATATATTATATATATATATATAAGTTTTTGAAGAAAGCTTTACTATATCATATGCACTGAAAACACTAAAATTTGGGATATTTTAAGAAAATTTTATGACAATATGCTTGCTGTTTTTCAGCACTTTGGTCTTTCTGTTCTTTGTATTAAAAGCCTGATGCTCAGAGACACAATTTTTTAAACGTTTTAAGAAGCAAATAATGAATATTCACACTCATCCTGAGAAGACGTGCTTATTATTACATGTTCCGTCCTCCTTGAGTCTATCCCAAAATACGCCGTACTTTCAAACTCTGGCTCCCTCCTCAAATTGGATTGCATGGCCAATTCATTTCTATTCAAGCTATCACTAAGAAACTATGCAAGTAAATATTGCTGCTTGGATGAAAAGAAAGAATTTTAGAAGAGAAATAAAATTTCAAACTGGGAAAATTACAAAGAGTTTACAGATTCAATCACCAACGTTAGCACTTTCATTACGTATCACTGTGATTTAGAGGACATTTTTCTAACCAGATTTAAATAATGGAGTTCTGCTTCCACAATCACTAATTGTCACATCTCTGTAAAGGCTAGAACCATTTTTAAAATGCACACCAGCTTCAAAAGCATCATCTCTGAACAGGCTTCACATGCCTAGGAGTAAGCTAACTGGGTCACATTTCAACCTGAAGAAATCCAATTGCACCTTACAGAGTGTGTATACGCTTACAAAGTTGAGTGTTGAAATCAAGATAATTGATCTGATAATTCAGATAAAATACATTCCTGTCAGACACAACTAGATAATGTAGGCATGAATCACATTTTCATATTGAATTTTTGGAATAATTGAGTGTCAAGCTTCCATTTAAAATTTACAGATAGATACTGTACAAGAGCCCTTACTAATACGAAGTGACTTACCCTCTGAATTAAAGTTGAATGGAAATGAAAAGGTAGAGTTTAGTCTCATAACTCATAAACGTGTTGTTATTGAAAAACACCATTCATGATTTAACTTAATGCGGCAATTGACAAAAAAATAATAGCTAATGTTTATTGAGGAATTAATAGTAAGTGCCAGGCTCTGTGCTAAAAGCTTTGCCTGAGTTTTGTTTTTTTGCTGCTTTCTCAACTTTATGTTCCACGTGTGAGTAGAATCATGCAGTTCTTGGTTTTTTTTCTGTCTGGTTTATTTCACTTAGGGTGATGATCTGCCTTTTTTTTCATTGAATTTTCTGGTTTTTTTGTTTTTGTTTTTCTTTTTGGACACAGTCAACAATTTAGTAGTTACCTGAAGTTAAGGGGAGAGGGGGCTGGGACACAAATATATGGTGATGGAAGGAGAACTGACTCTGGGGGATGAACACAGAATATGACACATAGACAATGCACTGTAGAATTGTACACCTGGAACCTATGTGATTTTTACTAATCAATGCCACCCCAATAAATTTCACAATAAAAAAATAAAAGCTTTGCCTGGATTATTCACCACAAGGGAGGTATTACAATGTGATCCCTTCATGCCTCAGGAATGTTTGCATGGAATGCAGCTTTGAACTTGGCACTCATCATAGAATGGTAAGTAGCCCAGGATGGAACCTGTGGGTAATTGGTACGACGGTGCCTTGGAATCATTCTGGAATTAGAAACTGCTTATTTTCCTTGGTATATGAATTAAAAACCATAATATTATTCTAAAATTCTTTCATTAAAATGACTAAAAATAGTATTATTGAGCTTCTCTTTGCTTATCTGCAGACCAGCAGGCTTTGTTTGCATCTAGGATACATTCCACATGGTCTCTATTCTGTACTTCTGCTCTTGTGAGCCTTACAAGCATTTTTAATTGTGGTTTTTAAATCTTTTCCTTGCCCCATTGGTGGAATATATTTTCTGTACACAGTGAATAAAATACCATGCAGCTCTCATAGACTTTGACATTATTGTCATTTCCTCGCTTCCCCTACATAATAAATAAATTAAAGAGTATTGGAGCCTTTAAATTAACAAAAGGTTAAGTAAAATTTTATAATCTCCCTTGCTGATATCATGGCTGGCACCACATTTTGAGTAATACATCATTAGAGAAATCACCCCCTAATGCATAATTGTAATATTGTGATGGGAGAGTTGTTACTTAGAGGCACCTCTTTAAATAGACAGTTAGCCCTGGGAGCCTTAAATAAGCAAAGTGAATTTTCTTTTTCCAGGGTTGCTGAGAAAGAGCTACAAAAAGGCTCCAGGAAATGAGAGGCAAAGTTAATGGCTTTAGGTAACGCTTTCCCATTAATTTAGGAAGCCTGAGGTATCAAATGCAAGTCCTTGGCTTGTCAAAATTTATCATTTATATCTTGCTAAACATTTCAATAAATTTACTTCAGTTTAGGAGCCAAGTATCTATGAGTAGAAAAAAGTTTGAAGATTAAGTTCATTATATACATAAAAACAATTCAAATTTGATCATTTCCTCCCTAATCCCTTTTCCACCAACAGTATAAAAACCTTCACAATATTTTACACTGTTTCGGTGAAAAAGGTTGTTGCATAACATACAAGATGAAGATTTCAAAGGCTACTAAATGAACTTAATCAATATCAAAAAGTTATCAAAAGTTATCAAATAAAGAAAAGCAAGTGACTCTCTTCTTTTTTTTTGGAATAAAAACATTTTTTGCAACATAGTCTGTGTTTTTACTTGGCTTTCCACCTTCCCTTTCCCCAGATCATAGACAAAGAGAGGAAGACATTCTAATCTATTTTTCTAAGATATTTCTAGCTGACCAAGGGCACCTGAGCCAAGGTACTCAGATGGAACCTGTGGAGATTTATTCTATCGAAGGGGAGCTGAGCCCCTTGTGATTTTAATGCCCTTAGCATTTTTTGGCAGCTAGAATTAAATGATTTAATTCTTAATGAGGCCTTTGTGTACATGTTAACCACTCTCCTTGCTCAACTGCTTTTGTTCTCCCAATGTAATTTTGTGTTGCTGATATGCCGTTTCATCGCCAAGGAGGAGAATTTATGAGTTTGTTTCTGCAGAAAGAAAGAACGTCTCCAAGGTGGCTGTGACCAGCTACTGGCACCAAGGAGTGTGACATGAGCAAGTGTCATTTATGACTAAAAAGACACAGACGTCTCCCCTTCCTCCCCTTTATAACCCCTCTGCTTGGCCCTGAACCTCAGAGATGGTCTTTGGGCATCAGTCTGCTGTCTTCCCAGGCTGCCGGCTTCCTGAACAAATCAAGCTTTCCTCTCCACCCAACACTGGTCTCTCGAGTACTGGCTTTCGAGCTATGATAAGCCAAACTTGGGTTTTTGGTAACCTAAGTATTTCCCTGCCCACAAAATAGCAAATTATGAGGCTTATGTTCATGATCAAACTCAAATTTCTGTAGAAAAAGGAGGTAGAATCATTAATAATTTAAAAATGCTCTTGCAGAAAAAGAATATATATGAAGATAGCCTATTTAAAAACAAAGAAAAAGAAAAAATAGGCTCCTCAGAAGGAGAATCACTTGAAATGGGCATCCTAGGAGCTCAAATGTATCGCTGGGAATAATGAACTTTTATCCCAGAACAATTGTCAGAGTCAGTCAACTCAGTTCTCTTGCCTTGCTCTTATTAAGCCTTTAAAACACAAATCAAAAATAAGGTGATAGATTTCTTTAAACCACCCTGTAAATCTTTGTTATTCACTCTCTACTGGTGAGGAACGATGAAGACAGGACAGTGAAATGCCTTTGCTGAGGTTACTTGGCGAAATCAGACAAGGCAAAGCAAGCTGAGGACAAAGCCCAATCTCTCATTTGTTCTCTGATTATCTTTGAGATCAAAATTGATATTATATTTTGCCATAAAGATAACTGATGAATCTTCAGACTGTAGTCTTAAGCACAGACACATGATAGGATCTGAAAGAGCCAGAGAGAATAGATCATTACCTGCCTACAGTAACTTCCATTTGGTTCTAAACTTCTAAAGACTTCAGTGAGGCTACAAACCATGCCAATGACAACAGTTCTGCACAATCAGTAGGAATAAAAGGCAATTTGATTTCCAGATTAAGATCAGTTAGGGTTGTTAAGCCTTGGTAGACAGCACAAAGATTTTCAATGTAATACAAACTGCCCAACTTTTACTGCTTCCTTTATTCATATCTTTACCAATAAGGCAATGATGAATGACATGCCTTTGGAAGAAACAGATGGTGCAAGTAAGAAAAATTAAAAGAGAAGAAAAAAGAGGTAGAGTTAGAGAAACAAAAGAAAGGACCAGAAACAGCTGCAGGAGATTACAAATGTACAGTTACATATGCACACAGATTTGGAAAAAGAGTCTCATATTGGCATTGTTTTTACCAAATTCGACAGTAATTTACAAGTCTCTCCTGACCTTACACATTTTGTTTGGTTTAGATGTTGACATTACACACCTATAACTCCACTAAGAGGTGAAAGAGGTCATAAAACTACATTTGCAGCATTTCTTTTAAAAAGGAAGACGAGTAGAAAGGAGGAGGGAAGGAAGAAAGGATGGAAAGGAGTGGGGTAGGGAAGGAGGGAGGGAAGAAGGAGAGAGGGAGGGAAGGAGGGAGGGAGAGAGGAAAGGAGGGAAGGAAGGAATCAGTAATTAAATCTGTCACTCCATTCCATCTTGCCCCAGGCCTTGCCCCTAGAGTGACCTGGAGAAAGCCAAGCCAAATGTCCTAGACTAGTAGTTAGGCACTCCATAGACGAGGAAAAGATAATACATTTTCTTCATTTAGATTAAGAAGATAGCGATCGCTTAGACAGAAAGGGGAGCAAACAGTATTTGCTGATGGGATGGCGAGGATCCTGCATTCTCATGCTAATCTGCTAATGTATAACTATATCTCCAGGGCCCAGATAAACCACGGGGTATCTTTTATAACTTCTAAGACATAAAGATGTCTCCAGTGTCTAAGCTTCATCTCTTTTAAAATGGAGGCACCCAAAGAGATATTGCTTCATTTTTCCTGCTACCTTGGACCTTAATTTAGGGACTTCGTCCAAGCTGTCATCATTTGGTTCTCTCAGATATGAGCAATTAAGTTAAAAAAATGTCTACAAATCTGATTCTCATAAGTGAAGAGTAAAATGTTCCAAGGAAAAATGAAGGCAAGCACTTCCAGTCTTTATATTACATATATGTCTGTGACTGTGGAGGCTAAGGTGTTTTACAAGAGTCCTGGAAACTACAGAAAACTTTCATTTCTCCACAAAAGGCTACATCTAGTCTCCTATGAGACAGAATAAACCTTTATGTGGTTAAGCTACTGCAAGTACATTTCTGATGCTAGCACCAAAACACACCTCCTAGTTGACACAATGGTTGACTTTAAACTATCACAAATTTAGATAAAATCCAGCTGATGACTTATAGGAACAATGACTATTAAAGCACTAGAAACGTATGAAGCAGTGAATACAGGATTGCTGAATGCATGAAGAAATGAATAAATTAACAAACAACCAGTAGAAGCCACCCAAAATAATCCATATCACACAGTGAGTGGAGGTAAGAGTGTAGGACTCAGCGTGACAGTTGCATGCTGAATGTTTCTGATTTTACTGTCCAGTTTGGACTTTCCTTATTCTGGTTTTATTTCACCCTTAATCCTACACATATGCATTTTTCTTCTGAAACCTTCAAAATTTACCTGACTAATCCAAGGGTCCAATTAAATGTGTCTTTTCAGGGTCAAATTGCAAAGGTACCTTGACCTACTTTCCTACTCATTACTTTAACACTCTATAGTTAACTTGTTGGAGAACTTACCACATTGGAATTGCCAATCATCCCAGCTAGCTTAAAGCTCAGTGGGGACCAATGACATGATTATATTACAAGCGACTGAATTCCCAGAATCTATGACTCAGTGCCTGACTATGTATTAAAATACACGTATATGCAACATGTTAATCATCATTTCCTAACAATAGTCAGCAAATGGTCTGCTGTACCTTTGGAGGCATTTTTCGGAGTGCATTATTTTCTTGCCATGAGTCATTGTCCTATGATTGTCTACTTTGCAATGTGGCAGTAGGCAAAATTACATTCTGCAAGAGACAGGAGCAGGTGATACAGCCCTAGGCTTGAGAACTGATTTCCTGGTTCAAATACGTTTCCTGATTGAAGATTGCACACCTAGGAGGTGAGATGAGAGAGCTGCTGTATAAAAGTATCCAGCAGACGTACAGCAGTCATTCCCACTATATTCATCATTTACTGAATTGCTCACACACCAGGGGTATAATCCAATGTAAATGATCTCATCACCCATCAGGATGAGGGCTCACCAATTCAACTTGGCCTCGAGCTAAAAGTTGACATTTGAAGATTCTCAAATCCACAGTAAGTAAGCAGTATACTGATGACTTCTGAACATCTCATCTGAAATGGCCCCAGCTTTTGAGAAATACAGGTGTTTGGGATCTAGAAATAGAAGTGGCCAGCTGCCCTGGAGGCACTTGGGGCATGGTTCCATATTCCCTCTCTTTGATTTGGCTCTGAGAAGAGAACATTTTGTGCAGAAGATAATGAAATTGACACCATTTGCATTCTGCTCATACAAATCCTACAGAATGAAATTTAAAAGGTTCATTTTAAAGTGTCCCTTCTATCCGGGTCACAGGCACTGCTATCTGTGGAAAGACAGAAGGCATTCTCACCAGTAAAATCAGAGGAACACAGAGAACCACCCAATTGGCAGAGACCTTTAGAGGCCGTCTATACCCGAACCCACTCTACATAAAGGGTTGTTGAACTTGAGGTACGTTCACTAGCCTTTCTGTGTTTCTTGACTATGACTGAAGAGGATTAGGCTAAATGTTGTAAACCTCCCTTCTATGCTTAGCATCTTCTAATTGCAAATTCTGAACAAAATTGCATTGAGAATAACTTCATTTGTGGCCATTATTGATCATCTCTCCCCATTAATCCCCTACAAATAATTGGTATACTGGATAAAACGGGTTTGTAATACCATATACCTATAATCTAGTCTGTGCTGTACCACAGTATTTCCTAGTGATCTTGGGCAAAACACTTATTCTTCTTAAGTTTCACAGTTTTTTAGTATAAATACAGATAACAACTTTTCCATAGGGTTAGATTAAAGGTTAAATTAGATGATATTAAAAAGTAACTGGAGAGAACTAATTTTTAAAGAGATGTATTTGCTGCTACAATTTCCTTATAATCATGTACTTTCTATCATCTAAAATATATGAAAACATTATAGTAAATGAAATTTATTACATATTTTTCAGTGAACTTTTGGTTTTTACCATTGTAAATTGAATTTTCTCACTTCTATCCTCTGGTTGTAATTTACAGCATTACTTTATTCTACAAGATTATTCCACAGTGTTATGTTCATCATTCAGGGCTATAAATGACAGATAATCAACTTGAATTACTGAAAGAAAAGGTGAGGGGTTGTACTTATTAGAATGACATTGCAATGACCTAACAAAGAAAAATCAATAGGAACTAAATAACCTGGACCTATTGTTTTTATCTCAATCCCCACCCTTCTCTACTTTACTTCCCTATGTCAGTGGTTTCTTATATGCAGTCCTCTCCACATTGTACAAAACATGGTTGCTATCAAATCCAGTCATTGTTTTATAACTACTCAACTACAGAAAAAATAGAATTTTTCTTTACTATCTTCAGTATTTAAAAAAACAATGCAAGGAAGTACTCTGATTGGACTGCTCTGATCACATTTACCCTTTGGACCAATCACAGAAGTCAGAACTGAGATCTTTTAATTGGCTCAACCTGATATAGACATCCCTTATAGCACACGTAGGGCAGTCTTTTCCCATAACAGGCAAGGTAAAGTGTTTAGAACAAACAAAACAGTGAGGTGTTCTTGCAGATGCTAGAAGTGACAAATTACAACCCTAGTGGTAAACCTAAGGAGGAAATAAGCTTAACATGACTCAAATAATAGATTTACTTCTAGGAATCATACTCTGCTATCCCATTATAATTTGGAAATGATCATTGGAGTAAAGCATGGACAAAATATTTGCATTTGTCATTGAGTACTTTTCTCTTTTTCATATAGTAAATGGGGAAAAATCAGTATAAACAGCTATTTGGGGAAACATGTCTAAATCCCAGGGCATAAAAAAGACCACTGTGTTTGTCTAAATGTTTCGTCACTAACATCTAAATTCCTTTTAAAGAGTAAATTCAATAGTCATATTGTTTTACAAAAAAAAAAATAATAATAATAAAGACTATGTTGGAGGAGCTAGCTCACTTAGAAATTCAAATAAAGGTAGAAATAATTGAGCTCAGTTCTCTTCCAAAGAATAAGTTTATAAAAGAGAAAAAAGAGAATCTATATAGGGTGAGGTGTACCATTAGAGATATGATTGAAGACTCGAACAGGAATAGAAAAAGGTTGTCTTATTAATTGGCTGAAAATAGTTCAGTCCATTAATAACCAAGGATGCACTTAAGTTTCCAGAACAATTGCTCATTTTCTAATTAAACCTGAAACTATTCTTGTGAAGTGTCCAGGAGCCAGCAATAATTATCCCTATTTTGTGGACAAAGGAACACAGTGTCTGAGAGGTGAGGTCGTTTAAGGGCATAATCAAACCAGTAACTCTTAAGAACAAATGTAGAAGGTGATGAGCCTTTTTCTCTACATGTAGGGATGCCAATAAATAGGCAAATCAGCCAGAGTATGATAGAGAGAACGTTGGATTTGGAACCAGAAAACTTAAACGTAAACATAGTTTTCCAATTGAGAAAAACCAAACCTTGGGCAAGTTACTTACATTATCTACATTGTAAATAACAGTAATCACTTTATAGCACTATGGAGATGATTCAGTGAGAATACATATGAGGGCTGTCTGGGGAAAATCCAGCCATAAATGCCTCTATTTTTTATGCTGGACACTTTCTGGACAGCCCTCATATGTCTTGCCATGATGGAGTGGTGATGGTGAAGCCATGGTTCCTCCTTTTCCTCTTAAGTCTTCTTGCAGTCAGGAGTGTTTATCTGGGTGGATCAAGACAGGAAGTCATTTTAGGGCTCAACCTTAGCAGGTGGCACTTCCTAAGGATTTATAAGCTTAATCCCCTGAATACTGAATCTTCTAATCAGGATCTGAGCATGCTAAAGTATGGACTCTCCCTATTGAAATAAGATGTCCATACCAAGTATCTTTTACTTTTTACATAAGAAACTTCGGAAAATTTTAAGGAATACTATGGGTAAATTTTAAGACAACTGTCTTGACTCTTGCATTTTTCATAAAAAAATAATGAAGCCAGAGAGGGTATATGATATACCTAAGTTAATATATTAGTGGGGGTTTACATGAATTATCTACCTCTTTAAGATTGGAGCCCTATCACATATCACTTGACATTTTTAAAGACAGTCTTCTTCCAGTTATAAAAAGGAAGATAGAGTTGAAGTTTCCTTGGTCACCCGAAAAATAAAAGCTCAGGATGAGCTGCCGGCCAGCTTTCTCTCTCCTCGCTGAAAGCTTAACTGTCAAAAAGTCTGAAATATAGTATCTACAGCGCCATCCTCTGCAGTATAGAAAATATCACAGAAGAGAGGTCAAATAGCACCAAGATGTCAACAGAAAATCTAGCACAAATGCCAAAGTCACACACACAGACTCCTCCAAATGGTACAGCCTAACTCATTAGAATTCTACCTGTGGCTTGAAGTCAAAAGCTTTGAATAGTCATGTCCATTGGGTGTTGGTTTCTCTCTTGTGTGCATATCATTGTTTCAGGGCCCATGTAGAAACTGGTCAATATCAAGAATCAGGTAATACTTGATCCAAGGCTACTACCAACTTCAAGTCCTAAACAGAATAACATATACAAAAACCCCTTGTGCAATGTGAAGCACAATTGAAAACCTCACTCCTAAACCCACTCTTTCCCTTAAGCTTTCTCAGTTCTCTTTATAAGGAGGAAAGCGATACATGTCCATTCCCTTTAACGTTTTCATACTCAGCCAAGTGCAATTCCACTATTCCGACTACTGGCTGGGTAGATAGTCGTAACAGCACCAAGGAGAGAAGGCTGGTGAAACCATGTACTCTGCCAATAAACCAAACCACCAAATCTGATGACCTAACTTCAAAAGATTTTCCAAATGATATGATGTTTTGCCAAATTAATCAAAGCGATTCTTTTTCTGATCATTTCTGTTTCTCTTTGTCTTCCTCCATTCAGCACCTGCCACTTGGGAGACAGATGGTTAAGTCGAAGAAGACAGAATGAAAAGGCAAATTCTCAGCCTTTAACTTTTAAAATATGCTTTTGAAATATGTGACAGAGACAAATTTTGGAGGGGAAAAATTTAAGTGATAAGAAACTTGGCTTTGAATAACAAAACCAGAACCCTGACAGTTAAGAAATAAAGTCTTACAGAAGTAGATGCAAAATAAGTAATCAGTTTGCTAATGCTTTTTTCCCCAAGAATCCGTACCAATAAAGACTTAGAATTTGAACTGAGATAAAGCAAAAGAGAAACAAAATTAGAACTTGGTGGAAACCCCAAGAATGAAACCTGTACCATATCTTTCTAATCACTTCTTCCTCAGATTTTTTCCCAATATCAGGTATGTAATAAGATTCCTAAATAAGTTTTAGGATCCAAGGACATAAGGAACTTCTTTATCAGGACCTGCTCCAGTTCCTGGGACTTTGTGAAGTCTTGATAAACGTGCTTTGGCCAGCAAGGCCTAAGGACCTACGTGAGTTTCCTAAGGCGGTGGCAATGAAAAACCACGACCCGAGTTAACGTAAAATAACAGAACTGTATTACCTCGTAGCCTGGAGGACAGAAGTCCAACATCAAGGTGTCATCAGTCCTTCCCCCCTCTGAGACTCTGAGTAGAATCTTTCCTTGCTTCTTCCTAGTATCTGCTGACAGCCACCAATCCTTGGTGTTCCCTGGCTTTGCAGATACGTCACTTCAATATCTGCCCCTGTAGTCACATGACTGTCATCTCCCTTTGTGTGGGTCTTCACTCTGTCTTCTTACAAAGACATCAGCCATACTGGATTAAGGCCCATGCTAAATGAACTCAACTTGATTACATCTACAAAGACCCTATTTCAGAGTAAGATCATATTCACAGGTACCAAGATTTGGGATTTCAATGTAGCTTTTGGAGGGAAATAATTCAGCCTATCAAGGGCCACAGAATAAAAACTTGCCTGTTACAGCTATACAAAAGTTCTTAGACAACCACAGAGAGCTTTTAGGATCCCAGAGAAAAACCTGAGATCAATCAATTATTTTCATACTCCCAAAGTGCAATGCAGAAGTGGTGAAAGAGGGTGGGAACTCGAGAGGACTTATGATTAGGAGAAAGTGCATGGACTGCCTTTCATGTGCCCAGAGACCACTGGGGAGCATCAGTTTCTCAGAAGATGGAAGCACAGAGATGCTGAGGCCCACAATCAGCTGAGATGGTGTAAATTTAAGAGGAAGTTAGGATGGATAGATAACTGAGAATTAAAATGTCCTACTCTACCCTACTCTGCTTCCGTTGATGCTTTGATGCTACTTGAGGCCCTCTGGAAAACAGATCTTAGGTATTCCCTGGAGATAAATAGGAAGGGGAAAAACTATGGATTCACCAACAAGTATACAATTAGATAAATAAAATTACCTCAGATTGTATAAGGTTAAATATTTCCCATTAGATGAAATGGGAGGCTAAAGAAAAAAAATTGTTGTGTCTTTGAGGAAACAAAAAAAGTGACATTTCTTGACAATGTGGATTTGTGATCTGAGATTTCTATGTATTATCCCTACATAATAAAGATGGAAAAACTTTCTAGAACTCACTGGGCAAAGTGACATCAATGCAAAAGCTGTCTTTCATAGGACATGTGGCCAATGTAACAATAGAGAACATGTGAGTATTGGACTGAAACCCTGAAATGTGGAAAGCTGCAATTTCATAGGAATCCTGGAGACTCTAAAGTGTGTATCACAGAGGTAAAGACTATAATCAAACCTGGGTGCTTCTACTCCAGCAGCACCTATCATTTTCATTTTGACAGGGAAGATCATTTGCACAACACTTACACAGTTTGCAAAGGCAGATTCACTGCATACGCAGAGCTTGTACCACATGAAAACTGCACACTGTATAAGTGATAAAAGAAACCGGGTTTGTAGGTGGATTTGCCTGAAATATTGCATAGATTAAAACCACAGTAGATTTTCCTAACTTGGAGATTAGAAAATAAGGGTGCTAGCTTTAAATATTACAAATTTATATTTGTTTCAACTTTTACTAGCTAAGTGATCTTGGGTGAGTTCCTTAATATTCATGAACCTGGATGTCTTCAGGTACCAAATAGCTATAATAGTACTAAGCTCACACAGTCATGAGGTTTAAATAAGATGATACACGTAGAGCACTCAGCATAGAAAAGGGCGCACAGGAAGCATCCAATAAATGTTTGTTATTATTTCTACCCATTTCTTTCCTCCTCCAAATCAAGTGTTTTCTTTAAAAATAACAAGTGAAATAATAGATAGAGTTGGATTATCATCCCAGTTTGATCGTTATCTCATTATATAATCTTGAATTTACCCATGGATCTTCTTCTTCTTCATACGGAACGTAACTAGTTGGGTGACTGGATGGGCTATGATACCATGTCCAAGTCTGAAATTATATAGCTTGTAGGAATAGACAGTTGACAAGAAATGGCTGCCTAAGAATCACACCATTTTCTAGCTCTAGAAGACTTGAACAGTTATCTTTTATCTAACCAAACACAAGAAGAGGTCAGGAAATAAGGCCCTTATCAGCCAAGTGAGCCACCACGGATTTTCTACTTTTCATTCATATTTTCTACACTCCCATGCTCACTGGCCTTGATACTATTTTATATGTACATAGAAATTATGTATTTCTTAACACAGAATATTATCCTCCTTTGGCATTAAATGGTAAATTAGACTTTCAAACTAGTCATTTAGCTACTACTTCTAAGTTCTGGCAGATGTCATGGTTTTTCCTGCCAGCTCAAGTTCAACAATTATTAAGTGTCACTGCTGTTTCCTCATTTTCCTTTTAGACACACGGAGTGGAAGAATCCCTGTCATTCTGACCTCTGAAGTCATCACTGTCTTCTTACACATACCTTCTTTCCTGTTCCTGATAAATCAATGTGGCCATTGTTATACTTTAGCTGCCTGTTCATGTCTATCATCTTCTGAGACTCAGCAACATAAAGTGAGAGCCCAAGTATTAATAAGTATAAATAAACTTATCCCAAGTATTTACTATAATATCTGGAGAATAGTAATCAATAAATATTTATAGTATCACTTCAATGAATGAGCATGTGAATTTTATTAGATGGAATCATACGAAGTGGACTTTTTGGAGTTCAAACAATAGACAAAGATAAAAAGTTTTGACCTCCAGAGCAAATGTCAATTATAGACTTAATTTCTAACTTTGATCCAACTGGGGAAAATTTCAGTATTAATGAAAGTATGTTACTCAATTCTCACCTTTTCTTCCCCCCTCCTTTCACTTAACCCTTTTCTTATTTCTACCTTAGTCCCACTCTAGGACTAAGTCTCAATTAAGTTTTATTCTTTTATTCATAGAATAATTCATTTAAAATATTTATTGAGCATATTTGTAATAGAGACTGTATTGGGCTCTCGGGATAAGATTTTGAACAAAACCCAATGTGGTTAATGTTCTAAAGGAGTCTTTAACCTACTTAGGTAGACAGATATTAATCACATAATCTTAATTACTTACATAATTATAAGCTGAAAAGAAAGGAATGGTGTTATAGGGAAATACATAATTAAAGAAAGAATCCTATCATGGGGAGGGTCAATTGTGTCTTCCTTCAGAAAGTGACTCTAAAGTTGAAAACTGAAAGATAAATTGAGTGAATTAGACTTAATATATTCTGCAACAACACTCCTGTTTAGGAAATTTGAGCCACTAAATACTGGTATTACAAGCTTAACACCACCCAATGTTTTATGACGATTGAGATAGACAAAAGATAATTGTTGACAGTGACCAGTACACAGAAAGTAATGGGAAAGAATGGTGCATGTGAGAAACTGAGAGAGAAAGTCAGTGTAATTATAGGTTCTTAGATAGGACAAGACAGGTGTGCAGAGACCAGATTATCTGGGATCTCGCAAGTCATATTAATTACTTTTATCATAATATTAAGAGTGATGGAAAGGTGTTGAATATTTTTTAGCAGCTGGATATCTTAATCATATGTACATTTTTATCACACCACTCTGGCTGCAGCATATGTGATGGTTGGGAGTAAGAAGTATGAGAATTCAGTTAAGTATACTGTTGTGATAGTTACAATGAGAGAGAAAGTAGCATTAATTACCATGACGGTAGTGGTAGTAATGGTGAGACCTATATACTCATAGACTTGAGAATATTTAGGATACACATTTGACAGAAGATAATGATGGATTAACACTGGACATCAGAATGAGAAAAAAGTTAAAGTGACTGGAAAATCTTTTTGGGGAAATACAAGGTCAGCTTTAGACAAGGTGAGTTTGAATTTCCCTTAAGACATGTAAATGGAGGTGTTGAGTGTGCAGCTGGATAACCACATCAGGAAGTCAGATCTGAGGTCTTATTTGGAGATATCTAACTAAAGATAGGTTAAAGATACAGAGATAAATACACAGATATAAATGTAGATATTTGTGGAAAGGGTATATGTGTGTTCATGGGAGTCATTATGAAGTCAATGATAACTGAAGAATATACTGTGGGTGAAACGGTCCAAACAGTGGGTTTAATGTGACAAGAGCAGAGAACCTGGAGGAATTTAGCGTGCAGTGAGAGGCCAGAGAACTAATATGAAAGGAAAAGAAATAAGAAGCCCTCATAAAGACAGAGGAGTCTAATGCCTTAGAAAACTAGGGAAAACTAAGTTTTCAGAAAGTAGAGTGATTAACTATGTCAAAATTTGCTTTGAGGTCAAGTAAGAGGAGGACTATACAACAGCTGTTGAGTATGGTTAACTCATGTCGTGTGTCAGTATGGAGACAGCTGTTTTGATTGGGATATGGAAGGTGTAGGCTAAGAGAAAATAGAGACTTTACGCATAGGTAATTCACTGTGAGAAGTGAGGTCATGTGCTAACAATGATGGGAACGCCTCGATCAGGAAAGGTTGCCACAATACAGACATCCTGAGAAAGTTTCAAATAGTCATTAAAAATGAGAGAACAAGTTGAAAGTGGAAATACAGTGAAATTACCAGGCAATATTTTGGATCAACTTGAAGCTGACGATAGCAATCTGTTTTGTGGTATCACTTTCTCTGATATTGCGGTTGCTCAAATTTAATTAAATGTCAATCAACCAACATTCATTGATGCCTTTAGCACAATAGGGCAATATCAGATGCGGTGGGGAATGCAAACATCACTAAGCTCAGACCTTGTTTTATACTTAGCCAAGATAATTAAAACTCCATGTACTGGGGTTCTGGTTCTAAATTCAGTTTATCTAGTACTAGACTAATCTATTAACAAATAGCAATTAATTATAAGCTCTGGGAAAATATTAAACCATTAAGAACTCTTTAAAGAAACTGAGGAGCAAACAAAAGCATGAAGACAGTATAGGTACTTCAAGCTTGATGAGA
Source organism: Lyroderma lyra (assembly GCA_004026885.1). Taxonomy (NCBI): domain Eukaryota; kingdom Metazoa; phylum Chordata; class Mammalia; order Chiroptera; family Megadermatidae; genus Lyroderma; species Lyroderma lyra. The sequence goes on along the minus strand of PVJL010000098.1, from coordinate 232,731 downwards.
GTTAACTTGCACAGGGTGAGAGCTATGTTAATTTGGCTATTTCCTGAAAATATTCAACAGACCACAGAACAAAGGGTTACTTCAAACAGAAAGCTATAGTCTAATCAACTAGAAAGGTTAAAGTACAGAGTTCAGGGTCACAAGAGGAACTGATAATTGAGGGGAAACTCTCAGAAGTGAGGGAGCCACAGTCTACTCTGCAAAGAACTTGCTGCAAATATTTGAAAAGTATGGGAGGAAAATCCAAGGTCCATGGCAGAATCTGGAGAGAGATTTCAGTTGCTGCCCATCAGAGAAAAGTCTGGAGTTTAAATATCACCAACTTAGGGTGACTTGGGAAATGTCTAGGGCTTCCACTGATTGTCAAAAAAGGTCACGCCGTAAGAGCAAATACTCTACTGAAAAACTAAGGATGTGCCCGAAGATTAAAAATAAAACTTAAGTTAATCCATCTAGAAAGGGTTAAAGCAGACTCCACAAGTTCATGGTAAACAGCCAATAATTTATGTACCTGCCAATACAAAAGTCAATACTTTTATAGGAAGGTAAGATTTTCTAAAATGTATCATCTAAGTCCACCACAAAATAAAATATCAGAAAAGAGATGGAAAATTATATACCATAGTCAAGAGAAGAAGCAATCAACACACACAAACACACAAATTAAGAGAATTCAGATTTCAGAATTACCAGGCAAGGAATTCAAAAAAAGCTGTTATTAAAAACGAAAAGAAAAGAAGTTTACAGTGTAAAGAAAAAAACTACCAAAACCAGTGAACAGACTGAGACTTTCACTCCAAAAATGAGAAACAATAAAATGAAAAACAACTCTATTTCTAGGATGTCTGAAATAAAAAATTCACTGCATGGGATTATTAGAAGATTGGGGACAATGGAAGAGATGTTCAACAAACCTAAAGACATATAACCTCCAGTTTCCAATTCTGCATGTAAAAAGGTTGAAAGTTGCGCCCCATCCTAGCAACAAGTAAAACGCTGAACAGACTGAAAAATCAACTGTCCTTGTATGCATCAGAGAGGAAGATACAGAGCTATCATGACCTTAAATGCGAGAGAGACAGGAGAATGCAGGGAGTTGCAGCTTACTGGAGCAGGGACTCACTAGCAGAAACAGCACAGGAAACAATTCTGAGGTAGAAAAACCAGAACTGTAATTAAGGAATTGCTAGAGGCTCAGGGTGAACAATTCTGAGAGTTAAAAATGCCAGGAGGACCCAGTCATGGGGGCGGGGGGTTCCATGATATTGTGAGATTGATCTCCAGGAGCTTCATCAGGTTCCCACAGGCAAAACAGGGGGAAAAAAATCCCATCATGCTTTGGGCAAGAAGAGGAGGAAAGGAATTTTTTAGAAATATGTCACTAAACTCTGTTCTTCCTAACAAGGTCTGCCCTCAGGAGAAACTAAGTAATCGTACTGTAATTGTCTGGAGTACGATCAGAGACTAAGTGACCTGGAGGAAAGGAAATGCTCAATTTCTGACCACACTAGCTATTCTGTCCCACCAAAAACATGGGGGGCGGAAACCAGAGAAACACTAGTAAAATACACAGTCCAGAATAGCTCACTGAAAGACTGATACTTAATCATAAGACTATAGAATACTTTCTTTCCTCCCACACCTCAACACCACATTACTAAAGGCCTATTTACAGCAGTTTCTTTGCCTGGTAAGTCATGCCTGGCTATCAAGATAAGGCTTTCCAAAGGGCAAATCACACAATTTGAAGAGACAGAGCAAGCATGAGAATCAGACATGGTGACACTGTTGGAAATATCAGAATAGAAAATGAAAATAAAACTATTAAGAGCTCTAATGGAGAAAATAGCATTCAAGAACAGGTCAAGGTAAGCAGAGAGATTGAAATTCTAAGACAGACTCAAACAGAAACCCTAGAGATTAAAAACACTGTAATAGAAATGAAGAATGCCTTTGACAGGCTTATTATTACACTGGACATAGCTGAGGAAAGAATATCAGAGCTCAAGGGTATATCAATAGAATCCTTGAAAACCAAAAAGGAAAAAAACAAAAAACAAAACAAAGCCTAAAATAAAAGAATATCCAAGGACTAAGAGATAACTGCAAAAAGTGTAACATATACATATAAGGCTAATTCCAGAAGGAAAACTCAAAGAGGAAGGAATGAAGTCAAGGAAGAACGAAAAATGGAGAAATATAACATGTTTAGGAATAGGAAGACTCAATATTGTCAAGATGTCAGTTCTTTCCAATTTGACATACAGAGTCAATGCTTCCCAATCAAAATCCCAGCAAGTTATTTTGTGAGTACTGAGAAATTAATTTTAAAGTTTATGTGGAGAGGAAAGAGACTCAGAATAGCCAACAAACAATGGAAGGAAAAGAAAAAAGTTGGGGAACTGACACTATTTGATTTCAAAATATACTCTACAACTACAGTAATCAACAGTGTGACACTGGTGAAAGAACAGACAAATAGATCAGTGAAACAGAATAGAGCGCCTAGAAGTAGACCCACGTACAGTCAGCTGATATTTGATAAAGGAGCAAAGGCAACACAATGGAACTAAGACAGTCTTTTCAACAAATGGTACAGGGAAACCTGGACATCACACACAAAAAAATGAACCTAGATACAAATCCTACACTCTTTAAAAATTAAAGTGGATCACAGACCAAAATGTAAAATATAAAACTATAAAACCCCTAGAAGATAACAAAGTAAGAAAACGAAGGAGACTTTTGTGTGACAATGACGTATTAGATATAACACTAAATGATCTGTTTAATAAAAAAACCTGATAAGCCTGACTTCATTAAAATTAAAAACTTCTGCTCTGCAAAATCAACGTCAAGAGAATGAGAAGACAAGCCACAAACTGGGAGGAGATATCTGCAAGAAGCAAAACGGATAAAAGACTGGTTGCAAAATATACAAAGAACAAACTGGGACAAATTCATTGTCCCAAATCAACATCAGTTTAATCTCAACTCTGTGTGTGTGTGTGTGTGTGTGTGTGTGTGTGTCTGTGTCTGTGTGTCTGTGTGTCTGTGTCTGTGTGTGTGTGTGCACGCATGCGTGCACATGCATCCACATGCATGAACACACGCTGGATTTTTTTCAATGAAATGGCCTAGAAATAGTAAGAATCCATAGCCCAAGTATACAGCATATTTAGTGTATTACATTTAGGTCTTAAAGCATATGTACACCTGCAAATGAGCCAGTTAGAAAACAAAATTTAAAAGTGACCATGGTGATTCAAGTGAGGGCAGGAGACTCTCCATTTGTCTTTATTTTTTAAACTCATTTGATTAGGATCTCTAGCTTTATAGTACATTCTCATTTAGCACTTAACATAGGTCCTGTTTAAATACCTTAATTCAGTGAAGTCTGAATAAAGGTTTAAATGGATGCATAGATCAGTATTAGGAATAGAGCAGAAAACTTTCAGGGACTGAAGAAGCATAGACTCTACTGGGCTATGGTAGAGAATTCACAAGTTCAAATTAGGGTTGGCTTTATCATTATTTAAAAGTGCCCCTCCCCATGCCTCCAAATGCTCTCTGAATAATAACAGAAAATATGGGAAGAGGGATAACAATTTAACTCTCAAAAAGCAAATGTGCTTTTGAGTAGATTTGCAAAATATGCATAGATTTTTTCTTCACAGTAACACCTAACAATAAATAGGTATCAACTTGGAACCTTGGTAAGTAATTTAAGCCAAGCAGTTTCAAGAAAATGTCTGACTTTGGTTGCATCTTGTACACATAGTTTGATAATACATTATTTGTTACTTGTAACAGTTAATACCACATTTAAGCACTAATATGTAGAAAAATTCATGAATAACAAAACAAGAATATACTTTAATCAGCTGCCATGAGAAATAAGGTGTTCAGAATCAACATAGCTTTTTATTGCAATGATGAACGTGATAAGTTATTTTACATTTTAAAGACACAAGAATATCAAATGTTGCTCTCCACACATTGACTTGGCCCATCCCAGCATGCTTCAAATAAAGAATCTCAAGAAGACTCTTTGAGAAATGTATTCAAGAGGGAAATGCAGTCTTTTAATATTAACTAACGCTAATTATGAGTAGTTCAGATGATCATATAAAGAGATAGAATCTTTAATTACTGATCACTGATGACTAGTCTTTTCTCCTGTTCGAATCCTTACTGTAATTCCTTTGTACTTCTTTTGGTACACTTAGCATTTTCCCTTGAAGATATTTATGTATTAATTTTATGATTATATCAATATCTAATGTTTATTGAGCACTCACTATGCATTAGGCTTTTACATGATTCACATATATTCTTAAGTACTCTCCAAAACAAGCCTCTGAAATGGGACCTATTTTATTCACATTTTAAATTGAGGATACTGAGGCATAGAAAATATAGGTAACTTGCTCTCAGAATCTCAGTGTTATGTGATCGTCTTCAGAACAGAACTGGAGTTTCACCAACCTCTGTGTTACCTAGAGCACTTCCCTGGTCCCAAGTCCTAACTTCAAGATCATGACCCAGAGAATGTGCTGGGTGACTTGATTCTGGATGGGTATGTGAATATTTTCCAGGCTGACAGAATGGCAAAGACGTTCCAGACAGAAGTAATCAAAGAGTCCACACAGGTAAAAACCGACATTCCTTTATTCCACTGATGAAATGCCTAATACTGCACACACATGCCGATTTTGTATGAAAGTTTTGATACGAAACAATTAATATCATGGCAACTACACATAAATTTGTGTTTACTCTCTGCAAAGAAAGTAGGGAGTTTTAACCTCCTTCAGTTTATGAACATAGTATACTGCATCTAGACGATTTAGACTACAATTTATTTGGGAGAAAACCAGAATTACATTAAGATTTAAAGTGGTCAAGGTTGTTTTGCTGATTAGCTAATGCTGTGGAAATTCATTCAGTGACATCATAGTGAGGTCTCTGCTCTTACCTCGATCTCTAAACCAGCAGTAGTTTACTATCAGACTCAGTCAGTAGCATTTGGACTGCTATAAATGCCGAAGCCAAGATTAATTTGGGTGATGAAAGAAATAAATGATAATCTAAATCATCAGAAACACACTGATTTTAACACTATGCTAAAATGAGCCTGGATGATTATAGTGGGTAAAAAGCTCAAACTAACTGCTGTTGATCGGACTGCCTACTTTTATTACTAGGCCTAATTAGTATAGTGATCAATATTAATGCTGGCTTTTTCATTTATAAGAACTTATATCTGGTTTTTAGGGCTAATTAGGGCTGTTTGGAGCAGTTACTAAGTATTAGTGTCCAATAAATTTCTGATCATTATTAGGACCATCGTAAAATAAGAAAGCCATTACTTGAGCAGAGGAAAAATAAGAAAAGAACTTTTCTATGTAATGAGGTCCAAATAACAACCATAATTATATTATGTCAAAGTGGTCTGAGGGGAATTTGAGAACACTGACAAGTGATTTATCACCAACATGCCTAATATACATATACACTAGACTATGATGAAATAAATATGATTGCATTATCATCCTAACTATAGAGTAAATGTTTTTGCATGCATTTCATACAGAAAATATTAGTTTAACTCAAAATATCTGACGATAATATCTTGCTTAACTGATAATATAATTAAGAAACAGTTATTCCAACATGACAATTTCCAATCATTTCGAGTATTCTCAAATAATAATATCATACTGTAAAGTATGTAAAGGCAATTTGGAGAATTATTATCTCTTTTTCTGAATAATCAAACACACATATCCATTTATTGTTCATATTCAAGGAGGTAAATTGGTATGTCCAAGCTTACAAGTTATCAAATGAAGAATAAGGAAAGAAAGAAATTTGTTTTATGGGGATATGATTAAATCTTAATACTAAATCATATTTTTTTGCATAGATAGAATACCACAGGAATATCTGAAGGAGCTCAAAACTGATAGCCATTCTAGTAAAGACTCACAAAACAATAGTGATACATGATTGTAACTTCCTCTGCATTAAATACTGGGCTACAGGAATCAAAATGGCACTAAGCGATGATTTGCCCAATAGCACCTAGAAACTTCTGAAGAAAAGACTCCTAGCAGATGGATGTCCTTCAGACATGATGGTAAGAGAGAAGGTGAATAGTGGCGAGTGGGTATTTCAGAAATTAAGTGAAGACCAAAGACCTCAATTGAGAGCAATGCAACGTTATGATGATTGTAAGTTGAATACCATGTGTGTCTAAGTTTCTTTGATACAATAACTGCATTGAGAGACTTTTCTAATCATGTTTTCAGCCTACAGCTATGACGTTTACACGAAAGCTTCCGCCACATTAACTGTATCTTTCAATAGACAACTGTGTCTTCGTGAGGTAATAAAATAGCATCCCATTTAGTGGATTTGGTTTTAATTTACTCAACCACACCTTCGCAGATTAAAAGAGTTAATGTTGCTCCTTCCTTCCAAAATAGAATCTAATAGTCCTTAAATTGGGGACAATAAGGAAAGAAAAGTAGGGAAATAGGGAAAAATCCAAGTTTCCATTTTACATATTTCACAAGCCTCTTCGTCTCACGCCAGCACTCTGTATGATATTTCACGTTCTCTAAGTTTTTCCTTTTCCCCAAATCCTGACTAAAACTTGCCTTGCAGAATGTATGTGATATTAGTGATTTAAAGCAATGTTTATGTGAGGACACATTGGGTACACTGTAGAAAGATTTAGGTATTCTGTTGGAATTTGTCCAAATAGCCTGAAATAACCACTATATGTCTATGCATTAAATGTCAGTAGCCAAGTTAAGTCCTTGCATTTTCTTTTGTGCAATATTTGCATTTTAATACTGTATTGTGCCTGCTGAATGACAAACTTTGGTCCTTAGAAAAAGAAACTTAAAAATTATTGTTTAAAGCACCCTAGGCCTTGCTTCCCATTGCACATACAAGGGAGGCCCCCAAAACCGGAATTTATGTATAAAAAATTATATATTTACTCTTACATGTTTAAACTTCAGTTACAAAGCACTCTTCTTTTGATGCAATACACCTATCAAGATGCTTTTTCCACTGCTCCAAACAGGGTTTGAATTCATCGATTTTGAGATATTGTAGTGCTTCAGCCATTTTTTTTTTGTTGTTGTTTCACCTCTTCCATGTCAACAAACCATTTTCCTTTGAGGACTTTTTTCATCCAGGGAAACAAAGAAAAGTCACTCAAGGTGAGATCGGGTGAATAGGGAGAGTAGGGCACAGGGTCATGCCATTTTTGGTCCAAAACTACTGAACACTCAGCACGGTGTGGGCAGGTGTGTTGTCATGCTGCATGCTGTTTATGTAAATCACCCATCATGAAATGGGTAAACCCACGGAAAGAGTTTCTAAAACAATTTCACTAAAGCCGAACACAGCCTCTCACAACAACACCAGCTGGTACACGGATGCTGATGGGCTCCTAGAACACTCACCTAGAGGGGTAAGCCTGTACTACAAGGGGCCTACCTTCCAGAAGATAATTCTGGTGATTTCCGGGTCCCCCTTCGTATGCAGCTGCAGAAAGCTATATTGACTGTTCAGTGCAGTATCGACCAGTAGAACAAAGTTGCTTGATATTTCTTCTTTGCATTTCCCAGGTAGTCTTGAGTGAACATGGAATAAAATTCATCAATTACTAAGATACTAATAGCTGGCATAAGCAAACAAATACAGTAGACTCTGTTAACCGGAACGCAAGCAACCAGCATCTCCAGCAACTGATAAAAAATTTTTTTCCAGTTGCCTGACATGTTGCCAGTTGCTTGAGAGTGCCAGTTGCTTGAGTTCCAATTAACTGAGAGTCTATGTACATTTATCCGGCATCTACCAACCCCCATGGGTGCCAGTTAACTGAGAGTCTGCCATACTAAGCTTATGTCATAAATAAATTCCAATAGCCTAAAAACAGATGAGAGAAGGCAGCAGAAGCCCATTGTGAGCTCTCTGATATTCTGAGATAGTGTGATGACCTCCACAAGGAGAGCCCATCTGTTTTATAGAGTTTCTGAATTAAATTATATTTAAAGAGTATCTTTTTTGGCTCTTGCTTTCAAGACAGAGAGATCTTCAATTCCAGCTCCTACAGTAAACTAGAATGACCTTAAGGAAGTTATGCAACTTCTTTGAGTCTGACTTTTGTTTTTTAATCTTTATGAAAGAAATATTTGATAAGGTCCTCAAAGGTTCCTATGACATTTATTGAGATATCTGAGATGGGTTTCCTGGAATCGTGGCTGGGACATAACCGGAAACATACAGAAAACATTGAGAAAATATTTCTGAGCAAGTCCAAATATCAGAAAACTACTACGAAGAAGAGACAAAAGTGGATGATACCGGAGACATAGAGATGGGTTGACCAGGTAAACACACAGGAAAGAAAGGCTTATTGTGGGGCTTTGAGAGGAAAGAATACGGGAACATTGAGAAACCACGTGAGACACGACTGAGTTAGAAAAAGAGGGTCATGGATGACCTTGGAAATAAAGAAAGAAGGCAGATCATTTTGAGCATGTAGGTCCTTATGTTAATGATTGGAGGGTTTTGTGTAAGGAAGACATTGCTGAAATTGAATTTTAAGTGTTAACTCTTAACAATGCACTGGAAGGAGATAAAAGTTGTTCCTGGAAGAAGAATGAAGTTGTTCAATAAAGAGATGTGGTAGCTTTAACTAGGGTGATAATAAAAATGGAAACAAGTAGATGGATTCAAGAGTTAGGAAGCAGATTTATTTGCTTAGATTTGTTGGTGGACTGCATATGGAGGACAAAAGGATGTAAGTGACAGCTAAGCATTGATGTAGGTCAGAAGAAGGGGGTAACCACAAGTGGGAAACTACCATTATAGGTTGAAATTATACTCTGACTTCTACATGTCCTGGTTCTTCTAAGACAGGGGTGTCCCAACTTTTGGCTTCCCTGGGCCACATTGGAAGAACTGTCTTGGACCACCCATAAAATACACTAACACTAACAATAGCTGATGAGTTAAGAACAATTGTCCATGCATAATTTTCATTGTGGTTTAAGAAAATTTACGTATTTGTGTTGGGCCAAATTCAAAGCCATCCTGGGCCACATACAGTCTACAGGCCACAGGTTGGATGCGCTTGTTCTAGAAATCCTTACTGAAAGGGAGTAAGAGAGAGTACGAGGCCTGTCCAGAAATAATCCAGCCATAAATGCCTCTAGTTTTCATGTTACATGGCTGGATACTTTCCAGGCAGCCCTCGTGTATGTAAACAAGAAGGACGTGGCCCCAGTCCACTTCCCCCTTGTGTTTTCTCTGCTAGATGAAGACATGTGTGTGGATTATGTTGAGGATATAGAAAACTTTCTGAGGATACCAATGTCGTTGGTATATTTCCTGCCTCAGGTCTTCACCTCTTGTATGCCACACTTGTATAGCCAGCCCCTCTCCCACACTAAATGAGGGATGATACTCATGTGACCAATAGAGTATATGCTCATTCAACTAATATTCAGTAAACAATACAGTATGTTCCAAAAGCAATAAAGAGTCAATATTGAAATATTCAGTGAGTCAGTGAGTATAGAGGAAGACATGGTGACATTTCATACTGTATCATGTGACAATCTTAATTAGGCCATGTGTGCTGAGAAAAAATTAATTTATGATTCTGTGTGAATTTTAATGTGAACAATATTTGTTATTTATTCCTGGTCCACTATAATCCTCAGTACCTAGCAGGTACTCTAAATGTTGGTTGCACTGGATTGATTTGGCAATGGAGACTGTTCCATATTGACCAATTAAACTGTTCTATATTGATCAATTAATCATAAATGAAAAAGAAGAATTGTATTCTTCATTGAATGATGGGCTTTGCATTCTGCACTTCATTTATCTACTGCCAATGAAGCCATAACTAGTTAGACTTTGTAGATGTCCATGACATCACACCTAGATAAAAGAGAATAAATGGAAACAGTCCTGCATCTCTGATCTTAGCTTGAAGACAACTTCTCCTTAGGACAGCAATTATTCTGTAACCAGTCAAGTACTTGCTCATGTTTGGTCATAGATCACCCCCATCAGGCATTGTGATGTTTATTCTCCAAATACTATTATTTGTTGATACAACCTTTTCTAAAAAGGGTGAGAATGATAATGGCAATTATCAAGTGAGGGAATCAATAATGGTATTATACTCATACACACATGCATACACATGTGCATGCACACGCACACTCACATATGCACACACATACATGGGTTTTAAAACTCTCACTAAAGGACTGCATTAACAAATGAACTACAGATTTTTCTGCACAGGTAAATATGAGAAAACTACGTTGGTTTCCTTAGATGTATGTTAAAATTAAGAGTTGAAGGAAATATTCTGGACCTGATTTAACGAGTTAGTTTTAACTGGGGAAATTAACACATTCTGTGCATTGTCAGTATAAAAGCGTGCACCAGAGGATGAATTATAAACAGGACTAGAAACCTACAGTAGCAATGACTTACAATATTTTCAGTGGCTGGAAAAACAATGGAAGTAAAAATTAATCTATTCTGTTTTTAAAGAGTTAATAATCACCTGCATAAGGAGGTGGTGAGAAATTTTTAAAATCACAGGACACACTAAGAACTATTACCAGGACCAAGGACAGAGCAATCATGCAAAAGGAAACAGCAAGGTAAGACTTACGGGGCAAGAAATAACTAGATGAGATGAACTGGAAAAGTTTAAAGTAATGCATAAAAAATTATTTAGAATATAAATCTATTCCATTGGAGAGAGAGAGATTAGGCATCACAAGGACAGTAAATTAAATGAGAACAATAAAGTGACATTAACAAATAATGCGAAGGTGTCAGCACTCACACATGGAATGAATATGCATCATGGTATCGTAGGTTTGAACACTTTCTGTATGTGCAGACAACAGGTCACGCTAATGCTGTCTCTGCAGGGTGTGTGCCGATGGTTAAAGAGAACCCAGGAAAAGAAAAGTAGTCAAAATGTAACTTTTAAAGGCATTTTTAAGTTTGGGATAAAAAGCAGCAGAATCATGATACTCCTGAGGTTCCCAAGAACATCTCGAACACTAGAAAAGTATATTACTTGTTCATAAAATGCAGCAGAGCAAGGCTTCTCCAGAGTTCCTATGTGAAGAGAAAAAGGCCACTCAGATGCAGGGAGCAGCTCCATTACCTCGACTCACTAAGGACGCATTTCCTTAATCACAGGTCTAGAATCTGTGATTCTAATTAGTGACTCAGTGAGGGGACGAATTTTACATTACAATATGTCATGTGTCTTTGGGGTCATATACAAATGGTTTCAACTGGTGGATCTTCAAATTGCCATTAATGACTTTTCGTGGGCTTATTAAAATGCAAATTTCTAGGCTCAGGGTCTCTGTATTTTAATAAGCACCCAAGATGATTTGGATCTAAGCAGCCTTCAGCCTCCACAACAGGTTAACATTAAGTGTGTAATTCTAAGGGGTTACACTATATCTTAATCCAAGACAGCAAACAGAAAGACATAGTGCCTCCAACTGGCAATTAAATTACATGGGAGCCAAAAACAAAAAGAATGCGTTGTATCATCAAAGCATCCCTGAAGGTTTTGGTGAAAATATAAAACCAAAAAGGGGAAGAATGATGGTCTCTCAAGTTTTCTTCTATGTTAGGATTTTCATAAGGATAGAGATTATCCTTGAAAGACAATGCACCTTTTTTTTTTTTTTTTTACTTTTTTAACTGAAAGGGAAAAAACCTTCACAAATTAATATAGAAAACCTTTAGCTGAAGAACAAGTAATAATTATAGTACTATAAATTGACTGGTAGGATAGCATCAATTACAAAACCGAAGACTGACTTCTAGTTGTTATTAGGTCACAGTGCATCAGCAAATACAGTTTTCATTGCATTGACTGTTTTTAAAAAGTACAGGAGGTAGGGGCTTAGATAAATGTTGCTGTTCTCTGGCTTCGCCAGTGGAACTATTTCTGCTGTTCCAGAATGTGAGATTAGCTGACATTACGTTCCGCATTTCCTGCCTTGTTTCTCAGCAGTAGATGTGCATCTGCTCTAACTTCGAGACTCTCTGGTAAATCAACAAGCCATTAACTACACTGAGGAAGAGTATAACCACGTACAACCTCAGTAATTCTGCAGCATATGTGATTAAATTAGTCACAGATGAGAAAAAGAAAGCAACGGAAATAGCAAAAATGAAAATAAAATAATTAAAATAAAATAAGGCACATATCATGTAATATAAAATTGAGAAGACTCATATCTCAAGGCACGTGATTCCACTGAAGAAAAGCAGTGTATCCATTTAAAATAACCTCCCTTCACTTATACTTAGGTGTTGGGAGATGCTTTAATTCCAACACTGTCTTAGCTTTCACCTTTTAGAAACGACCCTACCTGGGGATTTCCATTAGGTCTGTTTGTCCGAATACGGTCCCAGCTGAATTCAAACCTGCTATTTAAACTTGCTGCAAGGTTGACAGTGTGTGAGGTCTTTCTCCCTGCTCATCTTCACAGCAGGTAAATTGAGGACCAAATAACCCAGAACCAGAAACAGGATCCCAAAGCGTGCATGCTACTGTGTCACATTGCCCCAGGAGATCTGGAGTAGAAGGAGATGCAGCACCAAGTACAAAGGCCAAAGGCAGAATCAGAGTAAGAAAGTAAAGATTTGGGGGATCTTTCATTAACAGAGTACTTTATCATTTCACTTGATCACCGCTTAGAAATGATGGGATGCCATTTAGAGGCAGAAAAGCCAACTAAATTTCCTGAGTCCCCTTGAAAGAACTCATTAGCTAGAATCCCCTCCCAGGTGTTGGGAAGAGGCTCTAAGATGAGCAATTGTTCTTGTCTACACCCTAGAACCAGGCGTCCGGGTCACGTCATTGCTCTTCTGGAGCATCCTCTAGAATTAAAAAAGATGTCTGTGCTTACCCTGGCATACCATCTTCAGTGACTGCTTTTTATCTTATTTTATTATTTTTTATGTCGGACTACCAGGATGTGCTTGCCAACTCAGTTTAGGATCAGGCATTTATTGGGCACGAGACGGTAAATCCACTCCGAGAGTCCCTCAGGGTCCTGAGGAGCGTAACGGAAGGCGGTCAGACAGAAAAGTCAGAATCCAGTCAGTTGCTCTGGCCCGTCTGTGGCAAGGCCCACCTTTAAAACCACGCCTTTTCACCCTCCGTGCTTTCCGATGCTCACGTTAAATGTAGTGTATTAAACAGAAGAAGAATAGCCACACACAGTATGCTGAAGATTGGCCTACACATGGAACAGAAGTCAAATTAAAAAAATAAAAACTAGCGACAGCTGTGGTCAAGCCAACAAATGGATTTGAACATCAAACGATCTTAGAGAATCAAACAAGGCCTTTGACCTGAATTACTAGAATTCCCTGAAGCAACAACAACTGTCCTGTCACAGAAACTCAGAAGCCTCAGACAGGAGTAATTTTAAGTAGGCGACGATGCACAGACAGCTTCTGTCAACCTTAGCATCGCAGATCAAAGACCAGGGGCAGAGGGACCTTTTCCATGCATTTCAGGAGACCATGGAACATCCCAGATAAAGCACCATTCTTTTGCATTCTGGACTGCTTCTTAGCTGTTGGACAGCAAGTAAATTCCTGAGCTTTTTTGTTTTTTCATCTATAGGGTAGAAATGATAAGAACCACCTACATACTTTTAGATCAACATTGTTGAGGTGTAAGAGAACATGAAGGCCTATAGAAGTGTTTGTTCCCAGGCTGCAAAGTGCCACACAAACACGAGTGGCTCCTCCTTACCTGAGGAGACAGGTGCGCCTTCTGCATCCTGCAGAACTCCGGCGGCCACTTTGCACGGTAACATGTGGTGGGCGGGCAGGCTCCTGAAGTGTCTTCATTCTTCTACACATCGCCTTCTTAGCCCTTGGCCACTTCATCCTTAGCCTGTCAACACAAGCAAATGCCATCCTCATTAATGCTCTTTCACAAGCTAATTAGGCTCAGCAAGCCAAATTATACTAGCGGGTGATTCCACGGGTGTCTTAGGTTTCTCTGGGAAGTCCTGCATTTCCAGCAGCTTCTGAGATGTGAGTGTCGCACTGGTGGTTGAGCGCCACCACACACAGGAAACCTCAATGTTGAGTTGCATCCCTTGTCACTCTTCCATCACCTTGTGCCAGTTAGGTTTGCTCAGTTCCAGAGTCACAGGCTTACTTCTCTTCTGACCCAAACCAGCCATCTCAAAAGGATGGCCCAGAATCAAGACATTTCAGAAGAGAGATGTTAGAGAATCAGTTTTAAGTGTCAGTACTAACTCTGACTTCTTGAACACCTACTGTGGGCCAGTCACTGCGACAATGCTTGCCCACATGACACGGCATAATCATCTAGAGAATGTGTTTTGGTGGTTTTTGTCTCTGGATGCTGACCCCTTTGAATGCCCCCTGCTCCTAACCTTCACGTGAGACTGAGGACTGAATTTCTGTGTGCTTTCTTCTAAGAAGTTTGAGGAAGAGGGGTGTCGTGTTCACAGTTTCCACACCTGCTGAGGAAATAATGTTGGATGTTCCTGAGAGGAACTTGAGAAATGATATTTGTACTTACGAGGGCTGTCCAGAAAAAAAAAATCCAGCCATAAGTGCCTCTGTTTTTCCTATTACATGGCTGGATACTTTCCAGACAGCCCTCATATAAACTAAATATTAAGTAGAAGCAGGTTACTCCCCATGTCTTCATTAACAAAAGACTTTCCTTGGCTTGGGTAAGACACAAAAGAAGAGAGAAAATTCTATGGACACTGACAGCAGAGAAAACTTAGCCCCCCACTTTCAGCAGCAAAGGCCCCAGGGCCGGAGAAGGGGGCGCCGGCACAGGGGCCTCTGGAGAGTGTCACCACACACTCGCCGCTCGCACTGGGCGTGAAGACAGGAGCACAGCCGCCTGGTCTGAAGGGACCGCACAACGCGCACTGACGCCATGGCCACCTCCAAGGCCGGCTGAGTTAATGTGACCTGAGACGAGACTCAGCAAGACCTAACAGCCCAAATTCTGCCACTGTGCAATATCCTCAGACAGTGGGTATTGTTCCCCAAAGACAATGAGAATGAAATTGCAGGTACAAATTCAATTGAGCTTTGATCTTCGTCCCTCTCCTAACCCAAAAGAAGCATTCAGAAATTAGGAGTTAAAATCAAATGAAGGAAGCTTGGTTTCTTCCAGGCCTGGGTTTGTAAGTCCAGATGGATTCAACGCTGCATGTTTATACCTCAATGAATCCCTGTAACGGCATCATGAAATAGGAAACGCCTTCTTCCTCTCTAGAGAGAAAACCTGAATAGAGGAACTGAAGGAGCTTCTCAAGACAGCACAGCCAGTTCCTGGCAATGCTGGGCTTCGGTCCTAAGTCCTTCTGACTCCAAAGTTATCTTACCTGCTATCCTATGGTGCCCAAACCCAAAGGGCTGAGTGGACCAGGAGAAATTCAGATGGCCAAGGATAGGCTGACCAGGTGTTCTGACACCTGAAATTTAGCCCAGTGACACAAGGCTGGCCATATGGTTGTTTTCTGTCCCATTTAAAATGGCACATCTGGTGAGCCTACTTACAGTACTAACTCTTCTTAAAGATCCTACACACCTGCAACGCATTTCTGTCCCTTCACATTGTAATAGCTCTGAGATAAAGTAAAAGGAGATTTTTGCTTTTTTTTGGGGGGGGTGGCAGAAATGTTTATATCTTTATTGGGATGGTAGTTACAGGAGTGTATACATGTGTAAAAATTCATCAAGTTGTACATTAAGACTTGTGCATTTTACTGACAGTAAATTGTTTCTCAGTTAAAGCAATTAAAAATTGAAGGTGAAACACAAATACACATACATGGAAATAGAGAATTCTTTGCCAGAAAACTTCACAAAGAAATGCTACTAGATGGAACTTGGATCCTCCAGAAGGAAACAAGAATGCTGGACATGGTAAATATACTACACGAGTATACCTTCCCTCAGTTTTCCCCTTATTATCTTTAGTGGGAGCAAGTAGAATCCAAAATAACTACATTATGGAGGGGAATGTTGGGGGGGGGGGTGGTGAGCAATTTTTAAGAAACAAGGAGAAAGTCACTGAATCCATTAGAAATCACTACCTCCTAAAAATCCATTTCTAGCTTGATATTATGGTACAGAGTAGATTTAAATAAGGTCTTTGTGATGCCAAGCAACCTGATGAATAAAACCAATTTGAACCCATCTCTCCCAAACATTGCATGTTGGGTGTTTGGTGTTCATGACTCACTATTAACAGATATTTTAAAAATATTTGCTAGGTAATTATATCACAACTTCTAATTCTAGTCTTTTAAGAATTATTTTACAAAAGGTAGAATTAGTAAGCTGAGACCCGCTAAGGGTTAGATATGCCAAAGTCATGGGCCAAGGTAATAAATTGAGATCAGTCTGATTCCAAATTCTGCTTAAGTACTGGCACTGTGCTGGTTTTAAACCTGATCGTGTTTTTTCATACGTAAAATGAAGATGATAATAGTACCTATCTCATAGGGTTATGAGGATTTTTTTGGTCACAAAAGTAAAACCGAGCTAACAATATATTTCATACACACTTGTGCTTGCCTTTCATAGTTGCTACTACAATTCTGAAGCATTAACTAGGTTCTTCATAGGTGCTTTACAGATTAATTTCTCCATGCAGATTGGCTTGGTGGCAGTTCAAAATGGACAAAGCTTGGGAGGGATGAACAGCCACCTGGAGTCATCGAGTCATTTCCTGCAGATGAGCCACTTGACCAGTCTGGAGAACATGTTGGCAAGCCCCAGGTGCAGAGGAGGCCACTGGGGAGAGATCAAGGCCCTCTCCGGGGTGTCACAAGCATCGGAAGGAGGCTGGCACTGCGAGGCCACCGGAAGAGGTGCAAGCAGAGACTGGCACCTGAGCCCCAACCCCAAGGGGGAAATGAGTTTCCAAGACAGCATGCCAACTGAGAAATGAAGGGGACGCCCTCTTGTGGCGGCGGTCACTGAACAATCGTCCCTGCAGTGCGCAAGGAAGGCTTGAGTGACGGGGGACCGGGTACAGAGGCAGGAAAACAGCCCAACGGAACGAAGCGATTGGAAGAGGGAGAAAGGGAAGATGTCAGCCTTGAGCGACTTCAGCAAGCCTACCAGTGAGCAAATTCCTGCACAGGATTCTGGTTTAGTTCATGTGCAATCAATTCCAGGGTGAGGAAAGGAGAGAAATGTCATCACATAGGGAAAGACGGTACCCAAATCCATACGAAAAAGCAGACCACTTGATGTTCACCCAAGATCTGACACTTGCAGAGCCTCGGGGCACTTCTGCAGTCATTCATCATTTTTAAGCATCTGTTTGCTCATTTGGAAAATGGGGCTGATATTATGATAGTTGACAGTATTATAACTATTACAAGCTATGATTGACGAAGCCCTTGGGACATGCTGGGCACTGAACTCTTACATAACTGTTGTAATAACTGAACGAGGTACCCTAGTTGAAGTACTTTTTTAAGGTGCTAGACTCATACCAAGTTCTCCCTGACTTGTGGCTAGTGTTCATGTTGCTATTGATAGTAGTTCTGGTTCCTAATCTCAATGATGTCCTTAATCAAGATCAACAACTATTCTGATGCCAGATGGGATTAGAATGAAGGATTTCAATTCCACTTGTCACCTAAATTTCAGACAGATTTTCCTTCCTGAAAAGACACTAACTGTGCAGATGGGCTCCAAAGACCTGTCACCAGCCAGGATTCAGGACCACTGGGCCTCCCACGCTGCGCCATCCCCTCATTCACGACCACAGGAAATTCTCTCTCTCTCTACTACCCACCAGCTGAGTGAACACATGTTCTCCTCTCTTCCCACAAACTTCCTGAAAGATGTGTCCACATGTGCTGTGCGGAGCTTGCAGACCCCACATGGGCCGTGGCTACACTTTCCAGCATTTCCAAGAAACAGACTGCCCTCTGGGTCTTGCTTTTGAAATAAATCACTCCTCAAAATGTGGATGCTCGTTGACAGGTCTGTCTGCTGACTGTATTTGCCTGCAGCACCCACCACCGTGTAAATGCTATAGGTATTATCCCACACTCAGAGATACTTACGAAGCACATGCTATGTGCTAGACATTGTTTCAGGCCCTGGGACAAAGCAGTGCAATGGACTTTCTAGGAGCAGGTAAAGGGTGGACAAACAGAAAAAGAAAGGAGGTGGTGATGTTATGAAGACTGCAGTCATCAGAGGGGACAGAGTGCTCCTGGCTGCAGCGATGAGACGTCGTTGGATGGATGGAGTCTCTTTTATCAAAGGTAAGCAGAGAAGGCTTGTTGGTGAGTGGGCCCACGATGGTAGTAAGTAGAGGCAGGGCAGTCCAGGTAGAGCCTGGGGTCGGCTCAGCGTGTTCACAGAACGGCAACCAGGTGTTGTATCCAAAGCAGTGAGCAGGAGGACAGAAGGAGGAGCTAAGGATAGAATGACTATGGAGCACTACGAAGGTGGTTTGGAAGGGTGAGGACCTTAATTTTATTCCGGGTGAGGTGGGAACAAAACAGGAGAGTTCTGAGCAGGAAATTACAGGCCCTGACTTAACACTTTAAAAGCACTGCTTTTGCCTGCTGTATGGAGAAGATCCTAGAAGAAGCTGATCAAGGAAGAATGGTTAAGAGATGACTGCAGTAGTTTAAGTAACAATCATGATGGTGTAGAGTAGTGGTAACAGGACAGAGCATGGCAGATCACAGTGACTGCTATAAGTGCGAGGGACACAGGTCACATGCTCTATTCTGAAAGTAGAGGTGACTGAATTTGCTGAGAAACTGGACAGGGAACAGCAGAATGAAAGGTGCCAAGGATGACTCCAAAATTTCTGGCATGAACAGTTTGAAGACTAGTGTTGTGCAGATCAAAACAGGAAGCACTTGGAGAGAAGGAAGTTTGGGAGTTAAAAATTAAGAGTTCAGTCAAGATGGGTAAAGTTTCAGCTGTATAAATGCCAATGAAGCAGCTAGCTGCACAACTATGGACTTAAGGAAAGAGATTTGAGGCTGAAGATATATATTGGGAAGACAGTGGAATGGTGTTTAGAATCAATGGAGTAGATGGATAAGGCTGATTTCAGAAGCATCCCATCATTTAGTGCTTGGAAAGATGAAGAAGAAATAGCATAGATTAAGAGGGACTTCCCTCTGAGGTTGGGGGAAAACCAGGAGAACACAGTGTCCTGGAAACCAGGGGTCTACTGCAGCTGCCAGGGTAAGAAATATGGGAAGTGAGACTACAGTGCTGGGTTTGGCAATATGGCGGCACCTGGTAACCTTGACATGAGCTGTTCTGTGGAATTGTGGGGGTGAATGCTTAAATGGAGCAGTTTAAAGAAAGCTAGGAAGGAAAGGGAGTATAGACAACTATCTCAAGGGATGTTCCTATAAAAGGAATTAAGAGAAACGGGACTGTTGTTGGAGAGTATTGTGAGATCATGGGAAAATATTTAAGTAGGACCCCACTTTAGGAAAAGGGATATGCATGTTTACAGAAGGGGAAGAAAATTAATGAGGGACAAGTATAAGAGTGAAGTCCAAGAGCAGGAAAACGAGGATGGAACACATGATCCAAGGGAAAAAGCAGGCCATGGATAGGAGGTGGGGCGGGGGTTCTTCCACTATAAAGAAAGATAAGGGGGTGTTTGTGGACAGATGCACCCATACCAGCAGAGGTAGTGTGTGAGTATGCACTAGGTTTCCTCCAATTCCTTGACTGAATTCTCAGCATCTCTCACAGTACCTGGCACATAGTAGGTGTTCAAAAAACCTACTGAATGGATGGATGTACAGTACTAAACCTGCTTCCTGAGAATTGCCCAATAACAATGCTCTGTTTGGGGTCACTCCTTGAATTTCGGATTAAACCTGCACAATACAGGTGGGAGAGAACGAGAGGAAAAGAGAGAAGTGTTTTTCAAATAAGCTTTAAAGATTTACTATATAACCTCCGCCCCTTGCCTTTTTTCTCCAAAACAAAAGATGTAGATAGACAGGTATGGGGTATTGTGCTTTTATTACAGAAGTAATTGGATATCTGTGACTCCTCTTACCCTCTCATAATATCTGTTGGATATAACTCTTGGCTTTCTCATTTTGGCTACCTTCCCAGAACCGTATGTAAAGTGTTTTCCTGAAATATTGAAAAGGAACCTACATTTTAAGTTCATTATCTCTTTGCTTGAAAAGTGGCATATTCTTTTCCTGTTGAGATTGCATTTTGTGGGCTTTTCTCTTCCTTCACTGTTAAAATTAAAATTTGGAAACTCCAAATTACAAGCAAGCCAAGCATGTTGTGTTGGACAAAATCAAGATACACATGCCAATAAGAAAAAGGGAATAAAGATGACCGAAGTGTGTTTCTAATGTGAATTATGGGAGGACAGGGAATCCAATGTTCACTGAGGTTCCACCAGGGGCTCAGCTCTTCACATAAATTATTTATATTTAGTCATTATCTCTCTCACACACACATGCGCGTACACACACACACACACACACACACATACACACATGCGCCTGGAAAGGAGATATTATCCAGCTGTTACGAAGAATGGAACAATGATCAAGTTTTAACGAAACTTTTTTTTTTTTACTTTTTAAGTACATTATGCACCACATGTAAGTACTTCACATGTGTCATGGACTCCAATTTTAGAATAAAGTTGTATATATTTTCACTCTATCTCAGAAAATGAAAAAACTGGACCAACAAGAGGTTTAATAATTTGCTGAAGTTAATGTAACCACCAGGGGCTCAATCCTAGATATGATGATTTTTGAAGACACAGCCTTCCTGTCACACAATGTGTTTCCTCAAAGGAAGCAGGACAGCCCGGGAATTAAACAATACACAAAGATAAAGAAAATGTAAGTACTGAATACACTTTGACAAACAGCATCAATGACTCACTAGTTATATTGATTACCATATTTTTCCATGTATAAGACACCCTCATGTATAAGACGACCCCAACTTTTCTAACCCAACATTAAGAAATCAATATCAACTGGTTACTCCCATGTATAAGACAACTCCCAACTTTCAGTCTAACAATTTTAGACAAAAGTGTCATCTTATACGTGGAAAAATATGATATCCTTACCACTAAGTCACAGTTATTTCTAATTGCATTCCTCCAAAAATAAAGGGGAACTTTGCTTTTCTTTCCAAATATCTCAATGCATTCTGACTTGAAAAAGAACAAAAATGTACCAGTGTGGTCTAGTTTCTTAAAACTCAGTCTAAGATGGGGACATTTTGTTTTTCCAATCCCTTAGCAAGTAGCCAGCTAGATTATAATGGAATATAAATAAAGGAACCTTACATATCATCTGTAAATACATATATATATATGCATGTACACGTCATTTTTTTCAAGAGTAACTTCTCCACAGACAACATGGGAGACACAGTTATTACAAACAGTCTTGAAGATCAGAACTGTGTTTCCATCCCCCCTTACCAGTCGCTGGATAGGAGATCTGCACAGTTACTTAGCCACGCTTCATAGTCTCCACTGGAGAGGAAGAAATGATGCACTATGACCTACCTCCCAGAATTACTGAGACTAGCACTGAAATAATCAAGTTAGCACACTGGCCAAGCTAGAAAATGTGCTCATTAAACTGCCTCTGTCCCAAATGCCATTTGGAAATACAAAGCAGGCACTAATAGTCACTTTAGAAGCTGTGACAAGCATGAAGATTGACCTCAAATAGAGTGCTGGTTTTTAAAAAGGTTCTAATGATTAAGCCTGATGCAGATAAATCACAGCATAGGCTGCATAATTAAATTGCACCTCCTATTTAATTGCATCTCAGGTGCTGGGTGATTGTTACTACTCATTCCTATCTCCGTCACAAGTAAAGCCTTGTGTTCTATAAGCCCAAGAAAGTAGAAAGGAAATGAAGATGTTTAAATATAGCAAAGACTACAAACAAAGTCGGTGTATAAGGGTTGTCTGGAAAGTATCCAGCCATGTAATATGAAAACTAGAGGCACTTATAGCTGGATTATTTTCCAGACAGCCCTTGTATTCTTCTAAGACTAGAAGTATATTCTAGACCAACAATTTTTAACTTATTTTGAAAAGCTGAAGAATTTGAAAGAAAGAACTTTAAAAAAATTTAAACCCAGGTTAGTTGTAGTTTTCCTAACAAGTTCAAAGGAGACTTAGCCAAGTCTCCAGGTCCTATGCAATTGCCACAACTATTTGTTTAAAAGAGAAATTCATGCCAATTTTTAGAAGAAAAAAAAATGGTAGCTTCTGTTTCTAACTATCCTGCCATTATTATACATACCTTTTGCTGAGGTAAAAACCTGCGGAAAAGTAACTTTATTCTCTCAGAGTTTATCTCCAATATCATAATATCTCCACAATTACAAAGGTTGTCGGATATTTCATGGTTCTGTTAGAAGTCACCTCCTTCATAAAAATCTTCCCTGATGCCTCATGCAGATATAAACTTGTTCTGCTTTTGTAAATTCAGAGAGTATTTATTCTGTCCATCTCTTCCATTTTCATCTCTAGCTCTTCCTCTATCTCTGTCACTTAGTACAAAAGCCTCTGAAGGTCAGGGACTATCTTTTCAGGCATTTGATCTCTACAAAGAACTTAACACAAGCTTCTGGACATGCATAAATTCTTCCCCATGTGCCTACTAACCATTGAATGTGTTCTAGACACCAACTTTGTAACTGGTTAGGCTGCACTGAGTACTTCCCTTTTGCCACAAATCTCAAGGCTCAAATATCAAATTACAAATCTCTTTAGCAAGGCATCAGGTGCATTGTCTCATTCAACTCTCAAAATGACCCTGAGCACGTTCTAATAGAACATCTGTTTTGGAAGTTAGAAGGCTGAGGCCTAGAACATGTGAATCATGGACCTAAGGTCCCCCAGATTGGTAGTACTACTTAAGTACTTCTTTGTCCTTTGAATAACCCAGTGATGCATACATAATACACCCTGGGTAACTACAGAGAACATTCAAGTTTATTCTCAGTGACTGGTGAACTGCCAGTTACTTAGACTTAATGGGTTATGAAGGCCTTGGCCTTGCATTTAAAGTTTCAAAGTGAAGGAAGAATTGTTGGCATTTCCTTTGGGTAGTCAGATTAGTTATTCAAGCAAATGATCATTATCATTATTTTCTGTTAGTAAGACCATTATCACGTACATGAAGTCTGCTGAAAGAGTGGATCTTATATATTCTCAAAATACACACAACACACAAAAGCATGGTGACTATGTGGCGTGATGGATGTGTTAACTAGCTTAACTGTGATAATCATTTCACAATGTATATCAAAACACCATATTGTACACCTTAAATATATACAATTTTATTTTATTTGTCCATATGTTTCAATAAGCTGGGGGGAAAAATGAACATTCACTTTCTGTACCACTGCAAACGAGGTGAAAGCAATGATAGTAAAGCTTTCCTAATAATTACTAATTCTCACATATGATCCACATCATGAACAGATGCCAATGCTTACCAATGGTATAGAATAAAAACTGATCCAGACTGAAGAAGACACAATAGGATAGATTTAAGTGTTGAGGTGATGTCTGTTAAGAAGAGTGTCTGGTGAGCATATTCATCCAAGATCCTCCCTAAGTAAAGAGTACTCTGAATTATTTTTTTATCCTCAGCTCTA
Source organism: Lyroderma lyra (assembly GCA_004026885.1). NCBI lineage: Eukaryota > Metazoa > Chordata > Mammalia > Chiroptera > Megadermatidae > Lyroderma > Lyroderma lyra. Next base: position 208,932 of record PVJL010000098.1, on the reverse strand, counting down.
AGTGGGAATTTAATGAGACAATACTGCAGTTCCTGGAACTGTGAATTGAATGGAGAAACAGGCAATGTGTTTCTATTAACACAAGCTCAGCCTGTCTTACCTTGAAAATCAGGATTTGTATTTTATAAGTAATATGTTAAATGCCTATGCTTCATGTAGAAAGGAAATTGAAAGTGAGAAGGCTATACTGGAGAGGGGGAAATACACATATTATTCTCCTTAAAAAGGTGCATAACAGGTTAAATTATCCAAAACAAAACAAACATACAAAGAAAAACAGTGGAAGTTTGAGCCCTAGTGCTCTCCAAAGACCTTTAGAACCAGACATGGTCAAATATCCTGGAAACCACGGCTCCTTGGTGGGTGAATCCACATGAGTGCTGAAGTCAGACAGCCCAGCTTATAAACCCAGCTCAGCATATCCATGAGCTCCACATCCTTAATGAGACTTAGCCTCAGTTTCCCAAATGAGAGTTCTGGGAGAATAGTAGCTGTCACATAGTAAGCACTCCAAATGTTAACTATTATTAGTGTTTTTACTTATTAAGTGATTGGAAGTTTCTAACACTTCAATTAAAAAGCAAAACTGCATGAAGAAGTTTAAGAGCTGCAGGTATTACTAGAAAAACTCATAATACTATATGCCATATGCACTTAAAGTCAAGCAAAGTCAGTTGTTGGGGGACAGAAGTGTGTTGTTTTGGTTTTGTGTTTTAAATTCATTTTCTCTTTTCTTTTTAGAGACCCTGAGTATGTCTAAAGACAAATATAGTTTATTAGAATTCTTACTTCTGCAGGAGTGACAAGATGAACACCAGAGGGGCATTCCAGAAGACGAGAGACTGAAATTCCAGTCCGGAAGCAACTGCCTACAGGATGCCTAAAAAATTGAGCACACTCTCAGCTCTATTTTAGATGCTGTAGGAAAGCTCACTGTTTATAGGAAGTCATTCTGATAGGGTCATTTTTGTTTGCAAGATAGAGCCTTACTGGAGTTCCGTGAGAGAAAAAGAAATGGTTTCTGGGAGAAAGAAAAAAAAAAACCAACTTGCACAAAAACTAAAGAATCCCAGCTCCAGGAGTGAAGAAACTGAGCAGCTCCCAAATCCAGAGTTCTCCTTCCTTCTATCCTGCCCTCCCCTCCCTCTTTCCTTTCCTTTCTTCTTCCTCTTCTTCCCATCCTCCTCCAACTTCTTTCTTTTCTCTCACTCTTTAACAATCTGTGGTCAAGAGCACAACCCACTTCCCAGTGAACATAGGTGGCTAGCGGCAGGGCGTGCCTAAGAAGGACTTGGAATGGAACAGGCATCCTAGAGTGACCCGTCCCCTTTCTGGAAAGCACTCTTGTCTCCCTAAGTACACCCAAAGTAGGCTCATAGTAGTACAATGTGTACAACTACCACCAAGCCCAATTTAAAAAAAAAAAAAGAACATGTCTTTCAAACAACCTAAAATCCGTAAGAATTAATTTTATTTAAATTTACAACTTGTGATCAGAGCTTCTGGCCAAATAACTAGGTGTGCATGAGGTTATTGTAGGATTCTAGCTCAGAACAAAGGAACTTGGCCATTTTATTAGCATGTTTATCTCAGGTTAATATGCCCCTTTTTAAAAGTTTTTAAAAATAATTGAAGAGGATGTGAAGTACTAAAATCTACTCCAAATACTGCCTTTGGAAACTGAGGGTTGGAAAATGATAAATAAAATTCCCGAATTCACACAACAATGGGGTTCTTTTGTAGGACAAAGGTGAGATAGAAAATGGTTTTATGCCAAGAAAATGTGTTGAGGTAGTCAGGACTGATCTGTGTTTCATCTCAAGATGAGCAGAGGAAAGACATCACACTTGAGAAAGCTATGAATTTTCCCAAGATGGAATGTTGTTAGAACCCTCTGTAACTGATGAAAGTGTGTCTGTTTATATGTGATTGGTGCACCATGACTAGACAGGAGGAAAAATAAGCCATCGTTTCATGAAAGATGGGTGGACGCTTTCCAATCAGTTTCCAAGGTTTAACTCAGGCTGTATACAGCATCAGAATCGATGGTTGATTTTTTTGTTCTGAAATATCCTTTGTGGCAATCTACATGTGGGAACTGTGTGAGGAGTTTTCTTTTTTGAGATTTTAATCCAGAAACTGGAGGATTTTGTAAATTTTCCAGCTGATCTGATTCTAAGACTCTATTATGAATATGCAAATCAAATGTGTCCTTATTCAACAGTGACTAGGCCAAGCACCAGGACAGGTGTTGGAGATACAATAAAAGAACCTGCGCAGCATGGAATTTCTGTTAAAGAACAACTAATACAGTAAAGGCGAATGAGGCCCATACCAGAGGGCACACAGAATGCCACCGTGGTCAGCACTGTCGAAAACCAGCTCTGTCCCTCCTCCCGAACCCACAATAAACCGCACATCCCACCCCACTAAAGTCCGTCGTCGTCGTGGCTGTGCACCTTACAGTAACCAGTGGTGCAGGGTGCATGTGGTACGAATCCCTTCCGGGTAAAATCTTTAGGAACCAGGAGACAAGCTCCCACGCTTTTGTTTTTCTTTTCCCTTATCAACATCCTTCCCAAGGATGCTGGGTCCTGACGTGAAGACAAGGCAGAACAGGGCTCTCTGCAGACCTGCGACGAAGACGAAGCACGAGCAAGAAATAAACACCTAACATGCTAAGCCTCTGAGGTGTGGGGCCCGATCTTTACTGTGTCTAACCTGAACCATGCGGATTTGTGTGGGGCACGGTGTCAGGCCCACTGGAAGTGTGCCTCATACTGACTGATGGAGTGAGAACTGTTGCCTGTACATTACATACATGTTGCAAATTATTTCCTTTATTTTTATCACCTACTCAATGACAAACTATGAGAACATAGCACTTTTCAAAAAGTATTTGCCCAGTAAATGCTGGTCTTAAGTTGGATGGGCCAAAAATAAAAACTAGCTCTGGAAATTCAGCTTTGGTGCTCTTTGCCTGTTAAGCAGAATACTGGTTCTAGACCAACCCGGCTGTTAAACTACGTAATTGGGAAAATTCACATGTGTTTCCTTATTTCAGTGATGTCAGGTTCTTCATCAGCTAAACTGGAATGATAATTCCATGAAAATATTTATCATGATCTTTGTGCACAACAGGTAATCAACCAAATGCTATTTTTCTCCGAGAATCACTGTCCTCTGCCTTTTACACATTCCAATGCTGAAAAATTCTAAACTAGATGTGGAAACCAAGAGGATAATTTGCTTCTACAACACTGGAACATAAGACTGTTTGAAAAATTGAAAACGTGATTATTTTTCGTAAAATTAACATACATTAGATGTCTTTATCCTTAAAATAAATAAGAATTGATCCAATATTGGGAATGTGAAATACTGTATCACGAATCTGACTTCAGAGTTACCGTTCAACTTTCTGTTCTTAAACTGCCAGGAGCCCTGCCTGGAAAGCTCTAAATTTGTTCTGTTTCTCTTTTATCATCCTTATCAGCTTCTGAGTGGTCAGAAATACCAACTGCAGACCTAGATCAAAGTTAATTCTATGCAGTTACTCCTAACAATTTGAATTAAAAGGAAGTTTGCATGAATAATTTTAACGAGATTGGGTACTTAATGATGCAATGGTATTTTATGTTTTCAGGTCTCCCATATGCCTTAGGTCTCTTTGCTAAGTCCTGCTTCAGTTCCTCCAACTCTTAATAGAGGTAAACTTTGCTTGTCTCCCATGAAATTATTTTAAAAGAAATTTGCCATTATTCTTGCTAAGAATCTTGCTAAGATGCACAATGCAGCATCTTCAAATAGATATTCATCCAACCAGAAAAAAATACCTGTTTAATGATATTTCCATGATTCATAGTTGTTAGCTGAAAGAAGATGAATCCAAAGAGACTTAATGACGTCTATGCCAAAAAATCATGGCTGACAAGTATTCAACCAAAGCAAAATATCTTTGAGTTGTGTTTTACCTTAGACAAACCCTCTACAGATAAAACAGATGGAAGAAACAGACTGACTCTTTGTAAATTCTTTACATCTACCTTCCTATTGGGTGATCAAAGACAAAAAAACTCAAAAAATGCCTGATTGCATCTCTGAATATATGTCTGAGAGGAATCAGAAAGTTCTTGATAAGATTTGTTCAGTGAATCTAATTGAAACCTGTTTTGAAATGGGCCAATGAGCTTGGGTGTTAAATATCTGAGAAGAGGATGTGTTTAGGTTTTTCTCAACCCAAATCTGCAGGCTCAAACTATTGGGTAATAATTTGGATGAGCACAGACATGCAGCTCCGATTCATCTGATTTTAATGGACCCCTTGCGGGTTGATTCAATGCAGCTGACTGGTTTCTTGTTGCATTCAATTGTCCCTAATCTGATTGGCTACATCATAATATTATAGACTATAGACTATTTGTCACAGTATGATTCTATGTTTGGTTCTGTGACTTCAGGCAAGTTAGCTATTTTCTTAAAGCTTTGATTTCTAATTTCAATATTGGAGGATACGGCCAGCACTAGAAAATGTCTCGAGGGTGGAAAAATGGAAATAGAGGATATCAATAATGACATATTACTTCATCATTAAAACAATGGTGTAGGTTATGAAGTTTTTAAATATGTAAGCTCTCTTTGCAGCACCTTTTAACTCTGCTTTTGCAGAGAGAGAGAGAGAGAGAGCGTGTGTGCGTGTACACAGGGCCTTGCTTGTATTTAGCCCAATAGATTCACTTACATGGGACATTTTCTGGACATCAGTGTTTCATTTCAGCGCTTACCATGTGTCCCAGCCCAAAATATACAGATTACGGTGTGAGAGCTAGAGTAATTATAGCCTTCCACATCCTAGACTCTCAAACCTTCTCATTTCACAGGGCAACATTAGTTTACTCTCTCAAAGCTGATTTCAGCATTTTGGCAGATGTTTTATGAATGTTGTAAATGGATACAAAATGAAGATTCCTAATACAGAGAGTAGTAAATATCATTGTCATGAGTGTAAGGCTTCTCTACACAATGAAAAGAAAGTGGTTAAGAGTTAAAAGGGAATACGTCACCATTATAACAATCATAAAAAGCAATTGCATGCCAGTATCAGTGAGGCTCCAGGTAACCAGGTGCTAATAATTTCACTCTATAAACTAAGACTTAAAGTCCTATCGGTCTACTCATTTAGATTGTATTTGCTTCAGCAATTGAAAAGCCTGATGTCTCCCTTTTAAACTTCAGATATGAACTTGATTGACCCTGTTATTGAGATATTGCAATCCTTAATTGAAGGATAATTTATAATGGATCTACATTAGCTACAAATGGGACATTAGCTAAGGATGGAGTAGAGGACTTTCAAAAATGTTTATGCTTTACTGGGTCAATTCCCAGCCAAGGAACCACCCCCAAAAAATTTTTTACACTCTATTATGGCTGACAAGGGATCAGGCCTATGACTGAACAGCAGATATTTAGCTCCTGCCTTCTTCCTGATCCTCCTCATCTCACAAACACCAGACCATGAACACATGCGGAGAAATGCAAATACAGAGGTCTAAGTGGTTTCACAACAAGTACAAAGGTCTAAAGCATTCTTTTTCCTACAGCATTCAAGAAATCAGTTCTGATAGAAGTTTTTATACTCCCAACTCTTCTCTAAATATGTACCATGGTACCTTGGTCCAGGAGGTATGGCAAGTACCAAAAACAGCGAGCACCAAACAAGTTTTTCCCGTAAGAAATAAGGCAGTGGTACCTCAGTACTCGTCATTAATTGGTTCTGGGAGGAAAGACGAGTACCCAACAAACAATGGGTATCCAACAAATGACAAGTACCCAACAAACAACAGGTACCCAACATACGACGAATACCCAACAAATGACGAGTACCCAACAAACAATGAGTACCAGAACAAAAATTTTGCATCAAAATGCATCAAGTACCAAATTTGGCGAGTTTCAAAGCAGTCAAGTACCAAGGTATGACTGTACAGGTAAAGGGACATCTAACTAAAGCTTTTTAGTTTCAGTAGTTTATCATATGCTTAAAACAAATGTTTTTTAGATGTGAGTCATTTCCATTTTTATTTTTATACAAACAAAAATGCCCAAACTGATAAAAAGTCAATAAGGGTGAGATCGCTGGTATATATAATCCCTACTGGGGACTCATTTATTATCTTCAAACCAAAGCAATTACAGGCTCTACTAGTCAGTAAAAATTTCCAAGGAAAGCTCTAATGGCCTCCTTCTCACAAAGATGCAGAACAACCAAGTGCCTAAAATTCCCCATTTGTCCTGACCTTTTCCTGGTACAAGTCATAGCAAGACTAAGACTCTCTCTACCTTAATGATTACCAGCCCTGGCTACAGAACTAGAATCATCTGGAATGCTTTTAAAAGAGATGATGTTTGAACCCCAGGCTAGGTGAACCAAAGCAGAACTTCGGTGGGACAGGAGCTTTTAGGCTTCCCTAAGCAATTCTAAAATTTAGCTAAAGTTGAGAACCTTATATTTGCAGCACTACACAAACAACTCGGAAAGGTGTCCTAACTTTACGACACCTTATGACACCTTACTGAGTTGTTTGTACAGTGCTGTCAACATAAGCACATGGTAGCCAGTTCGTGAACTTAATTGTCAGATTTGGGGCATGATGACAGCTCTGATGGCCATTCCAGAAAAAGAGTTCCATAATTGCTTTGAAGGGAGGACTAGGCACTGGCGTCAGGACATAGCTTCCCAAGGGGAGTGCTTAAAGGTGGCTGTAATGATATTCAGCAGTGAGGGATGTAGCAATTTTTCTAGGATGAGTTCATGAAATTAATTGTCCAACCTCATATGTCTGCTATGGGCTGTACTGCCCAATAAATACAGTAGCCACTACATGGGCTACTGAGTGCTTGAAATGTGGCTATTTGAAACTGAGATGTACTCTAAGAGGAAAATATATACCCTATTTCAAAGATTTGGTAGGAAATAAAGAATGCCAAAATATCACAATAATTTCAATGTTGAAAAACAGTATTTTGAATGTGGATATTAAAATATTAATAAAATCAATTCACTTGTCTTCACTTTTTTACATATGTGACTCACTTTATATTTTTATTGGAAATTGCTGTGCTAGGAAAACGATTTTGATGTGCTAAAGAGAGTAGGTTGGGAAATTTGCACTGACTTGTGTATAGATTAGCCTATTTAAAACTGTGAGTTTCATTACCATAGTGGCAAAACAAGAAGGTCCGAAACTGGGAAATACGATGACGAAGGCTGCTGTTGAGTAGATTGAGAAAGTCCAGATCCTGGGATATTTCTTTAGATTGGAACACGGCTGTCAGTAGCTAGTGACATGGATTAGAGAAACTGTGCTTGCTTCTGAGTTGGTTGTCATTCTTGTCCCTGTTATCTTCTGTTCATGTTAAGCAACATTCTGAAAAATCACCTCCCTTTATTCAGAATGTCACAGCGGAACTAGTACAAGCATTTGATGCTGCAGGTTCGGGCCTATGTCTCAGCTGTTGCAGCACTGCCCACGTAACCTTGAGAGAATTGCTTCACCTCTTAGATCTCATGTATTTTCATCAACAATGTGGAGATAATAAGATTGCTTCCAGAGTTAATTATTGGTAAATGTGATCTTATGTGAAATCAAACCCATTTCGGTGCCTGCAACACTTAGCAGAGTTTGATCAGTCGCTGCCATTCTTTCTCCTGCTTCTCCACATGGGGGACACGTAGTTATCCTTTCACAACTCAAATTAAAAGTCACCATTTTTTTTTCCAAGCCATAACCATGCAGTTCCCACTCTGTTTTCCATAGAACAAATTGCTCGCACTTTGCTTATTTGGTAGTACATTCATTTCCCTCACTAGATTATTGGGAACTTCTTGAAGTCAGAGCTTTCCTAATTCTTTGTAACTTCGTATTTAGGCAGAACGTAGAGCACAGCAGGTGCTCAAGTACTATTGTGTGTTCATGCACCAGGTCATCACAGAAGTCTGAGAATTGCCACAGGGTTGTCATAATCTGTAACAATGACTTAATTCATTGCCTTTCTTCTTCACTGGCGTACAGCTCTGTGAGGCCCTGTGATTTGGTAGGGAACATGCATGTCTCTTCTAGTACCTGTCTCCTGTACCTTTACAATGAAGTGCACGTTGTAAGATATACACCATGTATTTCTTCAATAAAAGAAAGGGAGGTAGACTTCCCAAAACAGTGGCTATTACTTGAAAACTTACTGCAGATTCATATTTTTAATTTTAAGAAAGGAAACGCTTAAAACAGTTGTCAATCATTCACTGACTGGTATTTTGCTGAGAGCTAACTTTGATAAGGGGAACTGGAGTCCTTAATGGAATGGGAAATGGAGAAACACTAAAGGTCAGGAGAAGGAATACCCAAGGTGTTTTTTCTTATTTTACAACCATGTGTAGATCTAGTCCTTTTGATTTCAATCTGTTCTATTAGTAACGCGATTCTAATATAACATATAATAAACAAGCTACAATAAAACCAGCATTCAAACCAACAAATACAAAACCTTCAAATGCTCAAATACATGGCATTATGCTTACAGATGAAAATCAGTTAATACTGACTATTTATGGAAAAGAGTTTTCCATTGAATATCTAAGACCAAGTGACAATCTTTCAAAACTTTTACTTCTTCCAAATCCACAATATGAAGAGTCATGGTTTTTAGCCTGAAAGAAATTTTGAGATCTAGAAAGGGCTTCAGAGATGAATATTTTAATTTTGCAGACGAACAAAGAGAGAATCAAAGATGTCAAGCATTCTATCCAAAATTCAAATATCAGACTCTAAGTCAATGACACATTTTGTCATAAACCATCAATGAATTCCTGAATGATGTCGCTGAAACATAAAATTCATTGTTAACAAGGAAAGAGTTGATTGTGCTCATCAAGGTACATGTTCTGAGATAAGAAAAATCTCCTTCTGAGAAACAGACAAAATTCACTTAAATCTCACGTGTGGTGTTGTTGTCATTCCAATGGACATTTGTGGAACTAGGAGTTACACTAAAAATAATTCTTTAAAAAATCTTTACTTAACCAAAAAATAGAACCTTGCAATCATGGGCCCACTTTTTAATTGGGCAGAGGAATGGAAAGTTGGATTTTTGCTGTAACTCCTAGTTCCACAGATGTCCACTGGAATGGCGACAACACCATGAGGGAGATTTGAGTGAACTTTGTCTCTTTCTCAGAGAAGAAGGTTACCTAGGGGCAAGTGGCGGGGGTCAAAGGAGAGGAAGTGGGTGGGGTAGGAGGGAGTGGGAGACAAATATACGGTGATGGAAAGAAAACTGATACTGGACCGTGAACACATAATGCAACACACAGATGATGCAATGCAGAATTGTATACCTGGAACCTTTGCAATTCTTGTTAACCAATGTCACCCCAAGAAGCATAAAAATAAATAAATCCATTAATTAATTAATCTATATCTGTCCCACAGAATGTCAACTGAAGATTTTTTTACATGGGATTCCTATGGGGAACGTCAAGCTTCAGGAAAGGCTATTCCTAATGTCTACTACACTACTACATGGAGTGAAGAAAACAAAAATTTAATTTAAAAAAAAAAACAATTTCAATAGCATCACATCTCTTAAAACCTCTGTGTCTGGGAAGATAAAATAAAACTGATTTCTAGGTAATTTTTCTGGCAGTCAGCTTTGAAAGTCATCCTTCTAATATACAAATTCTTTCATTTACATTGGTCACTGTTTCATTGAAAATAGTACATACTGTGTCACAACTAAAGGCACAGCTAACTCATTTCAAAAGATTACTTTGAAGACACTTAGAATAATTTCTGATGTTCAAAGAAATACTATCCACGTGGAACTTGGGCACATTCTTCACCAACACGATAATTTGTCACAAGCAATTACATAGCACACAGGTAACGTTTCATGTAAGACAGCCTTTGGAATTTTCAGTTTAAATGGTTTCCCTTGTCCGTCACAAAGGTGTGAGGTACAGGGACATTTAAGACTTATTAAACTTAATGACCTTTCCACCTTGTTAAAGAAAAGTAAAGGACAGCTCCCTCCCTGAGACTTTCACATTTAAAATGATGACGGACAACTGAAGCCAAAGGATTTGCAGAAAAAATGGTGTATGAAAATCTTTGCGTTCTTCGATCTGTCTCTATAAATACCATAACAACCATTTTTCAGATAACTTGTATAGGTCATATCAAACCATGTCTAAACTAGTCAACCAGTTTTCAGTAACAGCGTAGATCTAGCATTTAAAAGCTTGATTATAAAATAACTTGGAAATAAATTACATTTAAGTGTTACTTCCCAAATTACTGATTTTTAAAATAAAATAAAAAAGTACACTAACTAAAGCAGTTACTTTTTTCCTGCTTAGTATTTTAAACCTCAGAATATCACACAAACATTATTTATAAAATTAAACAAAAATACGGCTAAGATTTTACTGTTTTTCTTAATTTATGGATTTAATAAGTTTTTCTTTAATTTGTACTTTTACTAGCCTGATGCTTCTCAAAATACAAGTGTGTAATGTTGACAGAAGCATACAAAAAGAAAAGTGTGCTTCCATCAAGCTTAGAATATTCTGGGTTAACTTAAATAAGCTTGTGCCCTGCAGGACCTCCCTGTAAGGTTTAACATGCTCGTTTGTATCACGACCTGTACCCACAGTGTGGCATAAAGCATTTCCTAAGAATATGTAACCATAAGTCACCTTTTTATTAATGAAGCATCACTCCAGACTAGAATTTACAGAAAACATTTCAGTAAATACTAATTTAATTACTTATAAATCATGAAGTGATGTTTTTCGGTCTTCATGGTTCCTGGAAACACCAGATAAAATATTAAAAATTATTCATATATGTACACCCGTAAGTGTATACATACATGTATTTACTTCACATATGCACACACATCTGAATATTCATATGTATGTATGCATGTACATGTATGTGCATAATTTACTCTAAGTCTGTCATAAAGCTGTGAGCTGTTTATTCAATAACCATTTTATATTTCTCTTGATAATGAAATCTCGCTCTTAGCTGGACATACTGCAACCTCAAATACAGCCTACCTTTACCCACCCTCTTCTACAGATCATTTAGAGTCCCTACATAACGTGTAAGCAGAAGCATACCATAGCTTTGGGGAAATCTTAAACGGTAGTTAGTAAGTGCTCTCTGGCACTTACTTCTTCGATGCCACGTCCTTCCCACTTCCCACTCCATCATCTCTAGGATATGACCCTCATCTTCACAACTCAAAACAACTCCTCTGAGAGTTTCTTGCCCCTCAGGGAGTAGATTTTCAACAGCCACATGTCAATGGTGCATTGTAGTTGCTTAGACCCCAATGGGTTATTAACCCTACCAGACTGCTGTACCAATTTTTCGATAATTTCTGAATCTGCTGCTAGACTGCTGTACCTAATTTTCGAAATGAAAGGCAGACCTATTTTCTACAATGTCTCCAAGTTCCATCTTATTTTAACCACTTGTTTGCAGGTAACTAACATTTTTCTATATCATGTTGGTTTTTTTTCTTTAATGCTCAGGAGCCCAGGTATAGGGGACAGTTAGGTTCAGGGCCTCAGGTCTGGTAGGGTTAAGATTCTCTCCCTGAATTTAGGAATCTATTAGATAGAAAGAGGAGAGTCTTAACAGATGAGTGTTTGGAATAGAAGCATACTAGAAGACTGACCCACCAAATCACATTTTTGAGCATCCCGGAGCCCTGCTTTCCTACTTCTTGAGTGTAGACTACTCAGTACATTTTTTGAATTTTTTTTTCTTTTCTTTTTTTTTTTTTTGTCTAAACTAGTCAGTATTGGTTTCTGTTATTTACAACCAAAAGAATCCAATTAGTTTGATTAAGATATGGTAAGTTTGAAGGAAAGGTACAACATAACAAAGATATTACAGCTAACCAACCACTGGTTAAACAAAAATGGAATTTAAGAAACCAGATCAGCAGATACAGGTTAGGAAGGCATTTGTATTGATGCAGCAATTTAAACCTCTTCCAACTCCTACTCCAAGTGCCTCCACTAATCCTGGCACTGTGAAGACACACCTTACTATTTTAAGTGCCTACCAGCAGGCCGTGCTGCCCACTCTCTCTCTTCTCCTGCACATCACTGCAAGCTTACCTCATCAAAATACAGTATGTGTCATTACAGCCAGAAAACACAAATGTCTCCTTTTGCCCACCAGATCACTTTGAGACTCACTTCCCTGCTAAGACTTCTATCACCTATTGCTGAGGATGAAGGACAAATGAGTCTTCCCAGTTCTTGGCTGAGCTCCCTATAACAAAAGGCAGATTTACAAGAGAAAAATTCACAGGAGTTTATTAACTGTATACCTCATGTATATGTGAGATACCCAGAAAAAGTGATCCTGAGGTGGCTTAGAATTCAGGTTGAAAAACCATCTTAATAGGAAAAGGAGAAGGGGATGTAGGCTGCTTAGGAGAGAGGAAATGATTTATAGGAAGGATGAAAGGGTCCTTGGAAGAAAAGCTGGGAGGCACAGAAGTCTGTGAAAACATTCCTCTGGGTGTGGTGTCAACGGCTCATCTCCTCCCCCAGGACAAGTCAATCCTCCTCCCTGGTTGATGAAACTCCAGGGGACAGGATCTATGACAACTGAGCCCCTTTTGGAAGATTTATCTTTAGGCAGGTAAAGGTAATTTTGAGAAAGCCTCTCCCTGCATTTGCTGTTCTTCAAGTGCTGGCAGCTCAAAATAATCAACGTACCAAAGTGTCATATTTGGGGGTGGTTTCATATGCCACCCTTCATGTGTCTTAATTATCTATTCAAAGAGATCTTTGGTCAAATTTCCCTTGATAGGCCCAAAAGCCCTTAATTATCACCATATATTTAATAACTTTTTTCTCTCCTGTGGGGGAAAAAGAAATAAAAATAATTTATGACTATTAACAATGATTCCCAAGTCACATAAAAATCTGTGTGCAGTAGTTTCTGAGAATACACTTCATACACCTGTGATAAATGGACTATGTAACAGTTGCAAAATCGTTGTGCACAATTGCTATGAGAAATTTCTATCAGATTGTAGTTCAGGTAGTTACTGAAAGAGTAACCTGCTCACTGAACTTTCCTTTTATGAGTTAACGCCTGTGGTTGAAATGAATGTCAATCATTTCTACCGTAGAAGAGGTTAAAGAAAGTACCAACATGCCTTCTTTCCTTTGAAATAGCAAAAACCTTCAGAAGCACTCCGCACAAAATGAGAGAGCCCCAATTCTCATACTTTAAAAACAGAGAACTATGACCAATCTGGCAGTATTCGAAAGCTACACAAACTTTAATGCACAGGATAAAAAATTAATGGAAAGAATCTGATTGGTCTCCCAGTCTCTTTTACTTTAAATTTATGCCTCATTGCTTATATTAAGAAGTCCAATGTGCTATCCATTGTGCAATGGAGCCACCTTTGTTGCTTCTATTTAAAAAACAAAACAAAAATAAACTGAAATTAGGTCTAGTCAAGTTAAAAGCATCACCCTGATTTTGACCAGTACCTAATACACTGTCTCACTGTCATTCTGAGCCAACTCTAGAAGAAAAATAATTGGAGTAACTGCTCTGGACTCCAAACCTTTGAGGGTATCTCAGTATTAGCAAGAAGCTTTTAGAGATTAGCACAGCACACTGACCTATCAAAATCACCAAGTTGGTTCTGCAGGGATTCCACCACTGACACAGCCTTGCACCTTAGCAGCAATGTTGAGGTTCTTCCTTATCATTTACTGCTGACCTTTGTGTCAGGTTTAATCTGTTCCTAACATGATGAAGCAAACCAGATTCTCCTGGCCCTGAAACAGGTAGGGCTGGCTTGGGAGTCTAAAATTTCCTGAATCCCTAATGGATAGGCTTACCAAACGTTCCGTTTTAAAAAGAACAGAAAACAACGGTACTGTCCCATTTCACACAGTACATATAGTCAGCCTAGTCTCACTGGACTAAATTCAAGATGTCAGTAGGGTGACCATATGTACCATTTGAAATGGGACAGTACCGTTGTTTTCTGTCCCATTTAAAACGGGATGTCTGGTCAGTCTACTAATAGAGCACATATATACTTAACCAGTTTGCAAATTCATTTCTACCCCCGGCCATTTCTTCACGCTAGTCCCTTCCTTCTAAGCACCCTTACTGCACTGTCTCATTCTCACAATCAGGCCACCCCTTCATGTGGCAATTCCCACCACAGCTCCTCCTCTTCTCGCCAGCTCATGCTGGCTTCTCTCTGCTTTGTTATCCTGTTGCATTTAAAATAAGTGTTTTCTACTAATTTTATTGCTGGCTTTATAGTTTTCTTATTGTTTCCTTTTATTCAAATTTCTTCAAACTAGCTTTAATCATTACCCAGTTTTGTCTTATCTGTTATTTTGGCTTTCTTTACCAAAATGGTAAGCTCCTCGGTGAAAAGTCAAGACCCTACTTTCCCAGAGGGCTAGGAGAATGCTACCCAGCCAATGTTTCTTGTTGGACAATGATAGAAAATTGATTTTCTCATCTTGGTCATTGGTATTGACTGAATGACATGGTGTGCCTGCCTTACCACTTCATGACCAGTACACAAACTATCACTATATTTGGAACCCTCCTTACCCCACATTTGGTATAGCTACTCACTCCTTACACCTTCAGGTCTCTTATGAAGTCTTGCCTCCAGAAAGCATTTCTTAATCCCCAAGCATACTTCCTTACTACAGGACTTTTCACAATGGCAGTTGAATAACTGGTAATTAGTTAATTACTGCTACTCAGTGTTCCTCCATTGTGGGTGATTTTGTTCCCCCAGGGGACATTTGGCCACGTATGGAGACATGTTTGTCACAGCTAGGGTGAATGGAGGGTTGACCAATATTGGCTTCTAATGGGTAGAGTTTAGGCATGCTGCCAAACATCTTACAATGCACAGGACAGCCACTCACAACATCCAGCCCAAAACGTTGTTCCAGCCAATGTTTAGAAATCCTGCCTAGCTCATGGCATAATGTTACACTAACTGTGCTTTGGCATTCTCCCTCAAGCTACTGAAAATGTTATAAGACTCACTGTTATAACATTCTGAGATATTGAAGATGTTATCAAACACATTGAACAGTGTTCCCTTTGAGGAAAAAAAAAGTGTTTTCCCCCCTCAGGAAAAGTCATATATTTTTATTCAATAATACTTTAAATTATGTTTTTTCTTTATTTTTTTGGCTTCTAGAAAGATTAGAGCCAAACTTGCTCCCACCTGTTACAATAATATATGACTATATGATATTAATTTCTACTAACATTATTGTTGGCTTTCTTATTTCCCTATTTTTATTTCCTTTTACCCAAATTTCTTCAATTGTTTCTTTCCTTCTGTCAGACACATACAAATCCAATATTCAGTAGAGCAATATTTTTGACACTTAATTCCTCCTTACGCTCAAAGTGGGCATAGCTCATCACTGAACAATATGCTGTGAATCAATACAGCTTTCAGAGGAAGACATAAGAGAATAATTTCATTAATATCTGCAGAGTTACAGAATAACGACCATAGACTAATCATGAAGTAACCTGGGAGGTGATGCAGCCAAGTTTCTCATCTTAGTGTGAAGGAAAAGTTGACTCAAAGAGAAACAATGCATTGCCTATGCTGACACAGTAGCACCATAATTGTACCTGAGTATTTTTTGGTGGAGCCATAGGCAAGGCTTCCCATTTGGACAGGGCATCAGGCTGTCCTCCGTGGTCAGGCAGGGGACAAAGAAATATGCCCCAAAGTTAGGCAGGGCTATAGGCTGAGGCCACTGGCTATGTATGCTGCTGGGCATTCCAGTTGGAGGGGCCTCCAGTTGTATTCGGCAGCTGAGGGGGGCTAAAGACTGTGCTCCACAGTTGAGCAGGGTCTTTGTTCAGGCTTATTTTATTCTTACTACATCATCTAAATTTTCACTATTTCAAAGAAATAATTTAAGCAAAACAGACTGACCATAAGAATTTTTTCTTATTAAATAATTTTGTAAATAAATACCTTCCCATCATCTTTCATTTCTCCTTCTGTAAGAATGGCAAGATTATTGAATTAACTTAGTAGTACAAAAGAAAACAACTGTATAATAACTGTATTATTTCTTAATAAATGTGATATCAATAGTTTTTAAAAGACTTGATTTAAGAAATAGCATTTTTGATGCTAGAGATAGGAAATATAATTTATATAGATACATGTTACATAGTTTTAATAACTAGAAGAGTTTGTGCCTCCAAATACAAACATATAATTTTCTTATGAGTATATTTTATTATTAAGACTAGGGAAACTTTATCTCTTTAATGTATTATGGTATTGTAATTGAGTATTACCAAAATGCATACAGGAAAAGGAAAATAGCCATATATTCATTTAGACTGCAATAATAAATTGAAAACAGAAATATATCCTTTTCACATTTGTTTGTGCCATGCCTTATACTCCATGCAATTGCAGGCAAATACCAAATCTGAATCTCCATCAATCTCGTCAACACCACTCTCACCCGACCCTGATGATTCTCTGAGACTCCACCCCACTCCAATCCTGCACAGGCCCAAACCTCTTTTGATGGCTGTAACTCATGAACTGCTGGCTTCAGGCCATGTTTCAGATTCTCCTAATCCCTCAAGGGTTCACAAACCCCAAACAAGCAGCATCTAGCCCTTGATGTGCCTTATACTTCTTGCTAAGCAGTCCAAAGCCCAACCTTTGTGGCAGCTTCCCACAGTTCACAGCATAGCCTCTCCCAGGTCCCTACAAGCCCAGCACAGACTGCTACAAACTTCACATCCACCTCCACAATTGACCCACCTGAAGGGTAGACTTGATGGGCACCAGAGCTCCACTAAAATAAATCCCACTCTGTGGGGTCAACCCCTGCACAACAGCTCATCTACTAAAGTCATAGCTCTAATGAGAGACAAAAAAGTACATTTCATGTACAATAGCCAAGGTATGGAAGAAACCTAAGTGTCCATCAATAGGTGATTAGATAAAGAAGATATGGTACATATGTACAATGGAATATTATTCAGCCATAAGGAAGAACTAAATCTTACCATTTGCAACAACATGGATAGACCTAGAGGTAATTATGCTAAGTGAAATAAGTCAGAGAAAGACAGAATACCACATGATTTCACTTATCAAAGTAGACCACATATTCTCTGTGCTCCAACCTCTCAACAGAAATTCAGAGAGGTGAGGTAGCCTGCCCTGATTTACAGGGCTCAAATTCAGATCTAAGGACAAGTGCAATACTATACTTCCTCAAAGAGAGCATAACCTTATGCTACAAATCACTTTGAAAATACTACAGACAGTAAAACAAATAAAAAGGAAGAAAGAATCATGGCTGTGACACTTAAAGATAGCCAAGTTGGTCTTAGTAATTCTACACCATGAAGAATTCCTGGGTCACTGGTGCAGTAAACAATATGAATCTTATTAGTTACATTAAATTTAATCTTTGATTAGCAAAGATTTCCTCATTTTTAATATATTTTGCAAATACATACTGGGACCCTGGCTTCAAGAATTGTGCCATTATTATAACTGGTTTAGTAATAGTTGTTGTCATTATTACAATCACTATTATTTGAAGTATGAGATACTAAAACTACAAGTTTTTTTGCTTTGGGCATGAATCATTTCCATATTAAGAGCAGCATTTTGAGTCAATTTCTCAGAATTGCACCTCAATTTCAACAAATTGCTACTTTCTTCACTCATAATTAAGAATTAATACATAAGAAATAAAAGCTTACATCTAGTCTAGATCATGATTATTTTTAGGGCTTACCATTATGTGTTTTATTTTAATCTGTTTTTGTGGTTGCAAGAAAAGTTTCCACGTAGAATGTGAATTTTCTAGCAGTTTCCACTCAGGGTTTTCATTTTTCTGCAGCGACTTCAGCATTAAACACAGCAGAAAGGTGATGTTATTGTTTCGATTCTAAGTTACAGAAGTTCCTGGTTGAACTGAGTATGCCTGAGAAACACTAAACTTCGGTATAAAAAATTTAATTAAAATCACAGAGCAAAATAGTTTGCTTCCAATAGCACACTGAAGCTATTTCATCACTGCCACACAAGACTAGAGGAATCAGACTCGCCATGAAACTCAAAGATCAATTTAAAATACGTTATGAAACAACAGAATCTCTTTTCGTCTGTCATTTAAAACCTAGCAGTGGTAACACCTTTTGTTTCAATTATATGTCCAAGTTGAATCTGTACAGCACAAAAACACAGCAAGTAATCTCTCTTGAGTGCTCGGTGAAAGTTGACAAAATTATTTCTGGGATAAAACACTTTTTTTTTCATGAAAAGACTCTCTTAGTAAGTTACATATGCTTTAGAAAACTGTCCACAGATTTTCTTAAATCCAATAAAAAAATTGGAATAGAGCAGCATCAGACTCAAATCAAAATTTCTCGGAAGTACTGACTAATGAAATGTTTTTATTGGACCACTTTCCAAGACGAAATCTTCAGTAAACATCACTGGTTTAATTTAGCCAATAATAGAATTAAAATGGTGTAGAGTTTGATGAAGCAAAATCTAACAGGAATTGGCTATTTCACACATGTATTTTGGATATAGTAGTTAATAGATTCAGCTTTCAGGGTTTTTATATTACTACACTATTTACTAAAAAAAATATTTTGGAGTAAATATTTTGAGCAAAGCCTAAATTAAATGATTTCAGTATCTTTATCTCAATTTGCTTGACCTCTGTTAACAATTAATATGGAGCTATAAAATCCCATGATTCTTATAGTACTCAACTCCCTCTGATAACCTTTAATGACTTTCAATTATGATTTTATATATATATTTAAATTTAGAGGTCTATATTCAATTTAAACAAGTACAACTGAACTTGAAGTGAGTTCAGATAGGCCTTGGTATCAAAAATGCCTCACCTCTGAATGCAAATTTGCTCTTAATGGCACAAACAAGAGCTATGGAGTTTTAAGTACCCTATGGCTTTTGGCCAATATATAAACAATAACATAAGGTGTCTTTTATTCTAGTCTTCATCTATCTCCAAGAATATAAAACCTGCTTCATAATCTATTTCTGCCAAAATATTTTTAATGACCTCTTACTCCTTACATTTTCATACAGTTTTATAAAATGTTTGTTTTTCCAACTAAAACAGTATGTATGTACTCAGCAAAAATTCAACTTAGAAATGAATTAAAATGAAAACCTCACAGTTCTTTACCTGTCCTACTACATTTTCAAACCATTTCTTTGATCATTGTTTTTATTTTAGTTCAAATAGCATCCTGATCAGAATCTTTCACCTATACATGGGCTGTCTGGAGAAAACCCAGCCATAAATGCCTCTCTTCTCATGGTACATGACTGGACATTTTCCGGACAGCCCTCATACTCAAGGAGAGACTTCAGATGGGTCATAAGATTTCATTTGGCTGGAAAATATACACGATTGTTTAAATTAAAGGTCTCCTTGTCTAATAAAGACATTCTATACAACTCTCCCTGCATTTGATTTTGGTTCTATGGTGCTCTTCATCTTTTATCAATGGCATGTATTCCGCCAGCAGCCTCCTCAACCATCTGGCCACTTGACAGTGTGTGACCATTCGTCATTCTCCACCCGCCCTCTCAGTGGCCATCTACTGCATGCTAGCTCACTTACTATCCCTCTGGTCCTTCTTTCTTACTTTCTCTAACTTCTGTGCCTGCATCCACCTCTAAAGTGTAGTTTTTCCCAGGAATTTTTATCTCTACTATCTTCTTTTCTCTCTGTACTTCCCATTATAAGCTTGCCTTGTTTCTTCAAGCAGAGAGGTCTATTTACCAGATGACCAAATGCGTTACTCTGGCCTTACTCTTTCATGAAAGAGATAGTACAGCCTTCTTCTCCCCCAGCGCCTTAAAAGTAGTCACCAAATCCTGCCAAACCTATTACCTAAAGACACTGAGAACCCATTTCTTCTTATGGAATATCCTCCCACTATCAGTAGCTATTTTATGCCCTACTTACTTTCCTACTCTTATCACAATCCCCCACATCTTCTTCCCAGTTCCCTGTCCCAGAACAGCAAATTGTATTTGTCCCTTGTGCCACCTTCAGTTGATTGGTAATAGACACCCAGAGTGCTACTTTGAGAAAGATCCTAAGAACACAGTTGAGCTCAGGAAGGACTTCTGCCTCAGATTAGTGAAGTCAGCCCTGTGGCACTGCTCCAATCCACCTTCTCTATCACCGGCAGAGTGACCTTTTTTTAAACCAAGGTGCAGTGTGAGAATGATCGTTTTACAGTACAACGCATATCATATCACATCTCTGCTCCAAAGTCTTCATTTGTTCCCAACTGTCTGGCAAATTAAGTCCAAGCTCTTTAAATGTTGTCAAAGTTACCCAATGATCTGGCTCCAAATATTCTTTACTGCTGCTGTTCTGCTCCATCCCCCTTGTGTTTGATTACACTACTGACTATGTCTTATACATTAGTTCATTCAGTCACAGCCATTGGCCCAAATCATACTCATATATTAAAATCCAGCTCACATGCCATTTCCTTCATCTGACCTTCCTGATTTTTTCCTGGGCACTAATAAATCCCTCTTCAGCTCTCCTGTGGCCTTTAAAAAGAGAATTCCTTCCTGACGCACATCCCATTCTGCAATTGTCATCCACCACTCTGCGGAACGTGTCCTTAGTACCTTAGACTCTCCTCAGACTTAAGACACCTCAACATAAATCCTGGTTTAATAATGGATTATCATGAATAATTCATAAAGGCATTTCAATCAGCACGTATTTATAATTACAACTAGTAACCTAGCACATTTTGATATTCTTTTTGCCCTTTGAATAAATGGTTTTGTAATGGCTGAAACAGTTAAGTTTGAAATTATCACACTGAATAATGCTGTAGTCAAAGGAGAAGAGAGCCAGAAGTAAACCTTATGTTTTTAACTTCCAGTAAGTATTACGGTTTATGGTTGTTTTGAAGCTAAATACTACAATATGCTTTCCTATGTGTTAGAATGTATTTAAATGGAAAAAATAAAAGCGTGCATACACACACACACACACACACACACACACACTAAACTTCCTGCCACCCCTAAGTCTTGCCTAAATTTTATCAATTTTTCTTGGGTATCTTAATACTAGGGCCATAATTTGGCACTGAAAATTCCAACCTTACCAAAAGTGAAATAAAAACCCTAGCAATGTTTCTGTTGTATTTCGTGGATTGTACAACTGTGAAAATGTTCTAGAACAGACATGCCCAACCCCTGGCCCAGGATGGCGTGGAATGTGGCCCACACAAATTGTTAAAACATTATGTTTTTTTGCAATCTTCTTCTTTTTTATTTTTTTACCTTATCAGCTATCATAAATGTTAGTGTATTTTACATGTGGCCCAAGACAATTCCTCTTCATCCAATGTGGCCCAAGAAAGTCAAAGGGTTGGGCACCGCTGTTCTAATAATTCATATGAGGGTTGTCCAGAAAGTATCCAGCCATATAATATGAAAAACAGAGGCGTTTGTGGCTGCATTTTTTATGGACAGCCCTTTTATGTATTAGCTCTTTCTCAATTACCCATTGAGATAGCTGAATTTTTTTTCACATTTACTATTTGAAGAAAGTGAGCCTAGAGAGTTTAAGCAATTCTCCTAAGATCATATACACAGTAAGCAATGCAACTTGAAACAATTTCCTATATATACTCTTCCTTAGTTGTAAACATGAAATTCCAAAGGTCTACTTTTCTGCTAAGAAATAAAGCCTCTCCCTCTGGACACGACAACGAAGTCATATTCAGAACTTAGCTGGTACCTTTCCTTTTTCTTCTGGCCCTAATAACTAGAAATACTTGGAAGATGTTGCTTTTGTATTAATACTATAGGCCTTACACTTAAAAATGTAAATCAAAGGGAACCTTTTTATGATAAACACTTCAATTGCATTAAGTTACTAAAAGCCTACATGTCAGATGAGGCTAATTTCCTTGGAAAATAAATAAGAAAATAAGCCTATAAGTCTAAGAATAATGCATTACAACTAAAAGGAATACTACCAAGACTCAAGAAAAGGGTACATATTTCCTTGTCACTTAAAGAAGGTGTGCATAATTCATTCATTTAATTACCTTAAAGTAACTTAATGATAATTGGTAAATTTGATAAGCATCACATATGGCCTTTTAAAAGCATTTTGTGTTTTAAAAGCATTTAAAGGAAACTTTGATAATTTGTCTCAATGAAATATGAATGTGATGTCAAGTAAACAGCAATGAATAGTGAATGAGGTCATGAGAAACTCATACAAAAAATGCTGTGTGTAAAAAGAAGAGATCCTAGGAATTCATCCCCTCCTTCATCATTTTCTAGCCTGTAATAAGAAAATCCTAGATTAAACTAGGCAAACTTCCTACGTTTAAAATGATAAAAATGAGGACCAAAGTTCACTTGTTGAAGGTCACGAATTAACTTAGCAGTTTAGCAAACATTAGACTAGAAAATTCTGAGAACAGAATTACCCACTGACAGTATCTGCTAATTCTGATGAGCTCAAACATGAACAGGAGATAATTCGTATTGTTACCCTTCAATATTTCAAGTTTACATATCATTTTCCATTCTGTGTCCATATGCTCATTTCCAATTTATTAACACAACCCACCTCAGAGTCCCCAACTTTCATGTTATTGTCAATAACATAGAGATTCTTAATTATCAAGAAATACTCGCAAGACAGTTGATGACAAAAACAGTCAGACTGAAAGAACTGTGGTTAAGGGGATCAAATGAAATCTCCTGCATCCTCTGGTCATCCCAGAGTGATCCACCATCGCTGATGGTAAATAGAATAGCTGGCATCCTGGCCGCCTCTTGTGGGAGAGATATGGAGGAGAGTGGAGAGAGGGCAGAGAGCTGGAGGGCAGTTGCTGTGGAGTTGAGAAGACATTCTGTATTCAGAGGATGAGAGCCTCTGGGGAGGCATGAGAGGGTGAGAGAAGTGGGAAGAGTTGTCAGTCGGATGTTTACGGAGCTTCAAGAGATGCAGTTTAAGTTTGGAACTGCTTTGCTCTTAGTTGCTAGACTGTACTTTGCCTGTGACAATCCAAGAAATCTGATCCACCTGAGGCCCTAGCTAATACTCAGTCCTTGTGAGTACCCAGGATATAGAAGTCACCATCATGACAATCATTGCCATAGCAGTAATTTGTTTAATCATTCTGGTCTAACAAATCAGTCCACACTGTGTGCATACTGCTATATCAGTGTATCCTGCTGTAACCAAGGTGATGTTATTCCAGAGCAATGGCCCTGGGGTATTGATGGCACTAGTGGAACAGAGCTTAGTAGAAGCACAGGGTGGTTGAGGTGCGATATAGAAAGGGAAAGACTGGCCAGAGTCTCTTGCATTCTTACCTAACCCACTATAGTTAGAAGCCTCACTCCTTAGACTCTGCCCCTGCAGGTCTCAGATTTTCCCTTTAGAACACGAACCTGCTAGTGTGGGATCAGGACCTAGGACTACCCCCTCATCAGAACGAAGTAAAAGGGCTGTCAGTCTATCGCATTGTGGCCTACCTGAGGACAATTATGCTACTGATTCTTTGAGATCGTGTACCTAATCCCAGCACCTGTGTTTTAGCGTCGTTAGACGAGGCCAACGTCGTGCCTTAAAACTCACCTCTGGTTCCCAGGCCTAACCATTCTTGTCCCTTGTTAGAATCTTTGCGACTCTTAGGCCACTGGCCTAACCCCTAAATTTTTCCAGGGTCTGAAGTCAAGCCACTGACTTCTGGGGTCCTACATCCTGGTGACTACTTTTGTCATGTCTGCATTCACAGATTGTAAAGAAGTGCTTTCTAAAGTCCTTGGAAATCCCAAAGTCTATTATAGTTTACCCTTACATGTTGGGGTGAGCGGCTCCAAACACTCTCTCCACATAGTCAAAAATCTGCGTATAATGTTTGACTCCCCCAAAACCCAAGCTGTCCCTCAGTATCGACAAGGGACTGATTCCAGAACCCAGGTAGATATCAAAATCCAGGGATGTTCAAGTACACTACAGAAAATGATGTAGATCAATGCACACATCTGGCCCTCCATAATTGTGACTGGCAACTTGAGATCGAACACAGTACAAGCATTTACTGAAAAAGCCTGCATGTAAGTGGAGACACATGATTCAATCCCATTTTGTTAAAGGCTTAAGGTACTTTGGGTCATACCAATCTGCTTACCCAGACAACCACGGTCTTTTCTCACAATTCGGGCTCCCTATCAAAAACTCTGTTGCAATGTTAGGGTCCCAGATCTAGACCCTCCTTTGGCTGACTGAGACAAAATTAAACAGAAACAGAGAACTGTGTCTGAATTACAATGCAGGGCTTGTGACAATCAATAAATTAACATAAGATTTGTAGAACTTCTTTGAACCATGTTGGAAAAGAATTATTGTTTCATTATTGCTATGGAATTATAATTTCTTCCATTTTGATGTGTGAATTAGAAGTACCTGAGCCCTAATAGGGGAAAGCTCATTAAGATTTATATGTTATCAATAATACAAAGACTTTAAAAAAAATAATGGCCTTGCTAATTTCTGCGTAAATATCATGCACTTTCCAATCTCCTCTGTGGCAAACTTCTATCAAGCACCAAAAGGACACTTTTTTGAGCTTTGCAATTAGTACAATGCAAGAGGGAGAAATATTAGAAAGCATGTAGATCATTCTACATCTCACTGACCTCTCCTCCTTCCCCCTCCCTCCTTTCTCCTGGATTCATAATAAAGACTGACTTATTTTGCAAAAGAAAAGAGATGAAGCGGCTATAAATTGCCCTTGCTTGTGAGGATGAGGCAAAGCATATACCACTAAAATCTACCAATAAATTAATAAATTATAATTTAATCTATCATTTCCCTATTTATACTTCTACTAGCTCCTCCACAAAGGGGTTCCAGGAAAGGACCCCTTTATCTAATTGACCTTCACGTTCAGAAACTGTCCATCTGGTTCTGATGAAAAGAGCTAAAAAGAAGTCAGATAATTCTAGAGGAGACATTGGACAAGCAAAGAATGTTAAATATCTAAATGGCTTTCTAACCCTAAATATTATAATAAAACTCCTTTGAGATAATATGGGGGAAATCCCATTCTAGGATGATCAGGGTGGGTGGAGAAAGTTAAAGAATTATCATTCTCAAGGTTCACAGTCATTATCACCATTATTTAAGCCTCTCAAAAACTATTTAAGGTATTTATAGTGTCCCCATTTTATAAATGAATAATAGAACTTCCAAAAGGTTTGATGAATGGTTGATAAAGTATCACGCTAGTAAGTGGCAGATGTGGGAAGAGGCTGAGGTTTTCTGACTCTTTTCCTTGATGCTATTATTAAATACACAAGAAGACATAAAAGTAACTTGTAGATTTCTGTAATATCCTTTAACAGGTTCAGGAAGTTCCCTAGTATTCTTAGATTTTGATAGGTCTTGATATGAATGGGTGTTGAATTTTATCCAAAGGTTTTTTTCTGCATTGGCTGAGGGAATCATATGACTTTTTCTCCTTTACCTCATTAGTGTGACTTGTTAGATTTATTGTGTTTAAAATGTTAAAGTCACCTTGTATTCCTGGGATAATCCTTACCTGGCAAGATGCATTATTCTCTATTTTTTTATTACACTTTGTTGAAGAATTTGACACCTATATTCTTGAGGAATATTGCTGTGTAATTTTCTTACAAAGAACATGTTGATCATGCTGGCTTCATAAAACACACTGGAAAATGTTTCCTCTTCTCTTCCTGAACGGGCCTTTCTAAGAGTGATAATTTCCCTTTGTTTACATTTTTGATAGAATTCAACAATGAGGCCATCTGGGCCTGGAGTTTTCTTGAGGAGAGGGTTTTAATTACTTAGTAAATTTATTTAGGAGATATAAGGGCTAGTCTGATTTTATTATTGCTATATGTAGGGAGGTTAGTTTAGTACAAGACATTCTGTCTTCCTACAACTAGTCCTTCAGAGTGATCTATTGAAGAACACATATTTGATCAATTTCTGCCCCTGACTTAACTCATTCAGCATTTTTCCACTAGCTTTCTTTCAATTCTTCAAAGCAGCATGCTTCTTACTAACTTAGGGCATTTCCTATGTATGTCCATCTGGCAGGAACAAATGAAGAGCTCCTAAATTCCCTCAGCTTACAACTTCCTGTTCATATTTCAGATACCATATTCACTGTCACCCCCTCAGGAACATCTCCCCTGATAGCTGACTAAATAAGGTGCCTCTGTTTTCTACGTTCACTGCCCCTCACTAATGTGCATCTTTTGCTTGTGTGATAGTTTTAACTATGAGGTCTGACAATTAAGTTGGCAAACTCATCCTAGAAAAAGTGCTACATAGCTCATTGCTGACTATCACTAGAGTCATCTTGAAACTATTCCCCTTGGTAAGCTATGCACTGATGCCAGTGCCTAGTTCACCCTTTAAAGCAATTTTGGAATTCTTTTTCTGGACCGGCCATCAGAGCTGTTGCCAGATTACCTTGATGTCCTGAATGTCATCAAAATGTCTTCCTTTCAATATTTCCTTTATCTTAGGGTAAAGAAAAAAGTCATTGGGGGTCAGATCAGGTGAGTAGGGAGGGTGTTTCAACACAGTTATTTGTTTACTGGCTAAAAATTCCCTCACAGACAGCGCTGTGTGAGCTGGTGCATTGTCATAATGCAAGAGCCATGAGTTGTTGGTGAAAAGTTCAGGTTATTTTCATCTAACTTTTTCACGCAGCCTGTTCAGCACTTCGAAATAGTAAATTGGGTTGACTGTCCAATTGGTACAAATCATAATGAACATTCCCTCTGATACCAAAAGAGGTTAACAATATCTGTTTTGACTCTTGATTTGGACTGACGGAACATTTTTAGTCGTGGAGAATTGGCTGACTTCCATTGTGGACTTTGACACTTTGTTTCAGGGTCGTATTGGTATATCCATGTTTCATCACCAGCGATAACACAGCCCAAAAGATCATCCTGCCTCTCCAAAAGGTCTTCGACTCTCCTTTGTTTTTTGTTCATTGGTGAGCTTCTTGGGCACCATTTTTGCACACACATTTCGCATGCCAGGATTTTCAGTTAAGATTTTCCTATTTCTATAGTGATATTTACTTGGTCTGCTATGCTTCTCACAGTCAGCCAACAATTTGATGCACAATCCCATGAATGTTTGCAATGTTTTCATCTGTTCTGCTCATTACTGGCCACCCTGACCTCTCTTCATCAGCTACACTTCCTCTCCCCTCAGAAAAACATTTAATCCATTTGTACACTTCTGTTTTCTTCATGGAATTTCCCCCACAAACTTGCACTAACATGTTCCTGATTTCACTTTCACTCTTGCCAAGTTTAACAAGAAATTTAATGTTTGTTCATGGCTCTAATTCAAGTTCCTACATTCTCATGACAACACACAACATGCAATGACACACAAAAACAACAATAATGAATGCCACTGAGCAAGACACTGCCTCACATTGACATGAATACAGTTCTGAGACACAGATATACCAAGGTTATGAAACCTTATTGAGTTGTTTGTACAGTGCTGCCAATGTAAGTGCACGGTGGCATGTTTGCAAACTTAACTGTCAAACCTCATATAATTAATGTCTGTCTCTTCTGACAGACTAAACACTCAGTGAGACCTGGGATCATGTCTATTTTCTTTATGGTGGTACCTTGGGGCCTAGTATAATAATAACTGGCCAATAGAGCTCAAGTATTTGTTTAACAGTTAAATAAATGAGTTAATCAATGTAATATGCCTTTTGAATATTTCTGTCTGTTTTCATGTCTCCACCATATTCTATTGGCTACTATTATAAGCTAATTCATTTTAACATTTCAGTAGAGTATAATGACTATGCTTTTTCTCAGTTTGGCTTATACTTTTGTGCTCTTACATTAATACAAAATATTACATTATAATAAAAATATAATGAGCCAAATGTGAAGACTTTTGGGGCCCATTTCTCCCCATGGTATTCCTTATAACCAAAGACCTATACTGACCTCTAGAATTCCAAGCTACTTGAATTTGGTCTTGGCCATTAGACACCTGATTGACCTTAGTTTCTTCACTTGAATCTAGAACGAACGAATACTGTTACTTTTCCCTGCTAATAATATATGAAAATCTTTGATAAATCATAAAGTGTTACAAAAAGCTAGGGTGTTGTTCATGGTAATCTTAAAATTGGGAATTGGAAGTATGCATTTATGTTTCCTTTAAGCATTAATTGAAAATGTATACAATAAATTTTGGAGGAAAAATATTTCTATGACTAGAAAAAATACTGGACAAAAATATTTCTCAAATATTTTCTCATAGGGTACAGGGGTTGTCATTTATAGTGAATGGGGGGGGAACATTACTTTAAAAAGAGGGGAGAAGGTGCATGCTATTCCGATTACCATGACCAAGAGCATCTATTATAGTCTGTTCTCTCTCTGAGTTGTCCCACCTCTTTGTATTGTTTTAAAAATATTTAGATCAGTGCCCTGAGAAATCTCTCTAAAGTACCACAATGAAGGCTCATTTTTAATGTGGAAACCAAGCCCCCTCAGCTTAGAATTTGACAGACAACCCTGTTCAGAGAAAGGAGAAGGAGAAGACATCCTATTTCCCAGTGAGTCCTTTCATGTCCTGGAATTCTCAGTGATGCTGGGAAGTGAAATGACTCAAGGCACAAAATCTGGAATAAGTTATTCAGAAATCAAGTGGTTGTTTTGTCAAGTCCAAGGAAGATCACAAGACCATTCAACAATTTCACCAGCACACTGGCAGCCCTGACCTTGGAGAACAGCCATGATGATGGCCAGAAGTAATTTCAGCTGCCATCTGCAACATTATATATTAATGAAGTTATGTTTGTTTGTCCTTTGCATCAGAAATAGTTACAAATTAACCAGGTACTTAAGTTGTCTTTGCACTCTGACATTAGCAAGAACAGCAATAATGCACATTACCCATTTTTTAACCACACAGAACTATTTTATAAAATATGAAAAGATAATGCTGAACTTCTGCTTTTCTCCTCCTACTCTTCCCACCATCTACTGAGCCCTGAGGATTCTATTCATGGTTTTCAATGGGTATAAACATTTCTTAACCTTCATTAATTCTAGAGGCAAGCTCATGTACAACTTAGAAGAAAAAAGGGAAGGAAAGGAAAGAAGACAAACCTATCTTTTCACCTTTAACTTTAGATGTAGACAAACACCCTGGAACAAAACATATCTTATGTGTTGAATTCTCTCTTCTAATTATAATGTAGAATTTCAAAATAAAGGAACACAGTCAAGTAACAATGTCTCCAGAGAAGCAGAAGGCTGGCTTCGAAGAGGCTGGAGAGGACATTTCCTTCACTGAATTCACCGCAGCCCAAGGTCTGCCCTTCAGTTACACAGGCTCAGAAATTGAATTCATCAGATCTGAAGAGAACAGGGCAGACCACAAGCTTATAGCAAATGGCATGTAAAAAAAAAAAATGTCAAGTCACTAGTCAACAATGAAAGCTGTGACAGTCATACAGAATAGCATGACCAGAATATTCCTTATCTCTTGAACAGATCTGCATTAGATGCTAAATTATAATCATTGAGTTGCCTGGAGAATAAGGAAGGGACACAAAGATAAGAGAGGTACCTGGATGACTTACATATTTAATCCCTTCCAGACAAGATGACCAACCTCATGTGCCCATGTTTGCTACAAGGGATCTATCTGTGAAGTGTCCAATCCACTCTTGGATCAACACGTTCCTCTGATTTCTTTGTAAATCTGGCTCCCTACTGGAATTTGACCATAAAACTTCAAGGGTTGTTTTAGTGTAGTGTGGATAGTCATAGTGGATTTTTGTTGTGCTTTCAGGGATGGATCAAATTGTTAAAGACTAACTTAAAAAGCACTGATGCCCTGAATATACATTATATATTATATATTTGTGGGAAAGAGAAAACATTATATATGAGGGCTGTCTGGAACATATCCAGCCATGTAATATGACAATTTAATATTGACAATGGCTAGATTTTTCTCTGGACAGCCCTTGTATACAGTAGAAAAGTAAAAATGTTTGCTTCTGCTATGAGCATATCACAGAACTCACCCACATAACTGAAGTAGTACATTGATGTGTCTCTTTCTCCCACTCAACTACCCTTGTTAATATCCTAAAACTCTGGGACTAAGTTTTTGGTTTTTTAATTTAATTTTAATGTTTTTGGAGAAGGGGCTACATTTCATTATTCTATTCCAGAATTTACACCTCAATACCTGGAACCGGGCTCTGATTAGTCATAGTTAGTTGTTTAAAAGAATAAATATATGAAATGTCATCATTTCCTAAACCTGGGTCCCCCATTAGCCACAAATAAGACTTTAGGTAGATTCTGAGAACCTTTCGGCATAAGTGGGGGTGATGGGGTAAAAATTCCAAGAACTCAGCTATAAATTCAATAACAGAAAGGGGGTACAATATAGAAGTGGGTGTGAAACCCAGACAGAAAGCCTGGGAATGTTTTCACGGCTTATAAATTTTGCTCATGACAGGTCTTAAGCAAAAACCCAATACTTCAAAATAAAACAGCCTTTACATGTTAATGGTCTCCCTTCTAGTTGTGGTCAGGGAATGTCCCTGAATTAGATTTTAGGGGGGGAAAATCCTGTGGAACAACCCTTCCTGACCTTTGTTTCTTTTCCTTTGTCTTCTTCCCCTATGTAAATTCCAGGAACATGCTGATTCTGGGAACAACTGGATGGAAAGGAAATAACGAAACTGAGGTGAGAGTTCAAATGAAGGGACCAAAGCAGAAAAGTTCTTCAATTTTAAAACCTGAATCGCTACTCTGGTAATTTCTCCTTTACTCATCGGGATAAGAGTAATCAGAATTTACTAGGATTCCATAGCAATGTTCCCACTCTTGAGGAATAAACCACATCTCAAAGGACTCTGCTAAATTAAATAACAGAAGCCAGAAGAAAACATTTTATATTAATTACACAAAGAAATAAATGCCGACATTACAAGATGTAAAAAAATTCCAAGAACTCAGCTATAAATTCAATAACAGAAAGGGGTACAAATTATAAAATTTAATCTGCCAAACTACTGCAGAGTAAACAGATTCCATTTGGTCCCATGAGATTTCAGCAGAATTGCTGGTTTGTTTCTTCTTTAACTTTTATGAATTTTTAAGAATTGTGTAATGGTCTCAGTGCAATTTAAGAAACTAGGTAAGAACAATGTACACAAAAATAGGGGTTCTGATACCTAAATTGAGCTGTGTCAGAATTAGAGTTTGTTTTGTCTCCAAGGCAACTTATACGAACTTGATTCATCTTTTATGGGTCTAATACGCACCATCTACCTATTCTATTTTAATTGCAGAATTATTATAACTCATAATAATGAAAGTCAGATCACAGTTTGATTTTCAGTTTCAGGGTAGGTAAGCCACCAATGCCATTAAGTGTAATATACAGTAGACTCTCTGTTAACCGGCACTCAAGCAACCAGCAAAAGAATCTTACAGGGACCTGAGTTTGCCAGTTGCTTGAGTTCTGGTTAATGGAGAGTCTGCTTACTTTAATCCATCCCCATGGGTGCCAGTTAACTGAGAGTCTGCCGTATTTAGCTTATAGACAGAAGAGTTCATGGAAAGCACAGAGACCCCTACATGAGAGAATAATTTCTACCTATATTAAGTGATTTTACTCTCATGCATCCAATCTTGACAAGCAGAGAAAGATGTACAACTGTCAGTTCTTCAATTGTCTATACTTTACTCAGAATTGAACTCAAAAATTACGGAACAGTTTGAGTGAGAAATGTCTTCTCAGCAAGACTTAGGAAATTTAGGATGGAAGAATTTGGGTGGTGCTTGAATCTGATTTATTTTTGCCCAGTAAAGGGATACAATGGATAAAAGAATGGATGCTATAGCATCACATAGCCTGGGCTGGAGTCCCGGAATGACCAGCTCTTAGCTGTGGCTCACTGAACAAGCTATTAAAGTCCCCAACCCTCAGTCCTCTCATCTGTATAATGGTGACAATAATAGCACTTAACTGGAAAGTTGGTATCTTGATTAAATAATATAATACATGAAAAAGGAGCATATAGTAAGTAATCTATTTATGGGGTTTTTTTTTCCCCAAGAGGAACAAGTTGTTATGGATATAGAAAACTTACCTCTCTAAAAAGAATAAATATGCATTCTCATACTTTGGACCATATTCCTGAATAGGACTCAAGGCCTTAGCCTTGGCACTTGAAGTCAACAGTGATGTCTTCTGGAGACCACAGTCTTACCTTCCATAAAGACAGTCAAAAATACAATTTCCTTCTTCCATCTAGAGCAGGCATGTCCAACCTGCAGCCAAGAATGGCTCTGAATGCGTCCCAACACAACTTTGTAAACTTTCTTAAAACATTATGAAAATTATTCACAGACCTTTTTTTCTTTTTTAGCTCATCAACTATCGTGAGTGTATTTTATGTGTGGCCCAAGACAATTCTTCTTCCAATGTGTCCCTGGGGAGCCAAAAGGTTGGACATGGCTCCTCTAGAGGGAGAGGATTTCCGAAGACATGGGCGACATACCTGATGAACAGCTAGATTTTCCTAATAATTCAACCCGAGTGACTTAAATTCAAACAGAATCCATGTGTTCCATAGGAGAAACATAAAAAGAGGACCACTGCTCATTTTATCCACCACTAAGTGTTTCATCAAGTTTCTGTCCTCACCACAGTCTTCAAGCTCGTCTATGGCCTGTCCTTTCCTGCCACTCAGCTGGCCTGAGGGTAAGGGACACGAAGACCCATAGCTACAGTGAGAGTATAGAGATATATGTGGGAAGATGCATGGATAGAACAAGAGATATCCCACAAAGAAACAAAAGGAAATAACATACTTAGAAAAAGAAATGTGTCCTCGCTTTCAAAGAAATCCCCATTGTTATTTTCGGTCATGGTGTCCAATAATGGCATTTCGCTGTAAGGCATGGTGGTTAAGACCACACTAGTTTGACAGCCCTGGTTAGAACTGCACACACAACGTGGCTCTAGATATTCACTAAGTCTCCATCTACTCACCTGGAAAATGGCTAAAAATGTCTCCACGTCAGGGTTATTGTTACAACTGAGATAATGTATATAAAATACAGCAGTGTGGCACAGAGCACCATCCCAGAATGCGATAGCTATTATTACTACTACTACTATTACTTGCTATCAATATAGGAGGAAACAGTGAATTAGCAATGGTTTTAAGATTCCTTATGCAGGTATGTTCCCATTTAAATGACATTCAAAACAGGAATAGTGCTCCTATGGACCTGAAAGGTTGTATATGCAAAATGGGGCCTATAGAGACATGGATTAATATCATTTATAAGCTACAGAGGAATGCAGAGATTTAACCCTATTACTCATCTTAGACATGGATGTCCCAAGGTTCCAGAGTCACCAACAACAGAATCCAAGTGTCTGACTGTCTTTCCACTAAGACCACTAGTTTTCCAGACACTTCTCTCCTGGCCTTAATTATCAGCTATAGTAAAGTTTCCTGTTAGGAAGAGTAGACTCCTAAAGCAATTCTAGAGTGCCCCTGAACACTGACCAAAGGAGACAGTTAGGACAGAGACACTTTATATTAGATATATGGGATGTTTTAAATGATGCCATTTCCCAATTTCATTGCAAGACCAGATTTCTGGGCTTTATTCTCATGATTCGAAGCAATGAAAAGCAGTCACACATAGAAGGTAGTGTTTACCTGAATAATTGGAATAGCTTCTTAGGAGCTGTTTTATTTACTCTTTGGGTAAATATATTAATATTTATTATTCAGGCAGTTTGTTTTTATGCATTACATATTTACATAACATTTTAAATGCATGTGGTTTTATAAACCCTGTCTAACATACATCGTATGCTGACAATAATTACCAGAAATGAAAGCATATCATAAAAAATTGTATGAACCTTCAGAGAATTTCGAGCTGCTTCCATTTCACTACTGACAATAACCACTGCAGAATTTACAGAATGTCCTTGCCAAGCCATCTGAGAGAATAGTGATTTTTTTCTCGGGTTCTATACAGGGTGGCCCAAAAGTAGGTATACAGTTGAATCAATGAAATTCATCACAACAGATTATATGAGGACACATACACACTGACACATAAATATGCAAATAAATACTGTATACCTACTTTTGGGCCACCTTGTATTTATCGCTGAATACAAATCTTTATAGTGAACTTGCAAAATTGGTATTAATTTATAAACAAATAATTGCCAAGTATTTCCAGGTTGTTATTTAAGCCTACTCAACAATCTTTACAGGATAAATATTCTCTCTCTCTCTTCCCTCCCTCCCTCATTCGCTCTCTCTTTTTTTTACTGCATGCCAAAAACTGTGTTAAATAAGAACTTTACTTTAGCTCAGGATTTCTTCACTGCAACACCGTTGACATTGGGGTCAGAAAATATTTGTTGTAGGGAGTTGCCCTGTGCATGGTGCAATGCTTTGAAGCATCTCCAGCCTCTATCTTCTACTTGGAGATGCCAGTAGAGGCAAATTAGACACTGTCACATATCTCCTGGGTGGCAAAATTAGCCCCACTGAGAACCACTCCTTTAGCTAACTGAATTCTCTCAATAATCCCATGAGGTATGAATTATTGTCTACATTTTCTAGGTGAGGTGACAGAAGCTTGAGGAGTTTAGCAATTTGCCAAGGTCACACAGACAGAAAGCAGAATCAACTACAGATCCCAATCATTACTGAACATTACTACCTAATTCCAAGACACAAACTATCATAAAATCAAGTTCCAAGTATCCACAGAGGTCTCCTCAGCCACAATGAAATGGAGAGACTCGTTTGAAAAGGAACATGTACCATTCCCTTGGAAACTTCTTACTCTAGCATACAATGTATGCATCATTTTGAGCTGGGCCACAGCCACAAGGAATACAAAATTTTCAGTGGCTTAAAACATCAAAAGTTTGTTTCTGGCTCTTGTTCCTATGCCACTGTTGCAAGGTATGGGCTTTGTTCCACCATGTCAGGATACAGGTCGAGGATGAGGACCTGTGGGAGACCTGTCCATCTCTGGCAGGCCAATAACCGAACTATCGTCTATGATACACTTGGAAGTGTTTGCTCAGAAGTGACAAAGATTCCTTCCATTCAGTTTATTGGTCAAAGCAAGTCAGGTGGACCAGTATGAAGTCTGTGGGCAGGAAATCTTACCCCTACCTCACGGAACATCAAGTAGGGCGGAGTCTGGCAAAGAGCATCTCAGTAGGGAAGATAATAAATACTTTCAAAAAATACTGCAAGCTTCATACAACTACATCGAAAAAGGGTAATAGGTAATGTCATCTAGTAAAACAACTTGCCCTGTATTTAAAGTGCCCATCTCTGTACGAGGGCTGTCAGAAAACATCCAGCCATTGTCAATGTAATGAGAACTGTGACATGGCTGGATAGTTTCCGGACAGCCCTCATATATTTCCTAGAGCGAAGGTGTCCAACCTTCTGGCTTCCCTGGGCCACACTGGAAAAAGAACTGTCTTGGGCCACTCATAAAATACACTAACACTAGCAATAGTTAATGAGCTAAATAAGAGGTCCATGCATAATTTTTGTAATGTTTTAAGGAAGTTTACCAATTTGTGTTGGGCTGCATTCAAAGCCGTCCTGAGCTATGTGAGGCCCGTGGGCCGTGGGTTGGACAAGCTTGTCCTGGAGATACATCTTTGAGAAAGTAATCCTGACATAGCAGCCGAGTGCCAGAAATGGATCTGGGACATGTTCACTATTTGAAGACCTCTAACCAGTCACATAAGCAGAGATACCAGAAGACAAGTGAACACAGTTTTCTGAGTCTTTCCTGATGGCCTTCCTTCAAGAGAATGAACAATAAAAATCCTTTCCTCCTCTATGAGTCTGTGCTGTGATCTCTTAAATGGGAGCTCTACTAACTCTTCAACATTTACTGGGCCACTAGGCTGTTCTAAGTAAGGAGGAGATACACTTCTAAGAGTAGAAAGACTTGCTGGGCTTGGTGTTTCGTGAGAAAAACATCACATCGGTCACAGGGTCTGTGGGAGGATAGCTCATAAGCTGGTCATTCTCAAGCTTTCACCACACAAACCGTCTTTCCTCACCCCACCTTTCTCCCCAGTCCCTCCCCTCCCCCCACCATATAAACCCCCCCTTTTTCGGAAAAACGTAAAATTTAAAAACCCTCCTATTTTTTCAAATGTCATAAATATACCAGTCACTTCACGGGGTTACATAATAAATAACTTTAAGCTAAAGTGTACTTGGGAGGGACAGACAGGGATAGAGGGTAGGAAGGAAGGAGAGCAGGACAAAAGGATCATATGACCAGTTAGAGGAAAATCCTCCATGCTCCTCCCACTGAGAGGTGAAGTCTAATTTTTCTACTCCTCAATTTGAACTGGCACCAATGCCTTTCTTGATCCACAGAATACAGCAGAAGTAACAATCCAGGACCTCTGAATGCAGATCACTACACTTTTAAGACCTACAGCTTCAGCTAAAGGCTTTCAGAACATTTAGTGTTGTGGACTGAATTGTGTACCCTCCCCCTTACACACACACCCCTTCCCAGAAGTCGTTGAAGTCCTAAACCCCGGTATCTGTGAAGGTGACCTTCTCTGGAAATAGGGTCTTTGCAGTTCTCATTGAGATAAGGTTTATACTGTACCAGTATGAGTGATACAGTCAGAGACTGGTATCCTCTTTACATGCCAGGACAGAGGTCTTAGGAAACACAGTGACACACACTGAGGGAAGGCAACCTCATGTGGAGACGGAGGGAGAAACTGGAGTGATGCAGCTATAAGCCAAGGCCTGTCGAGGACTCTGGCCACCACCAGAAGTTTTGAAGAGGCAAGGAAGGGTTTGCCCCAGAGACTTCAACGGGAGCGTGGCCCCATCAACACACTGATTTTAGACATCTGGCCTCCAAAGCTGTGAGAGAGTAAATTTCCATTGTTTTAAGCCAGTCAAACCTCTTAGATCAGCCCCGGGAAACAGATGCACTTGGTCTTGGAATGTTCTGTCTGGGAACCAACACAACACACTATGAGAAGCAGAGGTCACCCAGAAAGCTGACATGTGACACCCATTGACAGCCCTAGTTGACCTGCCAGTAAACAGCTAGAATCCACTACCAGACATCCCAGGTGAAGCAATAGGTTGTGAGTGAGGAAGTCATCTTGAAAGCTGACACCCTGTGCATTGGAGAGGATTTGCCTAATAAGCCCCCTTCTAGAATCCCTGATCCACCAAATTATGAGAGAAAGAAAACTGCTGTCTCAGTGACTAATTTTGGGGGGAATGTGTCACCTGGTCATAATTAAATGGAACAGAATCCAATAGTTAAAAGTGGGTTACATCATAAAAACATAAACGACACAGCCTTGGCTTTGGTACTGGACAGCTGGCAGAAACTGGAAGGACTCTGAGAAGTCCGCTACTGAAGGTCTGAAGGACTAGGAGGAAAATGCTGTTAGATTCCAGAGAAAGGGGACTCACGGTTATGTAGTGGCCAAAAGGTCAACAACCCGGTTGCCTGCCACATGGAAAATAAAGTTTGCCTCATGAACTCTTGGATTTGCCTACAGAGATTTCTAGATGGAAAGTATAAAT
The DNA here is from genome assembly GCA_004026885.1 of Lyroderma lyra. NCBI lineage: Eukaryota > Metazoa > Chordata > Mammalia > Chiroptera > Megadermatidae > Lyroderma > Lyroderma lyra. The sequence continues at coordinate 171,055 of PVJL010000098.1, read as the reverse complement.
TGACAAATGGCCCAGCAAAACCTCTCTCAACTCTGACCAAGAAAATACACAATGAAAGAAAGGACGTTTTAAGCCACTGTGTTTGGGGACAGAGAAATGGGAGAAGGGAGGCAGGAGAACAGGTGAGGGGGATGTGGCAGATTAAGGACGGCGGCCAATCCTGAAACTTTCCCCTGCGGCTGAACCTGAAGGGCCCTCCCCTTGAATCCGGACTAGTGCCGCAGGGCACTCATCACACAGCAGTGGTAACTGAAACAGGAGAAAAGGTCATCCGGGAACAAGCGAAGGCGACCAGCATACATGGTGACTGTTCCAGAGTGAGAATAAGAGGTGCGGGTTTCTGCCTCTTGATGCTTGATGCTTGAGCATGTCACGCTGTTGCGTGTTATTCAAATGTTTAAAGACTATATGCACAATCACAATATGGTCACTAACACAAACCCACTAATTTTTATGACGATGCACCAAATAAATAGGTAAGTGTTTGATTCTGGAGGAAAATCTAATTGTGTTGTCTTCATAGAGAACTGTTGTTTTTGTGTCTAACGTGTTATCTCCCTACAGGATTTTCAAGGGTAATGTCTTGCCTTAGTTACTACCGCTGTAGACCCTCAACTTGACCTACGAGGTGACTTCAGGACATCCTTTCAAATAGAAAGGATTCGCACAAAGCAGAACATTCCTGACACAAATGTTTGAACAAGTGTTAAATAATGAAGACATAATCTAATACTTGTGCATTGCTTTTATAGAGAAACATCGTTATTCCACTAAATAAAGTGGCTCACAAGTCAGGTAGTCAACACTCCATGAAATCTAAAAATGCATAAGAATCCTGAATCAGAGAAAATCCAAGCAGAATAAAACGAACAAATTACTAAGAAATAATCAAACATGCTATCTAGTTATTAAGCAGAATTTCATTCTGAGCTTCCAGACAACTAAACAGAAAAGGAAAATAACTGTTACATGTTTCTCATTGAAATTGAGAAGGAAATATTTCTCTTGCAAAGGACAAACAAAGTTATTCATGTCATAAAATCCTGAAAATAATATTCTGTTGGGAATAACCACTAAGGACACCATAATTTCAACATCTCTACGGTTAGCACCTTGCCTAGAAATGCATTTCTATTAATATGCTTCTTTGAGCTTCTCTCAATGAATAAAAACATAATTCCAAAGCTCAATTCAGTCACAGATACACACAAGACCAAGAAAACATGTACAAAGACTCAGCTCTATTTTTTTTTCCTCCTGATTCTCCTAGGTCATGAACTCTTCAAGGCAAAAACAAATAAACAAAACAAAAGGCATGTTTTTCCTCTCAATACCTAGCTTTATATGTATCTGGCTCACGTGGTGCATGGCATCACAAAGATGTGTCACAGCGCTCTTTTCTGAGAGCACGTCTGAGGAAAGGGTCCTTATTAAAAAAAAAAAATTCATTTCCTTCCAGTTGTGGAACTAGCTCATCTTCAGACTCAAAAGAATGGAAGTGTGATTCTTTTATGTTGTACTGGAATGCATAATAATACAGGGAAGTTATGTGTTCAGATACAGAATCCTGGCGAACAGAAAGCCAGTGTTACCATGGGAGTTATCTAGGGACACATCTCTTTCCGTTTGCACCGTGGATCCCAGGGTAAATTGTTTATAGCCCATAGCTCAGTTACACATTAAAATATCCCAAAAGGTGTGGAAAATATCAAGACCACCAGCATCATTAAAAATGGGCATTTTAGGAGCAACAGCGGTATTAAATCTGAGCCATGGGATGGGAAGAGAAAAATCAATACACAAGTTCAGTGGAGATTTGCAGAGAGCGCTTGACACGGCTGTTTAATGTTTAGGCAGCTGACTTTTATTGCTATCTCAAGGGCCAGATTTGACTAAAACTCTCCCTCGTCTCCACTCCACATTGTGCTAAGATGGAAGAGAGTCTCTAGGCAAAGAGATTTAATGTCTTAACTATTTGCAAAAACAAAAGCCAGAATTCAGTAGAGCAGCCTGGGAAGTAGCTCATTTCTCCAAAGCAAGGAGCCATTTGTTGTGCCTCTTGGGGTGGGGGGTTGGGGACAACTCCATCCACCTTATAGCCTATAAGCACACTGGGTGCCAAAGATGGGCAGATCAGACTGAAAAAAAAGTATTGAGGGGCTGAAAGAGTGGGAGAATAGATGAATTCCCATCAAAATCACTGCCACTTTGATGCGTGTGTAACTAAGACCTGAGGAAAATTTCAAATGAGAACTAAAGGATGGAGATGGAGTGCTTTGCCACAGTGAGCTTATGACTTAGCCAGGAAGAGATGTAATGAGAGAAGGTTCTACTTAGATGTATCCTGAGAGATCATCTGATCTGGTGGCTTTCAAATTCCCCTCCTTTAAGTTCTAAAAGAGTCACACAGAGGCTACCATGGGAGAGAAAGGAAAACAGTTCAGCAGAAAAGTTTCCAGCTTTCAGAGCATCTCCACCTCAATATGTCTTCCACACTGGGTTTTTTTAAATCTTATTTGAGTCCACTGATAATAAAATTTGAAGGTCTTTTTTTTTTTTTTTTTTTTTTTTTTTTTTTTTCAGAAAATGTGTCATTTGTGCTAGAACTCTGTTGCTTTGATTTCCCAGAATTTTTCTTTTCCTCTTTGAGTCCCTGACCCAACTGAAGACACCCCAAATCCTTCACCATTTGTGATTCAGGAGGAATTAACCCAACCATTGGTCACGGTAGTAAAAAAGAGCTCCTCAGTCTGTTTATTTAATTCAGCCTCTCTGGCCACAGTAACTGCTTAGGAAAACAGTGTATGCTTCAAGACAGGATCAAACAAAGCCCAGAAGACTCAGTTCAGGGTTTCAGAAGCATTCACAGGTCAGAGATCACTTCATCCATCAGGATTAGCAAGAGATGGAACTGAGCCGGAAGATACCTCCCTGGGGACGCTGCCACACCCAGGGGAAAGAGCTCCTGTGCTCTGCTCTGTCTACAGCCAGCATGACTCCTGGGGTTTTAGTTAGACGACAAATCAATCCCCATGTTTAAAAGTTGCTTTCCTCTCCTTCACGGCCCAAGAATCCTACCTTATACCCCATGTTTCTTTTAAAGAGGGAGAGTCAAGGTCCTCATTAGGTAAAGGGACATACCCAGGGTGACAAAGCCAGTAAGTGGACACACGCCATTGGAACCTAGGGATCCTCTCAGCCTCATGCTTCTAGAATCACCTCAGATGTTCCAGGCAGTACATCCTCACAGAATGAGTAGCACTTTCAACACACTGCTATTTCTAAAAATGAGGGTAAATATCTTTTTAAAATCACATCTTGTTTTTAAATTTACCAGAGGAATACATAATCTAAAGGAAACATGCAGTGCAGAGGTGGCCAACCTTCGGGCTTCCCTGGGCCACACCAGAAGAAGGAGAACTGTCCTGGGCCACACACAAAATACACTCACCTAACGATAGCTGATGAGCTAAAACAAAGGTCCGTGCATAATTTTTGTAATGTTGTAAGAAAGTTTACAAATTTGCGTTGGGCCGTGTTCAAAGCCGCCCTGGGCTGCATGCAGCCCGCGGGACCACAGGCTGGGTAAGCTTGATGTAGTGGATCCCATCGTTGTGTGTGTAAATTCAGGTTTTCATACACCCTGACTTGAATATTTGATTTCATTCCAGTGGAGTCTTGTCAGCCCAAGACTACGGCTTAGGGACCCTCAGAAGAAGGCTGCCTGAATCATCAGCACCTTGTGAAGACGTGTCGCCATACTGAGTATGCTTTTTCTCACCCGAAGTCATTGACTCTTGAGTCCTCTCCCTCAAAACAGAAACATAGTAGCACTAATAGACCATGTGAGAGTTAAATTACTTCATGAGAACTTCATGAGTTCAGATAATACTTTCTCTCTGTCTCTCTTTGTATTTCCAATTTTTTTTTAGGTAGGAAAATTTTATAAATTTATATGCTCATATAATACAGTTGACTGTTGAACAACATGGGTTTGAACTGGGCAGGTCCACTTACACATTGATTTTTTTCACTAAATATACTGGCAAAATGTTTGAAGATTTCCTTCCTACTATGAAGCAATTGTATTTAACCTAGGCTACCACATGAACATCCTATTGCTGCTTTTTCATTATCAATGCATGACTCATTACACCTGCAAACAAATGTGACCTTTTTATTTAAGATATTTATTAAAATATAGCTAAATACAATACTTATTAGTCTCAGGTGTACACCATAGTTAGTCAACATTTATATGATGGCTGTCTGGAAAGTATCTGCCCATGTAATATGAAAACCAATGGTATTTGTGCATGGATTTTTCCAGACAGCCTTCATACACCTAAAGAAGTGATCACCACGGTAAGTCCAACAACCCTCTGACCCTGTACCACGCTGTCACAATGTTATTGACTATATTCCCTATGCTGTGCATGACATCCCTATGACTGATTTGAACCTCTTATTCACCTATGTCTTTGCCCCCCTTTTTAAAATTTTCAATTACAGTTGACATTCAATAGTATTTGATATTAATTTCAGGTGTACGGCATAGTGATTAGACATTTATATAATTTAAGAAGTGATCCCTCTGACTAGTCTAGTACCCACCTGCCACTAAACATAGTTAATACCGTATTATTGACTATATTCCCTATACTTTACCTTATATCCCCATGGCTATTTTATAACTACCAATTTGTATTTCTTAAACTCTTCATCTTTTTCACCTTGTCCCCCAACCCCCTCCCATCTATCACCCCAATAAATCTACTACTTATCTGACACCTTACATAGTTATTACAGCATTATTGACTATATACCCTATACATGCTCATGTCTACTGTGTAACCACCAATTCATACTTCTTAATCTCTTCCCTATTACACGCACCCCCCCAAACCTCTCTCATCTGGCAACCATCAAAATGTTCTCTGTATCTATAAATCTGTTTCTGTTTTGTTTATTTTGTTCTTTAGATTCCACATATAAGCAAAATTACATTACATCTGTCTGTCTCTGTCTGACACACTCCACTTAACACAACATCCTCCAGGTCCATCCACGCCACTGCAGATGGCAAGAACCCATTTCCTCCATGGCTGAGCACTATTCCATTGTATGTACTGCCTCTTCTTTGTCCATTCATCCATCTATGGACATCCAGGCTGCCTCCACCTCTCAGCCATTGTAAACAATGCTGCAGTGAACATATGGATAGACACATCCCTTCGAAGTAGTGTTTGGGTTTCTTCTGATAAATACCTAGAAGTGCAATTACTGGGTCCTTCTTTGTCTCTTGTTATAGCCTTCATTTTAAAGTCTGTTTTGCCTGGCATCAGTATTGCTACTCCAGCATTTTTTTTATTTTCATGAAATATCTTTATCCTATGCCTTAACTTTCATTTCAGTCTGTGTGTATCTTTCTACCTGAAGTGTCTCTTGCAGACAGTGTTATGTTAAGGGTTTTGTTTGAGAGGAGAGCCTGGGACTGCCGCTGCCCTTGGCTCACTCAGCTACAATCTCCGCTGTTTTTCATAGCCAGAAGTTGTGGGGACTTCTCTCCCTGGCGCTGGAACCCTGCGCTCGAGAGCCTGACCCCTCATTCCTCCTGCGGTGAATGGGGACCTCTACAGCCAAGATATTCCTCCTGATTTTTGATAGTCAAACAGCCACGTGTGTGAACACTAATGCGGTTCTTCCCCCAAAATGTTACAGACACAAGAACGTCTCCTAGAGCTGACTGACTTATTATGAGACAGGTGATGATACAGTCACTGTTTTCCTGACTTGACATGATGACAGCCTCTCTGGTAAAGGATACTGAGCTGTCACTATGTGCCAGGCACTGCACAAGAAGTATTTACATTTGTGTTTCTGTTTAATCCTCACAACATCCTGAGAGTTCCTGATACTGCAGTGTTCACTTAGTACAAAAGCACCTGCTGATGACCACTCACTACCTGTGGCTCTTCTCTAGCCATGCCTATTATTTCAAGATCTCTTATTGAATACTATTTCTTGTTTGTATTTTTCCCCCAAGTGATTGAAGGTACTGAAAATATCAACCCCTAATAAGTGAAGGAATCTCCATGCTATAAAATATTTCAAGTATTTAAACTCTCCACCCTACAGCTAATTGCATACAGAATTTCTCTGGGTCATCCTTCATGCCCTTCTCAAAGAATCTTTTATCCCTTACCCTGAGTTCCAAATACCTGGCTAGATAGAGGTTCCTTTCTTGGCCTTGTGCTAAGTCCTTCTCCTTTACCCTACACCCAACTGAAATATCTGTCCTCTCTACCATTTTCCTTGTTAGCACATTTCCTCTCTCCCTCCTTCCCTCACCTTTATTTCTCTTTCTGAGTTGGTTTCATCATCCCCTTTGAAAACGAACTTACCTGGAATTCCTTCTCTAACTCAAACTCCTGCTAGCTTTTTTTAAGCCCAGTATACTTTGGCCTATCACCCTCTGAGTCATGCTATGTTTCAACTTGAGCATCAAATCCATCTTACAATGAAATGCCAGCAAAAGACAAAGGGAGTCTGAGTCTGGGGCATCTTCTGAGGCTCTGTGGGAGGAAGGGGCACCTCAATCAAGATTTAGTTGGGAGAATCGGGGAGAAATCACTTCATGGAAGGTACAAATTTCAGAAGTCTTCGGTACAAATGGGGACATCAGAATAGTATTAGATAATAAAGAAATGAACACAAACATTTGGAAGGACAGAAGTGAGACACTGGATTTTAGGAACTGAGACAAAGAATTATCTTACCCTGATGTTTATCCATTTCCTCTAATACACTCATGAACAGAAGAGACAACTGGGAACCCTTCACTGAAATGTTTTCGTTTCTTTACATGAAGAAATGTGAACACAATCTTTGGGGGGGGGGGGTCTAAGAGCTATGCTTCTTTTACAGAGAGCACAGAAACAGACTCTCCCTGCTAAAGAGCTATCTTGAGCACCCTCTTCAAAATAGCTCCATTGAGTCATAGCTAAAGCTTTTCTAAAATTCTTAAATTATAACAGAAATGTAGAAAAGCTTATTGATCTTTTATTAGAAACAGTTATCAACCTACTTCTTTAAAATTTGAGCGCTGAGAGGGTTAAACATAATGCTAAGCTAAAAAACAATGATCATTCTGGGTACAATTTTTGATACAATCCATTCGGAGAAAATAATATTTACTTTGCCCATTATTCATTATTAATCAGAGATCACATTAAAATTTTAGAAGGCAGTATATTATATTTTCAGCTGATGGAATGAAGAGAGACTTCTTACATTTTTTTCTTTCCAATAATTCGAAGCTTTATGGAAATAAATTTACTGAAATTCTTAGAAAAGTCATTATCAATTTGTGATTTAATTTTCCATATCTTCCTTCTGATATAGGGTGATTTTAGGGGCACAGTAAAATCAGGATATGCTAGGTTATGTTATAATAAATAACCCCCAAATCCCACTGGCTTCCAATAACAGTGATTTTATAGTTCATTCCACACATCCATCCTGGATTAGCTGTGGTTTTGCTACAAGAGTGATTAAACAATTGCTATTTTGAACAGTCGAGCATATTTCATGTTTCTGTGTAATATGCTATAATAATTATAGAGATGTTTTGAGATCATGGTGTCCTCCATGACAATTCACTAAGAAATATTACTTTCAGAATTCTATCACAAAATAATGTGTATAGTGATTATATGAAAATAAGAACATGTATATATGCTTGCCAAGGTGTGTAAGCATACAGAAAAGACACTGGGAAGGATGGTTGATCTGGGAGGAGAATTAGATAGCTCCAAACAGCGTTGGACATAGAATTGCTTCTCACTTTATGACCATCTGTGTACTTTTATTTTTGTGCTATGTGCTTGAATTTTCAGTTGAAGGTCAATAGTCATTAAAATAATTCTCTTTAAACACCTCTTATCAGGGCTAGGGCACAAAGAATACGAACATGAAATATGGCAAAGTTAGTTCACGCCAGAAAAAAGCTCATGCCATCTCTCTTGTCGTTTTGAGCCAATATCTGGAATGACTAATCCAGATGATAAAGATTATGAATGTGACAATATAGATTATGATTTCCAAAATATTATGGGGTTTCCACTAGTTTCCTCACTCCACTCCAAAACACACACACACACACACACACACACACACACACACGAGAAAGAAAGAATTTCACAGAATCTCAGCTCATGGAGAAACCTCGAAGTCATCTGGTTGACTCTTGCATATCAGAGGCTTTGCAAACTTTGTTCTATATTGCAGTAGACTAGAGTCTACTAGGAGCATAAGAAGGTATACATGTGTATAGGATCAGCTCATACTTTAACTAGAGCAGCTCTTGTTTTATGTAACAAGTTTTCACTGTAAGTTTTTATGTGAAGAAATTACTCTTAAAAAAATGTTTGAAGGCCACAGATGGGAGAATCTCCTCTATAACATGTTGTAACAAACAATCCAACATCTGCAGAAGGAAGACATGCTAGGGAATTCTCCATTTCATTACATGCTTGGACAACTCCAACTTTCAGAAAGTCAGTCTTAACTAAGCCAAATCTGCCCCCCTATAACTTTGATCAATTGGTTCACATTGTTGCTTTGGGCTATTGAACGTGCTGGTACAGATTTTAGTTGCTTCCTGACGGCAGAGGACTTAATGTTTTCTAACTACTATTGATCTTCGGCCAGCTTTGGCCTGTAGCTGAGCAGCCAGATAATTTATTTCTCTTTGAGGTTCTCTGATATATGTCTGGGCTACATTTTCTGTTTTACTTCTTGCAGCTTTTGTATCTTTATGTGAAGAAATTTGAACACATAATCTTTTGGGGGGGTGTCTAAGAGCTATACTTCTTTTATACAAATACCAATTAGTTTTAATTATTAAACATGTGGGTGAGAGGGCACAGATACACATTTATAGCTCAGATGAAAGCCTGGAGGTAATTTAGGTTAAATATTATGAAAATCTTTATAACAGAAATATGAGAAAATTAAGTAATGGAACAAGCTGTCAAGAAAGGTTACATAATGATTGTCACTTGAGGTGTTTAAGACAGAAATAGTCACCTGCTGGGAAGTGACAATTTGAGCTAATTACGTCTTCTGGTTATCATGTGTGGATATTTATCCACACTACTTTCTTCAAGTAATTTGAAATTTTAGTGATTTTAAAGGACTCAATTAAACATATGCATATAAACTCTGCCTGAACTATGTCATCAATATTACCTTTTAAAAATTGTTCTAAAATGCCTAGAATTTCTAGTCCTCAACTTAATCCTTGGGAAATAATCTGGAAAAAAACTGAGAGCACAAAAATGTTCACTGTAGCTTTATTTACAGGAGTACCTAATTTATAAACAACCTAAATGTCAAAGCACCATAAAATGGCTAATAATTTATGGTTTATGCACGTAAGAAAATATTTTGTAATAAATTAAGTTGCATTCATAATTTGTAATAACAGAAAAATCTACTTAAATGGAAAACCAAGGTCTTACATTGCATAGAAAATACAGTTTCTACTATGGAGAAAACTGAATAGAAAAAAATGGTGTCTCATTTCCAGCATAATGGCAGAATATTTTACGGTAGACCAACTTCCTCTACTACAAATACTTAGAGAAGCCAGAGAAAAATATATGAAAAACAAAGATAAGTAATTTAATCAAAATTAAATTTTAATAAAAGCATCTCATTGATACTGATAGATGTAAAAGAACAGTGACCCCTCAGTAGGACCTGGAAATTGGGGGCAAAGGCCTCATACTCATAAAGGTATGGTAGGCACACGCACATAGCTGCAGGTCTATTCAGACCATAGACAGGAAACTACGGGTTTTTCATAAAGCTAGGACTCTTAACAATCCACAATGTGTGAATAATTCAAGAGCTACATACAGTTGCACAGAAACATAAAAGAAACTTGCTAACTGCTCCAGGCTCTGGGTGGATAGAGGGAGGTGAAGGGTATTTTCCTTAAACATTTCCCATGCTCATATGCGGAGTATCTAACCTGGAAAGTGTGGAAATCCTGGTCTAAGAACAAAGATATCCTAGGGCTCAGTAGAAGAAGAAAAAACAAAACAAAACAGAAAGCCATGTAGGTAGTCATCTATAGTTTATGGTACAGAGAACTTGAAGAGAGAAAATAAACCCAGCCGAAGTTGAGTCTATGTAAAAGTCACAAACGAACACAAAAGAAGTCCACAAAGAAGAGTCCCCAAATGCAAGAAATAGCAGTGGCCCTCAAAGCACAAGAAACAATATAACAACATGAGACAATAGAAGTAGTACATTTAAAGCACCTAAAAAGATTAAAAGAGATCTAAAAGACATAATGAAACAAAATGATGCTCCAAAAAAATAACAGGCAGATTTGGACAGGTAGATATAGAAATTTTAGAAAGATATATAAAAGTGTTAAACAAAATATCAGTTAAAATTAGTAGGCTCTGGGCTGAGATAAAAGGAAATCATCTAGATCGCAACCCAGAACCATAAGATGAAGACATATAATGAATATTAATGAACATGGAATGTTAAATTAGAAGGTGCAAACTAATTTAAATGGCCACTTCAAAAAAAAAGAATAGGAAAATTGGGATAAAAGATATATTAAGAAATAAGAAAAGATAATTCTATTGAAATTAAGAAAACTGTGAAATTTTGGATTGAATTTCCTAGGGAAAAATTCATTCCAAGACATATATATCATATTGTACATGCAGAACACTACAGAAAGAAAAAAGAAACATCTTAAATACAATCAAAATAAAAAGGTAAATTACCTACAATGGAAAAACAATTAGAGACAACAGATATCTCAGATCAAAGTCAGAAGCCATTAAGACAGTGAACTCACATTCTCAAAGAACTAGGATGAAAGCAGCACAAACCTAAAATCTGTTCAGTGTACACAATACCATAATTTTGCTCTAGCATGTGGACACATTTTGTGAACGTCCCTGTGTCTTCATAAGAATCAATCTATTCCAAAGGTTGCTTAGAGAATTTTAGGTACATCCATAAGATTGGGCTTGTTATATTGAAATTCAAATATTCTATATCCTTCCTAATTTTATTATCTGCTATTTTTATTAGTTATTAGGATATACAAGGGCTGTCCAGAAAATATCAAGCCCTGTAATATGAAAAATACAGGCACTTATGGCTGGATTTTTTTTCCAGACAGCTCTCATAATTGTTCTCAGTAAGATTATGGATTTGATTGATAGGATCAAAAATTTATAAAATATTAAGCTTGATCTAATATGTATGTCTAGAAACTTACATGTCATTAAAAGCTGTTTCATTTCTTTCAAGCATACAAGAATCATTCCTAAAAACTGAGCATGAATTATGTAACAACAGAAGTCTTAACCATAATAAGAACACCTATCTTACAGAATAGGTTCTTCTAGGATAATGTCATAAATTAGAAATTTACAAAAAATAAAAATTGGCAGGTAAACAAAAAAAAGAATACTTTCAAATGTTAATGTGTTAAAATAGAATTTAGTTGAAATGATTGTTTTTAAAATAATGAAAACTCTATTCTTTTAGATAGTAACTCCGTAATTATAGAGAAATTGCCTTAAAAACATGTAATGATACAATGATAGTCCAATCATCAAAACGTGTTAGATAAATGTCAATATACATGTTAAAATATAGATCTCTACTTCATACCAAATAAAACAATTAATTCAAAATATATTAATCAGTGTGATTAATGGTGTTATAGCGGTAAGCATAGCTGCCTTCCAAAATACATTAATGAGTGTGAAAATAAAAAGCACAACTTTTTAACTCTTGGAAGCAAACACTGGAGAAAATCTTTATGACAATTAAATGGAGATGGACTTCTTAAAGAAGACAAAAAGTGCAAACCATAAATTACATTTTTTACAAAGTTGATTATACTATTTTTAATGTACTAAAAAGACACCATAGGTCAAGCTTAAAGCATCGTAGCAGAATGGGAGATGATATTTGCAAAGCTTGGAAAAACTAAAAAATCATTTGATTTATATATACATTGAAATCAATATAAAAGTCAAATAATATTGTAGAATAAAATTGCAAGAACATAGGCAATAAAAAAGGAAATAAAAATGGCCATTATGTTTGTGATACTCTCACTAATAGTCCAGGACATGCAAATTAAAACAATGAGGTAATAACACATTTTTGCATAGAGTCAAAAAGAAATACAAATTTGAAAATGCCACTTGCTGACAAGGACAGAGAAGTGCACCATGGCTTCCACAGCAGGAAGAGCTATATATTTTATAACTGCTAGTGAAAACAATTTGGCATTATTAAGTTGAAAATAGTGTGTGAGCATTTACACAATGATGTCAATTACAAGAACTACTAGGTCATAAGAAAAGATGAAATATTGCCATTTGAGACAATGTAGATGGATCTTGAGATTATCATGCTATGTGAAATGAGTCAGACAGAAAAAGTCAAGCACCACATGACCTTACTCACATATGCGATATAAAACTGAAATCTAAAAAGGAATAAGACAAACAAACAAACAAAAACTTATAGGCACAGACAGCAGTTTAGTGGTTACATGAGGGTAAGTAGGGAGGTGGGTGAAAGAGGAGGGAGGGGGTCAAACATATGGTGGTGGAAAGGGATATGACTCTGGGTGGTGAGCACACAATGCAATTATATAAAGTATGCATTATAGAACTGTACACTGAAACCTATATAATTTCACTAGCCAAAGTCACCCCAATACATTTAATTAAAAATTAAAAAATGATTCTTTATAATACCCCCCAAAATTAAAAAACCATCTAAGTATTCATCAATTGGAGATTGGATAAGAAGGTAGTATTTACACTGTAAAATACTTTAAAACAGTTAAAATGAATGAATTGCATTAACTTGATTAAATGAATGAATATGAAAACAATGTTGAGTGAAAAAAGAAGATGCCAAAATACATGTACAATATATTTATTAATGTATAAATACATGCAAATCAGAACTGTGCATTTATTGGCCATAGATAATGTGTCATTTACACAGTAAAATTACACACACATACCTCAAGGTAGTGGCTGCATCTCAGAACAGAGGGGATGCCGTGACATGGCAATGGCATGCAGTCAGGGTTTCAATTACAGATTTGAAATTTTTTGAAATGAGTGAAGTATCTACAGTACAGCAAACTGTTCATGTCTAGTAAGTCCAAGTTATGAATACATAGGGTTTTGTTGTGTTATTACATATAGTCCATTGTGCATTAGAAATAACTCAGAATTTTAACAGTTTACATTAAAAATAAAAGATTTTCTTTGGTGAAAGGACATATACCAAAAATTTCTTAGTGGTCGTTCCTAGGTGAGGGAATGAGAGACTTTTGTTTTATACTTCTTTCTAAATCTAATTGTATCTAATTTTTCTTTCACGAGAATGTTTTACTTTTACTATTAGAACAAAACTCATTTTATTTAAAGAGAAAGGATATTTAGGATTCTCTTTTGAAGATTTCTGAAACTAAACTGCCACCACACTTCAGGTGAAATGGCTGGAGATGGTATCATTTCTTTGAAAAATTAACAGGAGTATATGAGGTCTGACAATTAAGTGAGCAAACTTGCCACCCTGCACTTAACGTTGGCAGCACTGTACAAACAAGTTGGTAGGGTGTCATAACCTTGGTATATCTGTGCCTCACACCTATGTACATGTAACAGTGTCTTGCTGAGTGGTGTTCATTACTGCTGCATGTTTTTGTGTGCTGTCTCATGTTTTTGTGTGCTGTCATGAGAATGTAGGAGCTTGAATCAGAGCAATGAACAAATATTAAATTTCCTGTTAAACTTATCAAGAGTAGAAGTGAAACCAGGGATGTGTTAGCCTGAGTTTATGGGGATAATGCCATGAAGAAAACGGCCTGTACAAATGGATTAAATGTTTTTCTGAGGGAAGAGAAAGCATCACTGATGAAGAGAGGTCAGGGCAGCCAGTAACAAACAGAACTGATGAAAACACTGCAACAATTCATTGAAAAAATGAATTGTTGACTCCCTATAAGAAGCATAGCAGACTAAGTAAACATCAATAGAGAAATAGGAAAATCTTAACAGAAAATCTTGGAATGAGAAAGGTGTGTGCAAACATGGTCTTGAAGGAGCTCACCAGTGAATGAAAGCAAAGGAGAATGGAAGTTTGCCAAGACCTTTTGGAGAGGCAACACGATGTTTTGGGCCATGGTATCACTGGTGATGAAACACGAGTGCACCAATGTGACCCTGAAATGAGCATCAAAGTGCACGATGGAAGTCAGTCCAAATCAAGAGTCAAAATGATGTTGCTAAACTTTTTTGATACCAGAGGGATTGTTTATTATAAATTTGTACCAACTGAACAGTCAACCCAGTTTATTATTTGGAAATGCTGAACAGGCTACATGAAAAAGTTAGATGAAAATAACCTGAACTTTTCACCAACAACTCAAGGCTTTTGCATTATGACAATGCACCAGCTCACACGGCACTGTCTGTGAGGGAGTTTGTAGCCAGTACACAAATATTAATAACTGTATTGGAACACTCTCTCTACTCACCAGATCTCACCCCCAATGACATTTTTCTTTACCCCAAGATAAAGAAAATATTGAAAGACATTTAGATGGCATTCAGGACATCAAGGATAATCTGATGACAGCTCTGATGGCCATTCCAGAAAAAGAATTCCAAAATTGCTCTGAAGGGTGGACGAGGCACTGGCATCTGCGCATAGCTTCTCAAGGGGAGTCCTTCGAAGGTGACATAGTGATACTCACCTATGAGGTATGCAGCACTTTTTCCAGGATGAGTTTGTGAACTTAATTGTCAGACTTTATACGTTGGATTCCTTTCAATACCTTTATGAGGTCTGCCTTTACTTTGTAACAGCTGGCATGATGCTGGTATTTCCCATCATCAGAACCAGAGGGGCAAAATGAGTCTTTCTCAGCACTGGAATGCAGCTTCCGGAGGGATCAAACTCCCCCCCCAAAATGCAAATGGTCAAATTGAGTGCACTATATTTTTTTCTCTACATTTCTCAAGATTACTTGTACTGTATAATTTAGACTGTTTGCTTTGCTAAAGTCAGATCAGTGTCTCCTACCTGGTTTGGACTGATATTTGTTTGCCTGGAGTTATAAGGAGGAATTTTCTAAGTGTTCCTTACGATACTAGGCTCTTAAATTGATATCTTTTTATTTTTGTACTGAGTAAAACACCAAACTCAACATGTCAAAGGGGAAAATGGATTTCTGTGCATCCATATCTTCTCCTGCACCCAGTCATGCTTATTTGACATAATTTACACCTAAATTAGTTATATTTTTAGAACTTTTTCCACAAAAGTTATATCCAAAAATTACATTTGCTCCACGGGCATTTGATATACCACTGCATGATTATTGATTTTTTTTTCAAGGTCTTTCAAAACCTTGATATTTTTAAGAGAAACTGTCACCCTTAGGATCTCTTTTCCTAGACTGAGAAAAACTAATTTCATGTGCGATGGGGCTTAGGCAGTAGGCAAACTCTTTCAGACGGATCATATATGCTCAGGATTCTTTGGGGTTAATTAAAAATGGATGCTGTCACAGTATGCAGAGAAGTCTAAGCTTGCTTTCCCAGAATACAGGAGAAATAAACAATGAATTTTCCCATTTTTGTCACATGCTTTACAGAAATCATAAAAGAAGACCACCTGTTTCTAGAGACAATAGTTCTGGGAAACTTACTATGCTAAAAATCCTTGGGTTTTGATCTTTGAAGGCATCACTTAGTTTATAAAACATACACACACATACACACATGCATAGCCTGCATTAGATATTCTATTGACATGTTTTGGAAAGAGGGAAGATTAACCTAAGTGTTTTGAGATTCAAACCGACTGTTCCATGATATCTAATCATTGCAAACCTGATGTTTTAAATCATTAAGCCATTCCCTCTAGCTTACCATGGGAATATATTTCCATATAGTTTGCTGTGATATATTGAGAAGGATAAAAATTAGAATTCATTTGCCATTTAATTTTTCTCCCAGAGTGACTTAAAAAGGTCATCTAATACCCACACTTCTTCTATTTCCAGAATATTTTCATTTCATCTATCAGAAACCCTTGTGTCACGGTAATTTATTTGACCAGACTTTTAGGATTTGAGCATCATCATGGTTATATTTATTTGAATAAATTCAGAGTTCTGTCTGATTCTAACCAACAAAGTATGGCAGACACAGAAAATGGCAACATTCCACAACTCTAATTTATCAGGAAGTAAGTTCCTGTATTGTTCCTTATACTGAACAGATCTCAAAATACCACCGGTGTCCATTTTTAATTTTAATACCAACTTACTCTGAAAATTTATCCTAAGTTATTGAGGTAACTCTGATCTGAAATACATTTTCTTACCTGAATGTTTAGTTTCATTTATTGACTTTTCTGATAACACTATGTGATTCCTCTTGTACTGTCTGTCAAGTCCCAATTCCTCAACCTCACAGATTCTGGTGTAACCAAAAAATAATATAAGTAAAATAAAAGAAAGAGAAATAAAAAACCAAGGGAAAGCTGAAGTTCAAAAAATCCAGAAGTAGAGTCTGAAAAATTTTCTAAATGTAGGAGTCCTGAGACAGGAATCGGGTTAAATCTGAGAACCACAAATGCTTTCTAAACCTTCCAGAACTTGCAAAGGGAGGAGTTTCAGAGCAAAGAGGAGGGGAAACATTATGCTATTATTTCCTTCATATTCCCAGAATGGAGCATGTATCTGATACAGAACAGGATCTCCATAAATCTTTGTGGAAATAAAAGGGAATACATGAGTAAATAAATAAAAAGTAAAACCACAAACTCTAATAAGTCATTTTAAAGGGCTCTCTACATCCAAAACCTATGCACAATCCCCTCCTTTCCTTTCATCAGAGATCTCCTGATTCAAGTTCTAATGAAGTGGCTCATTAATGGCTGAATTACTGACTATAACAGAGTATTACTGACTCCACCCAGCGTATAACCAAAGATTCTAGTTTTTAGAATGTTCAAGTACTCCCAGACACGTGAGTGTATGTTCTGTATGTCACACTCAAGACCTATGACCCACAGAACCTGATTCAGTGATCTAGAGATAGGAAAGAGAAATCTACATTTTGAACAAATAACCTCAAGTGATTTGGTTTCAGAAAGTTTTGGAACCTCATTTAGAAACAAAAACAAACAAACAAACAAACCATGAACCGGACACTCATTAAAGACTGAGTGAATGAATAAAATCTGATGAACACGGGCTCTGGTTAGACTCTCCTGCTTTGGCTTTATTGGGGATAAATGAATCAAAAACATTGGGGAAGAGCTTCCAACTGGAAAATAAAAAAACAACAGCAACAATTTATTAAGTGCTTACTAGTGTCATTCACGGTTGTTTGCTCTGGAAAATGACCTGTACAAATGACATAATGACTGACCTTCTCTCTACCTCACCTCTCTAATTAGGAAAAAACAAAAAAGAAACAAAACAAAACACGCAATTTAAAACATCACCCAATTTTCCTTAAAACACAATGCAGGGTCCATAGTCCTGTTCCTCCACTCACTGAGGCCCCCAATCCTCACATCTTTAGGAAGAATTTCCAGGTAGAAAACCTCAGTAGGTAATTCCTTCACATCAGTTGTATGCTACAAAGAAATAGAATCTGGATTCTCATCTACTGTTTTAAACCAGCCAATTTATATCCAAGGCCCCCAGGTATGTATTAAACAGATATTTCCAAGGGTAAAGAAGGCATGTGTCACCTCTTAACGTTCAGGCAATTGCACATGAAATACCTCTGTGGCTTGTTGCTGACAAGTCACACCTCTGATCCACACAGATCGGCTTAATTTAACCATTTATCAACATGTTAATACATTTCCCTATTTTAAATTCCTGCTTAGTGGAAAGTTTCCCCATTGAGCAGCTGATTTAATTTTGTCTGCTTGGATGCCCTTTAGGTAAAGGACACCATTCAATATTGGAATTAGAAGCATTCTATTCATTTTTCTCCCCTGCAGCCAGGGAAAGAGAGAAAAAAAAAAAAAAAAAAAAAAGAGCACGAAGAGGCAGAGACTCAGACAACTGGAGATGCAGCAATTCTCCAGCCGCTGAGCAATGAGGCTTCATACGCTACTTGAGGACCCATTCATCTTAATCCATCTGGAAAGAGGGCTCCGCGCAATATTTCACCACCTAAGTACTTTCTGACAAATCTATTAATTATGCACTCAAACAAATTATTTGCTGCCTGTGGAGAATTGCTACTAGATTTTCTCTTGTGCCAGAATCCATGATATCTTTTCTGCTTTTAACTCATTGCTGTCATTGGCACAGTGCTATCAGTCTCCAGTTTTTCATCATCCATTCTTTTAAATTCAGATGTGGTCACTTGCTAGAAAGAAGCTAAAGAGGGGCTTAAGGTGACATGACACCTAATAGCTAGGAGACATTTTCTGCTTCGTTCTGTACACCTTTTGTCTTCTGTTCCATTCCAAAGTGTATGAAAGATAGCTCTTCTCCATGCTTAACCAATAGACGAGACCACTAGTGTATGACTTACTGATGCTTCCCACTCACCACTGCTTTTCTTAGTTCTAAAGACCAGTCCTCCTCCACAACTGAGGAATTATTAGGAACTTTATGAAATGTTCACAATGTTTGGAAGGGAAAAACAGACTTACAACTGAATCTCACTAATTTGATGACTGCACTCAAGTTCTAATGTATCACTGAAAGAGCTCAAATGATTTATTTAAAAATGTATTTCCTAGCCTTGAAGTACTAAATGCAACTACAGAAAAAAACTGAAAACAATTAGAAAGAGATAAAAATTAAAAAACACTCACAATACCACTTTTTTAAATGTGTGTATGTCTTTCTAGTCTTTATATTACATGGTTAAGCAATAGGTACTACATATTGAAAAATACATGTATATGTGATTTTACACAGGTTTTTTACTTACCATTTCATACATATTTTCTACATTACTCAGACCTTCACATATGTAGAAGTAAATATAATTAAAGACAAAATATTCTCCCAACCCATAAACCCCTCTACAAAGACAGAAGAAAAAGAAGACACTTTTATTATTGAACAAGCATTAAACCGAAATGTGATGTGCATTACAAGCAATCCACTACAGATTGCAAAGACAGAAAGAAATCTCATCCTTCTTTATAGCCGACCAGATACAACACATTACGTATTTATGTTTCCAAGATGTATAAAAACAGTCCTCAAGTAAGACGCTGTATTTGTCGCAAACAGTTCATCCTAATTTTACCCTGGTAATTGAGGGGACCGTCTGTGTTAGTTAATAGGCTTTACATGAGCTTTATCCAAAGGAAAAGCAAACTTCTCACATCTTTATGACAGGAGTTACTTTGAAACCTGGAGCAAGGTGTGAAAGTCTTACTTCTAACTTGTATTTGTCCTTTCAACATACATATAATTCTTACAATCTTATAATAGTCTGTCATAAAAAATATAGTGTCATTTACCTAACTATAGTCCATTATTGGACATTAATTTTTAAAAGCAATCTTCTAAAAATAATTTTTCAATGTACACTCTTATGCATAAACCTTTCTTACCACATGAAATAGGACTGTGTTCTCTTTGGGACAAAGAGAAAAAATCATTAGACACTGCCTTCAAAAATATACATGTGCATGCATTCTAGACACTCACAAATATCTATTTAGGAAGAATTTCCAGATGGAAAACCTTGATAGGTAATTCCTACACATCAGTTGTATTCTACAAAGAAATAGAATCTGGATTCTCATCTACTGTTTTAAACCAGCCAATTTATATCCGAGACCCCAGGTATGTATTAAACAGATATTTCCAAGGGTAAAGAAGGCATGTGTCACCTCTTAATGTGCAGGCAATTGCACATGAAATACCTCTGTGGCTCAGTGCTGACAAGTCACACCTCTGATCCACACAGATCAGCTTACTTTAACCATTTATCAACAGGTTAATAATATATTTCCCTACTTTAAATCCATACATAATACATACAGTTAGTGCACTTGTGATCATTTAAAATGCACGTAGCAAATATATTCAGTAACCAGATACACGCATTCAACAACCAATCAAATGCTGAGAACAAGTCATGTTCAGATCCTTGCCATCAAATCCCAAGGTCAGAACTGGGCTCCTTAAGAACATCCATCAATTGGCCAACTGTTCAAGTCAGGAAAATGTGGAGCATTAATGCCCCATCTCCTGATGATTAGAGACACTCTTTCTATAAAAAGGCCAAGTGCTTGGGATTTGAATTGTCAATGGTTCCTCTGATAGAAATCGCTTTCCAAATGGCAGTTGGGTGGCCTGGAGAAGAGTGTGTGCCTTGCAGATGACATCAGAGTAAAAGAGTTCACTCTCCTGAAGAGGAAGGATGACAAGCCAAGACCTTTTCATTTTCCCAATGCCAATTTTTTTTCCTTTTCAGGTAGGCAGACATGTTGCCATTTCAAACCTACAGGAAATGAGGTGCTAAGTGATCATATGGCAAAGCGAATGGGGGATACAGAATCCGAACTCATCACCGTCGGATTTCCAAATCCCTGTTCTCTCCCTCATATTGATAACAGGATGCAGTAACCATAGGCTATTCTCTGCTCCCGGCTTTGAGGAGCATCTGTGAGCAAATTAATTGGGATTTCATATAATCACTAGAAGAAAGATACTGAAGGAAATGCAAGAACTTATAGCTGGACAAGTGATGGCAGCAGATTTTAAGAATTCACAGAGAATTTCAGAGCCTGTCCTAAGTAACGAAAAAAGGAAACAAGATGAAAGCATACTGAAACTCACGATGGACAGCTTTATTTGTTAAAACTTTCTTTCCTAATTTCAGGGGGAGTAAAGCCTCCCAGCCCGAAAAATTGGCTTCATGGAAAAATTCAATGAATAGACAATAATTTCATAGGTTACCCATAAACTGCACTTCCCTGAATTTTAATTTGCTTTCCTAAGATTCAGCCATGATTATCACATGTTTGCCTGAAGTCATCAAAAAAGTAAAATTCTAAAATTTATAATTAACAAGTTTATCTCAATACAGCTGTGAGAAATTGGTTATTAATTAAAAATACTTTTAGCTAAATATCAAATTATATAAATTACATTGGACAGAATTAGTCATAGCAACTATAATTTAAAGAATGCCACATATTTTGCTAATATTCTATTATATTTTTAGTCCCTAATGATTATTAGTTTGTTAATTGTTAACATAACCTCTCTGCAAAAGATAGAAAAATGTGCTAGTAATACTTATTTTTACCCTTTAGAGAATTATATTTTATAGTTAAAATAGTCCTCTTTGGTCACAGTATAGAGTATCACTCAAAACTGGCAGAGAGGAAAAAAAGGTTAGTCACTGAACCCATAGCCCCTGATTTAGCTTTCTCTAAGAGATGTAGTTTCAAACCTAACTGGCCCAGGTTTGAAACTGATGAGTCTAGAGTGTAGAATGTGGAGTTAGATACTATCCTCTTAGAAGTATCTGCTTGCTCAATTTGTGTGTGTGTGTGTGTACATCTGAAGTACTCCCCTTGGGAAGCTATGCACTGACTTCAGCACCTAGTCCACCTTCAAAGCAGTTTTGGAACTCTTTCTGGAATGGCCACCAGAGCTCTCGTCATCCCCAAAACCTGACAAAGTTCACGAATTTGCGCTTACTACATAGATAATGTTGTTTGTACAGTGCTGCCAATGTAAGCACGCAGTGGCAAATTCACGAACTTAATTGTCAGATTTTGGGGATGAGAACAGCTCTCATGGCCATTCCAGAAAAAGAGTTCCAAAACTGCTTTGAAGGGTGGACTAGGCACTGGCATCAGTGCATAGCTTCCCAAGGGGAGGACTTCGAAGATGAATGTAGTGATATTCAGCAATGAGGTACGCAGCACTTTTTCTAGGATGAGTTTGCAAAATTGTCTGACTTCACACACACACACACACACACACACACACACACACACACCCAGGGTGCCAAAAAGAAGTATATGCATTTTAGACGATGTTATCTATGTATTACATAAATGCTGATGGTAACCACTTTGCACCTCTTGTAATTGCAGAAGTCAAACATGACTCATATTTATCCTTTACATTGGTATATATTGAGTATTACAATTTTAATAGTTTTTTTCCTTTCCTAAAATGTGTGGACATTTTTTGGCACCCTCCTACATAAAGGATGAAGGAAGGAAGCAAAGAACTTATGGGCATGCGACCCAGAGAATATCGCAATCAGTGGCATGGCCTGGTCCACGCCTGCTCCCCGACCCTGTACAGCCCCAGACAGCAGCCTGGAGCCTCAGAGAGAAGAGAGTCCACAAGTGAAGAGGTGGACTCAGACGGCAGGGAGGCTTGCCTGAGAGCACAAGGACCCAGCGAAACCTGAGCTCGGGGTGGGACGGGTGTGGGGCAGCAGGAAGGTCAGCTCTCCAGCCCAACGGTGAGTGCCAAGCAGAAACACAACAGCCGCGGTGCCCACTCGACGTAACAGACGGCAGGCCCAAGGGGCCCCCACACAGGAGGGCGTGGATTAGTTATTCCAGCAAGGGGGTTACCTTCACCTACAAAATGAAGATAATCAGGCTAATGGGATATTGTGCCCATTCTCCAGTTAGGCAGGGGCCATGACATTTATGTTGTGCTTTCATCTTCCAACCACTGAGTTTCCTAAGATGTTCCTTATGACTGTGACCAACAAAGTATTTCACATTAATGAAACATTTCCAAAAGAAGACACACCTCTACCGACATCTAAACAGTCCACCTTATCCACTGCGGAAAGTCCCCCCCACTGAAGACGCCCGAAACAAACCATCTCTCATTTCAAGGCCCTGGTCCACCGGCCATGCCAGCCTCAGCAGAATCTCTGAAGGGAGACCGAGAGGTCAAGGAGGGAAAGTCGGGGATCCGACCAAGCACCTGCACCGTGGCAACCCCCGTTTCCAGGCATTCGCCAACGCCTTCTGACCTAACACTTAGGTCGACTGAGAAGAGTGAATGCTGTCGCTCTGTCACACAGGAGGCGTACAACTTGGAGCACATACAACTGGGTCCCCTGACTCGCCTCAGAAAGGCCCCTGCGACACCCACTCTGGTCGGTCCGCTGAGTAACACCCTCTGTCTAACCACGAGGTTTACTCTTTCTCCTTTTCTATGTCTCTTCTCCAGCCTGACCACACGGGGTTTGGGCAGGTAACTCTGAAGCAAGCAGTCTGCACGCTGGCTTGACACCCACCCAGAACCCGAGGGCCCAAATAGTCGGAAAAACATCCGCACCTGGAAGCGTTCGTTGCCACAGAAGAACCCGACCCTGGCTGTCTGGAGTAGACAGAATTTCTTCCAGGCACGCGTGGAAGCTCACAGAAGCAGAAGAAACAGGAAGAGCGAGACTCGAAGGAAAGGCCACGGGCTCCACCGCAGGGAGAAGCCAAGGAGCCATGGCTCGTCCTCAAGGCGTGGCACTGCGCACGAGTCAGCCGCGCAGTTTCCGCCGTTCTTCCACTCACGATTCCAGTGCAGGCGGAGGGAGACGGTGGAGCAGGCGGAGGGAGACGGTGGAGCAGGCGGAGGGAGACGGTGGAGCAGGCGGAGGGAGACGGTGGTGCAGGCGGAGGGAGACGGTGGTGCAGGCGGAGGGAGACGGTGGTGTGAGCTGAATCACGTGCCCACGCCCTGCCATTGGTTCGGTCATCGAGGACAGGTGAGGGGAGGAGACATCAGCGTGCTGGGCGTGTGAAGTAGCGAGTCCCCACTGCACTAACGGAAGGGCCCCCGCGCCGGCGCTCCTTCTATCTGCCCCACCATAACGTGACCTATGTGGTAATGCGCCGCACCGGCGGCCGCCCTGTCACGTCCTCGATGGTTTCAGCGGAGTTCGGCAGCAGCAGCAGCTATGGATATGGAGACCCAGTCCTCCATCAGAGGGAGGCAGGGACCCGACCCTCGCCTCTCCCTTTGCCCCGCCCGCGGGGAGTCCGCACCGGCCGCAGCCCAGACGCCACAGGCTGTCAGCGAGCCCTCCGCCCACATCAGTCTGTCTGGGAATGCTGAGTTCCACAGATCCGGGAGGGAGCGGACACGTCGTGTGACGGGAAGCGAAGCGCCCACAAGGAGGGCTCCGGGCGCACACAGCAGCCCTTCCACAGTGATACTCTGTTCTCGACATGAAGCACTGCAGACTGTCCAGAGATAATAGCTGGGAGATCTCCTGCACAGTGGGGCAGAATCGGCGATTCCGAAACGGACACCATTTGTTTGAATCATCCACTTCATTATACCAAAAGGGTTTTCGGTGTATTAAGGTGACATTCAAAATAAACACATGTTGCCTTTATAAATGAATAGAAGTCTGGACAGGGGGAAAGAGATGGAGAAACAGTTTTGCCAATAAAAGGAATAAAATATAAAGTCTGCTTTTACCTGGTGACCGCTAGAGCTGAATCTATGACATACTCTCAATTTGGGTAAAGCTGACTTCCGACACAGTTTTCCAGGAAATGATTAGTGGGACAGACGTGCCCTCCCTTCTCCGTATATACTAGATACTGCAAACTTGATAGCAAAACCTGGGGAGCCCACCAGGCCTGGGAGGGAAAAGGTACAGAACCTAACAGTCCACTTCTCATTATGCCCGGTGAATCAGTACCACAGATTGAAGTTCTGAAGAGGGACAGGAGACAGGTTAGGAGAAGTCGAATAGCTCTACTTATGAAATGGGAGCATCATGACAGTTTTGTGCGTGTTCATTTCTGGTCAGTTTTTGTTTCCAAGGAAAGCGCAATGGAGGAGGAGGAGGAGATGGAGTAAAAGAGAATCACGGAAGGAGAACTTTCAAAACAGAGATACCATGTCACCAGAAGAATCTGTCACACTGCTGTAAACTGCCCTCATGGTAGGTGGAGAGTAAGGTTGTGCTGCCACCCACCCAGGAATGTGGGGGGAAAGCCAGTAACACTTTCCTACTGGACACTCTTATCAGCTTGGAAATGCAGGAAATGTGGGTGCAGGTTCACTCTGCCTCGTTTTCCTAACCCCCTTATAGGCGGAGCCTGCTTCCTTGTATCCCCACCTCAGGAGGTCGTATTCATGTATTTATTTGCTTGTTTATTATCTTACAGTTCCCATGGGAATTTGAGAAGGACAGTTGAGTCTGTTTAGTTTTACAGCTTCTAGAATGGAACTGGGCACTTGGTAAATGAGCAGGAGTACTCGTTGAATAAATACAGCATTCCTAGGTAATTGGTTTAAATAAATTAATAGCTCAAGACATATTTCACCACATTTATGTTTTACTTTGTAGAATACCCTCCCCCCTCACAGAATGAATATAGCCTCAACTTCCTCTGATGCTCCAAGGAAAAATCACAATTCCTTCTGAAGGTAGCTACAATGTTAAATAACATAATATAGTACCCACAATTGAAAAGTAGTTTAGTAAATTTTGTTATCTTATTAACAGGAACAGTTGAATTCTCTGTATTCTCCCTATTCTCTCTCTCTCTCTGTCTCTGTCTCTCTCTGTCTCTCGAAATATAACACCTCCCTATTTACCTCCAATAATGAACAAATACCTGTGTTAGGTGTGTTGTTGTAGTCTAGAAATGTATTAGCTCGATATATACCCCAAAAAAGTGTGTCCTTAATAAATTAATTAATGAATTCTGTAATAGGCATTCTCTAATAGGACCAATGACATCTTTTATAGTTAAGGCATATCAATACTATATCCTGAATTGGTGCTAATATGAATTGCAAATGTGCAAACTTTATTAATATCATAAACAACCAGTATAAAAAAATTAAACCATTCTTATCATCCATAACACTTTTGTTGTGTTGGAAATAAGATTGTGAATGCCTTTTTTGCCTTCACTTTTTTTTAACTTGTTCCTACTCACAGTGGTTATGAATAAGAAACGACACCCCCTTAGGGTAAGCCGGTGTTTAGGAAGATCCAAATTTCTGTTTTATTTTTGAAACTTGACGCTGGTTCATATGTCTCATCTTCTCATCTCTTATCTATCTTAAAGTTAACTATCTCAATTCCATCTGACAAGTGCCCTTCCAGTCCATTTTATACATACATATATATATATATATATATATATATATATATATATATATATAGTGTGTGTGTGTGTGTGTGTGTGTGTGTGTGTGTGTGTATTATTAGCCAGTAAACAGTGGCTCCACAAGAGACACAGAGACTTCACTGACTTTGAATGTAATGAGAGGAAGCAGCATTTTCCTATTTTTTTCTCCATGTTTTAAAACTGTGAGCTAGTGTGCGGGTATGAAACTTGTGTTTTAATGGAATGCTAAACATATAATGGACAGAGTAAAGAGTAACTTAACCCAAGACCTTCTGCTCTACCTTTTCAACACTGGGCACACCATCCTGTCCCCAATATTCATATGACCATATTTCATTTCTGCTTCCACTGACCCAAATGCTCAGAGATTTTTATTTTTTTCACATTAAATGTCCCCTTTGCTTCTCAGATTTCCCATGCCAGTCTCTCCTCCATGGAACACTTATCTCTGACTGCAGCCTCTTTAAATTCTGAATCACAGGTCGGGGCACAGGAAGGACCAAAGCCAGACACAATGGGACGTAAGTTCCCCCTGATCTCAAACTTGCGACTTTCTGCTACCCCCATTTCCAATCTGCCCAAATATGACGTAGGGAAAATGTCTGATTTTCAACCTCTTGAGCAAAAGTTACGTTGTCTTCAGTTGTCTCCCATTGTCTTATTACTGACATCATCAGTATCAAATTTATCAAACATTTAGGGAAAAATAATGTTTCCCACACTTTCTGCCTGCAGTTAGAATAGCACTATCGATAGGGCGCCTGCAAAGATGAAATGTGTCATCGGCCCTGTCCTACATGATAGCCACGTGTGACTCCTGAGCCCATGACAGGTGGCCAGTGAGACTGAGGAATGAAGTTTTAATTTTATCAAGTTTTGATGAACTTAAATGTAAACAGCTATGTGAGGCTACCCTACTGCACAGTGAGGATTTGAGTTAACTCTCCTGGTTGCTTGCAGCACCACCTGATAAACCCTGTTTTTATTGTTGTTGTTTGTTTGATTGATTGATTGTTTTTCACCCCAATGGCTGCAATATCTTCTATCTCAGTTTTGTTAAAAAATCACATCTTTTGGTTTTGTTTTGTTCTAGAATTCTTTTTCTCCCATGGTACACCTGTTTTGTCCAAGACTCTTTTTGTTTTGTTGTTGTTGGGTTTTGTTTGTTGGTTTTGCTTTTTGTTTTTGGTCATTTTCATGTGAGAGGTTTTCCTCTAATCTGATCCTGGCCTTTTTTTTTTCCCTTCACAAATAAGAATGTGGAAATTAACACCTGAATGGAAGTCTGGGCTCAGCAACGGTGCTCTTACTGCCCAGGGAGGTGACTGAAATAGTGTCTGCCTGGGTATTGTCTAAATGAGAGAGCCCCCATGTCAGTTCATTCCAGTTGGCGGATGCGACACCAAACGCGTTTCCACTGCCCAGCTGCAGCGTACACAGCGAGCTGGCCGTGTCCGGAGCACTGACAGCGGGACACGCGGCGGCGAGGCTTCAGCCGTCAGTGGGTAATTCACCACCAAGGTCATGTGTTTTCAGTAGGAAAGGGTGCTCTTCACTGTTCCGTGCATCTTACAGTCCAGACATCCTCCGTACCGTCCCGCCCCAGAGGAACAAACCCTCCTGTGTATTCTATCTGGAAGGAGAAAGGCCATCCCCTGGCTGGGGGGTGTGAGGGAGGAACTTCCGATGCTACGACTGCTTTATTAAAAGACTTTCAGCTGTTCCTTGGAAGTTTCTCGAGGTTCCCTTCATAGCCTGTTATTAACTCATGAGTCTGCTTTCCAGGGATTTCTAAATCTGTTACCACTCATCTTCTCCTTCCGTCCATCTTTATACGAGGTTGACCTGAATAAACATGTATTCAAGGCACCATTTTTAACCATCAGCACCTCGCAATGTTCTTTCTATTTAGATGCGAAGGTTTAGTGAGGGGTAGAGGACTCTTACCCATCCCTGTGCTTCTAGTGCACGGTGCACGGAACATGGTAGGCACTCCGAAGCACCCTCTGAACAAAGAGACACATCCATGAATGGGCAGGTCCACGGAAGCGCACATGGATGGGTGGGGAAGGGAGCACCCTCTAGGTTGATCAAAGAGACTCATGAGCCGGCACCTACAGAGCGTGAGCCGTCTTGGGAAATAGAGTTTTTCTTGGAATTGTCTTTCTGCCTCACGGAAAAGCACACCTGCTCTCTGGTTCGCCAAAGGTTTCCTGCTTTGAATTATGGGACCCTGATCTTGACTGGGTCCTGAATGACGGTTTGCCTCCTTTCAATCCTCTCTCCTCCCGTCGGGGCGACACAGGATCTCTAGCCCTTGCAGCAGCCAGCTACCTCCTCCGGGAATCTTGTTCTGAATGGCATTACAGAAAGTGAAGATCATCACTCCTCCCAGAAATTTGTGAAGCAATGTTGCTACAATAAGAGACCGTGCCTTGCAATGCAGATTTCATGGATTTTTCTGTGAGGCATTGTAAGGTAACAGTACACTTTTCAAAGATTTCTGCTCTGCAGAAGAGTTTTTGATTGCATCTAGCATACAATACCATCGCGGCAGAATTCATGAATATTTTACTTACAGAGAGAAAGGAAAAGCTAACCTGCCTAAATAAGCTTTTATTTTGTAAGGTTTTCGATTTAGTTTTTTTCCACCGCCTCCCCAGATTCTATTCTTTTTTAAACCCTATATTAAACAGTGGCTTTGAAAGTTTCCCGTTCCCTTTAAGTGTTTTCACATTTACAGACTGTGTTCCTGTGATCTAATAAAATTAAGCTATCAGGAGGAAATCACATCAGAAAGGGCCGGGGAAGCATTGTAAAGCACCAGACATCTCGCTAGCAGAGCATCTCCCGGGAGTTTGCTCGGGGGAAGAAGCAGTGGGTGGAAATGCTGAGCTCCGTGGTCTGTTAAGCTGAAGCCTGCCTTCCCACACGCGTCTCCTTCCCATAAGTGTTCTCCCGTCAAGGCAGCCCAAGGCGGCCCCGGGAGAGAAGCCGCCGGGCGCACTGGGCACACCGTGATGTTCCAAGGAGGAGATAAAAATAAAAGACTGCACGGGAGTGGACGGCCTTCTAACACTCAGAATCTCGAGCTGCTTTCCGGGCGCCCTGCCCTTTCCCACTGGACTCCCCACCCCATCTTCGGAGCTGCTTGTACATTTTCACTTCCAGTAGGCAGACTGTGAAAATCTACAACAGCAACAAGACCGGGCCTTCTTTGTTTTGCATTAAGTGTTTTATCCTAGCTAGCATGTGCAGGAGGTCAGCTCCAAATGCAACTCACTGGAAATTTATACCCCCGTGTCTAGATAAGTGTCCAGACAAGCATATTTTCTTCTGCTTAAACCCCTTGTATTTTCAAGGGTTGGCTGACTGTTGTTCCTTAAGGACAGTGCATAGCAGACATAAGGTGGCTTCTTTAGGCAACTAGGTCTCAAACTCCAGTGTATCTCTAAATTACGTGAGAGACTGTTCAAAAAGCTATCTGTGGACCCTGTCTCATATCTACCAAATCAGAAAGCTGATGATATCTTGAGAAATACATGAAATCGAATCCCCAAAATACAACAAGTGGTGAACGAGGAACACAAAATATTTTAGTCTGGTGATTTAAAACACTACAGACTGGCAAAGTCAGACAAATCTAAGCTTGGATTAAAGTCCTCCCAAGAACCCACTATCCTCTCCCTGCCCTTTTCTACCTACTGTTTCTTCTGCACCTTGTCTACCTGTCCACAGTTTACATTTAACTTCTACTTGAAGATGTCTTTCATTTGCTATTTCTCAGATGCAGCATAGTATTTGAAATGAAGTCGGCAGCACACCAGTGGTAATTAAGTATTTACCGATGGTTAAGAGGCCAGAGAAGCAGCACTTGGAAAAGAAACTGAAATGTGATCAGTGGCTCTTATGGCCTATTGGTCTGTCAATAGATAAATGGATAAAGAGGTGGTCCATATATATATAATGGAATATTACTCAGCCATAAAAAAGAATGAAATCTTGCCATGTGAGGCAACATGGATATCCCTGGAGGGTATTATGCTAAATGAAATAAGTCAGACAGAGAAAGACAAAGACCACATTATTTCACTTACATGTGGAATCTAAAAATGAGACTGAACAAACAAACAAAAGTCATAGATACCGAAAACGAATTGATGGTCACCAAATGAAAGGGTGGTTAGTGGAATGGCTGAAAAAAAATGTAAAAGGGATTAAGAAGTACAAATTAGCAGTTGTAAAAATAGTCACAGGGATATAAAGTACAGCACAAGCAATATAGTTAATAATTTATTACAGTAGCTGTGTAAGATATCAGATGGGTACTAGACTTACTAGGGTGATCACTGTTGTATACCTGAAACTAAATTTGTATGTTAACTATCATTAAAAAATACAAAGAAAATTTTAAAAGGTTCTCGTGTCTTTGGGGAGAACTGTAGAATAGGAAGAAGTGTTGTATTTAGGGAATACTTCAAACCTATTTTTGTACCCCCAGGAGAGTGAATGAATGCATATGGTAGATTGTCTTAATTAATGGATTTGTTTGCCTGGGTCATCTTATAACATAGACAGACACCTGGGTTCTCTGTTGTTCGACTTTCTCTGGTCACTCACTGAGACTCTCTTTCAATATCTACAGAGGAGCAGAATGAGCATCTCGACTAGGTTTTCATGAAAAGAATAACAACAACCCAATAGGTCAACAGCTATGACTCTTGGCAGGTGTTTACCTATAACAGAAAACACTTTCATATCCTGAAAATTAACGAGGAATTTCCTTTCCTTCTTTTCCCCTTTCTCCCTTTCTCCCATCTCTTTCTTTCTCACTGGCTTACATAGATGTTTTGGCCATAACCAGGCACAAAATAATGACCCAGAGTTATCCAAAATCAGTGGTGTTTTGCTACTAGTGTAAAATGGCTGGAGAAGTAGTATTTTCCTAAGAGCATTCTTGTTGGAAGTAAATGAGATAATGCTTAACAGGCTCATGGTATGTGATCTAGCACATGGTAAAACTTAATAAATAATCTCTGTACCAATGACACAGCAGGCAGAATGGGTTCAGGTGTGTTTCTGGGAAGAGCTTCCAATAAGAAGTTTAGGTCAGACCCTTCAATTCCCTATTCCCACTGGACATTTCTGAGAAATAGCACAGGACCATGCCAGAAATTAATGAATACCCTCTAGTCAGTAACTGTATAATAAACAGTATTAGATGTCACAGATTTTTATCATTTTGGATATCATCAAAATGTTCACATTTTCTAAGCCCACTCCAAAAATGTGAAATGAGTATTCCACCCAAAAGACATCATTGGTTAAGTAAAACAGATGTGTGAAGAGGACACATCTTCCTTGGCCCTTTGGAAGCTGAAGAGTAGATAACCCTGAACTTAAAATACATATAAAATCCCCATTCCTAATTTGCTCCTTTTGAGTGACTACTTATATATCAAATGCCCTAGTTGATAATCAAGTAAGTTTAATGTTTTTAATCAAGCCGAAGGCACCTGTATTTCTCTCATGCCTCAGAAACCCCAGCTGTTAATTATCCACAATCAATGGGATGTCACATTTGTGACAAGCTTCTTAAGGGGAGAGTACAAATGCTAGTGTGAAACAGAGACTAGTAATAAGTTATCAGAAGATATTTTCACTCGGTAATCATCATTGGGTTTATTATATTCATTCTCTTTTGACAGTTTTGTGTTCTGAGGAGGATAGTGGCATCACTAGTATCAGAAAACATTCATTAGGAGAAATTTCAACGGCAAAGTTCCTCGTTCTGTAATATGTTTATTGTTAATAGCTATTTCTCATGACAATCTGCCTCCCAACCTGGTCCATTTTGAGACCTACAATCCAGTTGCATATGAGAAAAACCTAAGAGTTACTTCTCCCATCTTTGTTGCCTCACTATCTATATCCAAGTTTGGTCAGTTTCATCTCCTATACATTTGTTAAGTCAGTACATCTCTCTCCATATCCACAGCTACCATCCTAATGGAAGTCACGTTTTCTCTCACCTGGTTGGCTGCAATACCATCCTAACTAGTTCATCTGCCCCTCTCTTGTTCTGCAACAGTCCACTGTCCCTATGGCAGCTGAAATGATCTTTTTGGATTGCAACCTGGATCACGCAATGTTTAAGCACATCCTATCTCCTTAAGGAAAAGATGAAAATCCTCAGCTTTTCCAATACACACTGCAAGATCTGCCCCTGCCGACATGCCTACATCTCCAAACTCCAGCTGGCTTTATTCGCCTCCTAGCTTTCTGTACCAATTTCAACAAGAACGTATGCTTAAATTGTGAGATACCATAGTGCACATCCTCCAAATTACCCTTCAATGAGCTAATTAAAGTACATATTTTCAATAAATATCTCACACAAATTGGTTCACCAGCTTGAGAACTAAGATTTGGGCATTCATAAACATTGGAAAACCTTTTCCAAACAGATCAAAACATCTTTCCCAGAATGCATGATTACAGCATAAATATTCGCTAATCGTAGGAAATCTATACAATGAAGAGGTACTGTATGCATTATATTTATCTAACTTTGTATGATCAAATAGGTCTAATTCAAGTAAAGAGAGGCTTTCAGTGCACCTTATTTTATAGAATGATGGAAGTGTTTTGTTTTTCCCTCTCTAGCTAAACTTTTCCAATACTTCTTAGACATTTTATCTTGGTGGTGAACTTGGGTGAACCTCTCCATTTCTCTGAGTCTTTTCCCTTCAGTAAAATGGGGCCGAACACATCTGACACACAGGTTGGTTGTGGGGATTTAAGCAGATTATACCCAGAAAAACATGACATGGCCTGAAAGGAGGGCACGTGGATTTGTTCCCTTTGTCATTCCCTCCCCTTTGGTTGCTTTACTAATATAATTTTGAAAACAGGAAAATGCACTTCTGCTAGTTCCCACTCAGCAACCCAGAATATTTTTATGCTGGAAAGGATGTAAAGAACATTGAGTTCAATGTCCTCATTTTACAGATGAGAAATTGAAGGTCCCTAGTGGTGTTCTAGGGCACAGAGCTACTTAGCGAGACAGTTGAAACCAAAAAGAATCTCTTCTGAATCTCACTTGAAGACATTTGTATCATACCACACTAATTTGGGTAGATTTCTTTTTCTCCTCTCTCTTTTTTTTTCTTCCTGTTTTTGTATGTCCATTTAAAACATTTGGGCTAAATTCATCTCATGATTTTCAGGAAGGCGTGCTAACAACAAATAGATTATGCTAAAGAGTTCCAACTTTGAAAGAAAAAAGATTTGAGCTCGATTCTTGAATCTGCTATTAGCTGAATAACCTTGAGCAAGTTATTTAATTTCTCCAAGCCTCCATCACTTCATTTGTTACATGGGAAATCTAACACCCATTGCAAATAATTACTATGACCATTATACATGAGAGAAACTCTGAATGCAAGAAGTCAAATTAGAATAGCACTGAGAGCCCAGTAAGTCCACAGAAACGTTCACTTCCTTTCCCTCTTCCAGACTCTGCGAATTGAAACCCAAAATGAGTGTGGCAACCTGCTTTGGCAGGATTCCTGTTACAACACCTAAGTCCAGGTGTAAGAAATGATAATGGAGACGTGTGCAGTTGTGGCTGCTAATAGAATTCAGAATATCAGCTTAAATGTGTTTTCAAAGTTAAATAGAAATTCGGGCAGCTTTAAAGTGTCTTTGAAACCAACTGGCTTTCTTCTAACTCCTATTTCCGTTCGAAAAATCACATATAAATTCCCCTTTTTTGATAACAAGAGAAAAGAGAACTATCAGCAGGAAAATTTTACCTATGATTGATGCTTCCAGTCAGCTTAAAAGAGCGAGCGTCTCAGATGTAAAATTTCTGACGCATCACTTTCTGCCAAAACTACATAAAACAGTCACAAGTTTAACCCAATAACTCAACTGTGGAAAAGGACAAAATTAAGTCTTTGATATTAATAATCTTCAAATAGTTCTCTTCCCCTCCCAATACTTTTTTTTTGTCTCTTTCGCTGGGTGGGATTGCATTTTACTCCACTTTTGAGTGGCAGCATGAATAGATGCTGTGCAAGTTTACTTCCTGGGCAGCAGATTGTGGGGTGAAGGGTGCAACCCTAGGGGAGCAGGACAGGGCAGGGGTAAGGAAGGTGGGGAATGGAACTGCCATCCTGCCCCATTCCCGGGGGATGCGTAACTGTTTCAGCTCTATCTGGCTTTCTTTCTGCTTTTCATTTCTCAAAATATTTTCTTTCCGTCATTCCAAGAACCCACATTTTGTCCAAGAAAAAGATAACTGTAGTTCAGGCCCCATGTGGTGACTGAGAAAATGAAGCAAAGTGGTAGGACAAATGTATTTGGATTATACAACTTGTTAAGAGCATTGCTACCAGTAACTCTTCTGATTCCCAGTCCGGAATGCTTCTGTTTGTGATTTAATAGGGCAACATAGAAGCCTGAGGGGAAAAAAGTAGAGGTATACCTGTTCGTTAAGTATGAATGTCTTGTAGGTCTCTGCACGTAGACTCGTGCTGCTGATGTATAAAGGGAAAAATCATTTTCCCTTTAAGATACCCCGACTTATTCTTACTATGTCCTCATTCTACATTTTACAAAATGCATAGCTGGAATTCTACATCAGCTAGTGTCAAATAATTCCTGTATTCTTTTTATTTTTAAGATTTTGATTTTAGAAATGAAACAAATGGATTATGGGAAATGAATGCAGTAGATCATTACACAAGCGATCAGTCAGCATCTTTGCCTGCGCATAAAGGTTACTGAGAGCAGAACTCCAGATTTATAACAGCTGAATTTCCTGCCAGTGTAAGAACCACAGCCCAGCCTGAGTTATCATGAGACATTAGGAAGAAAGTATGGTGATAATATATCCATCCAATTGCTACCTAAATGGAAATGCTGTAAGAAAGTTGGCTGAACACCTTGATAACCTCATTCATAACGTCTCCAAAGAGCCATCCAATGATTTAGAGGAAATAACGATGCCAGATAAAGATATGTATAATTCAAGATATGTACGTATCATCCATATTTCAGTCCTTACACTCAAGCAGTATTTTTGATTTGTGTAGAATTGTCAACAAAAGTTAAAATGGTCTGATTTTTTTTCCTGCTTATGTCAAGGCATCCTAATACAGTTTTATTAAAGTTACTAACTTCGAAATGTTTCCTTCCTCAGATTTTTCTAAAGAGAATTTCTGATGTAATGAGATTACATTGTCTTGCAAGACCGACATAAAAGTCCTATCACATACCAGTTATATTACACTGGGTAAATTATTTAACCTCTCCAAGGTTCGCTTTTCGCAGTACGTAAAACTGGCTTAACTGCACTGCGGCAGAAACAAGGCGATGTATTCTCCAAAACCAGACTCAGTTTTACCTTGTGAAGACTGGTTGACTACATTTCCCAGCCTCCTTTGTAGTGAGTTTGGGGCATGTGACTGAATTGGTCAATGAAGTGTTGGTGGAAAGTAAACCAGGTATCAACCTGTTCCTGCTCCTTCAATCCTTCTATTTTCTCTCTCATTCCTTCTCATGCTTCCTTCCCCTGCTGACCAGAGTTCCAGTGGAAGACTTCAAGGTCACAGAGGGTGGGAGAACCGCAGATGGGAGAAACCTGGGTGCGAATGACGGTAATGAACAGATCTTCCTTGTCCGGGCATTTACCTGCAAACCCCGCCTGACCCATTATGGTCTATAATATGAGTGAGAAAATTTTACTGTGTTGAGCCACTCATATATCGGGATTATTTGTTATGGGAGTTAGCTTACCTGACTGATCCAAGTACCTACATTAAAGAGCTATCGAAGGATGAACTAAGTTCATGACTATAAACATCTCAGTGCATTTAACAAAGCGCCTGGCACTTAGATTCGCGTTGGGTCCCACTGCTCTCTGCTCAGCAGGGGGCGATCCAAACATGCCCAGTCTTTACCCTGCTGTGTGTGCATTCTTCAGACTTCACGTCCCTCACCCACTTGCAATCACGTATGAAAGAGTGACTACCTTCTGGGAACTGAAACTAACTTTACAATGATAATGTGCAGTTGTTCCTGGAAGTATACTTATACTTATTAAAACACCATTTCTTTTCACCCTTTTCATGGGACTCTTTTTGACACAGACACGTAAACAATTCGAGACACAGTTTAGGGAACTCATGTGATTCATAGTATCATGTGAATTCACGCCATAAGCTTTAAACTCTAACTTGATATTCTTTCTGGGTGCGTGAGAACAAACCTATGAGAAATTTTTGTACTTTATTACAAAGTACACAGGTGACAGCCAGGCAGCTGTTACTGTCCTGCACCTATAAAAAATGAGTGGGACAGCAAAATATCTGTCGACAATTTAATTCTTATTAAAATATGTGGGATGTAATTCCAAAGGAAGTCCGGATGCTTTGGCCTTTTTTTTTTTTTTAATTCTCTTTAGCAAAACCCAACTTAAACTGAAAATAAGTAGTGATGGAGTGGAGCCATCGAAGTAGGGTGAGGAAATTTATGGTCTGAAACACCCTAAAATTTGTTTTGAATTCCCCTGTGTGCATTTCACACTTTGAAATGAACATCTGAGTTTTATATATATGCATATGTATCTGTTGGCTTCTTGCCATTAATTCAACTCTTTTGAGAGGACTTTTTTTGAGACAGCTTTATGTTCCGACCTCTACATTCAGAACAGGAACGTTCCTGAAAACGTAGCTGCAACTTTAAGATCCAAAATCAGTAACACTTGGCCACTGGGTCTCATTGTCTAAATCCCCCTTTCATTGAATGCCTACTGAGAACCAGTCTTGTACAGCACTCGGCACGTGCTATTTTATTCAGTCCTCATGACAGCCCTACAAGGCAGACAGCAGCAGCAATCACGATGCTACACACGAGAAGGTGAAGACTTGGAAAGGTTCGGTGACCGCTCTCCATCCCAAAGCCATGACCTTTCTTGTCCCAATGAGACTTGTCAATAATGAGCACACGG
Organism: Lyroderma lyra; assembly: GCA_004026885.1. NCBI lineage: Eukaryota > Metazoa > Chordata > Mammalia > Chiroptera > Megadermatidae > Lyroderma > Lyroderma lyra. The sequence continues at coordinate 133,809 of PVJL010000098.1, read as the reverse complement.
ACAATAGATTTGCTGCAAATGCCAAATGGTCCCCTTGTTTTACTCCGTCACCAAAAGGGTGTGTGTGTCATGTTCCCATCTATCGATTTCTCTTCCTGCCACTCACCTCCCCTGGGCATGACAGTGGCCAGCATGTCCATTTGCTATGTGTGTGCAGCAAGAAACCTTTTCTGCAGCTGGTGGAGCTCTGGTTGTTAGCTCAGCCAACTCCAGCACGCCCTCGGCTTCGGGGACTCTCCTAGCTCCTTACCAATCCCCAGCGTATTCTCGCCGAGCCCCTTCAGCTTGTCCGTGCCTGCTGAAGACAGCATCTGATCCCCACTCATAGTCCTTCCCGAGTCCCTTGTCTCGTCCTCCGCGTGCAATGCAGAAGCAATAGTGTGAACTCCGCAGTAACTCAAAATGTGTTTGAATAGTTAGAAATTTCAAGTTCTCTCACCACCAACTGAACACTGCATGTTGAGTTGGGTCATAATGAAACTCAGTGGTTTTAAGGCAAGATCTAACATTTTAAGTGTTGCCTTGACATCTGTGAGCCCCAAAGGCCTAACCATGACCAGTTAACTTATCAGCCAGACCAGCTTCACTCCATCAGATTCTCAGCCTAACGAGCTGCCTTTCTCTGCCAGCTGACAGAATTATTCGAACAATCCAATCACATCCTGGGGGTGATGGGGGGTGCCCAGCCCTCCTGTTACTGTAAGACCTATCTCCATAGCCCTTTCTGATGTCCCTGCCTAGTGTCCTCCCCCCAACCCCTCCGGCTGTGAGTGAGACTAAGAAACTTCTGTCAATCTCATCTGTCAAGTGGCAGGTGTCCTGTGTTTAACCATCCCGTACTGTGCAGAAAGTACCCTCCCTCACCAACGGGGTGAGGTTGTCAGCACACTGGCAACCAGCATTGAGATTACACAAGCACATTGGTGGGGAGGACTACAATTTACTATCTACCACCAATTCGTGATAGAAAGGACATTTTAACCACCAAAATTAGAAAAGAAAATCTCTGAATGAAAACCAGTCCTTCACACTGAATAATTAACTTGAACAATTAAAGAAAGCTGATCTCATGGAAAACTCAACATGCCATGCTTATTTTTCTCACTGCCCTGCACATTAGTGAAAACACGAGGACAGAATGGCCCCACCCCCGGACAGACGTGGGAGAAACACACAATCACATTTCTGGAGTCATTCACTGGGATTGGAAATCAACTGACTTTTCTGCTACTCTCGTCTACACCTGTGTGAGACATTTTCTTAACAGTTGCCAAGTTCTGGAAAAAGGGTGTTTTCCAACATTTGGGCTATAATTGTTAGTGCCAAGTCACATCGCCAGTTAACCTGAGGTCCCTCTCTATGACCTTTGGATACAACGGTCAAACCACTGAGTACTTACTTTTTATAATTATTGCCTTCAACTTGGTCCCCTTTGCCCACTCTCCATGTGGATATTTCCACATGTTTAATTTATGTGGATGATTAAATATGACATTTAGACCTCAGACCAAAAGTTTTTGGCACACAGACATCTCATTAGGGCCTAGACAAGGTTACTTTAAAAACCGTTCATGGAAACTACCTAATATGTTCACTAATACAAGACTAAATATGTTCGCACAAAATTACACATTGTAAAACTACATAACCATCCAAAAGAATAATTCGTATGTCTACGCGTGTCAATGTAGAAAGAAATCCTAGAAAGGTTGTAAATTTGAAGAACAGATACATATTACATTCCAATTGTGCAAGAGAAAAGGATGATTATATTAGCTTGCAGATGTGTTTGTATATGCATACAAATTTTCTGAAAGAATAAAAAATAAATGGTTAAAATGCCAACTCTTCAACAATGGAAACTGACTGTTCATTAAGGACTTACAAGTGCCTGCAGTATAGCCAGTTCAGAGATGCTGATTATGCAATATCCATATAGTTTAGATTCTCGATTTATGGAGTAACAAAGTTGATTGTTTCTTATGAAAATATAAAAGCCTAAAATATATTATTCCTCAAGAGAAGTCCAACAACAATCCAGCTGACTTCCTAAAGTGCTAGGATAATAACAGAAGGCCTAGATAAGGTCAATATGTTACTGAATATTTTTTACTCTACCCTAATGCTTTAACTAATACTACTGGGAAAGATCTAACTTACACATATTAGACATGAAGACAACTCATAGAACAATAGCTTCATGGCACATGCAAAAATCTGGGTTTTTATAGCATCATGAATAAAATAGCTTGCTCTATTTTTTTTCACTGTTAAATTTATTAGTCTCACTTATATGTGGAATTTAAAGAAGAGAATAAATGAACAATCAAGGTGGAAAAAAACAAAACAAAACAAACAACCAAAAAATCTCAAATAAATGGACGGATCATCATGCTAGGTGAAATAAGCCAGACAGAAAAAAACAAGAACTACATGATTCTACTCCTATATGGCACATAAAATTAAAAACAACAAAGAAACAAAACACATTTTGTTGTATTTTAATCATGACAAGTGAGTCACAAACCCAACCTAGATTCAAAGGAGGGAGAATTTGACTCCACCCCTTGGTGGAAGCCACAAGATCACATCGCACCAGAGTCTGTGAGATACTGTTGGGGCATATTTGGAAAATACAATCTGCCAGAACCTTTCCCTGATCTACAAAGTGTATATGCAAATAAAGATACATACATGTCAGTACTTGAAGGTAAGGCTATGGTACTCTCTTATGATCAGACTCGACATGAATTGTTTTGTTTTGTTTTGTTTTTGCTTTTTTTTTGGTACGTGGGTAGCTCCCTGACTGGGAATTGAACCCAGGCCACAGCGCTGACAGCGCCAACGCCGAAGCCTTTAAGCCACTACACCATCAGGGAACTCCCTTCCACATGAATTTCTGTAACTCACTATGTGGATCCTCCCTTATGATGAATTCTGTTCCACTACGAACAGAATCATTGTATGGTTGCAATATCTCCTCCACATAGTGGAAACTACGACCTCTACTCTCACAATGAACATACAGCACTATCATCTAAAATCTTCAAGACCGACGTAAGTATTTTCTGTATATGCCCACTTAGAGGATCCACATGGTAATAACTGGCATGTAGACTAAGGGGAAATGCAAATAAAATAATGGGTAACTAAGATTCAAAGTGAAGGTGAAAAATGCAAGCAAGTTCATTGTTTTCAAAAGAAGTATAATCACGATCATTTCCCTATATCCTAATTTTCTACTTAACTATTTTCAGGATGGCATGTGTGGTAAGTCAGAAGTACCTCACAAGAGGAAAAATTTGAAAAGCTACATTAGTCGAGAAAAGTCATGGCTTATAGTTCAAACTGATCTCCCTCTTACATTTGATTTTTTTCCCAGAGCTTCTTCCCCATAGACCTTGGATGTAGTTAATGTCTTCAAATAATACCAAGTCTCTTTTCAAGTCAATGTACTTTATATTATGTACAGCAATAGGGAAGCCTCATTTTTTTTAATAGCGGATAGGTACAGCTCAGCCACTCAATTTGTATGAGACATTTTTTTTTAATTTGGAACATAAATTAAATTAAATATTTATGCCAGAGCTGCCAAAACGAAGACAAATAGCTCTAGCAAACAATTCTCTTAATAAAATTCAATCGCTATAATGCAAACTGTTGTCAAAAGGGTAAGTGCAAGTTAACTCTTTTAAAAGTTTTGCTTCATGATCCATGGAATTAATAACTCATGTCATGAACACTGAAAAATGAGTGTATCTTTATAGTCTTGGTGCTCCTTTGTGTTCTTGCAAGTTTGTTTTTGTTTAATGTCCATCTTTCTTGCAAGGGGTCCTTTCAGAGTTAAAAATATCATTATATTTTCTCATCTAATTAAAACATCAATCATTTATTTTAGCTTATTAAGTATAATGGCTGTTACCCCAGTTTTCTTTTCATTTAGATTCTGATTATTTTGTCATGTCACTCAAAAATCTATGCTTCGCAACTTGTCCAAGATTTTTTCTCTTCATTTGCATAAAACATTGCAGAGCCCTGCTGGTAACACTTTATCTAGTGCAGGAAATGATTTGGATAATAAACAGCTGGAAACCAAAATGTTATACCGTGGCAGGAAGAGAGAAACAGATTAAAAATTATATGCAAAATGAACATAAACCCTTTTTCTACCACCACTTGTAATTTTGTATATTGAAAAGCAGAAAGTTCCAGAAAAGCTTACTGGAAGATAGTCGATTAGACTCCTCTCTGTATTTTCTTTCTTCCTCTGTCTTCTATTATTATCACTTTTTAACATTTCTTCTGATTTTCTACTTCTTTACTCTTTCCTCGTGTCTATTGTCTCTGTAAGATGAGGTGGTTGGACTAAATCATATCTAAAGCCACTTCCAGCTCTCAAATCTCTGATTGACAAAAACTTCTTAATATATTGTAGAAGTTCCAGAATAGCAAATATGTTACAGAAACACACATGGGGGTCATATTTTCATCCTTCTTTTCCCCGTTCATTCATGACAATCTTTTCTTCCATTCTTATTTCTTTTACCTCCATTTCCTGTCAAACCACAGAGTTTCTCTTTACATAGCTTATTTTGATTTAAAACCAACTGAAATCAGTCTCTCTCTCGCTCTCTCATTCTCTCTTTCTCGCCCTCCTTCTCTCCTTCCCTCCCTCACTCCATTTCTTCTCAGGTCACACTCCATTCTGAGAAGAAACAAAACCACATGAAGAAAATATTTGTATATTTAAGGTCTTACACCCTGAAGCTCCTGTGTTTATCTCATCTGAAAATGACACCTTTTCTTGGAGGCAAGAAACATCTGAAAGAAAAATACCAACCTACCTGCTATGTAATTGCTGAGCTATTACAGGAACTGAAAATGAGCAGGAAATTCAACAAGTTCTCAAATGCTAGCGACAGCTAAAATGTGGACATTCAGATCCAAAAAGTATAAAGCCATTGTTGATCTGTGAGAAAACCAGGAGGCTCCTACTTGCATGTGGGCAACTGAACTCCCAGAGAGATCCCCCCTAATTTATGGAAAATATAAGTGAATCTAGTTTAGGGGAACAAAAGTAAAGTCCCAAGGCCATGGATATTGTATTAATGTGAGTAAGTTGCTCTTTTCAGTTTATGCTTTTGTATATAAAGCAGTATAAAATCGCCTACTAACTCAATTTAAATTCTTCTCTATGATGACGATGATGAAGTTTTAGATGCACACTGCGTGGATTGTGGTCTAGAAATACAAGACTCAGTTATCCCTCAGGAAACATACTGCGTCCCCCCAAAGTCCGCTGCTTGGAACAACGCCCATTTGGGAGAACAGCTGTGCCCTGAGATGAATGCCAATGTACCAGAACTTTCTGTCTCCAAACAGTTCAAGAGCCTCTGTCCCTCCCCTTTTAATTCCAGCTCTGCCTTGGCACCCACACCCTCAGAGAAGAGACGCTGAGCACCCAACGTGGCGCGCTGCGTTGATTTGCGGACACCTCGTGGGAGCTCACTGACATGGGAGTGGTCTCCTGGCGTCACCATAGAAATGCAAGTAGTCAAGACTGGCGCTCAGAATTCACAGACCCATTCGGCAAGGAGACTTTGTGACACTCGGTCACAATTTCCTAACTGGAAACCACCCAGTATTAAAGACATGAGACACACTTTGTTCAGAATAGCCCTGGGACTTAGGTCAATTCTGAGAGACTCTAACAGGAACACTTTTATCTGAACAGTTTCTAAATCAAATCCCACAGCCACAATGTACAAGCTACAAATGCCTTTCTTAATAGGAATCGGACCATCCTCTGATTGGGATCCAGTAGCTGACAGGTATCAAATGAACTACTCCATTAAACTGTCTTTTAAGAAGGCAATTTCAATAAAATGTTTCTTCGTTTCCTACATCCAAATCCTTTTTTTAGCCAATCACTTCCTGAAAGCTAATATTCAATAGATCTTCTCAACTACTCTATCTTCTTATTCAGAAAAGGGCTGACTGGATTAAATATTTATTACAGTACTTTAAAAGGAAAAATGGACCAGTAGACATACCGTATTTAGCTGTGTATAATGAGCTCCTGTGTATAATGCACACCCATGTTTTGGCTCAAACTTTCAGGAGGAAAAAATCTTCCATTTTAATTTTTTAATTCAAATTTTTATTGGTTTACATTTAGGTACTTGTTTTCTGTACTATAAAGGAATTTTAGCATTTATTTTTTAACATTCTGGTACAAACACTTTTATGTATAAAATGTTTTTTATATAAAAATATTGTATTTCAGGGTATTAATTTGCATACAGATATCATTATTGATTTCTAAAGTTATACTTTTAACTCATAAGCATAAATAGAAGAATTAAAAACATTTATATGCATACAGAATTAGTACTACCATGTATAATGTGCATCCTTATTTTTCCCTCACAAATTTGGGCAAAAAAGTGTTCATTATACACGGCAAAATAGGGTTAATGTGGTCAAAATTTTGAACTCCATGTCTTGGCTACTGTGAACAGCAACCAAAGTGTCCTATGACAGATGACTGGATAAAGAAGCTGTGGTACATACACACAATGGAATATTACTCAGCTATAAGAAAAGATGAAACACTGCCACTTGCAACCACATGGATGGACCTTGAGATCATCATGCTAAACAAAATAAGCCAGCGAGAATAAAACCAACAACCACATGACTTCATTCACATACAGAATATAAAACTGAAAGCAACAAAGAAAAACAAACAAAAATTACCTCATGGATACAGTCAATAGTTTAATGGTTACCTCGGGGAAAGAGGGGAGGGGGTGGGCGGGGAGGGAGGAGGAGCCAAATACCTGGTGACGGAAGGAGCACTGACTCTGGGAGGTGAGCACACAACACAGCACACAGACGATGCACCGTAGAACTGCACACCTGGAACCTATGTGATTTTTGCTGACCAATGTCACTGCAATAAGTCTAACAAAAAAAAAAAAAGAAACCAGGTTAAGAAATGCAGTTTTAAGTATTCTTTAAAAAAAAGTTTGAACTCAAATAAGAATTTTATGCTATTGTTTACTTAAATTTCATGCAAACTTTTAAGGTCTCCACAACTTCCCTAGGTATCTAAATGGATTAATTAAAGGACTATCACATAGATGCTCAAAAAAATAATGCACTGAATTTTTAGTTCAAGAATTCTGTTATCCACCTGATATTTTAAACACATCTAATTTAAATTTCATTAAGATTTTATAAGAGTAAATTAAAATAATTTGAAGTCTTTCTTAAGACTTTTTAGCACAAAAACTTAAGGTAGGCTACTATTAACTGCTTGTTATGTGGTATTACTTAGGTTGACTCTATTATACATTTAAGACAGGTACAACCTTTTCATTTAAATTATTCTGTCAGTAAAAACTCACTGAGTTACTTAGTCATTTACTTATCCTATATTGATCCTTCAATTTAGTGAAATAATCAAAACTGACACATTCAAAAAATCAACCCTTAGGTTAACTTAAACTGTCCAAGAGGAGGATGGATTTATTAAAATGATTGTTAGTGACTGACATTTTGAACAAGGAATGAAGCTACGGCAAGTAGCTCCGAAGGATTCCATCAATGCTGAGAACAAAAACATATGTAAGTGGATTTTTTGTTCATAAAAGTACATAATACATTCATATTAATTGTTTCCTTGGTACCAGAGACAACTTTAAAAACAGTTGCAATTGCCATAGCATAGTGAAAACTGGCTCAATAAATTTGCTGGGAGATGAATGAATGCTTTTTGTGTGTGTAGACATTAAAAATCCCTGCTATTAGATCCCAGGATATTAGAATAAATGCTGACCTAGTCTTTCCAAGGTATCTCCATTATTGAAGTTGTTAAAAAAAAAAAAAAAAAAACTTTCATTGCCCTTAAAATACAGCCCCGAGATTAGAAATTTGATTCTGGGTAATCTGAGCAATAAAACAGAGAGGTTACAAAAATAAGCTTAAGTTTCACAAACTTAGTTTCAAAATTTTGGCTCTCCCCCTTATTTAATAAACAACTCTGAGCCTTCTGTTTAATCTGTTTGTGCTTGCTTTATGAGTAGTTGAGTAGGGAAACTGATATCTATTTATACGATTATGCTGAACATTAATATGATACATATAAATAAATTCTTGCAGTGCCTGGCACATAGTCAGTACTCTGCAAATAACTTTAAAAATGCAAAACAAACAAACAAACAACAACAAAAACATTAAAGCTACTATATGGGGCAGGTTATTAAGCATTAATAAATATAGAATAATGACTTGATGATCAAATAAGTTACCCCTTCAAAGTATGAGGCTTTTTGTTTTTCAGAAAACTTAGATTTTGGAAGTTCTGTTTAAATTTATAAATTGCTACATGGGTAATATTCATTTTTCCCTATAAAATGTACAATATTCAAAGACCCAGAATCCAAAATAATTTGGTAATATATTGCTATGAATAAATCTAAAAAAAAAAAAGATGTTGTATTTTAAGTTTATTTAAAAGGAGTAATAACAATAGCCCTGAAATGAAGAATGGCTGTGTCTGTACAGCTTCGGCATAGAACGTGTACAGAACGTGACCCATTAATGACAACTATAGCTTTTATTAAAACTAAAATGTGTTCCCAGCTGGGCAAGCCACTCTAACATGTAAGGAGAGTTTGAAATTCAGCACTGAGCTCACTCATCTTCACTGTATTTTCTTACTGGTGCTCCCTTTCACCAATTCATTGGCCAAGTCATCTCGATCAAGGCCACGCCCAAGCCAGAGTTCCAGAAAACAGAGGCCAGAATATGAACAACCCCTCTTCTAGTTCCTGTGTCCATCTTCTCAACCTGTGCTGCAATGTGTTTATTCACATACTAAGACTTTTCAATATTCTTTGGCAGGATCATTTTCTATCCTTTCTTAACTCCCACCTAAGAAATCTTTGCTTACTGTGTCTGTTCTATTGGTTCTTATTTTTTGCTTTGTCAAAGGTCAATTAAACCCATATTTAATGCATCTATCTTTTATAATACAGATTTGCTGGTCTGAACAATACAAACACTATAATAATGTAATCACTAAAGGATCATGTGATGGCCGTCTGGCTGAAGAAGTGGGGGAAAAGTGGGGAGTTTGGAAACCTGAAGGGCCAAAGAACCCCCATGAGTGACCACCTGTTGAACAGTTAACACTTCTCTCTCCAAGTCAGCATCTATTGTGTGCGTGCTATTTGGAACACCAGGAAAGGGGTGAACGGCTTTGTGAGCCATCGCACCCCTCTACCATTTTGAGAAAATGGCAGCTCACAGGAGCTATTTGTGAATGGCTGACAGTGTGAGGTCAAAGGCAGGCCTGTGCACGCACGGTGCGCATTTGTGTATCAGCCACACAGCCTATCTCCTAAGGGGGGCCACTATGTAGGCAAGGGCTGTGCCCACGTCATGCCACAACAACTATTCTCTCACCAGGCAAACTACAAATCGATCTAACGTGGGAAGGGGTGATCGGTTCAACAGGTTATGGACTGAATTCAATACTTTGGTAACAAGAATTATTATTATATCCACAGCCCTTACCCGACGTGGATTGCTTTTACTGAAGAACACACTCAATTCCAAAAGAAACACAGAGCTTTGTGAAGAAAAGAACATTACAAAGCGGCTGCTTCAAAGAACAGGATCTCAATGATGGGGTATATTAGAGACAGTATTGTAACTGGATGATTTTTAAACTAAAATAGAGGAAAGAAGCAATGGTCCTAAGTCTCTCTGGCTGGGAAAGCACAAGGACTCAGAAAATTCCAGGGTGCACCTCCCGGGTCAGTAACTAGAGCCATAATTCAACTCTGTTGAATATCTCCCCTTTAGAGTCCTCAAGGCAGGAAAAACCAGATGAGAAATTCACTCCAGAATTCAGTATTTTAAAAATAGTGTTTTTCAAAAATATTGATTTCTTTATTGAATAATATAAAATTAGATTATTAAATAAAATTTCTCACATGCGTAGCATTAATGCTCATTGGTGAATGCCAGGACCCGTTCTGAACTTAATCTTTCTTTTAATAGAATTTATAAAACATCACTCACATAGTTACTGAGTAACGATCTATATGAATCCATAGTAATTGTGCTGTAATACGTCTGGATACCGGATTTAACATTGTTCCAAATGTTGACGATCTAATATGTGAGAATATATTTATTCTTTTCAATAAACTGCTCCAGATAAATGCCAACCTTTCAAAGCTACAAGAAAAAGATTACTCACCCTCTACCCTCCAAAATTAAAGCACCAATGAAGTTCGTTACACATTTATTTTAAAATTTTGTGAGGAAATTCTCTTTTGTTCTATGATGCTAAACTTGATGAAGTTAAAAAAAAAATCGCTATTACTTCATTGTTCCACGAGAGACTGTTGTCAGGGACGAAGTTCACCTTGCAAGTTTCAAAGACTGTAAAGAGCAAATGTTCAGGAACATCAATATGGGGAACATCATTTTCATGCATTAGCACCCGATTTAATGAGCAAGGCTACAAAGCAGCAGGCACAGTGGTCAAGTGACAGATCGAGAGTCCAAAACCGAAGATGCATAAATGGGGTACGGCGGATTATTCCTATCTCCATATATTACACTGGAAGGCAACAGACAGCAGTGAAGGATGTGTGAAAAATCACTCGGCGCGACCGAAAGAGCAGAGAGAAAAACGCTGACAGCCTGGAAATGGAGAGGAAAGATAAATGGGGCCAGTGACGAGATGAGCTTGCAAGGAAGGCTTCTTAGTGTACAATTTATTTACTTTATGGCTGCATTAGTAATACAATTGAAATGCTATGATCTGATTAGACACTTGAGTATTCAGATTACATTCCTTTTATTAGAGGCAATAAAGCCAGTCCCTTTTTCCATGCTTGGGTGTTTTTTTTTTTTATTATTTTTATTATTCAATAAAGAAGAGCGTGATTGAATAAAAAAATGGAGAGAAAAGGGAGAGCATTTCTCTCAGAACTCGGGGCTGCTCTTCGGAAACTATCTGGAAGATTACATTATGGCATTGGCAATTTATGGGAAATTTGTGTTTCCGGAACTTCAGCAGCTTATGTCATGGCAGCATTCATCCTTGGAGTCGATGTACACTTTTATAAAACTGTTCTGCTACCTACACTAGCTCTCTCAGCTATAAAGAAACCCTAACAACTAGCTGTGCAATTTGCTGAGTTTGTGAATAATTTTATTCCTTTTTTTTTTTCTGGTTAAAGACCCAATATCCCCCATTCTTTTCAACACCCAACATACTCACTCCATGGTTCCAAAATTATGAATTTTGTTTCTACTTTTAAACATCTGCTGTATCATTTTTATAATATAGAGGAATATTAAAGGTCTGAAAATAGAGGGATAAATTAGGGACAGGAAATAACTTCAGTCCAAAAATATTTCTAAATCAGCAGAGTCAAAAAAAAAAAAAAGGAACAGATTATAGCACTAGCATCGCTGTTTATGTGGTACTTACATTTCATAATCTATTTATAACTGTTGTTTTACTGCTGTTATTCCTGCAAGGTAAACTATTAGAGTTAGTCTTCCTAGTCTTCCTCTGAACAGGCGTTAGGCAGAGGAGGAAATAACCTTTATGTTAAATCATGGCATCCAAATGTCTTATTTTTCAATTGGAAGAAATGTAAATATGTTCATAGTAGTGTCCTCGGATAATAGAAGCCATAGGATAATTTTAGCACTAGGTGGAATAACAATTTTATTCGATGGGCTGATTCTTAAAACTTCCGTTGCATATTAAAACAGGCACAGCTATATTCTGCAGGAAAATATAAAATTGGAGTGACTTTAAAAGGTAAAGCATGAGTTCAAAACAGTGGCTATAACACTTTATCTGCCAGGCCCCTATCATGTACTTTCTCTCTCCTCTGCCTTGAGAAGTGTCCTGGGCCCAAAGTTGGAGAAGTTCTGGCCTGGAGGGTTCTTACAATGCCCAGCAAGACAGGCGGTGTTTACCTTGGAACCTTCTGTCCCACTGGTGCCCCAATAGGAAAATAGTACCTGAATGAGATCTTGGACTAGTAACTGTCAGGAATTCAGGCTAGGTTTTCACCCTGACTCTCAGATGCCTCAATAGAGAAATGGGGTGATCAAGCTAGACTTCCAGGGTCCCTTTCAACTCCAATCTGCCATCTGTATGGGCAGAAGTATAAAAAAATGTAGAGATTCTGGAAGCTCAGAGAGAGGGACTTACATTGCTTGAGGTAAATATGAAGATATTTGGTCTCAGACTAGAAGTGAAAGGCAGTGGAGAAGCTGTGAGGAAGAGGGTGCTAGGATGAAGCACTCTTGTTAATTAGAGCTATTGCAGTAGGCTCTCCATTAACTAGAACTCAACAACTGGCAACACTCTCAAGCAACCGGCAAAATGCTATGACTAACCTGAGATTTTGTCTGTCACTTGGTTAACGGAGAGTCTACGTACATCTATCCGGCATCTACCAATCTCCACGGGTGCTGGTTAACTGAGTCTACCGTGTTTACTTTGTTACATGCTCTATCACACTGAATTTCACAACAGCCCTAAATGTAGATAGAATTGTTTCCATTGTACTGAGGGGGATACTGAGAATCAGAAACGTCACTTGCAAAATGTCACACTTGGGATCTGCGGCTTCACCCCCACGCTTCTATCCTAACCAGCAGGCCACACTGCACAATTACAACTCCCAGATGTGGAGACGCGGGAGCTGCTGCTGCTCTGTCATTAGGGACTCAGGAGTGGAAAATCCATTCTCCCCTCAGACAAATAGGAAGCCACTGAGTGCCCTCAGCTCAGAGGCCCAACATGCTCTCTTCACCAGTTCCTCCTCAGATGAAAGAAGGAAGGAAAGCAGGATAGGCCAGAAGGCAGCAGGCAGGTAGGAAAGAGCCCAGAATTCCTAAGGTGTCTCGCCAAGTGCCCTTTCTTTAAATCAAATTTGAAATTCCTTCGAAATGAAAATGTTTGGTAAGGGGCACCCTGACCTACGACCAGGCGTGTGTTCTTACTGTAAATGACTTTTCAGTTCTTTCCTCATTTTGAAAAGGAGGGTACTGGGTACGCAGTGCCGACTGTAGCACCCAAGTCTCAACACTCATTGATTGTGAATCCAGGGCTGACAGAAAGCACAGGTTTGTGTCTCTGTGACCTACAGCAGGTCAAGGATGATCTGAGAATTAGATTCTGTTGGTTGCACGTAACAGAACTATCCTTGAGTTGGAACTTATAAACAGGGCTTAATTATTATAGGAATGCGATGCACCTGAGAAGACTCCCAGGCAGAACGTGAATCAGCACCTACCTCATGGGCTACAGATCACCCAGCAAAGTCCTCTGTCAGCCTCTTTACTGTGTTCATTTCTTTGTTTCATTCTTGTCCCTCAGTAAAGACTGCCTTTTTTCTGTTTCCTGGTTTACACAGGGAAAGCCATTACTGTCAACAGCACTCGAGCATACATCTCCTCTATTCCAAAGACATCCCACACACTGGGATGGAGTGGGACAACAGAATGTCTTAGACTCAATTCCTTATCATTAGCCTCTCTCAGATCACATGAGGCAGGATCACACCGGGGGGGCCAAACTGCTATATATCATAACCATGTGAATGACAGAAAGGAGGGGTGGTTACACCACAGAACAGGAAAACTGAGAGCTGGGGACAGGACCCAATTGGAATTCACGCCAAAGAAGTAAATATTCTCCAATGAAATCTGGATAACTCATGGATGATAAAACTGTTTGTTTGTTTGTTTTCTCTTCAGAAGTCTCCAAAGGCAGGATTTTATTACTCGGATGGTTAGGCTGCAATACAATTCCCCAAACTATCTCTAGAGAATAACTTTAACGTTGTTGTTGTATGGAATTTATTGATATCCTTCTTTCTAAAAAGGCTGTGAAGCAGCTTACAGAAAAGAAATATGATTCTCTTAACGTGGACATGGCTATCGTGAATTTAGACATATTTTAATGTTCTATCAGTCTTGAAACTAAACCTGATATTAACAGCCACAAATCCTTAGCCTCTAACTAGGTTAGAGACTCACCTGTCTAACTTAGGAGAAGAGCACAGCAAATGCAGTGATTTGGGACACCTGATGTGCTGAGCCATTTGTCAAATAACCAGGTCTATGTATGTATAATTTCCATGAAGTCAGGAGAAAACTTTCCAGTGCTCAGTAGGAATAAGAGTCCTTGCACAACTGAATTCACAAAACATTCTATCTGTGAAAAATTTAGTTTCATGATTAAAAGGCTATGGATTCTATTACAAGTACATATAGTGCCAGAAAGTACTTGGTTTTGCTTTCATTCATTCATTCATTAACTTAACAAATATTTACTGAGCATACCTACTCAGAACCAACACCATGATGTGAGTAACAGAATGGGTGAGAGACAGCCTCTGGTCTATAAGGACTCACGGTTTACTAAAACAAGACAATACGTGCGATGCTACAACAGATGAAGCACAGAATAACAATAGCATAGAAAGGAGGAGTTTGGCCATAATGAGGAAGGAGTCTTCATGGCAGTCTAAGATAGAGAAGCAAAGAAGAGGGGGAAAGAGTTCTTGGCAAAAGGTATAGCAAGTTCAAATGGTTAGGGTGGCAAGAAAACAGACCAGATGAAGGAACCATGGCTGGAATACGGGGTGTAAGAGAAAAGACGTGTGCCATTGTGAGAAACGAGGCTGTCTTCTACATCCTTCCTAAAATAGTCATTCCATCAACAAATATATATAAAGCATCCACCGTCTGCTCTCAACATGTATACTGTACTTTCCCATACTCACCAACGTGTCTATAAAACGCAAGGCCCTTCCTTGCAATCAGGGTCCCTGATCTCACCCTCCTAGACTCCATGTGAGCCCTTAACCACTAGTGCCAACAGTGCTCTCACTGACATAGTAACAGGAACTGGATTTTGCTCAATGGCAATTCTTCTTGAAGTCAACTGTCCCTAGGAATCCAAAGCACTTGTAATGGCTTTGTCACTTTAGGACATATTATAAATGAGTGCTGAGCAATGTTCTGATGTAGGAGTGCCTCCCACATTTCTCCAGAGATGGGAATGATCCCATTCATTCCTCCAACATATATCATAGTAGCCCTCAGACCCTATCACTGCTTTTTCCCTATCAAATGCTTAATCTGTTCATAGCTTCTTCTAGCCTCTAATCATCATGATTAATGTTGACTATCATTTCAACACTGAATTGACATCCTTAAGTGATTTGATATGTTCTTTAGCCCAAGCTAATATCATCATAAAGAATAGTAAAAATGTCTGTCTAAACTGTTAACTTAGAATATGACTCAAGCTCCCTCTTTGCTAATATGAAGGATTCCAGGCTAATTAAAAGATCCTTTGAGATCTGCTATGTGAACATGCAGAAATTCCATGGGCCTTATCATGAGGGATATGAGAATTTATAAATAGAGCTAACCTATCTCTTTCCTATTTCTCAAGAGGACATAAGAATAATATTAAGTCCAGGAAGATTTAGGATAAACCATTATATATTAAACATTGTTAAATCCTCTTGTTTCTGTCCATGAGTGAAAGATATATAAAATCTCTCTAGTACTAGAGTTCTTTTAAATCAAAATAGTGTACATATCTCAGACTGTTTATTCAGATTAAGTTCTACCTTCACTTGGAAATATGTGGTTAAGTTAAATTATATCAAATTACAGCTCTTCCCCTACACCTGGTTATAAGCACACTCCCCTCTCCTTTTCTCACTTTGTTTCTTCATTATGTACCAGGTAAGAACCCTGGCAGAAAAATACAAAGCTCTAGAGCAGGGGTGTCCAAACTTTGGGCTTCCCTGGGCCACACTGGAAGAAGAATTAACCATCTTGGGCCCCACATACAATACACTAACAATAACAGCTGATGAGCTATAAAAAAGATTGCAAAAAAAAATCTCATAATGTTTTAAGAAAGTTTACAAATGTGTTTTAAGCCACATTCAATGCTGTCCTGGGCTACATGTGGCCCACAGGCCATAGGATGGACAAGCTTGTTCTAGAGGTATCTTTCTCCTGAGATCGAAAATACCATCTGCATAAAACAATATATATCAGATTTGTATGGAACCACAAAAGACTCTGATTTGCCAAAGCAATGCTATGATAAAAGGATAAGGCTGGAGTCATCACACTCTCCAACTTCAACCTATACTACAAAGTGTCAATAATCAAAACAGCTTGGTATTGGCAGACAAACAGACTAATGGAACAGAACAAAAAAACCCAAAAATAAACTCATAAATACATGGACAGATAATTTTTGACAAAGGAATGAAAAATATACAATGGAAAAGAGAAAACCTCTTTAGTAAATGCTGCTCAGAAAATTGGAAAATCACATACAAAAGAATGACTCTAGACTGCGAACTGTCCCCATATACCAAAATTAACTAAAATGGACCAAAGACCTCCACATAAGACCCCAAAACTAAACTGTATAGAAGAAAACAGTGGTACTAAACTTATAGACCTTGGATTCACAAAGGACTTTACGAACTTGATCTCAAAGCCAAGGGAAGTGAAAGAAAAATAAATGAATGGGATTATGTCAAACTAAAAAGCTTCTGCACAGCAAAAGAAACCATCAACAAAGCAAAGAGACAACCGATCAAATGGGAGAAAACATTTGCAAACAATGACTCTGATAAGGGGCTAATATCTAAAAATATAAAGAACTCATACAACTCAACAACAATAACAACAACGACAAAAAGAATCCAATTTAAAATGGGCAGAGGACCTGAACAGACACTTCTCCCACGAAAGCATACAGTCAACAGATATATTGAAAAATGCTCAATTTCACTAGCTATTAGGGACATGCACATCAAAACCACAGTGAAACATGACCTCACACCTGTTATTAAGCTAGAATGGCTATTATCAACCAGACAAGGAATAACAAATGTTGGAGAGGATGTGGAGAAAAGGAACCCTCATACTCTGCTGGTAGGAATGTACATTGGTACAGCCACTATGGAAGACAGTATGAGGGTCCTCAAAAAATTAAGAATAGAATTAACATATGATACAGCAACCCCTCTTCTGGGTATCTACCCAAAAATCTGAAAACTTTAGTCCGCAAAGATATATCTACCCCAATGTTCACTGCAGCACTGTTCATGGTGGCCAAGTCATGGCAACAACCAAGGTGTCCTTTCATAAATGACTAGATAAAAAAATTGCAGGGGGGTTCCCTGGTGGTGCAGTGGCTAGGCTTCGGTGCTCTCACCACTGTGGCCTGGGTTTGATTCCCTGCTCAAGGAACCAACCAAAAAAAAAAAGTGGTATATTTACACAATGGAATATTAATCAGTCATCAGAAGAAAATGAAATATTGCCATTTGCAACAACATGAATGGACTTTGAGATCATGATGTTACATGAAATAAGCCAGAGAGAAAACATAAAGAACCATACGACTTCACTCATATGTGGAATATAAAACTGAAAGCAACAAAGAAACAAAGACTCATGGACACAGTCAATAATTTAGTGGTTATCAGAGGATAAGGGAGGAGGCGGGTAGAGGAGGGAGTGGGTATCAAATATAAGAAGACGGAAGGAGAACTGGCTCTGGGTGGTGAGCACACAATGCAGCACATAGACGATGCACTATAGAATTGTACACTTGGAACCTATGTAATTTTTACTAACAAATGTCACCCCAGTAAATTTAACAATAGAAATAAATAAATAAAATAGAATACCATCTTCATCAAAATGCATTTACCAAATGTTGATATGCCTGGGAAATAGTGTCAAAATTCTCACCAACTTGGAGTTTGAGGTGGATTGTCTCAAGATATTAAAGCTATTATTACATCAGAACAAATAGTATCAGTGGGAGAGAATCCTTAAAATATGTACTTTGAACTTCAGCTGATTCCCTAAATTATTTTTAAAAGTATTTTGATTACTGAGGAAAATGCTGTATTTTGAACTCTGAATCTTCCCAGCTTTAAAAGGGAAAAAAACAAAACAAAACACCACCTCACCTTAGTTTTTCATCAGGAGTCAACTCATTTTAGCACCATCTGCAAAAGCATTATTCATTTCACTTTTCAAGGCAAGAATTTCCTTAAGGACGACTGGCAAGTATAAAAAGCTATCTGATTCAGAGCTAATGAGCTAACACTACCTTTGGTTAGTTAAGCAGAAACTTAGCAAAAGAGCAAATAGAAACCAGACTTTGGCCAGACAGGACCTAAATCCCAAGAACAGGAAATACATGAGAGAAAGGAAATACTATGAGATATATCAGAGGAGAAAAAATGTAGAAATTTTGAAAGCAACAAAGAATATTTTCCTCAAACATATTTATGAACAAGAGGCAGCCTGTCAGCATTTCCCAAAATGACAAGGAATAAAACTTAACTGACAGAGGCCTGGATGACTATTTGCAAAAATCTGGTGCTTACCTCCTGTACCGAAAAGGCCATTTTGAGAAAAGACATTGGCCATTACTATAACCAAGATTCCCTCACATAAATCTGTGTGGAAAATTGGTGGGAAAAATCCTTCCATTTAAAATATATAAATATGAGAAGGCATATGGTTTGTGGTGTGTTTTTTTCTTAGTATTTCCTGAACATGTTCGTTAGATGTTAATAACAGAAATTGTCCACACTAATTGCAAATTTATATAATTAAGCGAATACAAGGAGAGAACAACTAACATTTATATATGGCTAATGCTTTGGTAAGTGTGTCACCTATAACATTTCATGTGATCCTCCAACAACTCAACGAGGTAGAATTTATCATTCCTATGTTACAACTGAACATTAGATCCTCCAACAACTCAACGAGGTAGAATTTATCATTCCTATGTTACAACTGAACAGAGAAGTAAGGTGTCAAAGAACCTTCAGCCACTCACTATAGAGTCTGAAGTTCAACTCTAAAGCTAAATCCAAGTAGCTTTAGTCTAAAGCTAAATCCAAGTAGCTTTGGCCTAAAGCTAATTCCACTGTGTCATACTGACTCCAATTTTCTTGGGATTTTGCTAAAAAGGAATTACAGAAATGTATAAAAAAGGGACAATCACCAGAGCCTATAAATCTAAACAAAAGTTCCTAAAGTTGGAGTTATACTATATGCTTGCTTCACAAATTTGATTCTAAATTTAAAAGGACAAAGGAATCTTGACTTCCTATTGTTAGTTTATACTATTTTTCATGGCTTTCAGGATTTATGCAATCTAGTTTAGTTTAAGGTAGGGTAGATATAAATAATACTTTCTTTCATAGTATAAAATATATATTAAGGACATATGCAGAAAACTTCTAGAGGATATCTGTATTAGTTTTTGGCACTACCTTTTTATTTCACATTGGTTTTGAAAGTCGCCAAAAGCTAGGAAATAATCATTACAGAGACATATTGTAGTGATTGTTGAGAGGTTGTCTGCCTAGTGACGAGATCATCTTCTCTCATAATTCTACTGGAGTGACCAGGAATATTTTTATCAGAAATAATTTTGGACTACTGCTGCCCGCCCTTTCTGATTCTTAATCATCAAGTCGAAAAATGAAAGACCATTTTTGTCTCAACTATGTCTTGGCTAATAATATTCTCTTATATTTAATTATGCTTGAAATAAATTCAAGTGATACTAAAGAATCATAAGAAATCCTAAATCATATGCAATGATCCCAAAATGCTATCGTTTTTTTTTCTCCTCTCTAGAGACTGCATCCAAATGATGCAAAAAGCACAAATGATTCAGAGGTAATTTTCCCAGAGTTCATTTAATCCACTTCTGACCATGAGTAATCATTACAAAAAGTATTTATTCAGACTAAGTGGAATTAAAAATTAGATTATCCTGAGCCAACAATTATGAATCATCTAGTAGACAACCAGATGCACTCAGTATTTGTTATAAAGTCCAAAACTGATAAAAAATAAAAATAAAAATAAAAAAAAAACTTTAAATGAAAGTCATGTTTGAGGGTGGGGGTGGGGGGAATCCTTCTCCTTAATGTTCTCTGGGAAAGCAAACCAAGTTTACCCCAATACTAACTATGCTCTGATAAGAAACACTAATTCCTAGGTTCTCTGCCATCCTTCAGCAGAATTACAAAACAACCCCTGACAATGGCCCTTAAATAATACGCTATTTTAGTTATTTTGTTCAGAATATATGATCCTATATATATTATTAAAACCCGTCATTTGAGAAAAACCTTTCAAAGCAGTTCATTCATCTCCACGTGATATGACTGGGTTATGAAATAATGCACAAGCGAAGCCACCCTGTGTTGCACACACAAAGCTCACCCGGGCCAGCTGGGACCTGGAGAATGCAGAGTGCTGGGGTGCGTGGACCCCAGGCCAAGGCTGCATGCGGGGCACAGGCCGGAGCTGCTCCCCAAGCTGCAAGGCTGCACGCGGGGATTTCACGTGGGTGACGCAAGTGACTGGGTCCAGAGCCCCAGCAGCGAGACCCGGGGAGCTAGTGCTGCTCCACGCGGCCAGAGCGCTAGTGGCTGGGGGACCTGCACAGCAGCAGCATGGCTGGCCACTTCCGGGAGCACAAGTTCCTGCTGAGGCACTGCGCTCCTAGTATGGTGGCGGACCCATGCCGCGCCTCGGCCTGCCCAGATAGCACGCTGCTGCAGGCTGTCACCTGCCTTGGGTCACCGATGGCTTCTCCGTGAAGCACACAGAGGACATTAAAGAGTACTGTCCACCCAGCCCTCTGGATTCTCCCAGGGCCACACCCTATTCAGTTGCCCCTGGAGAATCCCAGCGGACCCTGAATCAGGGGCCCAGCCCAAAGCCTCTCTGTTCACTCCTCACCCGCAACGCCTGAGCGAAGAGGGCCCCGTGGCTGTGGAGGCGTTGGAGTGGCAGCCCGTGCAGGTACGAGGAGTGCGCGGGGAGAAGGCAGCAGCCCTTGTGCAGTGAGCGCAGAACCCCGCCAGCCTCCTGGCGGCCTATGACGCCGTGCCACCCGCACAGGACAGCAGAGCCTGTTGTGCACCATCACGCGTGGGCGCCTGCAGAGAAATCTGGGGCCGGCTCTGAGCAGGACCTGGTCTCAGCTTTCCTACAGCTTCTGTGCTCTCACCTGAGCGAAACACCAGGTCCATCTTCCTGCCACACGGGCTAGCCAGCCTGTTAACCAGCATCTTTGGGGCGATGATAAAAAAATCTTAGGAGTGGTGGTGGCAAGGCAAGATACCTAAACTCCAAGTCAGTAACTATTATTAAGAACCAAACAATTGTTTCTTCTGCTTTGCAGCCAAAGAGAGGGATTCAAAGGTGTTTCTAGCACAAGGTGTCATTGCATTGGTTGGAGAAAGTGATCAGTGGTAAAAACCATAGCGGAGAGAGGAAGCCAACTTACTGCATTATTGTCCAGCCACTTGGGTGCTTGTAGCCCAAGCTCAGTGGCCCAGATGCAGTTAGCCACTTTCTGCTAAGAGCCAGGAAGGAACTGAGGCCCTGTACCAATCCTCCTGCGGGCGAGCCATCTTGGAAAGAGATTCTCCAACACCCCCCATACACACACACTTGCTGAGGTGACCACAGTCCTAACCATCATCTTGACTGCAGCCTCGTGAGAAACTCTGAGCTGGAACCACCCAATCCCTGACGCACCGAAACTGAGAAAAAAAATAATATTTACTGTCTTCATGTGCTAAATCTTGGCACAATTTGTTAAACAGCATCAGAAACGTTATATACAGTCCAACCCCTGTAATGTCTGATCTAAAGAGTCCAAAATTCCTCTTTATTGTTTGAATACTGTGAATTGGGGCTTACATATTTTTCATTATTAAATGAAGAGTCCTCAATTACAAGGTAATGTTACATGCTTCTACAGTGATCCAAGGCCTGTTAATATGTTCGCTGAATTCTAAAAGAAAATTTTTCTTTATTTCCAAATTCTCAGGTAAAAGGAGGGTGAAAAAGAAGCACTTTCTTGGTAGCAAACAAAGCACTAGAAGGAACAGGAAGAGCAAACTGTGTTTTATAGTAATACCGGGACATCAGCAGAGACAAGAATTGTCTATTCTCAGCAAAGCAGCTGAGGAAAGGAAAAGATGTCCAATGTCTCAAATTCGCCATAGAATAAGTGTCTCTCTGCAGATCTAGCAGATTTGTTATACTAGTTGAATATACTGGTTATACTAGTACACTGTATATGCAGTATGTGTGTTTGTGTATGTGTGTGCATGTGTGTGTATACACACACACATATATACATATACACATACATACACATACACATACACACATGTATATGCATGTATACACACATGTATGCATATATATACACATACATATACACATATGTATATATATACACACATATATATACATATACACATACATAACACACATATACATATACACATACATACACAGACATATATACATATACACACACGTATATACATATACACACACATGTATGCATATATACACATACATATACACATATGTATACATATACACACATATACACATATACATATACACACATGCACACACATATATACACACATATACAATATATACACACATATATATACACATACATACACACACATATACATATACACACATACGTATACATATACACACACATGCGCACACACACATATACATATACACACATATATACATATATACACACATACATATATACACACACATATATACATATACACACACACATACATATATATGCACACACATATATACATATACACACACATATATATGCACACACATATACACATATATACATATACACACATATATACATATATAAACACACATATACATATATACACACATATATACACACACATATGCACACACACGCACGCACATATATACATATATACACACACATATATACATATACACACATATATACATATATAAACACACATATACATATATACACACATATATATACATACATATATACACACATATACATATATACACACATACATATATATGCACACACATGCGCCCACATATATACATATATACACACATATACACACACACATACACACACATATATACATATACACACTTATATACATATATAAACACATATATACATATATAAACACACATATACATATATACACACATATATACACACACATACATATATATGCACACACACGCACACACATATATACATATATACACACACATATACACACACATATACACACACATATACATACACACATATACATATATAAACACATATATACATATATAAACACACATATACATATATACACATATATACACACACATACATATATATGCACACACACGCACACACATATATACATATATACACACACACATATACACACACACATATATACATATACACACATATACATATATAAACACATATATACATATATACACACACATATATACATATACACACACATACATTTATACACACACATACACACATATACACACACACACATACACACACACACACACACATATACATATATATATATATATATATATATATACACACACACACATACACACACACACATACGTACTGGTTATACTGGTTCCCTGCCACTCAGGCTCTCAGTTCTAAGTCTGAGACTGTAAGTGTCTCAGCTTTTATCATAACTGAATTCAGGCAACGATGTTAATGCCCAATTCTAACACCTGAGATGTAAAGTCCAGGAAAACCCAAATCATGATGAGGATGCTTGGCAAAGGGCGCCAGGCTTCATTATTCCGGGGACAAGAATGAGGAACATCACTCTGATGTTCACCGAGAGAATCAGGTCGGTTGGTGGCTTACCAGAAATCCACATCAAGGGTAAGGAGGACAGACGTGACTTTCTCAACATCTGGAAAATGACAGAGACCAAGTAGGTCGGTGTTCAGTAATTCAAAATCGTGAACTAGAGTATGGAAAACTCCGTCACTGGGATTCATAAAAGTCAAAGTATACGCCACTTGGAAAATAAAGCAGAAAACTGTGTTACTACAAAGGAATCCAGTGATCCAAACACACAGAGATGGAATTGGCTCTAAGCTAAGCTAACAGGTGTGCACTGAATGAGTCCATCTGTCAAGATAAAAGGCAAAGATGATGAACAAAGAAGCAATTATTTTAGTGACACTTGCCATGAAACTATACTGACTTCTGCATATTTTTCTATTGACTCTCCTAAAATCTGCGGTACATGTGTAAACACGTCCATAACAGACTCTCAAATGATATGGCCACAGTTTTACTTTTCCCAAGGTTTCTGTTATTCATACCAGTGTATCACTCACTGGTTTTCTTGTTCTGATTTAGAAAGAATAGTTGATATTTATTTCATTATTACATGTCAAGCGATATGCTGGGGGGAGAAGCATTGTTTTGTTTAATTAACACAAAATCCATCTATAATGGATATCATTTTTTTTTCTTTTAAAGATGAGAGATCTAGGATCAGAATTCATACAGTTCTAAATAATGGAGTCAGGATGCAAATAGTCCATGTTTTCCAAGACTTTATTGCTTTCTTTACTTTCTGAAAAACAAAGCTGTTGTAGAGACAAATCAAAACTTCATTCAATGCACTGATTTTAGAAAAATAAAATTCTAGCACTTACTTAGAAAGTTGAAATTAAGCATGAACACCACCTTTTGCCTGTGTTACTTTCATAGCGGTAGGGCGGCAGAAGCCTCAGGCTCCTTATAACCCACATAATCGCTTCCCTTTCCTCTGTGCTTTCCTTATACGAAGAGTGCATTCACAAACAGCACCTTATCAATACACAGGCTGAACGCTACTATTCCTCTTCTGCTTTCTTCCAACCTGTCCCTTCACGTACGCATTGATTCAAGGAATATTTATTCAGCATTTCTTATAAAAGTATATGTTTCTACCTTCACATCTTATAAGATGCTTGACTAGAATATATAACCTTTGTTTAAGTAAAAATATACCAACTGGTCCATAATTTAATGGTCAGCAATTTATTTATACACGAGTTCAAACAATTACATTCACAAATTAGTCCTAGAAAAATTGCTACATACCTCATTGCTGAGTATCACTACAGTCACCTTCGAAGGACCCCCCTTGGGAAGCCAGGCACCAACACCAGTGCCTAGTCCACCCTTCAAAACAATTTTGGAACTCATTTTCTGAAATGGCCATCAGAGCTATTGTCATACCCAAAATTTGACACTTAAGTTCACAAACTTGCCACCGTGCGCTTATGACGGCAGCACTGTACAAACAACTTGGTAACATGTCATAACCTTGGCAAGTTTGCAAACTTGTCAGATTTTAGGTATGACAACAGCTCTGATGGCCATTCCAGAAAGAGTTCCAAAATCGTTTTCAAGGGTGGACTAGGCACTGGCACCGGTGCATCACTTCCCAAGGGGAGCACTTCACAGGTGACCACAGTGATATTCAGCAGTGAGTTCGCAGCACTTTTTCTAGCATGAATTTGTGACCTTAATTGTCTGACCTGTGTGTGTGTGCCTCTGTGTGTGTGTACATAATATACACACTAGAAGAGTCCTTTCAATAAATTTCTATTAAAAATTAAGGTTAGATTCTGCTAGATTACCAACATGAACTCACAGGAAATTAGGACAACAATGCAATAAAAAATCCAGTTTTAAGTAATATCCTTTTTTTGATAACTTCATGGCAATATACTGGATTCAAATTTGAATGCAATTTCTGGAAATAAATTTATTTATTTGAGCTCTACATATGACTATATTAACCTAAAGCAGAATAATAAAAATATTTTCTGTTCTTTGATGCAGCCACAAAATTCACCAGTGCTAAAGGACAAATATATTTGAATAAATATATTCATTTTCAAAATCGAACACATTTCTATTTCCCCTACTCTGTTTGATTTTAATTTGTATTTTTATGTCCATCATATAAAAGATGGGTTTTCTGCTGCTTTTTTTATTAAAGGTCTGTAGTGGTAGAGCACACATTTCACATTCAGTGCAATGTTTTCATAAAGAGAATTTACATATTCTAAAAGTAACATAAATTTTTCTGCTATTTATGCATCCTATCTGGTCATACTGAAGGCAGGTAATGGCCTGTTTGTCTGTGTTACAAATTGGAATAACTCAAGTTATTAATACATTTCAACTGCAAATCCATCACTCTGATCTTTTTACACTTTTCTCTCTTGTGTTTGTGTCCTAGCAGAACATCTCAACTAGGCCTGCTGAGACAGAAGGTCGAATGTCTGGCTTAATGACTTTAAACTCCAGGAAAAGCATCTTCAATAATCTTAGGTAAGGGATGAGGTCTTTTTGCCATATTCTCTAGCGGCCTTTCTGATGCCATCTTCATCTAGAGTAGAATGAACTACCTTCATTTCGTCAGGAATTATTAATGGGCCTCCAGGGCTACCCCACAATTTCCCCATTTATCTCTGCCAGCCCAGGTTTAGCCATGTGATTCTCTCGCTAGACAACCTGAGAGGTCAGGAGAGGCCTGGTCCATGTCCACTTTCAGAAGACCCACGTGTAGTATTTTTTTAAAGTACCCCATGTGGGGTCTATCACTCTTTTCTATTTCTTGGTCCTGATTTCCTACTGCACGTGAAGTACCTTTTATTATTACAGTCATCCTTAAGAGAGGTATGATTTTATCACATACAAATTTGAAAGAGCATTTAAAATTATAAATAAAAATATAGTTTAGCAGTACTAAAAGTAGTTTCCACAAGTTGAATTCTACTTCCTAGTCACTCCTAGATTTGCTTAGTGACAAAGTTAGTTACCTCAATCCTCTTCCAACTGCAAAGACATTATTATTACTATTAATATTCATACTATTATAGTTAATAGTCATTGAATGCTTACTATTGATATGTGCCAAGCACCACAGTAGTATTTTACGTGCATGATCTCCCGTTATTTTTACATCATTCCTATAAATAGGTAATATTATTTACCTAATTTTATAGACAAAATATCAGTTGCATACTTAGCAAGTCTGAAACCTTAGAAATGGTTAATAATTGTAGCTTCAGTCTCAGTAAGGATAAGAATTGCACACCCTTTAACGAATAATTATGATGCCCTACGGCAGACTTGACCCCCTTGATCTCAATTAAATTATAAACAATAAATTATTTGATGTTGAAAACCATGAATATTGAATATAAAAATCTATATATAGAAATCAAATGTAATAAATAAAAATAAAATGGAAATTTGGCTTAAGCATAAAAAATACTACTTGAGAAATACGAGGGGGAACCTAAAAACACCAGCTACCATTTTTTTATGGGACATGGATTGTGCACTGGGAATTTGTTCCCCCAGGTCAAACAGTCAACCAGAGTTTTTATCTGGAAATTGTCACAATTTGCAGAAGGAAGGTCCTGAGTTGTGGCAAATGGATGACTGGGTCTCCCACCAGAACCACACACCGGCCCATACCGTGCTCAGTGGCCAGCAGTTTTTGACCAAACGAGGCACAACTCCCACGGCCCACTGTCCCTATTCACCCCATTTCACCTTGAATAACTTTTTTTTTTAATTTCCCCGGATGAAAAAAGTCCTCAAAGGGAATGCTTTGTCGATATGGAAGAAGAGGTGAAACAAACAACTACAGAATCACCCAAAGGCATCAAAATCGGTAAGTTCAAAAACAGCTTTGAGCAGTGGAAAAAGCATTTCAATAGGTGTATTGCATCAGATGGAGAGTCCTTTGAAGGTGACTGAAGTTTAAACATGTAAAAATAAATACACATTTTTTAATAAATAAGTTCTGGCTTTTGGGGGCTCCTCCTCGCAGTTGGATTTTGACTTTCACAGCCCACTCTGCAGCCACCCTGTCAGATCGTACGGACGTACCTAATCTTACGTCAGGCTTACTAAGGCCTAAATTGTTGTCGTGCTTCAGGTGGTCTGATGGCTCCCTGCAAAGCGATGAGGGACATCGCAGGTGGCCGAGTCGGTGCAGAAATCTCACAGCTATGTCATGTGGTGGAAGAACTGAAAAGCAGCAGCATGGAAGATGCTGCTCGAATGACATAGTATTATGTCTGCGAAGTGCGTGATTCACCAAGAACTCGGGAGCATGCTTCATTTTTTTCAAAATGTTCTTTGGTATTGACTCTCCAAAAGACACATGGGCAGGGTCGTAGATGTTACCTCTCCAAATAAGCAAAATAGCTACAAAAAAAAAAAAATATTTGAGCCTAGGGATGGGCTTTAAAACTACAAACAAGGAAAAAAAATTAACAATCCCCAGAACCAGAACTCAAGAAAAGAGGAACCTTTGACTCTCCCCTGGCAGCATTATTGCTAGCCACGCCTAGTGCCCGTTAGGTGTTAGGACTTTGATATGTAAACCCAGGCGTGGATTAATCAAAATCAATTATTCCAGCTGTCTAGAGGTAAGATTTTCAACACATTGATACTTTCAGGAACTGCTGCTGTATACGTGACAGTGGTCACATCTTCCTAATTGTGAACACTGGTTTAGTCCAAGTTATTACCCATCTAAATAAAAATGGGCTCCTCGTCACCATTCTATTATTTACCTTAGTTCACGTTACTAGTAAGTACGCTGTGTCATTTTATATAAAGTGTATTAACTATGATGAAATCTACCAGCGGGCTGCATATTCAGAATTCTTGAGGAAGCGGCCCTCGGCGGGGATCAGACAATTTGGTACGAAACCTCGCTCTGACGTGACGTAATGCTGTGATCCCAGCCTCCCTTCCCGCACCGGTAAATGAGGTGACGGGAGTTAGGTGACAGCTAAGCCGGAGGGAGGGAAGACTAGATCTTTGTTTCAGCTCTAAATATGCACTCTACTATGAGGAATTAGTGTAAGAAATCACCACTCACTCACCTGACAACTAGCTCAAGGAAAGGTAAACAAAACCTAATGCTTGTTTCATTAATTTCACTAACTAGCACATCTCTGATGTTGTAAGTCGGCCTGCTAAAGGAGGGCCCTCTGGCCCAACCCCTTTGGGAGACAAGTCGGGGATGCAGTGAAGACGCCACTCGCGACAGCCACGCTTGAACGTGCAGGCTCAGTGCTGCAAAAGCAAACTCGCAGCTTTGCATGGACTCAGAACCATCTCAATGATTCCCGGGTCAACTTCCCATTAATCATCTACCTTACACAAGTTGAAGCACTAAACCTAAAACCTATTCAACTGTGACGTGGCATGGTCTGAAACTGAAAAGACTTGTTTTTCCTCTCGTTGAAGAGTCCATTTCCCCGCTCCCCACCTCGGTAAGAATAGAAAACAGCAGCACCTCAAACTGATGAATTTGAAGTAAATGCAAAGGACTGTGTAGCAGGCATGCATCCGCAAGATAAGGAATGAATGATTCTAGAAAACAAAAACGGCACTGCTCCCGTTGACATTTGCAGACGTGTCGTTCATTGCTCTGCGCGCCGCAGCCATCTAATGTCTGCTCGCTCGCTAACGCAAACCGGAGCCTTCCAAAACACAGTGCAAAAACTGCTGTGGGAAGGCAAACAATTTGAAATTCAAACTTAATCTCCCAGCTAAGCATTTGGCTTATTACATGTAAGAACTTTAATAAACATGCCATTTTTCTATTGTGTTCGTAATTTGCAGACGTAATTTACTTTCTGCACCATCAGAAACATCCTACTCCTTCCCTCTCACCCAGATATTCCTTGGGAGATCTTCCTCATTGTTGAAAATATTTGTTAAAACAAAGAATAACTTACTTTGCTACGGGGCTTCATCCGAGGTTCGCTTCACATAAAATCACCGTTATGGGCGTGTCACTGGGCAGAGCCCTAATTGAACTCAATGTACAACTACCACAAACTGGAAAGAGCCCAATATTGGATCATCTTGGAATTTAAATGTCTCAGTCCCTCAGGTTTCCTGAAGGAGAACCTTCCCCAGGCTTTGTTTGTTTGTTGTAAGACATGACAAAACATTTCCTGGAAGAACATAGCCGTAAAGCTGTGGGAGGGAGAAGTTCAAACCTGGCCCAGGGGTAGCACTGTGCCCCACGTGTTCTCTGGACTGAATTTTTCTGCTGGAAACTCGTGCCAAAGGCTGGAGTTGGGGGGGAAAGTGGGGAGAGGATAGGACTGTCATGTAAGGAACAGATGAGCAAGAGCATCCACAGGAGAATGAGAGGATGACTGACAGGGAGCCACACTGGCCTGGAAAGCAAAGCTGCAGGAATATCCCTGAGCATGTTGGACTCTAGAAGCTTCTTTCCTAAGCATGTGTAAGGTTAGCGCAGCCTCTAGGAAGAAGTGGTACGTTTCTTCTCTGACATCTACTTAAAGAACACATTATCATTTCTATGATATCTACTATTACCCCAACTTTTCCAATAGCCATTTTCCTAAACAATCTCCCCACTTGGAGATTTGGTGACCCAACAGACTCTTTTCTGTGATCTTAAAGTACGGCCATGTCAGCACCTGGGTGCAACTACCTAATTCAACCATAACACAGGTCTTTTTCCCTACAGGAAAATTTTCACCAAATCTTTTTGATTGACTTCTTTCCCCTAAAGATCTCACCTACTTTCAAAATCACATAATCTGAAACCGGCATCTCAAACATTTCTCTTGAATAAATAAATGCTTCTCCGGCTGCTTCCAGCCTTCCGTGAATTTCCGAAGCTCTCAAACTGTTGACTTCAGCACTTTTAAATTTTTTTTCATTAAATTTATGGGGATAACACTGGTTACTGCCATGATATAAATCTCAGGTGTACAACTTTACAAGATGACCTCCGTATGCTCCCCGGCGTGCTCCACCTCGACAATTGTTGTCAGTGTTCTCATTGCTTCCGAGGAGATTTTTGCAGAGGTGCTCACTCCGCTATTCCCAGCCATGGGTGGGGATGCCCCATAAAAGCCCCACGCCTACGTGCTTTGTGGAAAATAACAAAAACCCCAATCTCAGTGGCAAACAAGGAAGAACAACATTACCACCGCTGCGACAAGTAACAAATCAGCCCAGAAAGTGAGGTAGCCATGGTGGGCTTTGATAAGGTCCCAGACATTCTGGGGGAGAGGGCTGGGAAAGTTGCATGGGAGCTCAGGAGGGACTGGCGAAGGCCCTCGTTGCAGTATTTATCCCTCGCTCCATCCGGGTCCCTCTGAGAAAGTGGGGGAAGGCTTGTAAACTGTGGGAGCTGTGAATGCATTGCCCAAGCCAACCACAGATTCCCTGCAGCGACAACCTCTAACCAATCACTGGCTGACCTTGAAGCCATGCTGACCCACGGAAGAAGGAACACTTAAGAGGACAGGTCAGAATGAAAAGGAGCAGTGGCATCAGTGGCCACTGCACACTCCACAGGAGACCTCTTCCATAGAATGTACCCAGGCAAGTCATTAAACAAATCATCAAACAAAAGATAGCAACAGCAGCCACCACCGCCACCCACGGCTGGCAGACCAGAACCCACAGTCACCACAACACATCATCGAAAATACCCGCTTTGCAAACAAAAATTACACCGCACACAAATAACAAGGAAGGGTTTTCGAGCCACAAGAAATAAAGCAGCCCACAGAAACTGACTCATCGCCAAACAATGAAAGCCCTGCAAAAAAGCATTACTGTGACTTCCCAAGGACTGAACAGGATGCCAGAGCCTTAGTGGTTCCCATAACAAAGAAACCATCGGGGTGTCGGAGGGTAACTCAGGTGCCCTACACCCTGAAGTAGCCTAATGCTGCCATTTGGGCCCTGCTGTAGAACACCAGAAACGCCCTCCCTTCTGTGCTGAACCCACCAGCTGTGGTTCCAATCCCCCAGTCACTGCAGCTGTCTGTACCATTTGCCACTCCTGCTGTGATCACACCCGCAGAGGACAGGCATAAAAATTGGGTGTGGAGGGATGCCATCATAAAGTGGCAATGGAGTTTTGTACTTCCCAGCGCTTAATAATGTTTAATGCTTAATGCAACTGATTAGGTGGAAAGGCGTAGAAGATCGTTTGGGCAGGAGGGGAACTGCCTTCTTATCTCAAGGAGACCCTCCTACTTCCTTGGGTCTGGCAGACTTCTCCAGGTCCTAATGCCTCAGAGTTGATAATAGGAAAAAAAAATATTATTGACCACATAATGCCTTTTGAAAAGAACCCAATTAAGTAAGGAAGAAACTAGTTTATGGAGAAAACAGCCATCAATACGAGCGACAACCCGTCAGTGACCTCAGAGTGTTCCCATTATTTCGGCTATAAATTGCATGCACTGGGCCGTGGTTTTGAAAGAGACCGCCATGGCGCTTTATTTTTTTTTCCCCTTTGCAGTTCCACGTTTAGAAAGTCAAGTTGAGCCTCTTGGGATCTGTGTTCTCTATGGCTGTAATTGTTTTAAGCAACTTTGTTATGAAGGCGAAACGGAGCATCAGGAAGGCAGGGCCTGCCCGCACAGATGCACAGCACGGGAGGACGCGCTCCCTGGGGTCCCGTGGGACGTGGAAGCCTGTCCCTCCCGTCACAGCACCGGGGGCTGTTAAAGCCCGCAGGAGAACTTGGCTCTGGAGATACCAGGGCTGTGAAAACCAAGGGAGTGAGGGCAGAAGATGGCTGCATAGCAGCAGGCTGGAAGGGGAGAAAGGGGGTGGGATTTAAATGTCTCAGGAGGAGGCACACTAAAGAAAGGAGAGCATTCAATAAGGAAATGAAAACTGAATCCGATGATGTGGGAAATCAGTTTGGGGTAAGCTCCTTACACTACTGTTTACGAGGCAGAACTGTGACTCAATGTCGATCTATTAGTCTAATAAACAGATTTCTGCTCTGTGTTATAAAGAACCTAGAAGCAAACACACTCCTCTAGTTAGACCAAATCCAACTTAGTCCAAAGCCTACCTGTCTCCGCAGGTAGGTTTCTGGATTTGTACTTGGAACTACAATCTTTTATTCGCAGTTCTCTCTAATCCCAGAGAGCATCTGTGCATTGTTTGTTTGCTTGTGAGGAACATTTTCAAAAGGATTTAGTGGATTTAATCCTGCATTTTGAATTTTAAAGTATTAGAAGTTGCTAATCAAATAAGGAAGGAGAAGGCAAGATATTAATAAGCTCTTTTATATTTTCTATTAACTACAAAATCTAACTAAGCAAGAAAACATACTCCCAGCCTGGAATGATCTTCCTCTATCTCTTCATATAATTAGCTCCTTAACACCTCTTAGGACTCACACATTAAGGCCACCAAGTTAGAATTTCTGGCTTGGGCTGCACTAGGTAAAACCTCCTTGTTCTCTTCATACATACGAGTACAGTCATTTATTAGTTGGCTACCTGCCCCATATAAATGGAAGGTCAACAAGAACAAGACCCTACTATGCTGTAGACAAAGTGTCATAAACATCTGTTGAATGAACACTTTTAGATAAGAAAATACATTATGCCATACATAGGTCATATTTCTGATGGTAGTAACTCCGAGCATCAACAAAATTGGTGCGTTTATTCTCTCTCAATATGTAAAACACATTATTTCCTCCTTTCGTCGATCAAACTGATTTTCTTAATCACCTATTGTTTAACAATTATTGTTTAAGATAAAAATGCCACAGGCCCTGTCAGGAAGAACCCCCAATAAGAAACAATCTGGGGGTACACAGACTTTCATACTACACTCCTGGTCCTTTTATTAATCTGTGCCATTGCACGTGTTGATCCCATTTTCTGGAACGCATGGTACCTTTAGCGATGGGAAATGCCTTCCTCATTCTCCAAAACGTGCTGAACGGAGATGATACATGCAGCATTTCACATGCATACACAGGGAAACAGCAGAGTTTTTACCCTGTCATCTAGAGCCATGGTATGTTATGATGAAGAAAAACACGGGCTAAAAATATTGACAGTACAACTTTTCTGAAATAGTATGTCTGTGAATTTTCTATGCAAACACCAACACAGGAAGC
The DNA here is from genome assembly GCA_004026885.1 of Lyroderma lyra. NCBI lineage: Eukaryota > Metazoa > Chordata > Mammalia > Chiroptera > Megadermatidae > Lyroderma > Lyroderma lyra. The sequence continues at coordinate 99,784 of PVJL010000098.1, read as the reverse complement.
CTTGAAGGTATTAGGCACACTGACGTTTAGATTACTAGGCTTAGGTATTAGAAGACAGTTGGGGGTGGAGGGCTAGAAATAGTTAGAAATAGCTCTTCTCCTGGGGGCTTAACTGAAAGCAATTTATCATTTCAGAAGTGTAGGCTCCGAGACAAGCGTTTCTGCCTTTAAAAGTACATAAAGGTTTAGATCCTAAATGCTTTCTGTTTTCCTAGGGAGAGCAGGGCTGAGGGTAATGCTGCCATAGAAGCTTTAAAACTTAAAACAGGATCTTGTGTGAGCTCTCTGCATAGGGCTTAATCCAATCCTTCCTTTAATAAAAGAGATAAAAGAAAAATAACAGAACTGATTTTTAACTACAGAATGAAGCAAAAGTCATAGACAAATGCAAAATTTTGTAAATTACAGTTTGGTTGAAAACAGCAAAGAGACAGAAATATCATTGTTATTTATCAAATACCCTTAAAGACTTTGTGTATTGCCAAAATGGCATTTTACAGTGAAAATCATAAATGTAATTTATCACATTTCAGGGAACCATGTGACATATTGTTCATACTTTGTAATAACTTTTATAAGCAACTGAACATATTTTGGAAATAAAACAAGAGCTCAAAATCTGCTCTGTCAACCACTAATTTGTTGGGGGTGGGGGGCGGGGGGGTAAAAAGAAACTCTCCAGAGCTCATTCTCAGCACTAGGAAGGGGATGACAGCCTACCTTCCTCACAGGCTATTTTGAGGACGAGCATCACCTCTGAATGCTTTGAAAACGTATAAAAGAATTGTGCATGTCTAGGCCACCCTGAACAGTCACCACCTTCAAGTACCTAAACATTACAACTGTTTTTGACAATAACCCACGTATATAGTAGGCATTCCATACATAATTATTGAATACGAAAGTGAATGAAGCCAGTTTTTGCCTCCACACTCCATCTAATGACTATCAATCAATCAATCAATCTATCCATCTATACTATAATTTTATCCTGAAATATCTATTTTTATATTTTAAGGGTAAACTCAAAAAACTGCTGAAATCACGGTTTAATCATCTCTAATTCTATTCAGTCTAGCATGTATCAGACACATAGAGAGTGCTCAACATTTATGGAATTTCATATACATGAAATACACGTAGCCATTTATTCTCACATGTGCTCAGAAGTTATGAATATATGTACTCCTTTGATTGCCAACTTCAACTTCAGAATGTTTTACTACTGAAGTTCATTTTTCAATTTGTTCTTTTTGATTAAGATGAAAGGCATCCTGTGTTTAATTTTATAAAAAAGAAGTTAGAGTCTCAGGTTAATGATAAGAATCTATTTAGTACATCAGTTTCTGAACTATAAAAAAAGAAAATACCTTATAACATTCTTATCAACTCTGAAATCAGCATAGTTTTATTAAAAAATTATAATGCTGATTTATTTAGATAATCTTTTTCATTTGACTTATTTTTAAATAGTCACTTCTTTTTAATAAAATCAATTTGGGGGATTATTGCACATACATACATATGCACAAACACTTTTTCTCCAGTGTTCTTGCTTTGATTTAATTTACAATTTTTAAATCTCATTTGCAACATCTAGAACAGCTTGCTACAAACTTTTGGGTAATGTCATCACAGTGGAAGATAGCTGTAAAAGAACCTAACATTATCTAAATCCTCTGTTTCTTCTGGATCCAACATTGTTTAAAGTCCATAAAATTCAATAGCATTGCCCTCACAAAGATGTTAGTGAAAACAAGTCTCACAATCATTATTTCCTGAGATTGAAAGACACAAAAAACTGACCATTTATTCAGTAATAAAGCTATTTTCTCCTAAAACAAATTTATCTTTGTCCAGTCTGCCATCAGGCTGACTTTTATAGAGCCTGGATGTGTCTGTTAAAAAGCTCTATGAATCTTCAGCATTCAAATTAGATTTTTCCAGATTTCACACTCAAGATAAATGTTCAAAAAAGCCCATCTATGGCTAACACCCCTTGCCTAACACTCCTAAGACCTGAGCGAGGCACGCTAAGCCTAAGCATACAAATTGGAAGGATATCGCTAAAGCCGAAGAACATGACCAGATGCCCCAAAGACCTGGAAGTTTTAAGAGTTTTAAGAGTATGAATTATGAAGATTAGCCTTGATTTAACATTCCTACCTTAGAAATGAGAAGATTAAGCAAGATCACACTGATTCAAGGATAGGCCTTTTCAAATCTTTTAAAGCAGAGAGCAGATTGAGTCCAATAAGTTTGTTGAGCTACTACAGAGAGAACAAAAGTCAAAGAAATCAATGACTGAAATTAATACAATTCCAAACCCTGGACAATCAAGATTATTTCTCCATAAGAAAGACTGTTAGATTCTGGCAACAAAATCATAAGAAGATTTTCTTAAAATAGTTTATTTTGGGGGGGAGGGGGAATGATGATTTTAGAGTTTTAGAAGACAAATTTGAAAATGGACCAATATAATTAGCACATGCATCTCCAGGCACCGGGTATCTCCGTTCATTATTGCACTAATGAGCACCTAGCCCTTCTCCTGTCCTCTGAAGGTTGAGTAATGAAAAAGACAGACACGATCAACAAAATCACCAAGAAGCAAATACATTGAGTCCCATCTTGATAAGTGAAGACACTTAAATGTAGGAAGATTTAAAATGTCTACAATCACAAGTTAAGTGAAGAAAACAGACCTCCAACTCTAAAATAAGAATCCTTTTCTTTGCATAATGCTTGTCCAAATAGCAGCAGTAGGGTGGGGCAGGTCAAATATATAGTGATGGAAGGAGAGTTGACTCTGGGTGGTGAACACACAATGCAGTATATACATGATGTATTATAGAATGCTACACTTCAAACCTATATAATTTTACTAACCAATGTCATCCCAATAAATTTAATTTAAAAAATAACAGATTGCACTGAAATATAAAGAAACAGCTTTCATCCCCATTCTTTTTCCTATTGGTTAAGGGTACAGGTTCTGAAGCCAGATGGCCTGTGTTCAAATTGACTACTATCGGGTAACCTCAAAGGATCTCTACATAACCTCCTATCTCACTTACTTTATCTGTAAAATGGGACTGATAACAGTATGAATCTCAAAGAGATGCTATGAGGATTAAACGTAGTAATACTCATTACGTGGTCAAAACAGTGCCTGGCACGCCATACACATGTGATAAATGCCAATTATTATTATTATTATATGCACATTTAATTTTCTACACTGAAAGCTATCTTGCAAGTAAATGTCTCACATGTCAGTGATCGGAAAATGGCATAATTGAAGTAAAATACTGCTGATTTGGATTGAGAATAAAGGCCATTTCTATCTAAAAGGTTTGTTCATAAACTTTTGTGGGACTTTTTTTCCCCCAGAAATAAGGACCCCAGACCCATATTTTAAAAATAAGACTGCACAGCCTATTTAAAAAATAGGCTGCACATGGGAAGAAGAAATGGGGCTGGGGTACACAGAGGGGTTCCCTTAGTGCTGGAGTCTACGAGGACAGTGCCCTAGGAAGGCCTGTGGCTGACAGCCCACGGAGCCCTGCATAAGGACCCTTAGCGACAACACAGTAATTCAACTCCCAGTTGCCTTGGTAACTGGAATGGAGTCTGACTCCGTTTTTGATATTTGACAGCCTTCAAGGCCCACTTCTTCCCTTTCCCTCTAGGGAAGTTCAAACAGTACTTACCCCATCCCTATGGCCTAGCTTCCCTAAACCCCAGGCCAGCCCTTTATGCCTTGTTGTCCCTCCAGACATTTGGACCTGTCTGGGGAAACCTGCCCTGCCCTCCACAGCAAGCCTCATTTTGTGAGTCATAGACCTTTTCCTACCTTGTTACATGTGTGGTGTCATCAGTTCTAACATCGGGGACCAGTGCAGAGGGGGACCAATTCAGAATGGTGCTCCCACAGTAAATTAAGGTCATAATCATCATTGTGCTCATCCTTTGCAAAACTAGTAGGCCCAGGTAAGGGGTTTAGGGGGATCTTTAACAGAATGATCTTTCTTTAGAGTTAAGCATCGCTACCCCAGGGCTACCTTTTTTTTTAGAGTTTTCCAAGATCTACTTTTCATTTTTCTGTGATCATTTGTTCTTATGGACATGGTACCTTTTGCCTCTGGATTGAGAATTTGAGAGAGAGAGAGATGCCTTGGGACACAGTGACAGTTGCAGACAGACAGGTTTTTTTGGGACACCAGGGAGCACTAGATATGGAAATTTTGAGACAGGTCAAAATATGTTTGAATTCACCCAGGACAAACCCACGTTAGGCCTATTGGCACCACATAATTATAAACAGTAGCCCCCTGTCATTTTCAAAAGTGCTGAGATTGTTCAGATGATGTATCATATGCAATCCTACCTTTAACTGAAGATATTAGGAGACACAGGGTAGAACCATGGGACATCTACCAAGGAGTGAGTGGGGTCATCATCTGGGACACCCCAAGGAGAACTCTGAGCAGAAATGATGATAAGTAACAACACCTGTCCCTATTCTCACTTAGAGTCCGGGAAAAGGAAGGTAGTGTGTGGCTATGGTGCTCTGATAACTGCAATAATTGACACTAATACAGCAATAAACAAAATCCATATGAGTTTAAGAAGTGTCTTTTTTCATAGGCAACACATATGGATAGGTAATCTGGAGTTGACAGACATTCCAATTTCTATTCCATTGCTTTCTGAATATATATACCAGGGGTGTCCAACCTTTTGGCTTCCCTGAGCCACAATGGAAGAATTGTCTTGGGCCACACATAAAATACACTAATGATAACTGATAAGTGCCCCCCCCAAAAAAAAAACAGGCACGAAAACATCCCATAATGTTTTAAGAATTTGTGTTGGGCCTCATTCAAAGTTTCCTGGGCCGCACATTGGACCTGCCTGAATTGTAACATAAACACATAACTTCCATAATTTTTAGTTATGAAACAAAGACACAAATTCCTGCTTTCCAGAACTGTTATAAGAATTAAATAAACTAATGTAGGTAGAGGTCATTATAGAACACTTTGCACACATAAGGCAATATATAAATTATAGCTGCTGCATGTTATTAATATTATGACATTATTATTATTATTAGCATTATTAGCAACATGATCCTCACTCCTATACACCGTCAGTAGGATGTGGTAATTTGAGACATAGACTTTGAAGTCAGACAGTGTTAGAGTTAAATCCACACTTACTGTTAATAGAAAATGTCTTGGTCAAGTTATAGAAAATCTCTAAGTCTCAGTGATTTTCCTTTTAAAATGGGGACAATTATGTTACCTATTTCATGAGACTATGGGAAGGATAAAATTAAATGGGAAAAGAACAGTTTATGGCTTTAATAAGTGCTCAGTTAAGTATTACTTTTAGTAAATATAACCATTCATTTCAAAATTATTAATAATAATGAACAATTAAAACTAGCTCAAATATCTTACCAGAAAAGATTCAGTAAACTATGTTACATACAATTATAGGGATTTTAAAAGTATATAGACTATTTCATTCAACAATATATCCTGTCAAAAATAATATTAAGTATATGATTGTTCTTGTTTTTAAATAAAATGATTTGAGTTTAAACATTTAAGAATACCTTTCTCTCTGGTAGGATTATACATGATTATTTATATTTGCTTTCTCTGTGTTTAAATTTTCTATAACTAATATAATAAGGAAATGTTTAAAATTGTAAATGAAAGAAAACAAAAAAAAATGTGTGTTTGTCTACAATCTTGTGATCTGTTTTAATTGCTTCACAGAGCATTTTATGTGGGTAGTGCAAAAGTTACCTTAAGTCTAGGTCAAATATTTAAAATAATTCATAATTTCTCAATTAGTTCAACTCAAATTCATTGTATCTATAAAGAATCTCTCTCTGAATTCAATTTGGCATCTTACCAATGATCCTACAGTTAATGAAACAGGTGCAATATTAATGAGACCGAGGTAGAAAGCCTCCCACGCAGAAGTGAAAGTGTTTTGACATGAAGTGGATAGGACTGTGTCAAAATTACACAGCCATGTAGCTTTCCCTGCCATTTAAGACACAGGAACACCGCCTTGTCTACCAAGGGCAACAGTATGATAGCATCTGAGAGAATAAAGCAACACGCTTTGGTTATTTCTGAACTAGAGAACAACAGTAGAAAATGAATAACAAAATTCATCCCAAAATCTTAGCCAGACTTTCTACATATAACGGCTTATTTTTTTACCCATGGAAAAAGCACACTATATTTATAAGAGCAGTTTAACCACAGATGTAGAACTCTGCCAACAAAAAGAATATGCACTTAATGGAAATAAAGCATGTTCTATTCAAAGCAGGTTCTTTTAATCTTCTGCCATAAATAGTCACCCATTACGAGTCTCAATTCACTCTCACCCACTGTCAAAATAAAGCACAGAAAAAAACAATAGCTGAAAGTGTCTTCCAGTGAAATGGGTCATAGATAAGTATGGAAATAACTCATTTGGGAGATGTTTTTTTCAACAACTCCAAAGCCTAGATCATGAGTCTGTTGCTATTTATCCTTTATTATACAATTCTTCTAAGCAAACCATTTAAGTATTTAGAAAATAATAGTAAAAAGAAGACAGACCCAGCTGATGAATGTCAGCATGTCACAGGCTGCAAGACAAATTCATACTCATTCATTCTTCCTGTCACACTCCTCCATCTATTTAAGCTCATCACTGTGTATGTCAGTTGTCAATGATATAGCAATAGAATTTGCATAAAATTCTTATTCTGTACTCTCAACAAAATACAATAGTTTCACCCCTCTATCTCTTCCAGAACTTTGACAACTTCATGTAATATGACCCAGACACTTCCCCTTACCCTGTAGCTTTCAAGTCCATTTAAGACATAGGAATGCTTTCTTGTCTACCAAGTGCAACAATATGATAGAATCTGAGAGAACAGCAACTTGTAAGAACAGCCAAGGAAGGTGTAAGGGTTGCATCAGAGCTGAGATCACGCAGAAGCATACTGTCTAAAAAGGCCCATCAAAAAGATGTTGCACTCATGAGTTGCCCATGAGCGTAGCAGAGTAGGGCAGTAGCTCAAAGCCCTGACCTCAGAAGACACCCTCTCGTACAGCCCTGTCTATAATACCAACTCTTATCATTTTCTCTTTTAGAAAAAAAGAATGAAGGCAGGTCCAAACATAGTGATAGTTTCTATTCCTAACATCACTTTGTCTCTTTTATTTGTTTGACAATTAATAAGGGTAAAGAATTGTGATTATTAAGATTGGGGAAAATTTTTAAATCATTTAGTCCAAAATTGCTTAGCCTGGCTTCCCCATTTTGACGATATTAAAACTGAGAAGATTACAAAATTTGCCTACATCTACAGTCAGCAAGTGGGAGGAGGACCAAATACAAGATTTCTTCTATTGTTTTAACATTTAACACAATGTCTCTTGTCTCAATGATTGGCTTCAAGGTCCCTTGAGGTTAGGCTGTAAGATATACTTATTCAGACCATCTGGACAAGTCGACCATCACTCAAAAAGCAGATACTCAATAAGTACTTCTAGTGAAGGTTGAATAAAATAACTAATGCCTTTCTTTGCTTAGTTAAATAGTACCTTGTCTAAGTATTGTATAATACATTCTAAATGAACAGAACTTGTACAAGTGAAGCAAGCCATTCTAAGTTTTAACAGGAGGCCTCACAGAATAAAAAGGACCACTGAAATTTTCAAATGTCATTTTTATCCACAAGTCAAAAAGATAGTAGTAAAAACATTTTCTACACATTAGCAAGCTGTTACGGCCTTCCCTTCCTCTCCACAAATACGTAGAAGCAGTTCTCTGAAAAGAAGAAAATTTCAACACGCACACACACCCATGCGCGCATACACACATGCTAAGTTTTACCATCATGGATATAAAAAGATTCAGATACAGTTTGAGGAAACAAAGAAGTCATTGATAATAAAGGAAAATACCTAGTATTACTACCATGTAACTCAGACAAAGACTGTGTTCTAGTTAATGATCCATCTTTGACACAGGGTATTTCATATAACAGAACTTTCTAGGAGCTGCCTGCAATAGCCATTAATGATCAGAACATGGTAAATTAGAAATCATCAATTCCACAGTATTTTTACTTTTGATTAGTTTTTTGATTTCTAGTTAGGTGTTCAATGTTTCTCAACTGAAAGCAAAGATTTAAAAGACTCCTGTAAACAGTGCCCGGTGGCCTCAGCGTGGATGAATGCCCCAGTAAGAAAAGTTTACGAGGGTTGAACAGTTGGAGTCACAGTCACTCCAGAAAGTTAAAGCAGATCTAACACAGAGTAGAAATGGAAAAAAAAAAAAATCATCACTGACACCCATATGCAGAATACAATTGATTCTGTGATAATCATTGCAGATTGTTATAGGGACTCCATACTCAAGATTTGATCAATAAACTTCGAGCCCCTCTGATCCTAACTTTTCCCAGTAAAGAAACCACATAAATAGTAAAGATGATTTACTTATGATTGCCATCAAAATTAATTTCTTAATAGCTCATGACAATATTCTAAAATTTGGTTTAGAAACAATTACTTGGCCTCAAAATAAAACAAAAATTACAAATTGTCCTGCATAACAACATAAATTAATGTCCTTGCAGTTTGTCCTTAAGGAAATCATTGTCTCACTCCTACAACTCACTCTTCTCCCTATCACCAATTCACCAATCCAAGGCAGAAATCAGGAAGTTGTCCTAGCCATGACTCTCTCATTACACCGTTCTTCACTCATGCAGCACGAATGTTTCCCAGTTTTCTATCTAGAGCTCTAGACTGCTTTCCAATCAGACCTATGGTCTCTATTGACAGCACTCTTGCTCTAATTCAGGTCTTCCCTTTCTCTTTCCACGATGGACGGCAATTTCAAGTGCCTTTTCTCAGCCACAACTTTTGTCCCCTTCTAAAATGCTTTCTTGATTGATTTACTCCTTTAAAAAAATCCTCCAGAACCTTAAAACCCATGATGTACAGGGTAGATTCCAAACTCCTAGAATGAATGACCTATACACCCCTCCATTCTTTGACCACTACCTTAATCACTAGTCTCATGCTTTTTCACACTTCTACCCATCCCTTAAAATTAAGAATCTGTGAATCTTTCTCTGCCTGTTCTCTCCCATCCTCCCAAATGAGAGCTGATCATCATCCTCCCCTTTAAGAATCCAGAGCAATCCACAGTACTACAGACACAACTATTCACTTCGTCAAGCCTGCCACAGTGTATTGCAAATGACTGATTGCACATGTTCTCTCAAAGAAGGGTAGCAAATGAGTTTGATTTCCATTGTGGGTTAATTTTAATCAATAGCTAGAGGTTGCCTCACATCACTGTTGAGAAATAATTGTTGATTAGCTTACCTGATCTGCACCAAGGCTTTATCTGCTATTGGAACCGGGAGAGAAAATGCTATTTGGACCAGCTATTTGTCATCCTTGCCCTAGACCGTGAGTCCTGGAAGGTAACGGAATGTGTTTAATTTTTCATTCTCAATGCCTGGCAAAAGTTTATTGAAAACACCAATCAAGACTCACTCATTCTAATCTGTAACTCCATCTACAGGAATCGATACTTACTGTCCTCTGGCACTTCAAAGGTAAATACACAGTACTTGTGTAGAATTTGTATGACGTGGTTGACAAGGGACCAGGTAAGAGTGACACCTAAGGCATTCTAAACTTTATTCCTAGTAGCTTTGAAAATTCTTCCTTGGACAAGTATTTGACCCTTCCCAAGCTCAATTTCCTCATCAGAAACAGAGAGATAATGAAATCTGCCTTGCAAGTTTGCCAACAGGATGAGAAATAAAAAGCATCGTTACATGGTGGTCCCTGGGTAAATGGTAACTATTAAGTATGTGCCATTTTGGTTCACAGCAAATTTCCATGGGGAGAAATTCACTCAAGGACATGACTTTTAGTCCCTTTCAGAAGGCATTTGCTAGTCAGTTACATGGGTTACTTTGATAGTGACAGAGTCAGTAAATGTCAATTATAGTTATTACATCTTTAATTTGCCATTGCCCTAGCCCTGAGCTCATATCACCCAGCAGTCTCAAGGATGTCTATTATTATTTTTAAGAGTCAATGAATAATTGATAACAATGGAACAATTTGCCTTTGTGTAATAGTTTTCATCCGTGGATTTCAAAGGATTAAGGCTTTAATCTATTCTCTTTGGTATTCTTCATTCTAGCTTATATTTTTCAAGCTCCAAAAGAATTCTAAAAAAGAGTAAGACTGTTCCAGAATCACTCCACAGATTCTTTGCATTCTTACACCAAGAACATCCTTTTCACAATGCTTCCACATGCCATGGCTATACAACACATGGATATTTACACATGCACACCAATGAGATGAGGGCATAAAATGCTGACATGTGCAGGCTAGAGTCAAGAACTGATCATCAGAACCACACGGTTGAATTTAATACTTACCATCTAGTCACTGATTGTCACTTATGTGGTCCCAAATTTCAACCCCCCTTGAATTTTTACCCTACTGATCAATAAGGAAGGACCAGGTTTAAAAGATTAAGTCACAAAATGGCACAGCATATTATGGAAGTAAAGAGGATGCCAGGATTAACAGGTTAATACTGTCATTAACCATAAACACAAGCACCGCCATCAACTGACGTCTTACACATGCCATGTACTCTGCAAATCCACAGGCTCCTGTGGAAGAGAAACCTAGATCACTCTGACTTCAAAGCTGACGCTTTCCATAACACTTAATGTCCCCTGAAAGTAGGTGAGCTGGAACATCTCAAGCCCCTTACGTTCAGGGCCTATTCTTCCTAGCCAAAGATTTCTCAGCTTCCCTCACATAGTCCCTCAGCATCGCCAGCCAGTTCAGTGTCACCTGGATTCGTCCTTCCAAAGAGATACCGAGTGACCTACATGACACATTCTAGAAAATGCAAGGGAACTTTTTGAAGGTGTTTTTTAATTTATGCAAATAAATACAACAAAGCCAGACAATCTGACATAGACAGAAGCTTATAATTAACGAAGCCATAGACCCAAAATCTGTATCACAATGAACAATTAACAGAAAATCATTGTCATCCTGTAATCACCTCAGAACAAGGAGATGAATCATGAACCATAGCTTTACAAAACTGTTGCCCTGTCTAGTTAGTGAGTGTTTGCAATGTTGTTATGATTTGTATTAGGGTTATGATTAAGTACTTAAGAAGCACTTTATTCGTTAGTAGTTTTCTATCCCACCCCCATTTCACCACCAAAATAAATTCTATGGCAGTTCTGATCCTGTCTTCATCTTAAATAGTAAGAGAATATTCCTCCAGTGCTGATTTGAAATGACACATCAAGTACTTCTCCCTTAAAAAAAAAGTGGTTCTTCTAATAGAGATGATAATCAGGGACAAATGACATCAAAGTATTGTCCCATGGATAGGCAAGTTATGGGAAGACCTTTTCTGTCCTGTTAAAGATGACCTCAAGTGCGAGAACCATAGATGAGACTATGGTCGAGAAATTATGTGTTTATGAGGTCAACAGTAGTAAAACAGCCGTGCTTCTAACAGGAGCAGATGCTCTATGATTCAGCAATCTGAGAATCAATGAGCCTTGTGTGGAAATGTGCCATAAACAAGACCACAAGTCTAAGTTACAAAGGTAAACAATGTCATGCCATTTCCCTAAACACTGACCCTCTTGGCCAGCTTCTAGTTTTTTCTGTGGTTCCCCAGGAAGAGGTGGACATCTTCTCACCAAAACAAAAGTGTTTTATTTTTTTCTCTTTCACCTTGAAAAACCTGAATTAAAAGTAGATTATTAGGGGAAGAATTTAAAAGTCTAAAAAAGGATCATATACTACCTATTTCCTTAAGGATATGGAGGGCAATTAATGCTCTAACCATAATAAAAACAAAAGTGATTTACTTATTTTATAGGTCCTCACAGTCTTAGTGGAAGAAAAAAAGCATCATTACTAAAGATTTCTCCTAACCTAACACTTCTACAAAGTTCACATTCCGAGATGTTCTCTTAGGGTAAAACCATATAGCATTATTTAAAGCAAGCAAAAGAGGGTGTGACAGACACATAGAAGTTACCATGGCACTGTCGGTCAGCTGCTGCTAAAGCAACATTATCTTTCTGTCCATTACAGAAAAAGGAATAACTCGGTGTGTGTGTGTGTGTGTGTGTGTGTGTGTGTGTGTGTGTGCGCGCGTGCGCGTGCATGTGTGTAGTGTTCAAGAGGAAGTGAGAGAAGCAAGTCATTAAATAAAGTGGTATCTTTTTGTTCATTTTTTAAAAAATTTTATGGACTATCCACTGCCTCAAAAATCAAAGTCAAGCCGAAAGATATTTTGCTATCTCTAATGCCCACCGTACGAAATCAGAACGGCAGGCCTTGCAGGCACTACCAGAACATCTACCTTACTAAGCCATGCCATGAGGTCTTAACACACTGATTACTAAGACGCATGTCATAAAAGTGTATCCACAGCATTCACAGTATATATTGGGTGAGCTGAACAACAAAATGTTGCACGATATGGTTTGATATGAAATTCTGCTACCCATCCTCATCATGTATCTGATTCATACCCAGCCAAAGACTTCAGACTAGGCCCTTCGAACAAGGCCACAAAAACCAGTATTTCTCACATGTAAGTCACCCTAAAAAAGGACAAGGACCTCACGAATCTCAGCTGCTATTTGCGGGACTAGGTAGAAGTGGAGGCAGGCATAGCACATATCTAAACATTTAAAACTGATACATTAAAAATAAATATTTAATTATAACCACTCATAATTCCAGTATTCAATGTCCATATAGTTAACAGCAGGCAGCGCTGATAAAGACCTGAAATACCACACGATACACGTGGAAAGCTATGATCCATGTATTGCACACTGTGTCATCCAGTAGAGCAGTCACTCACCCCATGTGGTGACTGAGCACTTGAAATGTGGCTAGTGCAACTAAGGAACTAAAATTTAAAGTTATTTAATTTTAATTAATTTTAATGGCCACCTGTGGCCATCGGCCACCACATCACACAGCGAGATGGAGCCCCGTGATAATACGCAACGGTGCCCAGTACTATGCTAATTCACAGAACCTCTGGAAACGTGCATTAGAACAAGGAAACAGAGAGGCAAGAAAACGCAAGTTTATATTTCTGGGAACGTAACTTCATGATACAAGATCTTTCCCATTTAGGCTCACAGGGGAAGATCTGACACTTAAAATGGTTCATCGTTTATCTAGAAAGTGCTTCCATGGCTCACATCCTTCTCGCTCTGAAACAGGGGCAGTCAGCAGTATCAGCAGCAGCCCAACCCACGAATATTCATGGCTTCTACTCGGTCAGCTTTTGTTCAAAGACAGCGTGAAAGAGGTGGAGAAGCTTTACCCCAGGCTGGGCAGACTTTGCAGGGTGAGGGCTACTTCTAATTTTCTCCAAGTATCACGGTCCCCACACTATTTATTATTCAGGCGGTCACCTCAAAAGGCTTGGTGGTCCACCACTGGACCATGATCAATCCCTGGCCCAGGCTTGCTTTTCCCTGTTTAGCTTGTGCTAAACACAGGAGTGAATGCATGGGGTCATAGGCTTCTCTATGTCAACTAATTGCTGGATTTAAAGTGACAGAGGTGCCTATGTGACCCTCAATAAATTTATATGCATGTACGTGTGTGTGTGTGTGTGTGTGTGTGTGTGTGTGAGAGAGAGAGAGAGAGAGAGAGAGAGAGAGAAAGAGAGAGAGAGAGAGAGAAACAGAGAGACAGGCAAAAACATGAAGGGCCCTAAATGTGGGGCCCTAGGTAGGGACCCTTTTGCCTAAGAAGTACTTCAGTGGCCTCATGTAAAAAGCAATTGGAAATTTTGATTTAATGGTTATATGTTGCATAAAATTAGCTTAAGGAGACACTTTTTAAAAATGAAAAATGTATCCTACAGACAGGTGGCAATATTGCCAAAGTAAACTGCAGCAGGTAAATGCTAATTTTCATGCCCCTGTACCCCACAAATAATGACACATCTATTATTCTTATGACTAGTGCTTTCAGTATAAATCATTTCCTATATATGTTTGTATGCGGCATGATTTTAAAAGCAAATAAGGTGTAAGGAGATAGCAACTGAAAGAGAAGCATATGGAAAGTAAAGGGAACAAACCATCAATCAAAAACTTAAGCGGTCAAGAGCCCACAGAATCAACACATCCCCTAAGGTGAGCTTCTTCAACCCCTGGCCCGCGGGCTGCATGCGGCCCAGGACGGCTTTGAATGCAGCCAACACAAATTCATAAACTTCCTTAAAACATTATGAAAATTATGCACAGACCTATTATTTAGCTCACCAATTATCATTAGTGTGAGCGTATTGTATGTGTGGCCCAAGACATTCTTCTTCCAATGTGACCCAGGGAATCCACAAGGTTGGACCCCCCTGCTAAAGCCCAGTGCTGACCATTCACTAGGCTCCAGTCTGAGTGCCGGTCTGTGTTGCAGGTAGGTGAGCACTGATGTATCAGTGCTTCTAGGCAGCTTTCTTCTCCAGTTTTGCAGGACATGAATAAAACCAAATGTTCCCATTCTGTTCTTTGATCTCATGTTCAAAATTCTCAGTGTGAGGCCAATTGAAACAGGTCTGATCTGTTATTAGCAGCCCCTAAAATTGCCTCAAACCTGGCCCAGAATGTTCCGGATCTCTACACAGAGAGGCAGGGCATAAGGTGAGGGAGGGGTCGTCACTACCCTTTGATAAGGGAAGCTGACAATGCAATTGTCAGAGAGGAAGCCACGCCCTGGAAGAAGCTTCTATCAGCACCGTGCTGACGTGTGTTTCCAAGGGTGCTGTCCCTCTAAAACTCACTATCCTCAGGGCAAGTAAAAACTCCCTAATAGGACTTACACGGCCCGTCACTACTGGGTCCCTTCTTATCTCTACAAGTCCATCTCTCCTGCACACATGCCATTTGTGATTTCACTTATTCAAATGCACAGTTCTCTCTCTTGCCCTCCAATTTCAATGCCTTCCCCACCTGGTGTTCCTTTGGCTTGGTATAATCTCCCTCCACTTCCAACATCTCCCTGTCCCTTCTCTCTAACCTTTACTTACGTTCCTCTAAGTTGAGTGTGGTTTTCTCATACGTGCTCTCATAGTACCCAAAATTTTACCCACTGAAGCACTGTCACTCTCTGAGATAATCTGAGGCTTATTTGCCTTCATCCTGAGGTAGAAGTTCTGCTACAGCAGGAACCGTACCTGTGTTATTCATCATTGCATACCCAGAGCTAGCACCCACCATCTGTGGAAATAACAGTAGGAGCTGAACTTCATTATTCATTTACCACGTACCAGATAGCCTACTAACTTCTTTTGTCTCCCTAATTCTATAAGGTAGGCCCTATTATAATCCTTGTATTGATATGAAAACCATACCTCAGAAAGGTACAGAAACTTGCCCAAGGTCATGAAATGTGTGAGTGGCAGAGCTAGTATTTAAACCCATTTGGATGCAAAGCTTGTGATGTCCACCACCATGCCCTCCCATTTCCTAATAAAATAGGCAATCCATAGATACTGCAAGGGTCAAGGGGTGAATGAAGGAATGAATAAAACCACCACATCAACAACGCGTGGGCATATTTCTGACAGGCCTCACGTCCCTCTTGGTACTAGACCTCCTTTTCTGATTCAATTCCAAGAATTGCAAATGACGAAATAGTTTGACTTGGCGTCATTCAATGAGATCATTTGAATCTTGTGCACAAACAAAACAAAACAAACAAAGAAAAGTTAACACAGTAGCCCCGAAACTGCTTCCCATTGAAAGGCTTGCTTGCAGACTTGGCCCTCGATTGACATCTGGGAACTTAACTGGGAAACATTTCCCTAAAACACCTACTTACCTTTGGGGAGTCTGAAATTTTGGTACTTGCTCATCATAGTGCCTCTGTGACTAGTCCCCCCCGCAAAAAAAACATTGGGTGCTGATTCTTTAATGAGCTTCTCCGGTGAGTAATAACACTTCACACACTGTCACAACTCACTGCTGGTGGAATGACGTGTGTCTATTGTGATTCCACTGGAACAGGACTCTTGGAATTTGTGCCTGGCTTCCTCAGACCTTGGCCATGAACCATTATCCTCTGCTCATCTCGCTTGATATCCTTTCACTGTGATAAGTCTTAGGCATGTGTGTGACTCTGTGCTAGGTCATGTGGACCTTTTCAGCAAATCAGCCAACAAAGAAGTGGTCTTGAGACCCCCAACACAAATATCTTTGTGAGGGGGGCATGACACAGAAGCAAAAGTAAATAATGACCAAGACTTCCAAGCATATTTTCTGTAAAAGCGTAACGATTTTGCCGGGTTTAATCACTGCCAACCCTTATACTGTAATAAACAGAAGTACTAAGTTTAGACATAAAATCCCTGTATTTCAAACTCATCTTTGTCAATATTAAGATAAGTGACCTTGTGCAAATAAGAGCTTTGTTTCCTTATCTGTAATGTGAGAAGAACAATGCTCATGTCTTGGGATTATTGTGAAGTTTAGTTGGAACAACATATGTAAATGAGCCTAAGTCAGCACCTAGCATGAATAATTACTCAATAAATATGCAATTATCAATTCTAGGACTCTGATACATTTCTGTTCAACAAAGTATACCTATTAAAGGACACAATAATTCACTTCATTTGTTAAGATATGATACACTTTCTGGAAGTTGAGCTAACGACACTAACAACCCAATACACATTATTGACTTGCTTTAAAAATAAATATATAAAAAGAACAAATAAATACAGCTTTTTCCCTGCCAGTTGATTTAATTATGAGCCAAATAACGATCAACAAACCTGGCTGCTTTTGTTCAGGTGCCAGCTCCATGGCTCTCACAAAATGAGACTTTCGCATTTTACTAATCATCTGATGGCACTAAATTTACTTGCCACCTGACAGCTTTAAACATGCAGCCAATGGTGAGTTAATTGAGTGTCCATGTTACTGGGGAAGATGAAGCAATAAACAGCTTCTGTGGCAGATTAAATGCCAGAATAAAATTGAGGTGTCTTTGGTAAACCTCTGGAGAAGTCACTGGCTACTTACTCTCTACTGTCCTAGAATTTGGACTGTGGTCCCCAAGACCATGAACACCAGTAGACCCAGCCATTACTGATGCATATTGCAGTGTAGTATACTCAAGTTGAAAGGTCAAAGGTGATCACTTCCAATCAGGCTGATTTTTTTTTTTGTACAAACCACAGATTTAATTTTACAATATTCATTACACAGTTAAATATTGATAATGATGTTCAAGTATTTAACAAACTTTTAATTTATTATTAATAATATTTGTGTTATCTGAAAAGTTTCTCATAATTGTTATGCAGATCACTAGCCATTTGAAACACTGTTAGATCATTAATCTTGCTTTGATGCACTTAGCTTCTTGAAATCAGGCTCAAAAGATGCAAGACACAGTCTTAAATCTGGACCTGCATGAAGCCTGTTGAATGCTCTGATTTTGATGACTGTATGACTTAGAAATATGTTCTGAATCTGACAAATGAGAAGATTTAGATGAAATGGGTCATTTTTCAGATTAATGTAGGGTTTAGAGGATGCACCTCGATTCTTCACAAAATAAAGAGGGGACTGAGCAGGTCTAATCTACTGTCCACAGTCCCCCTACTCCACCAGCAGCTCCAGCTGTCTCTCAATTAGGCAACTCAGTCCTTAGGAGGGGGAGGGAGAGGAAAAGACTAGCCTGCATGATCTTCCATTTACATCTATCTGCCCAGTGCCAACTGCCCGTGAGGTAAGAGACAGTGTCCTTCCTCTTCCACACGGCCCTGATAATTCTAATACTATACCCCCAACAGTTTTCTCAAGGGGAGAGTGGCCCATTTTAACATAATGGTCATTAGCAAAGGAAAAAGAGGAAATTAATGAGAACAAAGAAGGAAAGATGGGTCTAACACGTAGTTTCTGCCAATCTTCTAATAGTCGTTTGACATATAACATATTTCATTTATTCTTTTCGACAACTGGCAAATCCCACCTAATTAATTCTTTACAACAACTTTGCAGTGTTTTTACTTTGATTTTACAATTGAGTCAACTGTGAGATTTAAAAATTTAAGAAACAGGCTAAAGGTCACATAGCTAGTAAGTAGTAAGACAGCAATTTAAATTTAAGGACGCTCTGATTTGACAATCTGAATTCCTTGTACTTAAAATACCTTAGAGCAGCCTTCCTTTACTTGAAAGTGCCAATGTGTACAGAGTATATGACATATGTGTACGTGAATTTATAGGAAAAAAATACCTGGAATATTAAAAATATGAACAATGGTTACCTCTGGGAAGGAGAATGGAGAGAGGAGGCTAAGAAGAGGGCGCTGTGTCATCTTAGTCCATTCGCGCTGCGGTTAACAAGATACCACAGACTGAGGGCCTTAGAAACGGAAATGTATTCCTCACAGCCCTGCAAGCCGGCAAGTCCAAGATCAAGGCTCCAGGAGACCAATGTCTGCTGAGGGCTCACTTCCTGTTTCTCTGCAGTGGGAAGAGGAAGCTCTAGACACTAATTGTACTCACGAGGGCTCCAGTCTCATGACCTAATCACCTCCCAAACACCTCGTTTACAAATACTATTACAGTCGGATTTAGGTTTTAATGTATACATTTGGGGGAGAGCAAACATTCAGTTTATAGCATACACTTATTCCATATGCTTTTCTGTTTTCTTCTATATGCTTTTGTTATTTGACTATTTTGTTTCCATAATGTATTTTATAAAATTTTTCATTATTAAATACTATTTTAATTATCATTGATACAATTATGTCATATAATTGATACAATTATTTTAATATTATCTTAGTAATAATAGTCTCTCTTAATTTAAGGAATACAGAGAGTGTAGAAATTTTTGTTTGTAAGAACACACACTCTTGCTTTTGTCTGAGCACAGAATTATCAAATAACTTTGAAAACAAATGTCCTTAACAATAAGTTACAAGGCTCCTGTTTTCATATTCAATTTGATTACTAATCTGCTTAGTTAAATCCTGCCCTAAAGTGTTAACAGTCAGGGAATGTAAATTATTTTCATTCAGAAATATTAAGTGCCTACAATTCTGCCCTCCTATAGGTTCAACCTACTTCTTCCTGGAGGTGTGAGCTATTGGGTACCTACCAGGCCACCTACAAATATTTCTGTAATGGAGTTCTGTCAGTATGCCTAGGAATTATATCAAAGGAAAATTCTCCAAACCTCAGTCACAGTTGGAACTCAATGAGAACTTGCTCAACATTTATGGTTAAAAAACAAACAAACAGGATTATCTCTTCCTGCCACCTAATCTTTTCAAGTCTCTTACTGTTTTCATGCATTGAAGAAAGTACAGTTTGGTGTCGTTATTGTACTAAAATTATTGAGTCAGTGAATAACAGAACTGAACCTTAAATCTAGGAGCTAAGTATTGTATATTGTGTAAGCCAACAATAAGCTAAAGTGATTTCAGATGGGAGAGAGAGGGATGAAAAGCCACCAAGTTCTCAAAGCCCTCCAAAGTTAAAATCACAATGCGTTGATGATTCCTATTATCCAGAAGCTGATCTGATAAAATCATGTAAGAATCAGAGCATCGTGGCTTTAGTTAGTGAATTATCATACTGAGCAACTAGAGTGAAAACCTAGGATTGGAAGAGGAACCTTTAAATTTTGCCTTTTAGCAAGACGCTCCACTCTACAAATATAATAATGGCAGAATATTTTTCAAATTGAATCTCTTCTGCCTAGTGGGAGCACTTAGAAGTAGGCAAAAAAATTAAACAAAATATATTTATTTATCCATTCATTCCACACACATTTAGTGATGATTGTTAACTGCTTTATAATAATCGACGTACAATGGCTTAGCTCAGGACAATATCTAAGTACTAAAATTCAAGAAACAAAATGGTAATTTAGAAAAAATGGAAGTCAAATAGTAGATAAAATTTCTAAATAGCTAACGAATGCTTAAAAAAATAAAGAATGCTTAAAAGAAAAAAAAATTGATTGTCTCTTGAGAAAAGTGCTTTACTGTGCTCCACCAGGGAACTGCTGGGGTTTCTAGTCCCTGTAGAAAGAAGTTTGTGATTTTCTAGACTACAAGGATATGTTGCTTTAATCACAAAAGTAAATCTGTAGCAACGTTCTCAAAGACTTCATTTTGAATTTCACACTATAGCCACAAATACACTTTTTAATTTATTTTTATTTATTTATTTATTAATTCATTTTTATTGTTAGACTTATTGGGGTGACATGTGTTAGCAAGGATTACATAGGTTTCAGGCATACAGTTCTACAGTGCATTGTCAACTTGTTGTATAATAAGTTCACCACCTAATGTGACTTCTTTTTCTATCACCATATATTTAGCTTCCCCTCTCTCTTCTCCCACCCACTTCCCCTTCTCCCCTCCCCACTCTCCCCAAATAAACATTAAACTATTGATTGTGTCCATGAGTTATTTGTTTGTTCGTGTTTTTTATTTGTTGCTTTCAGTTTTATATTCCGCATATGAGTGAAGTCACACAGTATTTCATTTTTTCTGTCTGGCTTATTCACTTTTTTATTTTTTTAAATTAAATTTATTGAGATGTCATTGATTAGTAAAATTATATAGATTTCAAGGCATAACAACTGCCAAGAGACAAATGAAAAAATGCTCATCCTCATTAGCTATCAGGAAAATGCAAGTCAAAACCACAATGAGATACCACCTCACACCTGTTAGAAGGGCTGTTATCAACAAGACAAGGAATAACAAGTGCTGGAGAGGATGTGGGGGAAAAGAAACCTTGACACACTGCTGGTGGGAATGCAAATTGGTACAGTATGGAGGTTCCTCAAAGAAAAAAGCCATGAACATATTGATGTGTGCATGTGCTACTCAACTGCTCTACCTCCTTTGGCGAAGGGTGCTGGTCTGTAATTGATTCCTTCTACTGTGGTCACATTTTACTGGTTCTTCACAGATCTAGTAATTTTGGATTGTATCATGGCTTATTTTAATGTGGCTATTAATTTTAATGTAGCTGTTAATAATTCATTTAAAAATAGGAAACCTGGGATAAATGCCCAAACAGTAGGTAAAAGCTTGGACAAATGAGAACACGTGAACAGCCTAACTACAGAGCACGTAAAAGATTTGTACAGAGTGAGGCTCTGGAAGTCATATTCTACCTATTAGTCAAACTGGCCCTGCAAAGAATGGAAGGTTAAAAGGATTTATTTATCTTTGAATCTGTGTCGACTGTCCCTGTTTCCAATACACAGCCCCAACCCAACACTATCTAACCAGAGGAAGAGTGACTCTATCCAGTAGATACACAAGTACAGAGGATCTGCCTCTCCACTTGCTCTGAAAGAACAGTCACCCCAAATACACTGCAGGGAGATAACAGAGAGCCAAACTTGACCCTTCTACCCCAAGCAATTCTGCCCACAATGAGATGGGAGTTTACTGCCAACACTTCGCAGGTGACCTCAGTGATCTGGACAAGTGACCAGTGGCAGATGCAGGGGTCAGAATTTCCCCATAACAACCCAGCCAAAAGCCAGACCAGCAAAGTACCCACAGCCACACAGATGAGCAATAAATCAGTGAGAAATGCCAATTCGCAGGAAATGACATCACCTCTGCCAACCACAGGAATCTCAACCCCTCATGTTCACTCAAGAAAGAACACATGGGAAAAATGTTGA
The DNA here is from genome assembly GCA_004026885.1 of Lyroderma lyra. NCBI lineage: Eukaryota > Metazoa > Chordata > Mammalia > Chiroptera > Megadermatidae > Lyroderma > Lyroderma lyra. The sequence continues at coordinate 77,951 of PVJL010000098.1, read as the reverse complement.
AATTGTTCAAGGAACAGAATACCTAGCTAGCTATACAACGTAGGGATAAGCAGTCACTCTGGTCTGATTGTTGTGCGAACCCAAAGCTGACCAGGAAAATAAACCTTTGAAGCTAGAGTCAGACAAATGGCAAAAAGGAAATACACCCGGTAGGTTCAAACCCAAAACAGAAATCCCTAAAGAAAGATCAGACAAATAAAACTGGAGCCAGTCAATGTTTCAGTACTATATAAACAAATCTAACTACGGATAAATCAGAACCACCTCCTTCGCCAACTTGTGGAATTTGTTCAAATGGAAATCTGATTGGTGTCAATGACTGATTCAATGGTCTTAACTCGGGGTGGGGTGTGTCCAAAAGGAATATGTGTTCGAGTATGAAGATGAGAAAGAGTCTGGCTCTATAGAATAAACAAAAAAGGAGAGTCAGCATCACAGCAGAACCTGAAAACACAACAAAAAGGTTTACTTTTTCCATTTTTTTATCATTTTTGTATTTATAGTGACTGATGTGGAGAAATGACAAGTTCTTTTTTCTATGGTTTTCATAGGAATAGCAAATTATATATACCTGTGTTAAAAAAAAAAAAAAAAAAAAGACAACAGATTCAAAATGGAGTTACTTATGCTAAGCTCCATATCACCAAACCAAGACCTAACTTACAGTTTCAGCTTTTGCAGAAATGAAATCTTAGCCAGCTGATCAGGAATCACCCGACCAGCATCAGTTAGGTAATCTGCCTGGCGGACCCCCTGCCACTCCCCCAAAGGGAAGTAACCTTGCAATAACCAACCAGCTTTTTGCCCAGTACAATCTCCTTGTTCTCACCCTCTTCTTCCTATAAAAGTCTTCCATTTTGTATAGCTTCACAGAGCTCCTTTCTACCTTTCAGATTAGATGTTTCCTGACTCAAACCAGTGTTTGCTGAAATAAACTTGTAAATTGCTTCGTAGGCCTCAGATTATCTTTTAACATCTGGTATGATGGGAAGCATGCACATCCTAGAAAAGAAAAGGGGGAGAGGACCAGGATGGAAATTTATAAACTGAAAACGTGTATTTCTGTTCTTCAGAAAGTATGTAAATTTATGTGTATTATTTCTAACCAAAAAGAACCTACTCAATATTTCTGAGTAAAAATGCAAAACAAGGGCTAAATGTCTGCCTGAAAATTAAATGACTATCAAACCAAAAATCACCTTAAGTTTAAGTCCCAACCTAATCTAGATCAGCATTCAGCGGGCCAAACCCACATCAAGCTAAAATAAAAACCGTCACACGAAGTTCAACTGAATTCAACATAAAAAGGTGAACAAATATAACTAGACATCCACAGCCCTCAAGGTTTTATGTATGTACCTGAAATGAATTGCTTCCCCTTCCCATGTTCTGTGGTATGGTCTGCACTCTCTTGGAGCTTCTGCAGATTTGGGGTGAAGGTGGGGCTCACTGTTTTCATCACTTCTCTATGAATTTCTCTGTATGTTCTTATCGTCCCTGCTCCTGTGCCTGTCTCCTCTTTTGGACCCACTGTTATTTACACTTGGGTTTTTCCTATTTGCCCCCCAAAGCATCACGACTCCAAGGCCGATGCCCATAATGAACTTGCATGGAAGTTTAGAGACGTTGTTGAGCGACTGGACAAGAGCACAGAATAGAAACCAACTTGAAAGCCAACATCAGATAACACTGTGTGAACTGTTCTTGGCCAGAGTTCCCGCAGGATTATGACTTAAGAGTCCTACTTTCCACAAAGTCCAATACATTACCACGTTGTAGACCCAACATTGAAGACATAACCTTTCTTCTCCATGTGTCCAGGACTAATAAGCCCCGTCTCCTCTTCACAGGATTGATTCAAACTGATGTTGCTTTATCACAACTTAGCTTTTTCCCATGTTAGCTCCCAGATGGACCTTTACACACACACACACACACCACCCCAGAAAACATACTTTCAGGTGTTTTGCTAAATAAAGTAACTCCCAAGGACACGTCTGTATTTTTATTACAACTAAGATCAAACAGGCTCGGAATTTGTTTTTCTTCACCTTGGATCAAATGAAATTCTTCTTCAGAGTTTTCTCTATCACCAACCAGGACTCGTATTCTAAACAAGAGTAACATTCTATTTCCTGAGAAGAGGAGGAGCTCGTGGGGTCAGCCTGTGCATGCCTGAGAAACTTTTTCCTGACCAGAGAACACATATAAGAGTGAAGAAGAGGTCTGCGAGTCTTTCTTACTTTCCATATTTTGGAAGAGCAAAAAGGATGGGAAGATGGAAATAAAGAAAACAGAGAAAGAAAACCCACAAGAAAAAAACTTCAAACCTTGTGATACTGGTGATGTGAGATACAATCACCGCAAGATTTAGAATCAATTTGTGGAACCGTGATGGAAGAGACTGCCTGCAGATGCTGCACCAATAAAGGGCCATTCGGGTGGGTGATTTCCGGGTGGCAGAAGGGAGCAGCTTAGGGGTCATGTGCAAGGACTTTCGCCTCATTGACTCCTGCTTCCCCCGGGGTCTTCGTTTTTCCGGCTGGTCTGTCATCTACGGTTCAGTAAGAGAGGAGTTATTTTCACGTTCTCCCTCTTCGCCCCCGGCTCTTGGCTCTTCAGGCTGGTGTTCAGCTCAGAAAACAGCTGGCCACCGTCAGTTCTGTGTAAGGTTAGGAAATGCAGCACTCCAGTGTTCATTTCCGAGGCTTTTTGAAAACACTTGTGTCTAGCTTCCACCTCTGACTGCCTGGACCTCTGTGTTTACTCATTATGAAAAAAAGAAAAAATGGAAAAGGAAAGACAAGAGGCTCTCTGTGACAACAGGAAAAATCCTCTAAAGGGCAGGCTGCCGTATTTACAGGAAAGCAACTCAAATAACGGAGAGGCTAATGCAGCCCGCAGCGACGGCGCGCCCGGTGCCTGAGGAGGGCGTCTGGGGCCGTGCCCATTTCTCGGGGAAGCTCGTTCCCTCTGCTCCGCGCCTCGGTGATACTCTTTGGGAAGCAGTCCTTCAAGCAATCTCCTCCCTGTCCTAGGTCCTTGCTTCTGTATCCACACAGGAACCTTACAGGACAAAGATTTAAGATTTAGAGCCACACATACACGGGTTCAAACATAACACTGCCCCAACTATACAGACGGATACCTCTATGTTCATTTGCTAGGCCTCAATTTCTTCAAGTTCAAGCCTTTGGTGCCCGCATGGCTTTGTCATGCAGGAAGAGCAGGAAGGCAGGGAAAAAGCACATTTCTTCAGGGAAAAGAAAAACTACAAAGTGAGCTGAGCAGAGGATGACTGACCACCCCACATATAGATGTCAAAGTCTTCAATATGTTGAGTCAAGGTTTTCAGTGATTCCAACATGCAACAGCAGGAATATTCAAGAATTTCTAGAACCAGCCCCTTAGCAGAAGGCCGGTAAAGACTTCAGAAGGTGGAGATTTAGAACTTAGCCACTGACACCAGAGAACCCCAAGTTTGATCCCAAGCTCTACCCCTTGCTGGCTGGGTAATTTAAGGAGCTCACTTGAACTTTCTGACTCTATTTTTCTCCAGGAAGACAATATTCATAATGTCCACCTCTTAAAGATGTTATGAAAATTAAATGGAATAAATTATAGATTTGTCATTCTAGACACAAAACAAACATTCACTAAATATTTGTTTCCTTACATCCACCACTGTTTCCTCTTGAGGATTCCTGGCCAAGTAAGTAGTCTCAGAGCTCACCTGAGGAGGACCACTGAGCATCTTTTATAGGACTAACACTTAAACCTACGGAGGACAAATTTTCACATTTCTATCACGACAAAAGAAATGTGCTTTTTCCTCGTCTTCCTGCTCTGCCTGCGTGAAAAAGCCATGCGGGCATCAAAGGTTTTAATGCGAGGAAATTGAGGCCTAGCAAAGGAACACCAAACTGCTTCCCTGTCAACAGAATTACCCGAACACACAGAAAACGCACAAAGGCATGCCAGCCAGCATCGATACGGCCTGTCCAATCAGGGCCTGTCTGCGTGTGACAAGGTGGAGAGTTACGTAAAGGGACCAGGAAGGGCAGGCGCGGCAATCGGCAAATCTGTGTAACGCCCTGGCAGCCGTGCCTGCATTTGGCTGTCATTTTCTCCATTTCTTCCTGGGGTTTCAGGGACATGTGGGAGGAAAAAAAATGTCTTTTTAAAAATAATTTTCAGTCCCTCAAAAAGGACACTTGCAGTTGAAGCAACAAGAAGCAAAACTGAAAGAAACTGTTTCCTCGTGCCCTTCCCGCTCTGCGCGGAGGACAGTCCTGGACCGCGGGAGGGCTCCTCTTTTGCAGATACACACTGCCCTCTGTCGGAGAGGGGCCGCATTGCACTCCGCGGACGAGGCCGGCGTCCGGAGGAACTGCAGCCCTGGCTTCGGTAAAATGGGCGGACGATGGTACGTTCTAGAACTTACAGGGGCCCGCCCCTCCTAGTCAGAGCAAAGGGAAGGGAAAGCACTAACGAGAGAGTCCTACACCAACTCTCATGCTAACAAGCCCATCCCAGATACAATCCTGGTGGGAGATTTTCTTATTCTAAGGAAACTCAGAAAAGAAGCACTTTTTCTTAAAACACGAAATAAAATTTTAGTTTGTAGGTTTAACCCTTACCCCGATTTCCAAAGGTAGTTGAGGCAGTTCCCTGACTCTGCTTCCGGTAAGACTGAAAAGGGTCACTTCTGCTTACAAAGGCCCTGAAAACTATCCTGCGCAGCTGTTCACATTTAAGGAGTAACGTGCCTCTGCTCCAAGTGTAAAGGCAAAAACAGGAAGGTTTCCCCTGGCCACAATGTCCTCTAATGCTGCCACTCCAGCACCTTAACTATTTACAATTTTTAAATCACAGCAAGCCCTTAATTCTTAATAGTACCTTCCGGCAAAACTAAATAGACCCAGAGATTCCATTCAAACCCCAGGCCCGTATCAACGCCAAGGAGCAAGTGGGTACACATGTTTTCTCAGATGCAAAGAAGCAAACTGAAAAACACTGAACCAACTAATAAAGGGACAGTGGTAATGTATAACGAGTAAAGGTATTTGAAGAACAAAGAAAGGATAAAAACGAAAGAGAACGTACCGGTACCATTCAGATACTCAAAGCAGCAGATGTGGAATTTTCCAGGGAAACACAAAGACTCTCTCCAGAGAATGGATTTGCAGCTCTGTTCAAATCCTTTGTGAGCAATCTGACGGCCGTCATAGACTCGATTTTAAAATAAACTCACAGCATGCTTTATTATACTACATATGAAATGGTAATGTGGACTTCTCAGTTTGTTCAACTGCCTTGACTCCAGGAGAGCAAGCCAGATTTCCAAATTAGGGAACAGCCTTCAACAATGAGATTCATTTGTGGTCACTGAGTTATTGTAGCTTTTAGTATTTCCAAACAAAATAAACCCACTGGAAAGGCTCAGCCAACGCCTAGAATTAAAATCCTCTTAATAAAAAAAAATCTGATAATTCATCGTATGAACAATTTGAACAATTTCAAAATCATGTCCCCAGAATTCAGTCCTCTTACCAAAGACCACAGCAGGAACTCAATGGTATCTAAGGGAAACACGACAGAGAACATCTGGGCTTCTAGGTGTGTCAGTCAGTGGCCTGTGAATGTAACTCCAGAAGTCTCTTTCAGCAGTTAATGTGGGCACTATCGCATTTATAATATTGGGGGGGCCCACCTATGCACCCTACACCTCTCAGAGAGGCTTCATCTAACAAGACTTAGAAATCTACAATTGCCTTATGTCACCTGACTTTCCCACGGGTTTATGATACCCTTTGAATTTCTATCCTCTGTGGTTTCAAATTCAAAAATGGGGTCCTTCTAGTGACACAGCACCCACACTCCCCAGTGAGCAGACACGTTCCAAGTTCATCTTCACCACAGCTTTCTCTATCCCGGAAATGGACCACCAGTGGAAGATCCTGTGGTTCTAAGTAATTAACCAATCCCGAGCCAGCTTGAGACCACATATGGGCGGGGCCTCTGGAGCACGTGAAACCACCTCAGTCTACCCTCATCCCTCCATTTGGGTCCTGGGCCCTGAAGACAGGATGGAGTTGGGAACACCCTGTCGGGGCCCTCCCTCCCTGGGCCTCCACTGACACTAAATCCCGAAAGCCATTGCAGCGCAGAGGTGCCCACACTAGCCAGGTGCCTTGCGGCTCCAATGCACCCAGTAATTCTTCTGTTCACCCAGGGCTTAAAGGCTGGAGGGTCTCTTTTCCTATAATTCCATTTTTGCCTCGACCCCCACAGTAGCTCCAGCCGGAAATCCTTCCTGGCTAAGGCTCTGAGGCCCACGCCTTTGCTTGTTTGACTGCCTGTGGAAATCAGAAATGCGTACCTCAGTTGTACATTTGTCTCCACGGTGCTTATTCACTAAGACCTCTAGGGCTGGCTCTTCCCAAGCAAGGTTCTGTCCGGCTCGGCCAGTCCGTTGGAACAGCACTCATGTGGGCCACCTGCACACCTTTACCACAGCCCCCATACTTTTAAAATAGCCACTCAATTATGGTCAATGGCCAAGGGCAGAAGATCATGTGACTGGTTTAAAGCCTCTTGCCCAGGCCAGTGCAGTTAAAAGCAAACAGCAGAACTATAAAACTCTCCCTGGCCTAATATAAGCCTCTGCAAACTACCAAGGTCACAGTGGCCTGCCTCACCAAAAGCCTTTTCAGAGTATGTTTCGCTTCCCTAACTTGAAGTCTTTTATTTTTAGTTCTGATTGTTCCAGACAGTGCACCAAATGCTGGCGTCTCCAAGAGGTCCCCAATAAACAGCCACCTCTTCCTTGCTCAGGTTCTAAACAAACTGAGAAATAAAACCAAAGAACAACAAATGGGGTGGGGTGGGGGCAAAATAGCTTTGACTTTTATTACTGATAAAGGCCAAGTTGGGAATGCAGCTTAGCATGAATGCCTAATCGTTTTCTGCTATGGAATCCCAGCATTAGAGAGGCTCTAGGTACAGCAGGATGTGTCCCCTCCTCCAACTATGACCAATTTCTTCGACCCAGATTTACCAATCATGCAAGTTATTCCATCACTCCAGAGGCAGAGTGAATAAAGGGGAAGAGAAAGGACAGAATCTGTTTAGAGAAAATCTGCCCTCATGAAAATCCAAAGTGGGAGAAGAGAGGACCCTTGTAGTAACACACACTATGATGCAGTGAGACCACTGGGACTGGGGTCACTCTCCCTCCTGACGATGATGCCTCCCAGTGCGGGGTCTCCGTCTTACTAATACTTGGATCAGTAGTCAGCACCGTGCATGGCATTCATACCTCACCCTTAAAAAGATTTAAGATTTCAAGATTTGAAAAACCACCCATGAAGACAACTGGAATGAGAGGAAAATGAGAATAAGAAAATAAGATATACATCCAGAAAAGAGAGACTGTAAAAATACATGACCTCCAAGGTGGAATTATGTCATGCTCCTGACACCTCATTCAAAAAGAAAGCACCTCCTACACCCTCACTCCTCATGTGACGTGATCAACTGATGTCACCTGGAAACTTGTAGGTCCAATCTTAGCAGGTATCCAAAAAGGAGAATAGCAGGAAATATGTGGAAAATAGCACTATTAACTAACTGCCTTGGTGTGTATGTCTAAATAGATGGCATAAAATAAGAATGAGAGATAGATGAGAGCAAAAGTGAGAGAAATCCAGGGGAACCAGAGAAAAAGAGAAGGGAGACAGAGCGGAAGGTGGGACCCAAGTCCTAAGCGGACCTCTCTGTATCATGCTGATGAGTTTGGAGTTTATCCCAAGGACAACAGGGAGTCATTAAAGGTTTTGTCTGTCATTGCTGTGGTTGCTTTTAAGCAAGGAACAGTACAATCGACCACTTCATGTATCAACCACATTTATATCCTCTATAAAATGACAGCATTGGATTTGGTCTTCTGTGTGTAGAACCATCTGATTTATTTCCGAATCCAGGACATTTTTAAGGGTAAAGAGAATACTTTAACATTATTCCATGACAACAGACAACAACCTGGACCGCCCTTAGTAAATGAGGACTTAGAAGTTGTTGTAAGTTCCCAAATCCTGTGACCCTCGGACCTTTTCTTGTTCACCAGTGCCATCACCATATTGAGGGCCCAAGAGTCACATTCTACTCAGCACAATGAAGCAGGATAAGCCTGTTGAAAGTGTTATTCAAACAATTTTCTTTCATTTCCTAATTCCACGGATGCATGTTATAAGCCTATAAAATTCAGCAGCCCATTAAAATAGCTTGATTTTATAAGACTCTCTGCTGAGTATTAACCCCCTTTACCTGCATTCAACAAAAATATAAGAATGAGTTTTAAAAACAAATTTATAGGGCGTGGATTTAAGGTATTTTGTAAATGTGAAGATGCCTGGGAATAACAGGACAGAATAAATGGAAATGATTTCTCCATGACTGTTGCTCTCAGGTTGAGGTCATTTTGTCTCGATTCATCCTGAAAGACTTTTTCCTCACTCTATTTCTGTCCATGTGAGAGGGATTCTTAACAATATAATTTAATGTGGTGATCTCAAAACTATTAAAATGAATTTCACATCCTGATTGGTTTATACTACCTGTGAATAACAAACACACTGAAGGACTTTCTATCAATAGTTTTTCAATCCATCGTGGAAAAATTCTCCCAAAATAATGTTCTGTGATACAATAACTAAAAGGCAAAACATGAACTGTATAAAGAGTATGACCTGAATAATGCATATAAAATACAAAGTACTTATATAATATAAATAGTATCTTTATAGAAATATGCAAAATAAATAACAATGGTGAGATGCTGGATAATTTTGATTTCCTACTTTGCTTTTCAGAATATTAAAAAATGATCTGTGTCAGCAGAGCTCTTTTAAAGTTTTGAATAGGAAAGCTAGTACTTCTCAAAGCTTCATGCATATAAATCAACCAGTGATGTTGTGGAAGTGCAGAATCTGATTTAGGAGTTTGGGGTGGGACCTGAGATTCTACATTTCTAAAAACTCCCCCGGTGATGCTGACATTGCCAATCCTAGAGCCATATTTTAGATCCAAGGCCATAGAACTCTCTAGTCTCCCAGGGGGCTGCACCTTAAAAGAGTGGGTCAGGGAGGGGAGAAAGGGGAGGGGGTGGGAGAGGAGGGGGGGAAGCTAAATACAAGGTGATGGAAAGAGAAGTCACATTAGGTGGTGAACTTATTATACATCAAGTTGACAATGCACTGTAGACTTGTATGCCTGAAACCTATGTAATCCTTGCTAACAGATGTCACCCCAATAAGTCTGACAATAAAAATGAATTAAAAAAAAAATCTGGACAGTTTTTCAAAACAGCAATGTGTGGGTCTTGCTGCCAGAGGTTCCAATTTAATTGGTCTGAGTTGGGTGTCAGAATTTTTAAAACTCCTCAGATGATACTAATATGCATCCTATTTGGAGACCACTGATACTGTAATTTGTCTTTCCAAAGATCTGATCCTATTTTTATACATATAGCTCCATACTGCAGGTGGTTCTTACATAGTTTCCATGTTCTGTGTGTTGGTAGGACATTAGCCTTTGTAATGTGGACCTGAAGATATGCACGTTTTCCCCACAGTGGTTGCCTTTAAGTTCTCCAGAAACAGGAAAACAACGTACGTCATCACTAACAACAGCAGCTCCGAAATGGCTTCTCTGGTTTAAAATCTCTGTTCTCTGGAAGCTGAACTCACACTGCCTGTGAGAGAGGGCTGCACTGTCAAAGAACACGAGTTATGAATCACAAATACGAAAAGTCATTTCTGTATTGCTCTTTCGATAGTCAACTTTTACTCATCTTCGAGTCAGCAAATACTCTCTCTCTTGCTGTGCTTCCAACCTTGAACAAGCCACTTAACCTCTCCATGGCTCGCGGAGGAAATGAAAGATGCCGTCAAATGGTCCCCACGTTCCCTTGCAATTCTCAAGTTCTGAGTTTCGCTTCTTCTCCACCCCTTTTTCCTAATGGCCACTGTCCATATCATCAAGACTGTCATCCTCTCAAATGCTCTCCTGTAGAGTAATGGTTCTCAAATGTTAGTGTTCACCCGAATACTCAGTGGGACTTACAGAAACATAGAGTCTAAGCTCCATCCCCTGAGTTTCTGGTACCGTCAGTCTGGTGTGGGGCCTGAGACTTTACATTGCTAACAAATTCCCAGGTGATGCTGCTGATGGTGGTCTCGTACACACTTGGCAAACAATTGCTTAGAGCAGGGGTGTCCTCTCTTTTGGCTTCCCTGGAACACAGTGGAAGAAGAATTGTCGTAGGCCTCACATAGAATGCATGAACACTAAGGATAGCTGACCAGCTGGAGGGAAAAATGGCCGTGCATGATTTTCATAATGTTTTGAGAAAGTTTACAAATTTGTGGTGGGGCGCATGTGGCCTGTGCGTGAGTTGGACAAGCTTTGGCTTAGAGCACTCACACAAACAGAATTGAAATGCTTTGTTGGGGGGGAGTATTAGCATAGGGTGGGAGAAAAATGGACACTTAACTTCAAAAGCACATTGCCTAAGGGATAATAATCAGTTTTCCCTGTGTGTTTTCAGAAAACACTGCCTGCCCCACCTTGCACTTGGAGGAAAATACCCTTGCTTGCCATTATTTGTGTGTGATTTGGGACCAACTGTAAGAAGAGACTATATCATTGCTCCCCTACTCCAATAAAGACAGGCTGAAATGAAGCACCTTGTCTCTAAATCTGATCAACTAACTCACTGCAAAACAGTCTTGGGCTGGGGAAAGTATAAACAGGAAAACAAACATACTAACAAAATCAATTCAACAGCACAATGAGTTCACTTAATAAAACACCCTCTCCCACTCTTCAGTCAAATGTTACCTGCGGAAAATGAGGAATGACATCCAAGATCAGATGCAGTACTCTTTGATGGGTATTATTCAGACCATTTAGATACCGGTTACCTACCTGACTCTGAACCTTGCCTAGTAAGAGTATCATGATGAAATTTTTCCTTTCTAAATTTTACCTTTTTTTTTTTTATACTGGCAAACCCATTATCTTCATTTGCTCCACGGCACCTGTCATCAGGAGGAAATTTTAAGTCCCAATAAGTCCACCATTCCTATGTGAAACCATGCCTTTGTCTTGAGACCTATAGCAATGCCCACACATGCATCCATGTAATTTATACACATGCGTAGATATGTGCATAAGATGAAAACACGCCCACATACGAGGGCTGTCTGGAAGGTATCCCGTCATATAATATGAAAAATAGAGGCATTTATGGCTGGGTATTTTCCCCCAGACAGCCATCATATATACCTGCGTATTTGCATAGGTGTTGTCCTAAAAAACCCATCAAGGGTTGAAAATAAGATAGCCAAGGGTCCCGCTTCTGTTTGCTCTGGCAGTGTGTGTTTTTGCACATTTAAAGGCTCCAGGAGGCGTGAGATCACACGGGCAGTGTCACGTCAGCACCCCTCTGACAACTGTCGCTTGATTGGCACAAGAAAGCCTTACATGCCATGCTCGGTGTTCACCGAAGCTATTTTAAGGTCAATGTTATTAATCTTTCTCATTAGGCCATTGTAATTGACACTGTTTCCTTTCCTAGAAAATAATTCTAAAATCGCATGAAGTCCTCAAAATGGTGAGATGAAAGGAAAATGAAGTAGTGTGAAAACGGCTTGGGTCTCTTTAGTATTTTTTTTTTAAGGAGGATATTAAAATGTTCACCCTGAAGCTTTTATCAAATGTTTTGGAGAGTCTTTGTACCTCTGTTCAGTAGTTGTAAATATGAGGACTCCACGCCACCACCACCATGAGCATTTTTGCAGCAACTTTCTATGAAGGAGAGGGATTTTTGAGTTTCGTTGTCATGGTAACCCTATATTCAGGTTGAAAAGCTTTATTGAATGTTTTGGGTATTTTCTTCATTTTCATTTAACAGATTTTGGTGTTCAAATGTTTAAATATACTACCTCAACTCTGCTAGGGTTGTTTGGCTTTGTGTGTGTGTGTGTGTGTGTGTGTGTGTGTGTGTGTATTTTTATATTTGCACACACATACCAATATATATGCATATGTATTGTTTAAATGCTTAGGAACCACAGGAAATAAAATATGACAAATATGACTTTTCTTTCTCTTCCTCTGTCCCTATAGATACCTAAGATTTTTTATTCATGTAAAGCAAAGGAAGATACACAGAAAGAGTCTCAGATATGAGAAAATTTGATGTCCTCTTATTTGTATCTTAGAACAGTACCACAATGTACTTCTGAAAAGGCCATCATTTTCCCTGTATTATTTTCTTTATACTACAAGGGCAAGGGCCAGTAGGAATGAGATGAGATAGGTAAGTGACACGGGGAAATCACATGGTATCACAAAGGTGATCCTGACTATTCATCCTTCTTACAAAGACTCCTTGTTGCTGCCCAGATTTTCTGAAAACAGTTTTCTAGGGCATGGATGTGTCCCATCAAGTGTGAATGAGAGTTTCAAGGTACCAAGGACTCAGTTGTTAAATATGTTAGGATAACACTAGATTAGATAAAGAATTTAATACACTCCTGTGCATTGTGACATCTTGGAAGGTTCAAATAGTGGTGGTACCCCACTATTTTGACCAGGAACCTTGGGGGTGGGTCATGTACACAACAAACTTTGGGAAACGCTGCTTTCTAACATACTTCTCAAAGAAGTCTACTGTTCCAAATGTGAACAGAATAGAGTGGGTCAGCAAGGGACACTTAAGTCACATGTTGCCCTACTCTATACCTGCAGAACACACTTGAAGAGATGGATCTCTCTAAACAACATCAGAGTTCAGATGAGGAAAATTACAGACCCACAATGAGATAGGCTCTCCATCTACTAAGTAATCGCTTACACAGGTATCCTAAGACACGGAGAGTAGCAAACCTCCCCAAGAGAACTCTGGGAAGAACAGGAGACGCGTGTAGAACTTACCCCAGAATCCTGCCCTGAGATTAAGTCTACGGAAGCAAACCTACCGTTCAGCACATATGTGAGACTGAGCGTTCATCCCTCATATGAATGCTCATGTTGTCCCCACTCACGTATTTTAATCTGCAATTTAAGTAATGGTAATAGGGGGTCTACAGAATAATTTTCAATCAAATACAATTTTCTTTGAAATCTTGAAGAAAAAGAATTACTTGGTTACTCAGGCTGCTGTTTATACCTTTTGGACTGTGATTCATGAAGACGATATTTCTGTATGGTTGAAAAACAATTAGAAATTGCCTGCATTGTTTCAATATACAATGCTTTGGCCTTCTTATTCTATCTTGAAACAGCCTAGTAAAGACAAGTTTATGATGATGATAATGAGTATTATTTAATACTCACCACATCCACCCTACATTAGAGTCTCTCTACCCAGCAAGATTATTTTATAAATGCAATCCTCCCACAAAAACAAAACAAAACAAAACAAAACAAAAAACCATAAATGAGGGTGTTGGTGATTCATATCCAATTAAGCAACTTAAGTTTCTGTTTACATCAGTATTCGTTAGTCACAGAAAGTTATTCTTGCTGATGACATCGTCCAGCTCTCCACCAGCATCTTCCTCGCCATAGCATACCATACCTCAAAGAATGAGCAGGAAAGTCACTGAAGGAAGAAACAGAGAGGACCCCATCTGACCACGGCCGTTCCATAAATTCTTAGACTGTTACCTTCAGAGGCCTGTTTCCTCAAAGCTCCTGGGTTGAACCTAAAGAGTGCAGGCCCTCACATTTTAGCTTTCGTCAGTCTGTGGGCCTGACTGATTTCTCTGTCACAGGGAGTTAAGGCAACTGCAGTGGTAGGTGACCAGATAGAGCCCCTTTATCAGCCACAGACTCACACCCCAGTGCTGTAAGTGTTGGCTGCCAACAGCTCAGAGCTTCGCCTTCTTTGGAAAATGTCCTCCTGGTCCATCCATGTTGGCACATATGGCAGGATTGGTTTTTTACAATGAAATAATACTCTACTACAGGCATGTCCACCCCACAGCCTGGACAGCTTTGAATGTGGCCCAACACCAATTCTTAAAAAGTTATGAGATTTTTTTGCAATCTTTTTTTTTTTTTTTTTTTAGCTCATCAGCTATCATTAGTGTCAGTGTATTTTACGTGTGGCCCAAAACATTTCTTCTTCCAATGTGGCCCAGGGAAGCCAGAAGGTTGGATGCTGCTGCTCAATTGTATGTATATGTACCATGTCTTCTTCATCTGTTCATCTGTTGATGGACATGAAGGTTCTTTCCATGTTTTTACTATTGTGAATTACACAGCAAAGAACAGGGGAGTACTATCTCTTCAATATCTGGTTTCAGTTCTTTTGGATAAATACTCTAGATTTCACTGTCATCTATGACAGTAAGTTCTTAACCCAGACTCTAACTGGTTAGGATCACTTACAGGCCACTACTTAATCTTGTAACGTAACATGAGATTGTTGCGTCATATGGGAGTTTTCTGTTTTTATATTTTTAAGTAACTTGTTGAATTGCTCAGTAAGTCAGTTTTTCGTAGCGTATAAGTCAAGACACATCCTGGAATAGAGGTTCTAAGAGAATTGCTATTCTTAAAAAGTGATCAATAATAACTCTTACCTACTGAGCCCTTCCTGTGGTTCTGTACAAGTGAATTACTTATAATTCCTTTAATTCTCACAACCTCGGAGTTGTGAGAATAACAGTGTTACAAAGAAGGACATAGAGACTCAAGTTGGTTAATGCTAGGCTACAGAGTAAAGAAAAAAGGATTGTAACAAATAACAGAGAGGAGGAAAATAAAAATCCATCCATTAGTTTTTCTAGAACTTTCTCTTAACTTAGAGATCCTGAAAATTAAGTCATCTTGAAATGAATTTAATTTGTGCATGATTGCTTGGCACTTAGAAATATGCCCCCACTTTTCATTACTGACTTCTGGAAATCTAATAATCGTGATACATCCTGAGAATTATTTCAAAATCATTCACAAATTTATCTGCCACACCTCATCCCCCACACCCAGCAAAACTCTTATAAGCTACATCAGCTTCTAGACAAACCCTCTACACAAAACAATAATCTATCCATCAACAATCTTTCCTAGGGACAGAGCAGAATACTTGGCCACTAGTAGATTTTACAGCTATTCCAATATGATGAATTCAAATAACAATTTTATCCACAGAATATGGACTCAAATACCAACTGTATTCAAAAACAGAGGGAGAAGAAAAGAGTCTTCAACTCCTCTATGTAGGGTCCCAGAGTAGATTTTTTCATAGAGCCTAATTTATGAACTTGTAATTGACTCGTGGGCCCCATGCTTTAATTATGATTTTGGAAAGGTCCTAGCCATCGTCTAGTTCTGACAGCCTGTGACACGGTGTGGGCTTAAGAGAATGTGTATTTATATAGACTGTGTCAATCACCCGATGATGCCATTTCAACTGCCTGTCCCAATCAGGGCCAGCATCCAAAAGTGCAGCAATTAGAATG
Source organism: Lyroderma lyra (assembly GCA_004026885.1). Taxonomy (NCBI): domain Eukaryota; kingdom Metazoa; phylum Chordata; class Mammalia; order Chiroptera; family Megadermatidae; genus Lyroderma; species Lyroderma lyra. The sequence goes on along the minus strand of PVJL010000098.1, from coordinate 62,415 downwards.
AGGAGATGAAAAGTGCTGGGGACATGATGACGGATGTCAATGGCCAGAAGAACCCACAGAGACAGCACAAAATGTCACCTTCACACAGATGGCTATTTTAATACTGATAAGGCAACTGGCAGTCCTTTAAAATGGGGCCACGTAACTTGTTGAAATGGAAAAGAAAGAGCTAATTTAACAAAATCAAGGGGCTTAGATACTACCCAAGGAATTCAGGGATTCAACACTAGATCTCACTGTCATCTATGATAATAACCTCTTGACCCAGAATCTAACTGCTTAGTGTGACACACACATATGCCCTATTTGATCTTCTAACTTGATAATCACAGGATGCTGAGGATAGAGTATCATAACCCATTAATATATTCAGCAAAGTCATTAATTAGACTCACTGCTAGTCTGCCCAGATGTCCCGTTTGAAACGGGACAGAAAACAACGGTCCTGTCCCATTTAAAACAGTGCGAACGACCTCTTGCATTTATCCCAAGACTGTTGTTTCCGGTCCCGTGTCAAATGGGACGTCTGGTCAGCCTGCTCATTGTTCCTTTGCGCCAGTGTTTAGTGAAGAGAAAAGTGAAGGTCAAGGTTGAAAAACATTATATTTAGAGTCAGAAGGTTTGAATTCACGTCTTGACTCAATTTTTTCTAGCTTTGATATGTTGAACAAGATTCCAAACCTCCGTTCTTTTACAGTAAAGTGAGACAATAACATAGGGTCATTATGCAAATCATTTGATGCTAAAAATATATAAACTGTGAAAAGACAAATAATACAGAGAATCATTATTATTTAAACCCCAATTAAGTATCTATTGCCATGTAACAAATTATCCTAACATCTAGCAGCTGGAAATCATGGACATTTATTATCTCGTGCTTTCTAGAAATCTGGGAGTGGCCTAGCTGGACGGCGCTGGCTCAGGGAGGCTGTAACCACCAGGCAGGCTGGGGTTCCAACCCTTCATGCTCAAGTAGGGGAGGATTTGCTCTCAAACGCATTCATGTGGGTGTCGGCAGAAGATTCATTTCAATGCCTACTGACATGGTTATCCGCAGACCTCAGAACACTTGTTTCCAAGTGCATCCACATGGGCCACCTCGGGGCTCCCTTTCTACGTGGCAGTGGGCTTCTCCCAGAATGAGATATCCAAGAGAAAGCAAGACAGAACATCCAAGAGAAAACCACCATCTTTTTAGAATCAAATTTCAGAAGCAGCACCCCATCACTTCGGCTGTATTCCGTTCGTTAGAAGCACGTCATTTTGTCCAACGCACACTTGCAAGTAGATTTCAGAAGGGTGTGAATACCAGGCGGGTGAACCTGGGGGAAACTGCAGAGGCTGTTTACCAAAAAAGCTATTCAGCGATCGTAGAAATTTAACTTGGGGCTTCCACTCAATTCAGTCATGGAGTTAAGACGTCAGGAAAAACCAACACTACAGCTATGTAGGTCCTTTCCATGATCTTTACTGGGTGTGGGACACATAATTAACGAATTCAATCCATTGTTTTTTCTATACATGCTCACTGCATGTTAAGGAATGAAAGTTTTGAAAGCTCATATGTGACGTTCCCCCCCCCCCCAGCCTTTGGAAGGCAGACAGCTGTCTATTTATAAGCTACTTTCCCAAGTCTGAGGGTCAATTATCCATTTCACAGAGCATCTAGGAGTGAGCTTGTCAATTTGATGCTCAATTTTTCTTTAACGCTTCACATTTCTCTTCACTTCTTCCTTTCCTTGGCTAATTTTACCTGCAATTTGCATTCAAAAGTAGCAAAGTGATTTAAATTCTGAGCCTGTCCCCCTCTGTCAGTGTACCCATAGAAGTTCTCTCTACTGATCCAAACTTTGATTAGCAGCCAGGAAAAATTTACACTCACCCTGTGCCCACTGTGTTCCCACACAAAACGCCTGGATTAAAATTAGAGTTGAAGTCATAGTTAACGCGAACCAGATGTACCATTTTAAACAGGACTGACAACAATGGTCCTGTCCGTTTCAAACGATACATCTGGTCAGCCTAGTCTCACTGGGCTAGAGTCAAGGTGTCAGTAGGCTGACCAGACATACCATTTGGAACGCAACAGGACCAGTGTTTTCTGTCCAGTTTAAAACGGTACGTCTGGCCAGTCCAGTCACAGTGTACCAAGAGTCGAGTTGTAAACAATCACCTAATTCAACTGAATTTTACAGAGAGGAAAACTGAGGCATCAAGAACAAAATCAAGTAGAAAATGCTAGAAATGAAAAATAAGACATAGGAATACAAAATTCACTCAGACTTCAGAGAGAAGATTGGGAATATTAGAAGAAACAGTTAGTGAATATTAATTTAACAGAAATGATACAAATTTAAAAAACGAACTGATTCAGAGTGGAGGAAAAAACACCCCACCCAAGACAGGAAGTCAGCACCTAACCGTCTAAACATACGTGGAGTTACAGTCCCCGAAGAAGAGGACACAGAGAACCAAGCAGAATAAATGTCTAGGGAAATAATAGCTAAGAATTTTCTGAAATTGTCAAATAAATAAATAAATCAAACCACAAGCAGGAATGTCATGAACCCCAAGCAAAATAATAGGGATAAACATGAAATCACACCTGGGCACATCTTAGCCAAAATGCAGAAAATCAAAGATAAAGAGAACAAGTTAAAACCAGAGTGGCAACAGACACCCAATGGACAGGGTGGCAACAGTAAGAATGATGACTGACCTCATCAGAAGGAATTGGAGTGAAAAGACAATGAAACAACTTTCAAAAGCAGAAAGAAAAAAAAACTGATTGAATATAATTCCACACTGGCAAATACTCCCTTCAGAGTGAAGGCAAATAAATAATTTTTTTAAAAAGACAAAAAAGAAAAAAACTAAGATAATACATCTCTAGCAGGCCTGCAGTACACAAAGTGATAAAAGAATTTATTCAGGCTGAAGGGAAAAGATACCAGATGAAAGCCCTGATTTTTCAGGGATGAAAAAAAGTCATCTTTTATGCCTTTGCTTTAATCAGTTTACATTTTCAAATATATATATATTGGATGAAACATTTTTTCAAATGCAACCAGATGGAAGACAGAAAACAGCTTATTAGACAAATATTCTATATTTGTCTTCACACTTCACAGTTGATGGATAATTTGTAAATCTCAGCATTTTATGGTCTCTATCAGAAGTCACCATGCATTGCAGAGAGCTATCGAATTCTCGAGAAAGTCAACCCCCTGTGCTTCCTCGGTGTCTTCCCACAGCCTCCTCGTCTGTCCCATGACCACTGTCAATTATCCATTTCACAATTATCCACTCAGAAAGTGTCAGGAAAAGCGAGACAGTAAAAGGAGAGTCACACTACCACATCCTGAGAGGGCCGGTCTTGCTACCCAAGGGCACAGTGCTGACCCGGGAAAATAGAAATTTCAAAGGAATGAAATTATCCTTCTCAATATAGAAACCCTCAAGGAGTTTTTCCCTTGAACTTGCTATGTGGTGGTTTCAACAATGAGGTAAAAAGGAAAGAAACAAATTGAACACGTTTTATGACGTGTTTTTGTTTTTTTTTCTTTCAGTATACGATATCTGCTGCTTCAATGAGGTCTTTGATGTCCCGTTCTCCAGGGTGGCTCTCCTAGCTTACTTATTCTCTAGGTTAAAAACATTAGTACAGTAAAATCAGGCCAAGGAACTTTATGTGTGGAAAATGTCTAGAATTTAGATGGGTGAATTCGTTAACAATATGTCATTGTTTGTATTAAAACAAATTTTGAACAGTGTTCTGAAATTTCGACTAGGCATCATAGTTCATTAAACCCATTTTTAATTGCCTTTTTAAAAAATCTCTTGTGTAGTCTATCACACTCAGAATTCTCTGAAGGTAGTCTTCTCAAAGGGGTCCAACTTACCTAGTCTGAGCACAAGAATAAATTATATTGTATTCACCAAAGACCTAGTGCCAATATAGCTAAATATTTGACAGGTTCTTTAATTTGGGAATTATAAGAAAAACAAATGAATTATTTTCAACAATGAAAATTCCATATTGTAATGAGACATATACATTATACAGATGAGTTACACAAAAGCATGTGTATTTGTGGTGGGTTGTAGTAAAATTCTCTAAAGCTCTGCTGGGTCCTCAGTAAAAGGAGCAGATGCCCACGTTGCTTGCCCGCTGAGTTGCTATGCTTCAACATGGGCGGGAGGTCCTTCCCCACCTCACTGTCAGGACTGGCTGTGCAGCTTTCTTGGAGGTGGAATGGGCAGCCATGATGTATGCTATATCCAAACAGAAGCTATCAATGAGTTTGCTTTTTTTGTTTGTTTGTTTTGGTCTCTTGCATTTCTACCTTAGGCCATGAGACTGGTATAGTCCAGAAAGAAACTGTCATCCTGGGTTCAAAAATGAGAAAATACATAGCACAGAGATGATCCCAACCAAAAAAAGTTGCAGCCAATCTGCAAACTTGTCAACCAAAACTTATTTGCTGTTTCAAGCCACTGACAGTCAGAGGTTACACGTTACCATAACAATGCGGTATCTAAGATTGTGTGTGTATGTCCATGCATACTTCCCCATGAAAAGTTCATTCAGACTCAGAGAATTCGCATTGTTTCCATGTAAAATTAATCCACTTTAAATGGCAGGAAGCAAATCCTCAAGAGTACATTCCATACCTTCAGTCTATTCTTAACTGTAAATAATTTAGAAGTCCCCTATGCTTCGAATAAACTTCCGGACTATACAATCCTAGGCTCTGTCATTCAAGTCTCTATCTGCATCTCTCCAACTTTGCGTCCTTTTTCTGTTCTGAATGTTCTGTGAAGTACTTCCTTCTCATGGGAGAGGTTTTATTACCAGTCTGGCTTTTGTTGGGAAAGATCATTTTCTTGGCTGAGTCTGATATCAAAAGTGTCCCCTCTCAACTTTTGTAGAAGTCATTTCAGCCCAAGATATTCTCTGTTTAATAATATTAAATAGTGCCCCCTTATCCAGATACAGGAAACCAGAAAATGTGTTGGTTAATTATTTCACTCGCTCAGTTGTAGTCATACATACAGCTCTGGTTGATAAACTCTCAGAGTTCTATCAATGTTCTTAGCACGTGGGCTACCAATTGTCCATTACATTAAATGCCCAAAGGCTCAAATGATTTCAAAACGTTATTATCACTGTAGCTTTAAACTTACTCTCCAAACAGAACGTCTCCAAGTTTAATTATATCCCTAGATTTAAATAAAATGATTGTTTACAACAGCCAGTTGGCTGAAAAATAACTTCTTCTAGTTACCACCTGTCTTAATGAGAGAATGTGGATCAATTTTTATACATTAAATGCAAGTTTCCTGAAATGCCTATACATTGTCTTTTTAGTCTATTAAGTAAGACCGACGATTAACATACCCAGACCAATCATTGCACATACTCAGTTCCTAATAATGGGTCCTTTCTCTCATACAATTTCTTAAAAATTTGGCCTATTACCTTAAAGTTTAAATATTTCACTGAAGAGACACCTTCCATTAACCCTATTCTATATTAATCAGCTACTTCAAAATGACACATCACCCAGAAGAATAGTAATATTTAGGCAGGCTAAATAAACAGTCACACCAACCTCCCTTTAGGCTGGAAGCTCTGTTAATTGGTTGTTTCACAATTTTTCCGTAAACTATGCTTTGAGACTCATCAACAACAGCAATATGTGTTTCTCACTTCAGTACAGAAAGGCTTACATTTCTTAGCATTTGTGAGCAACCATGGGTTGCCCCTTTATCTTGTGACATGAGACACTTTTGAAACCATGTCTCACAAATTCCTTAATACTGCTCATCCTTGTTTCAGAAGTAACTTATGTTTTCTTCCTGCTTAATATTACTTGAGTTGCACAGTAGACTTTTCCCCTTTAGTACAAGGTCACTTAATGTCTCCAGTTGCCAAATTTTGAGCCAGACGGCTTCATATTTCAACTTCTATCCGGCAAAACCGTAGGGAGATACTATGTCAAGTGGAAATACCATTGCCCACATTTCTTATGAATTTCTATTCCTCTGATTTAGATACATAGGTTCTCTTTTTGCATCAGCCAGTGATACATGCCATGCGGGTGCCTCCTGGTTCCCCACACAGAGATTCCTACACTACAGAGCCGGAGCCAGGCCAACAGTCATGCGGCCGGATGGATGGGAACCACACAGCCGAAAGTCAGACCCATGTTAGCGTGGAGTGTTTATAAGCATGTGAAACAGGTAAGTCTCCAGAATCATCTAGTTTGTATTTTATCTTATATTTTTCATCACTCCTAGGAGGCAAAGAATATTTAGGAGCTTAAAAAAGAGAATAGGCATATGAAAGAATGAGAATTTCATTCAAGTTCCCAGAAAGTTTTTTAAGAAAAGAAAAACAGGGACGTTTCAGCACTGAAAGCTATTTACCTAACAGAACTATTTGACAAAGCGTGTCATAAACCAGCCTAATTGTGAATCCCTGAGTGCGTGCACTGGCGCCTCAAGTATCTGGCAAAGAGGTTTTCTGTTTAAAATTCCGAACATCATACTCTGGTGCTCAGAGTTTGGCTCAACGTGAGAAATCTCCTCCTTTGGATGAATTAATTGGAATACTGGTTCTATGGGGAAAATAATCCCTCCAATTCTCGTTATGAGGAAATTAGTGTCTTGGATACAATTTTTCAATTCCTTAAAGGAAACAACATCTCTTGATAAAGGAAATAAACTGGTTCCCCACATTTGTTAAAAACTAGTTCAATATTCTGCTTTAATTGTGATGTCAGCTGCTACTGTGAAAAGAATTTCCATTGTCATGGATAATCTATGACCCAATGCACACAACAGAATGAGTGCTGAGACAGTAACTAGGTAAGTTGATGTTGTTTAAATATACATTACATTTATTTGGAAAAAAAGATTTTTGAAAAATAGAAAAAACAGAAGAATCTTCCAATCTTATTAAAATGTATAAGGTCTGACAGAGCATTGCATATATATTTGTTCACTATGTCAATTATAATGTTGTATCATAAAGCTTTCTTTGTTCTATTGGTTTTATGTACATATATCTCCAGTCACAGGGTAGAGATAAGCACCATCAATCACTTCGACATGTCCAGCTCAACTTACATTTTCTCTTTTCACCAGCTTTGCCTCAAATTTGTCCCCGTGTAGGGGTAAATGTTTGCAGTTTGTGCTCGCTGTGCATTAACTCACGATAAACCATCACATTCTTAATTACAAAGAAAAATCTACTTTCTTCTGCCTTTGAGAGGAAGTAGAGTTTTTCAAATAAAAAGTAAATACTTCATTTCAAAGTGTTGAATAAAATCGTACTTAAAGAATTCTAGCTGGTTAAATTTAGAGTGCTAAGCAAAGCCCAATCTAAGAATATTCTTTGGCTCTGTGCCGACAGCAATTTTATTTGATTGTAAATTGGACATACTTTGCTGCTTGGTGGTTTTGTTTTGTTTTGTTTTGTTTTTTTCCTTAAGAGCCTCAACAGGTTCTGATTAGCATATAGGCACCAGCATTAATGCCCTACCTCCTTAGGACAGTTGTGTCCTTGTCGGTCACCTCCCACACGTTTTTACCTAGGACATTTTCCATGAGTAACTGTGACTGGAAAGCTTAACATTTTCTTAATAAAAATCAATCTAATTGAAGTATAATTTACACAGAAATATCTACTGATATTAAGTCAACTCTTCAATGAATTTTGACAAACAGAGCCATAATCAAGATATCAAATATTTCTATCATCCCCCAAAGTTTTCTTGTACCACTTTACAGTCAATCCTCTCTGTACCCCACATCCCAAACAATGACTGACCTGCTTTCCGTAAATAAGGATTCATACAGTATGTGCTCTCTTGTGTATGACCTTTACTTAGCGTAATGTCCATGAGGTTCCTCCCTGTCACGAGAGTACCCGCGGTCCATTCTTTTTTACTGCCTGACAGCATTACATTGTTTGAATACAGACGGTGCCAAAAATATATGTACACATTTTAAGAAAGAAAAGAACTGCATTAAAATTGTAATACTCAATATATACCAATAACAAAAGATGGATATAAGTCATGTTTGACTTCTGCAATGACAAGAAGTGCTCAAAGTGGTGACCATCAGCCTCCAGACACTTCTGATTCCGGCAAACTACTGCTTGAGCAAGGTTGACCCAAGCGTCCACGTGTATCACCACGCGTGTCGTTTCAATTTCAAAGTCCTGCCAGTGTAGCCGTCTTTCTAAGGTACACCACGTCCTTTAAGGTCCCCCGTAGGTAGAAGTCAATGGGTGTTAAGTCAGGAGAAGGTGAAGGAAACTCAGATGTTCGGGAATTTCAAATACCACTTCAATATGGTCTTGCACTCCTGGAACTACAACTGTGCTTCATCGTTTTCTCTGACTGTCCTGCCTGTCGCATGACGACGTTAGTATTCATTTGATTAATGCCACCTTTTGAATAAACGTCATGCTACACATTGCTACGTAATTCAGTTCAACTTCGACAGATAGATAACATCTCTTAAAATGTATTTACATAGTTTTTGGCCCCCCGGTACATCATAATTTATTTACCTATTCATCTGTTGATGAGCATTTGGGTTGTTTGTAGTTTGAGATATTATGGATATGCTAATATTTGTCAGGATTATTTTTTTCATTTTTTTATACATATTTTGTTAAATTTATGTCTGAGCATTTTATGTTTCAATGCTATAATATTATAGATGGTACTGTTTTTCCAGTTGTTCATTAACAGTATCCAGTAACCCAATTGATTTTTATATGACTTGGAATCCTGTGATCTGTATAAATTCACTTATTCTGATAGCTTTATGTTTGACTTTGTAGATAAAGAATTATATCACCTGTGAAGAGAAACAGTTTATTTCTTCCTTTCCAATCTATATGGCTTTTATTTCTTTTTCTCCCATCATTGCACTGGCTAGATCTCTACTATAATGTTTAATAGCAATTGTAAGAATGAATATCCTTGTCTTAGTCTCAATGATAGGGGAAAAACCTTCAATATTTTACCATTAAGTATGATCGCAGCTGTAGATTTTCGTGGATGTTATCTTTTTGATTGAGGAGGCTCCCTTTTATTTCCTGGGTGGTGAATTTTTTAATTTTATCAAATTCTTTTCCTACATCTATTAAGATGAACCTACAGTTATTTTAATGTTTTAAAAAAATTTAACTTGCAAGTGGCCTACACTGATCAACACTGTAAATGCTAATCACATCATCATATCAAAACCTCGCTAGGAAAAACCTTGTAATGTTTTATCTTTCTTTTATATTAGTTGATTCACCTTGCTAACATTCTATTAAAGATTTTCACATTTATGTGATGGCTGGGGCTACAGCAACATTACTGCAACCATGAGGTAAATTACAAGGAGTTTTCAGAGATCATTAAGCTTCTAAGCCAAGGTCGGTAAGTATCCACCAGAGGTCTCTTTTGTGAAAAAGATAAATAAAAAACTCCTTTTTGTATAAGCCAGAATGGTTGGGATTCCTTCCACAGGGAGTTAAAAGCGTCCCTAACTGATTCAAATGCCCTGAGAGGAATGGTATATTTTAGAACTGCTCAAGAACATAACAGAATCTCACTTTTTGTTTTTGTTTTAATAACAAACAATAATCATAGTAATTCCAATTCCAAGTGAGAACATAAGAATGCAGGCTGGTAATTCAATCATGTTTAAGGAAGTCAAGTCAAGATCTTGTTGATTTTATATCCCATTTGTAAATACACAGAAAAGAGAGGCATTTGAAAACTGAAAACTAAAAACTATGGTATGGTACCTTGAGACTTCTGGAAGGACATTACTAACAAATAATAATTTTAAAGCTACTTTCAAGCTCCTAAGAAGTTATTGTTCAGAAACAAGTATAAATATAACATCTGTTGGCTTTTTGCTATACCATGTTTTCAACAAACCTTTAAGGCACACTAAATTGTGCTATTAAATTTCAAGAGGAAGAAACAGCTCTTGAAAATGACTAGGCTGTAGTTATTTTGGGGCAAGAATTTTGTAATTTGAAATGCTCAGACTTAGTATGATTACATAAACACAAATACTAGAAAGAAGAATGAATTTGAGAAAGCTTAAAGGACCAAAGCAAGTTTAACATTAAAAATATGACCAAAAGTGACACATTCAGACTTGAAAAGAATGTTTAACAGCAAGAAATAAATGGAACTAATTTAAAAAAAAAATTAGAATGCACTTATTGGCATTTTTGAAGATTCAGTCATGTAGCAAACCTGTTTAAACTGATAAAATGGAGCCAAGGGTTTTGTACACAATCAGAATAAGAGACAAGTGCTTCCTCCAGTTAATTGGCAGAGCCTGCTTCAATACTGATTAGGTCTCCCACGCAGTGAGAAATGAAGGAAACCAAAGACATCCTGGTGACCAAATACTAGAAAATGAAAATGAAGTGAGGCAGGAAATTTAGAGAGGTTGTTTTGTAACTTAGAGAACTATGGTTCAGTAACATTTTCAGGGAGTATTTTGTCTCTAGCCAGCATTTTACTCTTCAAAATAAAGACAAAATAGTTTTAACTGTTACTTTAATATGCATAACAACACAGTGTATTTTAGAAAGTACGTTCAGAGACGTTATAAACCCATTTGGCATTGATAACCACCTATGAGGTAAAGAACCTGATTACCATTGGACAGATGAGGAAACGAAAGTCAGGGAAGAAAATAAAATTATGAAATTACTGTTCTTGTGCTGTGACAATAACCACAGAAACAACAATTCTATCATTTATTGACCATCTGCCAGACAGCAGAATTACAGCAAGCACTTTATATATAATATCTCATTCAATCCTAATCAAAATTTTGCAGGATACATATTAGTGGTCCCACATTACATGTTTAAAATCACATAACTCCTAAGTTATAGACTCAGAATTCAAGTCCATGTCTGTCTAAATGCGAATTTTGTGCATTATTAAGAAAAAAAAAATGGGTCTTCACATTACTCTACTAAATTAATGACTTCTTTACCCCACTGTTTTAAAAGTGTGTATCTATGTATTTTGTAAATACTTATTTACATATATTATACGTATATTCATAATATACAAGTATAATACTTGAATATATCTGTATTTTTAAAGGTCTATTTAATGCCTTTAATAGTTCTATTTACTCTATTTTGATGGGATTAAAAGTAAATACATGAACTGGGTAGTGAACACATAATGCAACACATAGACGATGCACTGTAGAATTGTATGCCTGGAACCTACATAATTCTTGTTAACTCATGTCATCCCAATAAGTCTAACAATAAAAAAAAAATTGAGTTTTTTTCACTTTTATCATGCAAGGCCATTTGTCATTTGCTTATGCAAATAAGTTTGTATCTGCAAAGATAAGTTTAAATACTACAAGCTCTGAATTTCACACGAGGGAACCCTGCTAAAGAAGTTCTATTATGTTCTAAAAAGTCTGATGAGTAATAAACTATTTGTTGAATAAAAGGAAGTCTAAAAAGAAGTCCAACTTGATTTTCACCATTTCTGCATCACTAATAAATAGTATCAATGTAACTTTTCAATTTAAATATTTATGGAATGTCTAGGTCACATTAATCATTGTGCTACAAAGATAAGTAAGACGTCACTTTTGTCCTTGACACCTAAGGGTCAAGTATAGGAGATGAGCATAAATGGACAATTCCAAGTAAACCAGAGAATATAGTGATATTGGTGTAAGGATGCTTTGGAGCTTGGAGGAAAGTAACAAAAGAGGCAGAATCAAGAAAGCCATGTTGGAGATAACATCTGAAGCAAGCAAAGCACCAGTAGAAATGAGCCAGCAGAGAAAGGAGAATGTAGCCTTATGTAGAAAGGGGTGCCACCTAGAAAACTTTCCTAGCCTTTCTCCCACACCACTAAGCTTATACTCACACTGAAGAGGCAGAACAAGCCACTACTCCTCAGGAAGCAATTTAGTTCAGAGAACAAGGTCTACTTGCAATGGGCATATTCTGTCATTTATAGTCAACTTCAATTGAGCCTACTCTCTATGCTATTTGCTCTGTCTCAAATGCTTCTGCCCTCAGTTTCCCGACACTTATTAGAAGGTGATCACTCAGATATTTTTTATTAATCATATTGAGGACAGAAAGTTACTTGCAGGCAAAAGAAAAATTCTGTAGAGGATACTAGAAGATATAAATATAAGATATTTGTTTCAAGTCTCCAAGGCGTTCTTGTAAGTACTTTGATAATAAAAACCAGACTACAGGATGTCATCATGGATAAGCCAAATTTTAATACCTCAATTTTAGTTGAAATTTAAACCCAAAAAAGTCATATGGGAAAAGAGTTGCTTATCTCTGCTTAATAAACTGACAGAAACCTGTATTAAACACCAGAAAAGGAAGTCATTTTAATTATTTAGCTCCCAACTGAGAGGATCTCAAGATCTAAAATGCATCATTCTCATAGAGCAACAGTACCTGTGCCCTTGGCTGTCTTTTTTTAAAAAATCTCATGATAATCTCTTTTATTTGAAATAAACACTCTACCTTTCAAAACTGTTATGTATCTAATATGATAAAAAGTTGAAGTAATTTTTGCTAAATCTAAGCAATGACTCCCTTTGTTCATCTTCTGTCAGCGAAATGGGGAAATTCCACAGCCTGGCCAGAACTGGAATTAAGCTTTGGCTTTGAAGAAGATACTTCATAGTATAGTGACCCTGTGTTTCTAACTTGAGGGACAGTCCTGACTGCAAATATGCTTCCTACTGTACCCATAAGAAAATTAAGACACACCCATTCATACATCTTGAGTCAGGATTCTGAAACTTTAGATTTCTATAATGAGGAAGAGTGTAGGTTGCGGAATGGTACTACCTGGGTTTCTACCCCAGCTCCACCATGTACAGTGTTATCGTAGGCAACCATTTTTGTAACTTTTCTACTCTCTGTTTCTCTGAGTTGAACTTTTGTTTTTATTCCACATATAAGTGAAACCATGCAGTATTTGCCTTTCTCTGTCTGACTTATTTCACTTAGCATAATGCCCTCAACTTTCATCCACGTTGTTAAAAATGGCAGGATGTCCTTGCTTCTTGTGGCTGAATAATACTCTCTGTGTATATATGCCACATTTTCTTTATCCATTCATCCACTGGTGGTCACTGGAGTTGTTTCTGTATCTTGGCTATTGTGAATAATGCTGCAATGAACATAGGAAAGCAGGTCCATCTTCTCACATCCTGTTTTCATTGCCTTTGGATAAATACCCAGAAGTGAATTTGCTGGACCATAATAGTTCTATATTTAATCTTTTGAGAAACCTGCATACTGTTTTTACACAGTGGCTGTACCAGTTTACATTCCCACTAACAGTTGACAATTATTTCCTTTTTTGCACATTGTCACCAACATTTGTTATCTATGATCTTATCCTTAATAATTTAATCCATTTACCTTCCTCTCCCACTGCCCAACAGAAAGCAATAAGTTAATAGTGGTGGAAAATACATACTGGCATAGTACTTTATAATTTATAGTGTGCCATCCCATACATTAATTCTTTGATCCTACCTAGAGGTAGGTACTATTACTACCATCCCTATTTTACTTTTGAGAGAAGTGAGGTTCAGAGGATAAATGACTTACTCAAGGACAAATGTTTATAACAACTAAAACCAACTTATCTGATTCAAGATAATAACATAATTGTTAATACAACAGCTAAGATATAGGTACATTCTATATACAGGATTTCCTATCTATTAAAAACTTTATTCCCCATTTTAAAAAAATCCCATGAAGTTTGTGCTATTATTATGCTCATGCTTTATATAAACAATAAAGTAAATTACCTAAGGCTATTCATGTCTAGAAGCAGCATCAAGATGGACCTGACTAGTTCAGCCAGGGCTCTTTACTGCCTGTTACATTTCTCCACCTCTGTCTGGCTCTCAAACACATACATAATTTCTAAAAGATGAACAAAGCAAAGACAAGTCAACTAAATACCAAGTGTTCATGCTTTGCTGTCAAACCCACTCTGGTGCCCCCATCTTACTGAATGCATCAAGTGTAGTCCGCTGGGCAATGCAGATGCTTCTTAAACAGGGAATAATGACTTCGGTAAATATGTTGTTGTTAGTCAATTTGTTTTTCTTCTTAATTCTTCCCTTTAATCCTACCATTTTCTTGACTTGGTATCTTTATCACTCACTTCCAAGCCCTACATGGCAATCATTCTACCACCCCTTTTTTCCTAAGTTTTGTTTAGACCAGGTATAAGTTCAGTATGACTTGTCATCTGGTAATATATTCTAGGAGTGTTCTCATGTGGTGTTATGTGAGACTCCTTGAGTTCCTATACCTCTTACGATCGGTGTTCAAAATCTACTTCATTAATGAAATAAGCTGTTCACAGCTGTTTCCATTTCAATGAGAAACCCCCAAAAGTTTCAGCATCAAAACACAGTAAGAAATAATCTTTCCTGACTTTAAACAAAAACAGTTCAACTGTCTCCAAAGTTAAAAGATATTACAAAGCCAGAGTCAAGGAGAAAAGCAATCTAAGTGGATTCTCTTGATATATCTTGACCTAAAGCTAAGGATGGGTGGGTGGGAATGTCATAATGAAGTAGATGAAAGGCAGGCTGGAGAGGTGAGGCTAGCTGAGGAAAAAGAAATCTCAGCTTTTCTGAAATTTATCACCGGACCTCAAGGCGGGATGGATAATTGGTGGTCTAGGAGCCATCTAAGACCAGCTGTGACCATCGAGAACCAACGTGGCCACAGATTTGACCAGGCCATGACCCTAAGACTCAATTATACACTCATTGCATGCTAAAAGACAAACCCTGTGTCACTATGGCCAGAAACAGAATGACCATAAAAGGACACAAAATGGCCAACGAAGCCCTTGCAGGAAATCTCTGCCCTTTCCCAGAAAACCCTTGAATATTCCTCCTACAAATTTTAATGTACAGCCCCCAATGAAAGGAATGCCAATAATAGGTTTTAACCACGGCAGGAGTGGGGCTGCTCTGTCCATGGAGTAGCTGTCTACTTCCTCTGCTTGAATAGACTGACCCTTGCTTTTAATTTCAGCTTGCGCTTAAATTCTTCCCTGCACACAGCCAAGAGCCCACCAGTCAAGACTTTTTCCAGGACTTTCCAGGTTTGAGGCATCGCCCAAGCCTCCTGCAACAACACCACAATTGGGTTACCTGGCACCATCTGAATAAAAAGACTAAAATCAAATGCTGGGACTGATTTTGTTGGTTAAGTCACCCAAAGGCAAAATTATTTGATCATTAGATCTCAACTGTGTGGTATGCCCTGCATATGATTCAAGCACCATTTGCAATTATTTTTCCATGTTATGCTAACTCATCTTTGAACGTCAGTAAATAAGAGGGGAAAATGGGAAACTTTTATAGGACTGAGGGTTAGAGAGAGTGTGATTTTTTGATAGGTATTTTCTATTTATGGATCATTCTCTGTACGGGTTTGGCATTCATTCTCAAGATTCCTAACTTTTAACAATAAAATGCATCCAGAAATACATACATGTTAAGTGGCATTATACCATGGAAACATTTCCGTGTATATTTGTTATTAATAATCTCACAATTTCTGCTAAGCTTTGGATTCTTATTTGTTTTCCTGATGGCTTTCTCCCTCCTTAATTACCTATTCCAAAGATTTTTCTTTTTGTGTCTGTCTTTCCTTGTGTTTCCCCCAAGCCTCATAATTAGGGCTTGAGTACCTCCACACCAAATAGGAAACCAAGAAAATCTTACCTGGTTTCAGATTTTTGTAAAAATCTGACACTTGGAACAGGGTTTATGAAATGTTTTCTTGAGGTAGACAAACCTTTCAGCAAGGTTTGTGCAAATCTGGGATGAATTCAAAGTCAGCCGAAGCCAATTAATTTCTTGGCAGGGAAAGGTGGAACAGATGATGCTGGGTCGTGCTAGATGGCTTTGTATAAAAATGGGTGACTTTGGACGGCACTGGCTTTGAATGTGTTGGCACTTTGCACCTGCAGGCACAACATGTGATTCAGAGCTTTGTAGAATTGTATCCCCTCATAGCACATTTTGTCTGCTGCCATTTTATTTCCCAGACAGAACAATTCTTGATTCAGCACTGAACCTTCTCCCCCATTTGTGTTAATACTGTAATTTATTTTCCTTTAAAAAGATGAGGCTAAATGAGTGACATACACAGGGGTAGGTCACATAAGGAAATAAGTTTAAAAACTACCAGTGTTTTGAAAGCAGGGATTTCCGTTCTATTTACAGATCCTAAGACAGTGCTTAGTACATAGTAGGTGCTCAATAAATATTTTCTGAATGACTAAATAA
Organism: Lyroderma lyra; assembly: GCA_004026885.1. Taxonomy (NCBI): domain Eukaryota; kingdom Metazoa; phylum Chordata; class Mammalia; order Chiroptera; family Megadermatidae; genus Lyroderma; species Lyroderma lyra. Next base: position 46,020 of record PVJL010000098.1, on the reverse strand, counting down.
GGACCTACACCTCCAAAGAAATGCTGCACCAGTAGAATGAAGGGGAAGAGAGACTGCCTAGGACCTCCTCAAACTTCTTAGGCTTTCTATCACTAAAAGTGTTCACACTTTTCCCCTCAGACACTCGGTTTACCAGATAACCACAAGGTTACAAAGCAATCTATTCCTTAACTACGTATGCATCTGCTTAGATATAATAATAGTGGTATTGGTGGGCACGTAATAACAGAAGCCGTCCCTGGAGTAATTATATAAATCTTATTATGAAACATAATTACAAACATGCATAATATGTCTTTCTTTTGTCTCCTTTAAAATCCCAAAAGGGACTACAGAAATTTATATGCAATATATGAGGAATTTCAATTTGGAGAGAGGACATGATCCCCAAAGGCACACGACTGACGAGGGGAAAAACAGGTATAAAAGCTAGTTACGTGACTTTAGGTCAAGTGCTATTTTCACTTTATCATGGGTGAAAATTTTCTTCCCCTCATTTCCTTTCCTACACACAAGATGAGTTATACTAGAAAATAATTTGGGTTTATTTTAACCTGTCCTGAGAGTAGAGCTTTGAGACCCTGAAAAGAACTATACCGCAGATATATGAGTACCACCTCCCTGCCAAAATCATTTTCATTTACAATGAAATGTGTGTTGCAATGTGTGTTGCCTTTCTTTCTTGCATGTACCCTCTCCTCAGAATATTCGGCTCCTCTGTTTGTGCAAACACCGTTAAGTAGACCAGGTGTGCATGTGGGCTACCACTACCTGCAGCTTTGATTGTGCTCCGAGTTAAAGGCACCAGCACTCCCAGGCTCACCACATCCTTCTAGCGCTCACAGGGACACACGTTGAATGTCCAGAGCTGGAACAGTAACTCCTGACATCAACCCAAGGAAGGATCCCAGGTCTTTACTGGGAGGTGGTGAGATGTCGTATTTGGTCCCTTTTCCTATCGGTCTCTGTCCTTGAACAGTATCCTGACTTCATATTTAACTCATTTTGTTTTTTAAGTCCTGGACCCAAGGATATGAAGACAATGTAATTTGAAAGTCACTGTATAGACCAGATTGGCAATGCTTCTCAATAATTTATAGTATATTTCCATGTTGGCATCCAGCTTAGTTAGGCCTCAGAAATAGAACACAGGAGGAAGAATTAGGCTGACCACTGGGAAACCAGTGAAAAAACAGAGTCAATTATTTGGAACTGTGAAACTAACCAAAAGAATTCTCCATCACACCCCTTATTATTTCCTATTGAATATTCCAAAGAGTCAGACATGACTGAACCCTACTCACTACCCCAATACACCCGCATTATTACCTGTATCCACTCAATTATTCATTATGATTTTATAAAGCAGTATTTCGACAATGTATTTGCTCAGTCCCAGAAGCTATACATTTATACATCGAAGTGTTAATAATCATCCAGCATGCAGCTGCACGGTATTTACACTCTCCTAGGCGCTGGGGATGCAACGCCGAACAAGACGGACTCAGGACTCATACACGGCGGGACTTAGATTTTCTTTTTTCCACCCCCTTCTCTTCCTCCTCTCCTTCTGTAATGCCAGTTAACATGTTAACATAACTTGTATGTTAAATTACATAATATTGTGCACATATTTAAGGCTCTGTTCATTTTATGTCAATCTTTTTCATTCTATTCTTGACATTGATACTTTCTATTAATCCATCTTCACATTCACTTACTCTTTTTCTCACCACCTTCAATGTGCAGATATTGTATACTGCAGTTATTGCATATTTAAGCTCTAGAAAATCCACTTTATTTAGTTTCTGTTTCTCTGCTGAGGTTCTTTATTTCATTAATTACACATATATCTCTCTTTATGTTTTTAAAAATATTTATAATAGCTATTTTAAAGTCCTTTTCCCCTATTTCCATCATGTGAGTTATTGCAAGATCAATGTACTGTATTTTGTCGTGTACAATACACACTTTTTTGCCCTAATTTGTGAGGGAAAAATAAGGATGCACATTATACATGGGTGGTACTAATTCTGTATCTATATAAATGTTTTTAATTCTTTTATTTATGCTTATGAATTATAAGTGTAACTCTAGAAATCAATAATGATATCCGTATGCAAATAAAACCCTGGAATATGATAATCAGTTTTCTTATATTAAAAAAAGTTCATACATAAAATTTCTTGTACCTTTTATCTGTTCTTGTGTTTTGTGGTTATCTGTTACATAAAATTTTTTGTACCATAATATGTTAAAAAATAAATACTAAAACTACTTTATAATACAAATAACAAGTACTAAATATAAAAAAATAAAAATTGGAATGAAATAATTAAAACGAAAGCTTATTCCCCATAGAAGTTTGGACCAAAAATGTGAGTGCGCATTCTACATGGCAAAATATGGTATATTAGCTGCTTTTTTCTTGAGCACAGGTCACATTTTTGTTTCTTCACATTTATGTATTCACATACTAGAGAGTATGAATAATAAATTGTAGAAATTAGACATTGCTATGTCACTGTGAAGAGTGATTTTTTTTCTTCTAGAATCAGATAACTTGGCTGGATCTCAAATGCAAATTCTGTCCACTTGTAGAGACCACCACTTGGTACTTCCGCATCATTCTTTCAACTCCCAGATGCTGGTTTGTTTTTTTGTTTGTTTGTTTTTTGGGGTTTTTTTTGCTGGGCCCATGGGATTTTTCCCCAAGCAGGTCAACTAGGTTGGTCAGCTAAGGAGTTTGGTGGATGTTATATGCAGGTTTGGGGGCTAAACCACTTTGTGTCTCTTCCTTCCAGGATTTCTCCCTAACTTCTGGCTATTTTTCTAGTCCCAAACTCTGTTTCCTGATGTCTCAAGCCAGCAGGACAGTAGCTTTCTGCCACCAGAGCCTTGTGTAGGTGTGGGCACACACTCGACTAAAGAGCTTCAAACTAGCAAATCTTCCCTGTAACACTTCATCTTTCAAGGGTAACAGTCTCTAAACATTTGACCAGCTGTTGCCTTCAAGTTGCTTGGTGTAGATAGATAGATAGATAGATAGATAGATAGACAGATCATTTACATATGAATATAGAAATATATGAGGGCTGTAGGGAAAAAATCCAGCCATAAATTCTGCTTTTTTTTTTTTTGTATTACATGGCTGGATAATTCTTTCCAGACAGCCCTTGTATAGATATACATTATTTCTAGATGTTGTGATTCTTAAATGTGAGAGAGCTATTCTAAACAAATTAGTCCACCACTATTTAAAGCAGTAATCACAAAATATACCACCAATATACTGTCATTTTTATTGAAATGAGTCGTCTTCAACTCACCATTCCCAAAGTCAAAGATGTTTCCTGCCATCTATTAACTGATAATCAAATGTTTTTTGGATTGCATTTTGACTTCTAGGTACATAGTTATTTGTTCAAATGTATAATAAGCCGTTGTAATTAATCACACACACATTGTTTGACATGAATGGGACTTCCAAGAAGAAATAGCACTATGTTTGAGCCTCTGGTAAGTTCAAGAAAGTAGACAGAATTTGGGTCCCAGAGGTAGTAACTTGGGAGGCATGTATTTTATAGTAGGAATTTCCCATCTTCTTAAGTAAAAGAGAAGAAAAGAAGAAGAAAAGAGAAAGCTCTTCTATTAAGATTCTATTATCTGTCAGAGGTAAATAGGTACCAAAATCAGATGAACCTTGACCTATAAAACGGCACCCCAGTCTCCTCATTCTGTAACGTAATACAATAACCTGGGGTTGACCAAGCCTTTGAAGAAAATGCCAGCCATACCCTCAGAGAACTAATCATTAGATTCTTCTTTAAGTCCAGGATTATGTGTGCTAAATAATGTCAGTATTAATCCAAGTCGAAATCATTTGCAATTGGAAACACACACACACACACACACACACACACACACACACGCTCTGACTCAACAACCCAGGCTTGAACATGGTCATTTCCTCTCAGTGGAGTGAAGGTATCCGCATAACAGCACGACTCCTAACCATAATAGACATGCAATCTAGTATTCTTAGTGCAGAGTTATTTATCAATACCTTCCAAAGCATGATAAACAGAAGAATAAAACACTAACATTAGTGCCTCCATGGTAAGGTTTTTGTTTTGTATAGGCTGTTGAGAAAACAATCAGTTTTATCATCAGGAAAGGTCTGCATTCTATCTCTGTGGAGAAAAATAACCTCTCACCTGCTGTTGAACACACTTAATTGAAAAGATCCGGATTGTACTGCTTTTACTGGTGGCATAGCACTTGAACTTTTGACTAAGTATCATTCTTCTGACATTATCACAGAATCCTAGCTCATTATGAGAACAGAGGTAGGTGCTAATCAAGAGGAATTACTTAATAATTACATTTTTATTTAGAGTCTTAAACATGACCATTGTTATTTTGGGGAGCACCACGATCATAATTTCTCCACACGTATTTATCTAAAGAGGTTCAACTAACTCTTCATTATCTGGGCAAACCTAGGTTTGGTGCCCTTTTGTAGCAGTTTTATGGGTAGAAATATTTCAGAACATAGTGTTCAAAGCTTTGATTGCCAAATGTGTACATAGACACACACACAACCACACATGCATGTGCACGTGCACGCGCGTGCGCACACACACACACACACACACACACAGATACACACAGACACACACATCCTATTGGTTTTGTCTCTCCAGAGAAACTTGACTTACAAAATTTATATAAATGGAGAACCTGCAAATTTCTTGATAATTCCTTGGATTATAGTCTTCTTTCAGCTCAGCTCAACAAACATGTATAGGTTGCCTGTGAACCAAACATCAAAACCCCGTGCTAAGCACCTGTGGGGACACAAAGATTAATAACACAATTCCCTTACCTCAAGGCTTCACTGTCTAGAAGGAAAGAGAAAAGTGATTCCCAACTTTCTTTAATGCAAGAAGGACCGTGGTAAATAGTTCAACCAAGTTTAAAGCAAAAGCCATAAAATGACAGAAGCGAGAATAATTAATGGGAGATGTGGCATTTTATGCGAGCCAAAATTCAATATACACTCATATTATGCATCTCACTACACTAAACTTTATTTTTGCTTCATTGCTTTGAATGAAATGAAATGCTATATAATGTCATTTAAAAGACAATGTTGAGCTGATCTTGGTGGAACTAAAGCATGCTGTAGAGAGAAAGTTACGTAGCACCGAAATGTACTTCCTTCGTCGGGCCATACAACCGGTCTGTTATTTCTCAGCTTTCTCCTTCAGTTAGAATGGCTGGGTGTCTGAGTTCCAAACAGTGGAATACAGACAAGAGGGAAATACGTTTTTCCTATGCCCCGCCCCCAAACACCTTGTATGCAATACCACTCACTCTTTCCTCGCTTTTGTTAGCAATATTCAAGAAATCCAGTGTTGACGCTGGAGTCACGGGGAAGACGGGGGCTGCTCACAGAAGGAACCAAAGTCCCGAACGATTATGTGGACAAGAGCCCTTTTCTTGGCAACACACACTATAACATGAGCATGAAATAAACCTTAAGTCACCTCAATTGTTGGATTATTAGAGCACTCATCCTACTTTTACTAATAGAGGAATTGGTACCTTGGCATGTAATGATTTCCTAACACAACTAGATCGTGTGGTGCCTGGTTAGCGGTGAGGCAGCGGTAGAAATGAAATTCATTTCAGAGGCAAGAAACACAGCTGCCTATATTATAATGGCAAAACACTAACAGGAAATTAGAATATGAAAACTGACAGAATTAAAGGAAAAAAACAGACCACAATCACAGTTAGAGATTTTAAGCCCTTCCCTCAGTAATTAACCAAGTAGACAAAAATCAGAATAATATAAAATATCTAAACACTTTTAATCATTTAGATATAATTAAAATATATAAAACATTACACTCCCCAAAACTGAAGAATATACATAGTTGTCAAGCAAACAAAAACGTTTACGAAGACTAAATATTGAGCTATGAAATAAATCTCAAAAAAATTCCAAAGAATTAAAATCATCCAGAATGTTATCTAATCATATTAATTTAATTATGTCAAAACCCATAAAATATCTAGAAAATCCTCAAATATTTATAAATTAAGCAAACCCTTCTAAATACCCATAGGTCAAAGAAGAAATTATAAAATATTTCAATCTGAACCATAATGAAAACATAATGCATTAAGATTTTGAGAATGCAGCTAAAGCCTTTGCAAAAAAAAACTAGAAAAGAGAAATGTTTAAGATTAATTATCTAAATTTATATCTCAAGAAAAACATTGCAACTTTGACACAAAGAAAATAGAAAGAAGGAAATAATAAAGATAACAGAATCACACAAGGTGTTCTCTAAAAATGATTACAGGGTTCCCTGGTGGTGTAATGGCTAGGCTTTGACACTCTCACTGCCAAAGCCTGGGTTCGATTCCCAGCCAGGGAACCAACCAAAAAATAAAAAATAAAAATAAATAAAAATAAAAATGATTAATAAAACTGATAAACACTAAAAAAGACTGATCAACAGAAAAAAGAAGAAAATGCAAATTTTCAACATGAGGAATACATTAGAGATTATAAACATAGATCCTACAGTCATGAGAAGGAAAATAAGGGGATAATATAACCAACTGCATGACAATGCATGGAAGAACTTGGATAAAATGGAAATATTTCCTTGAAAAATTCAACTTACCAATACTGACACAAGAAAAAATTTTAAAAAACTGAACAGTCATTATACCTTTCTTTAAAATACTATTCAAAATAGCAAGAAAAAGTAAAACATATCCATAATCAAGACACTCCAAATGTATAAATTATTGAATGAAAAAAGAAAAAGAAAGTAATTGCCTTACCATATATCAGGTAAGACATAGGAGTATGTTGTTTTAAAATATGTATGTTGAAATTTAAGCAACCAGTGTGCCCTTCTAAAGACGGCCATCTGGATTAGTGAGCTGAGCAATGAAAATTTAAGCCTAAAATTGTATGCCCCAGAAGTCACCCCTGCTCCCAACATGAACTGAGTGTTTCCCTCTGTGCTCAAGAGGCACGCTTGCTTTCTTTCATTTGCACACAGGTTCCACTCACTTGAATAGTAGTATCTATGTACTCATCTTCTCCATTTGACCACGAGTTCTTGAAAGGGAGAAAGTGTCTTGTTCATCTTTTTTTTTTTTTTTTTGATATTTTAAAATAAGTGACAGGTTTATTTCTTTTGTCTTGATCATGATACAACCTTGCATTAGTTGATGGATTTTTCCCATGACTTTTGTCAGCACCAAATCAAAATAATTCCAGAAAAGCACCTTATTAATGTTACTAAAGAAAAAAAAAAATCCTGACACACCATCAGAATGTCCTGTTCATCTTTATAAGCTCAGTGTATAGCACTGCGCCTCCATTATTGAAAGGATCCAATAAATGTTCATAGTCCCAAATCTATAATTAAATACCTGGGTGATTTTAAGATCTCTATACTTCTCTGAGCCTTAGCATCTTCATTTCTACTGTGGAGGTGAGAATGCTTGACCTTCGAACTTCAAGTGATATTTAAAATACTAAATAAAAAAGCAACTGAAATATTACAAAACATCCCATAGATATGACAGGTTATAGCAACCAGTTTCCATCAGCTTATAAGTTACATGTCCAAACAAATATAAAGCATAGACAATACTCCCAAAGTACTAGCTAGTCTAAATTTTTCTCAACTGCATTTGAGAAACAAATTATATTTCCCAAAGAAGACTATATATGTACAGATATATACTTGTATATGTATGTATATCCTATCCCTCACACTCTTCTTATAATGTGATGTTGGCATACTTTCATAGGAAGCTTCCCTTGAACTTGGGTGGGTGCTTATAATTTTATCAACCAATAAAATGTGACGACACTGCAAAATTTCCATAGGTCATAAAAATCCATCTCTCTCTCTCTCTCTCTCTCTCTCTCTCGACACTTACCCTTGAAATCCAGCCACCTTGCTGTGAGCAAGCTGATGTCACACATTCATCCTAGCTACTTTGTCCATCAAGAGGAGCATCACCTGCTAATCATGTGGGTGAATGAGCCTTCAGGTGATTCTAGCCTGGTCTTCAAATAGTCCATCAGAAGCCAGACGTTACAGAGCAAAGATCCCACTCTGAGCCCTGTTCAAAGTCCTGACCCGCAGAAAGCATGAAAGATAACAAATACTCAGTATTCTTAAGCTACTTCGTTTTGTGGTAGTTATAAACAAAAGATCATTAATACAATTGATTTCCACAAATACTTCAGAACACTTCGTAAGATACAATAGCTACTGCTTCCCCTCTTACAGCAGGTGTGATACCTTTAGCAGAACTTTTTTTTTTTTGGTACTAATTTTTTTTTTAATTCATTTTTATTGTTAGACTTATTAGGGTGACATCTGTTAGCAAGGATTACATAGGTTTCAGGCATACAATTCTACAGTGCATTGTCAACTTGATGTATAATAAGTTCACCACCTAAGGTGAGAACTTACTCATATGAGGCACAGCTGACAGACCTCAATAGAGAAGATACCTATGATAGCGATTGTAATTTCTAAAGAACGCTTGCAATTGGAGTTTCTGACTTGGGTGGGAAGAAGACAGAGAAGGATAAGCTCATGAGAAACTTGAACATGGAAAACGCCAAGCTGATAATACATCTTCAAGCCAGCCTTCCCGTGGCAACTTTTTGTTCGGGCGCAGGCATGCAGTATTTAGAACTGCTAGAACTCTGCAAGGAAGGCTTTCATCCCACAAAAGTCTGTAGCCAGAAGCTGCCTGCTGGCACTGCAGCAGGAACGCACCGTTTGTTGAATGCCAGAGTCTACTGTCTGAATGATGGGTGATCTCCATCTCCAAAGGCGCCTTTGCCTCCCAGGAAAAGGGGCTGTAATTGCCTCTTCTTTAGGGACTGGAGTCGGTTGGAGGGTATTTGCTTTGGAGTGCCACAGACCTTTCACTTGGCAAGCATCACAGGCTCCACGGAAGGCACATTTCACTTCGGCAGGTGAGACAAAGGCAACGGAAATAAAGAAATTCACGTGCCTGATGCGATGTGTCGCCCAGTGTTTTCATTTTATGTCCCCCAGTTACAGGAACTTGCTTAAAATCTGTCACAACCGATTTTATGACACGTTTATTAAGAAAAAAAAACCTGCCTAGTACATTCTTCTCCCACCCACATCCCCCTCAGAGAATATCACAAATGAGACATCAGCAATGTCATATTCTGCCCAAGCACAGGCTCCACTTGGTGACAAGAAAACCAGGTGCTCCTCCTTTCCCAAAAGCAGCAGTGGAGACACGTAGAGTGTGTGACGTGACATAGCTCGAAACAGTCCAAGTCAGAGGAGTTTGTCAATTTAGCTGGTCTTCTCAGGTGAATGAAAAATCTCTCTAAAAGGCAGGAAAACTGGAGATTTTCTCTTTTTTTAATGAAAGGAATGATTTTCCTAGAACAAACCATTACTCGTATACACGTAAATTGGTTTGACCAAGCTACGACAGGATGGGATATTATGGATCAATGATTCCCAAACTTTCTACAAGAACTTTTATTATTATTATTATTATTATTATTATTATTATTATTACTATAATTATGGGATATGTATTTGGAACCTATGACTATTTCCATGTGAAAACACACCACTCAGATCTTTCAAGACCAATGCCGTATTATCAGAAGGAAATACGTATGTGGTCCACATTAGGCACCCTGAAATACTGAAAATAGGTTGTAGATTTCTATTACTACTTCTGGGGAACCTTAAGATTGTGGGAAATGCAGGTAAAGAACAATCAGTCTAGAAGAGTCCAGGGACATGTTCCTCCCACATACACAGAAGCACTTCAAAGTTCCCACAGATGAGGAAGCTGGTTTGCTGGACACTCTAGTATCCTGAAAGCATGAAAACTAAAGTTTCTTGAGCAAGCCAGGTGACACAGCAAAATTCATGTAGGAAACAAAATCTAGAAATAGAGATAGAATTAAGAAAAGCCCAGAGACATAGCTGCTAGAAGCAACTATATTTGAACCACACCTGTGTCATTCACTAAAGGTATGCCCTTGGGAAAGTTATAGCATCCTTAGATCCTTACTTATAAAATGGGGATCACAATTACCTGTACCCAGTAATTTAGGGAAATTCTTAAATGCCATACAGAATACAGGTAAAGTCCTTGAAACATAGTAAGAAATGAATAACTGCTAGCTATTTATGAGCAGTAATTTTGTAAAATCCCATCCTGCAGTCCACAGAGGAACTAATTTTTACTGCACTCCTGTTTGCTAAAATTGGAGAAACAGGAAAGCATTGTGCTAGGTCACATGGTGAGAAGCACAGCTGAGACTCAAAACTTAGGCAGTCCGGCCACAGAAATTACACCCAGAACGTGCAAAATCTACACCCGGGATTTCATTTTGCTTAAACCTACATTTAATAATACTTTGAAGTGTTCCTTTTACAGTGAGGAAACTGAGGCCCAAAAGGACACGTAACTTGCTTACGTCATGGAGGAATCTTGAGGATGAAACAAATCTCGCAACCCAAGTTTTTTCACCCTCTGCTTTTTTCACATCATCTCCCTTTCCGAGGCAGATTTATTTTGTGCTGAAAATTATCACCCTCACCACTTCACTCATACTGTGCTTTTTCCTCGCCACCCTACCCATCAAGACATCTGCCACCATGAACGTCACTCTGTCGAAGGGTTTTCCCCTTAGAAACGATGCTCTATTCATCACTAACGCTTCACTTTTTACATCTTCTATCATACCCACTGTCCACAGCCCTGAGGCCCGCAGGTCAGCATCACCTGGGAACCGGTTAGAAAAAGCAGAATGTCAGGCTCCGCCCTGGACCTATTGAAGAGAGTCTACATTTTAACTAGATTCCAAGGTGACACAGGCATTTTTATGTTGGAGGCAGTTCTTAACGGCAGCATGACTGGCATTTTGTGCCAGATTCTTTGTATGAGGAAGGCCGTCCTGTGCATTATAGGAAGTTTAGCAGCATTCCTGGCCTCTACCCAGCGAATGTAGGTAGCTCGCCCTCTCACACCTCTGCCCCACCCCACACCCCACACTAATCTGACAATAAAATATGTCCTAGACATTGCCAAATATCACCTGCAGGGAGTGCACATCAACTCCGGTTGAAAACCACTGGTCTATGTGAAGATAGTTCGTCCCACATCCCGGGTTGTCCACAGTCCTTACTGCAGTTTCAGCGTAGTAATCCTGTGTCTTCAGCACCTGCTTATAAATGCCACCTCTCCTCTTCTACGGCCCTTGTATTCGACACTGTGGGGGCTGCCTCCTTATACTGCTCCTCTCTCCTCTGTTCCACTCACTCTTCACCTCTGAGATCAATTCCCAAATAAACTACCTCCATGGAAACCTTTGCTTCAAGCTCCACTTTCAAGGGAACCCGAGTTAAGTCACTCCTATAACATCTCGAAGAAGGTAGGTGCTATATTCAATAAATGATGCCAATTAACTGAGTAAGCGCAATGGTATCAATCCCGAAGCATCCACGGGCGCTGAGGGAGGAGGTCCCCTATCAGGCACGTCTGCCTGCCTTTCCACCAAACACGAAAATCACGAGCGGGAGAATCAATCAATAAATAATTAACTACATTAAAACAAAACCCTTTAACTTCTATTTTCTTCTGCTTAAATATACTTTCCTGGCATCGCGACTTCAATTTTATAGGCCAATGGCTGGGAATGCACAATGCGTTCAGATGGGAAACAGTAAATAAGGACCAAGAAATGTCTAAGTTGCACGCATGCAGGAAATTTTTTCTGGGATTTCCCAGGCCATGAGTTTTACCACCTTTTCATTTTAAGGGGGAAAGATTGAAAAGGTGATTAATTTCTGAGTTAATTTTCCTCCGAATAAACTTTCTAGGTGTGACAAAACGACTAAATGTTAACTAGTGCTTCCGGAGCTCATCCAAGATTGGTCTTACTGTGTTTATTTGTCTGCCATGGCCACAACTCTTCTGTTTTATTAGAACTCTTAGAATGAAAAGTTACAAAGTCCCTGATATTCTGACTTTACAGGACCCACAAAAGAGGAACAGGAAGAAAAAGGATTATATCGTCGCACCGTTTGTTGATCTGAAAAAAGACATGTCGTAAATAAAACGTACAGAAATCACGTCAATAGCCTCAACAGAATTCTAACATATGTTTTCTTATCTTTTGTTTACTATAACTCCCCAACAAGAAATTAACTAATATGGATGAGCATAAACAGAGTTTCAAAATGGTATTTCTATTGCTCATCGGGCTTACTGTTCCTACATTAGTTTAAGATACTTGTTAGAGGAGAATGGTCTTAGGAGACGTACAGTAGACTCTCCATTAACCAGAACTCAAGCAACCAACAAAAACTCAGCCACCTGAGTTCCAGTGAACGGAGAGTCTACCTACGTTTATCTGGCATCTCCCAATCCCCATGGGTGCCAGTTAACTGAGGGTCCATTGTACTTAGGATCCGCTACTTAGTTCTAGCTACCAATGCAATGTAATGTTGGTACACGTTGGTGAAGCAGCTGACAAATGTGGATTCTGTTTGAAAGGACAGCTTCAGCCACTGCATTTTGTCCACAGACGCATTCTGTCACGGCTGTCACAGTCCCCCTACCTTCACAAGTAACTGATCAGGGTGATTTGTAAAAACTGACTTTAAACCTGAGCTCAGTGGGGCAGTGTGTTGGGAAGTGGAAGGTTAAACTGATGGATCACTTGAACGGCAGCGTGAGGGTGTTCAATGTCATTGTTAACATCTCAAGGGCAGTGAAGGAGGCTGAAAAGAGAGAAAGCAAAACATGTCAACAGTTGAAGGTCAGACCAAGAAGTGCAGGGCCCCAGAAAGAATCCAAATCTGGGTCATTGGGCAAAAAGCACCAATAAAAGTCTCAATAGAAAGAGTGGTTTATACCAGCAATCCATAACCCAGTTCTAAGTTAATGAAGATATTTCAAAAAAAGAATAGACAGACCCACATATGGAGTTTATCATAAAGACAAGTTTGTTCAATTCAAAGGACTGTCCCTTATTATGTTATGATTATATCTTTCTCATTTTTTGGTTGGTTTTATTAGTTAGGATAAGTAATTAATATTCTCTCTGTTACAAGTGACTTGAAATTTCTGAGGCTTAAGATAATCAAGTTTTATTCTGCAATTTCATTGCAGTTTTATAGTCACTCAGAGAAAGGAAAAAAATAAAGGCTGATGACTGTGCCAGTCCTCAAATTAAAATTAAAAAAATTATACAAATGGGTGAAATCTGAAATCACAAAGCTTGAAAAGCATCTTTTTGAAAAAAAATGTTTTACATGTCAAATTTTTTAAGCTGCAACTTTAATTCTTTTCTTAAACTCAAATGGACGCCATACATCCAGCTCTTTCCTGCTTTTTTTCATTCAAGACTAGTTCTTAAAATTTCCTGAAAAATCTACAGAGGTCAGAGGACAGGAAAGACTGAAAATTTGGGACGAGGAGGAATACGCATTGCTCTGGACATTTCTACCCCAAGCATCTATTACTTGCACATTAATGAACTTCCCTGGATCAGGAAACAAGCGTCCTAGTGGAGAGTTCAATGAGCACGTGGACTTATTAAGTAACAGAGGTCTGAAGAGCAAATAAAAGGCACACGGATAACGAGAAAGCAGCAGCAAGAGAAGGATCGGATGGGAACGTCCCGCCGAAATCAATAGTCTCAGCCTACGTACTGACCCCCTCCAGCGCTAAGTGACACAGCCCAAACGGGCGTGGCTTCATGGGACACGTTTTTCCACGACATGCTGCTTCCCGTTCACGGCACTGGCAGCCCGGATGAAAGCCTGTCGTGGTAAGGGTGCCGCCTCACGGGTCCTAGCCAGCAGTGTAGGGGACTGCTCTTGTACGTGAGCGGCCAACAACTCTCGTAGTCCCCTTGTCATATTTCTTCTGTAAACCGACTCTACTCTTTAATAGGAAAAAAAAAAACCAAAAAGGACATCTTGGTGGATTCCAAGTTTTGGCAATTATGAATAAAGTTGCTATAAGCATCTGCGTGCAGGTTCTTATGTGGACATAAGCCCGGGGCGTGCGATTGCTGGCTCATATGGTAAGATCATGTTTAGTTTTGTAAGAAACTGCCAAGCTGTCTTCCAAACCGTCTCCCACCAGCGATGAAGGAGACAGTTCTTGTGGCTTCACACGTGCACCAGCATTTGGCGTTGTCGGTGTTTTGGATTTCACCCTTCCAAGAGGTGCAGAGTGGTATTTCATTGTTTTCATTTGCTATTCCCTGAGGCTTATGATGTTGGGCAGCTCTTCATATGCTTTATCGGCGCTCTGTCTTCTTTGCTGAGGTGTCTGTTCAGGTCTTTTGCCCGTTTTTTATTGGACTATTTGTTTCCTTACTGTTGTGTGTTCAAGCTTCTTTATATATTTCTGACAACACTCATTTATCAGATAGGACTTTGTCAAACATTTCCTCCCAGTCTGTGGCGTGTCTTCTCATTCCCTTACAGACTGACCACACGTCCCATTTTAAACGGACAGAAAACAATGGTCCTGTCCCGTTTCAAATGGGACGGCTGGTCAGCCTAGCCTCACTGGGCTAAATTCAAGGTGACCAGCTGTACCATTTGGAATGGGACAGGACTGTTGTTTCCGTCCCATTAAAAGTGGGATGTCTGGTCAGCCTACCTTGACAGCATCTTTCACAGAGCAGAAGTTTTAAACTATAATGAAGTTCAACTTATGACTTCTTGTATGGATCACGTCTTTGGTGTTCTACCTAAAACGGCGTCAACAAACCCAAAGTCCTCTAGATTTTCTCCACTGTTATCTTCTAGGAGTTTTATACTCTCGCATTTTACATGTAGGACTATGATTCATTTTGAGTTCATTTTGGAAGGGGGTAAGCTCTTTGTCCAGATTCTTTTTTTTTTCTTTTACATGTGAATGCACCTCAGGCAGCGCCTAATGGAGGAGGTACAGAGAGCAAGGCATGGGGTGCACGTGGCACAGGCTCCCACCCTGTCTTCCGGGAGCACTCTCCTCCACGTGTTCACCAACCCAGAAGCTCCATTCGACATTTTGAAAACCCTTTTTCAAAAACTGTCCATCTTCCCTCCCCCAACCCCCATAGAATGTAAACTTCAAGAGGGCAAGAATTTGTGCCCGCTTTGTTTACTACTGTATCTCTCTCTAGTGTCTGTCACATACAAGGCTGGTCAACTACTTTCACAAACCCATCCTAGAAAAAGTGCTACACACCTCACTGCTGAGTGTCACTACGGTCACCGTCAAACTACTTCTCTTAGGAAGCTGTGCACGGATGCCAGGGCCTAGTCCACCCTTCAAAGCAATTTTGGAACTCTTTTTGGAATGGCCGTCCGAGCTGTTGTGTACTCAAAATCTGACAATTAGATTTACGAACTTGCCACCACGTGCTTACGTTGGCAGCGCTGTACAAACAACTCGGTGACCTTGCCAAGGTTATGACACCTTACCGAGTTGTTTGTACGGTGCTGCCATTATAAGCGCATGGTGGCCAGTTTGCGAACTTAATTGTCACGATGGCCATTCCAGAAAAAGAGTTCCAAACTTGCTCTGAAGGGTGGACTAGGCGCTGGCATCGGTGCACAGCTTCCCAAGGGGAGTCCTTTGAAGGTGACCGTAGTGATACTCAGCAGTGAGGGATAGAGCACTTTTTCTAAGATGAGTTCATGCTCTTATATTTTAAAAATCAACAAATACTAGTTTAACTAATTTTTAAAACTATAAAAACAGCAAAAGAAGGTAACAGAAAGGTCAGGCTCAGGAGAGCAATGCAAAACATGGATTTATTTCTTAGACCATGGTCAGGGTCTGGTATCACTTGAGAAGAGAAGAGGATCTGTGGAAAGAATTAAAAATATAGGGGAGGGGGTAGGAGAGGAGGGAGGGAAGCTAAATATAAGGTGATGGAAAGAGAACTCAAAAAAATAAATTAAATTAAAAATACAAGCAAAAAAAGCATTAAAAATATTAGTCTAAGACTGTAAAATAAGAAGAAGGAAGAGAAGGTATGGAAAGAAGAAAGAGGAAAGCTTGCTATAAACCAGACATGACACATATTATGTGTTTTATTAGTCTCCACTCACCAAAATTCTTATTTTACTCATGGGACAACTTTGGTTGAAGATGTGAGGTAACCTGTCTGATACCTTGTCACCTTAAGGAAGAGAGAGGGCAAAGAAGAGAACTTCGCAAACACAGCATAGCAGGTGATCAAGAAATCAAGAAGAACTATAAGAAACAGAAATAAAGGACTAGGAGTAGAAGAGGCACCAAAAAATGTGTAAATGAAAAAAGAAAAAAAACGGGGTTGGAATTTTAACATCCTTATGTATGAGCTAAACATCCCTGAAACAAAAGCAAAATGACAGTCACTTCAGGACATGGAATACTAAAGTAATTGCTTAGGAATGGAAGGTAAGCATCTTAGGGAAGAAAATGGACACATGACTATGTATGTATTCTTAGAGACAGAGAGAGGATGTAAGTAAGTGACCTCTAGACTGTCACATGAACTAGCAGGGTTCATTGTCCACCACATCAAGCCTCTGCGTATTAGGTTAGGGTGCTGATGACTCACTCCAGCCGTAGGTATCACCTCTGGGTCCCCAAGGTCTCCATGGTTTTGTTGATGAAAGTGATTCACGGTAGACAGGGCAGACTTCGGAGTAAGACGGATGTTTTCATTCTGGCCCATCATTTGTTTAACGTGTGTGCTTGCAGGCAAGTCTCGGAATCTCTCCCCGGATCAGCTGCCCCACCTGGGCATCGCCTTTCTTTCTAGGTTTTATCAGAACTAAAAGGAATGGTGCTTGCCCAGTTCCATCACATGCTCAAGCAACAGCAGCTACTACGAGGAACGGTCTTATGCTAGATCTACAAGGACCTCATTTGTCACGTGGAAACAACTGAGGGGAGAGATAGCTGTGTTCAAGGTGTGTCGATTTGTGAAATGAAAGGATGCTGGCAGACACAGACTAAAAGCCTAGTCATGCGAGTATCCGGATATCCATCCTAAAAAGTGTAATAGCTCCTGAGTAGGCCTGAGTGTTCCTTTAAAACCGAAAGTAGAATCTTTGTTAAAATGGCAACCTGGACTCCCCTGCAAACCCCAGCCCACAGTACACAAAGCCTTTTCTTCTAGCAATCGCCTGAGCTCACTGATTGCAAATCAAAACTTCTAGGAGAACATTCCAGCTTCTCCCTGAAGCTCTGCTTCACTGCATTCAGGGTTGCAAACATATTTTTCTCCCAACTCTATAATCTAGCAGCTCACTGACATTTACAGCCTGAACTTTCTCGTTTCCCCACGGTCTTCCAGGGGAGTAGAGATGGGCAGAAACATGCCGTTGGGTTGGAAACTCTGAGAGTGAGGTGATAGATATCGCATACCGAGCCCTCTCCTGCCCTTGGATTTTTTTTTTTGTACTTCGTTACTCACTGCCCTGTGGGAGCTCAGCGAATAAATGGACTAAATTCTCTCCTACTTGCCACCCATTTTAAGAAGCGCCTTGGCTCAGGTGCTGAGGATGGAACACTAACTCTGGCAGGATGTCAGGGGATCCTCTGAGAAACTCAGATCTTAAATCCATGACGAGGAGAAATGGTTATGTGGATTTCTGCTCACATCAAGAGGCAACATTTTCTTGTAAATACGTCTTTTAAAAGAAGATGACTTTTGTTTTGTTTTGTTTTTTATTACCAGCACCATAATATCGTCATATGGGTACATTTCTGACTAGTACATGATCTTCAGAACTTCTTCTGGATTATGAATTCTATCTCATAAAAGCATCCTACACACAATTTCCAGATTAATCTTCTTAACATGTAACTATGGTTATGCATCTGCTCTCCGCCCATGTACATACCTCCAAGTGGCCTATAAAATTCAAGTTTGGTCCCAGTTTACAAGGTGTGATCAAAAATTACAATGAGTGTTTAAATTTAAAAAAAAATGTATGACAATAAAAGTCACATGGCCATTAACCCCCTCAAAATACGTGCCCTCAATGTGAACACATGTACCCCATCGTTCCTGCCACTTTCTGAAGCGGTTCTGGAAGTCCTCTTTAATGAGTGTCTTTAGTTGCTCTGTCGTGGCTGCCTCGATGTCCTGAATGGATTCAAAACGTTAGCTTTTCATGGTCATTGTGACTTTGGGGAAGGGCCACAAGTCACATGGTGCCAGATCAGGTGAGTAAGGTGGATGAGGACACGCCGTCACGTGTCTATTTGACAGACATCGCTGTACCAGAAGCAAAGGGTGACACGGGACATTGTCATGAGGGAGGATGACAGCGTTTGCCCATTTCTCAGACACTCAGGACACAGGGCTTCCGGCACCTCTCCAGAAAGTGGCAAGAACGATGGGATACGTGTGCTCACAGTGGGGGTGGGGGCAGGATTTGGAGGGGGATTAAGGGCGGTGTGTCTACTACTGAAATAATTTCTTTTCAATTTAAACATTCACCATATTTTTTTTTATATCACATCTCATATCTTTGCAAGCGCAACTCCCACGAAAACTCTGCAAAGTCCTAACCCATTCCACCGGAGGAGCCGGAAGTGGTAGGGACACGGGGGCAAGCAGAGGACAGCCCTCGTTCCCCACCACTCTGCCCACGGCTCTGTGCCAAATCTCAGGCCTCAGAGCTCACGTGGTCAGTCGTGAAAAAATAAACGGTCCTCTAGTTCCCTCGATCTCAGGAACAGGTTTATTTTAATATGAAAAGTGTCATCCACAGTGAGAATCCAAACTTCCAGCCAGCCCCTCGGTTCCACGGCAAGCGTCTCCCGTCTCCAGGCTGCGAGAGGGCGACGACCGGAAGCTGCAGGGCGGGCGGGGCGGGCCACTTCCGCCTTGTCTTCCCTCTCACCTTCTCCCCCCACTAACCAGCCCGGGCCTCTGCCTCCCCCGGGGTTGGGCTGAGTAGGTGAGGGCTCCTGGGAGGAGAAGTCAGCTCAGTCCCGCGTGGGTGGTGCTGCGCAGGCTCCCTTTGGAGGCGATGAAGGCGGAAGAACCAGTTCCTCCTCTTACAGGGGCTCCACCGGCTTCTAAGGAAAACCCGAGGCATGAGCAATGCCCCTTCTCTTGCTGCTTTCTTAAGACACCAGCCCTCAGCCTCTGGCCTTGGAGCAGTTTATCCCAACCGAGCTTTCGCAGCGCTTTGCCCCACCAGACAGTCCTCGTGGGCAGGGCCCTTTCTCCAGTAACTCCTGGCCAACTAACTCACCTACCCACTTAGTCCAGGAAAATCACACATGAAGGGGATCCAAAATACCCAGAATTTGTTTATGAAAACTTGTGCATATATTCTTACATGTTTAAACTTGAGGCACCTTCAAAGGACTCTGTTGGATGCAATACACCTATCGAAATGCTTTTCCCACTGCTCTGAACAGTTTTTGAACTTGTCAATTTTGATGGCTTTTAGTGCTTCTGCTGTTTTGTGTGTGTCACCTCTTCCATGTAGGCAAAACATTTTTGAGGACTTTTTTCATCCGGGGAAACAAAAACAAGTCATTCGGGTTGAGACAGGGTGGATAGGGAGGGTGGGGCTTGGCAGGTCATGCCGTTTTTTGGTCAAAAACTGCTGAACACTCAGTGCAGCCTGGGCCGGTGCGTTGTCATGTGGTACGTTCTCATGTCACACCTTGTTTGTGTACATCACCCATCATGAAATGGGCAAACACATTGAAAGAGTCTCCAAAAACTATTCAGTGAAGCTGAACGCAGCCTCTAACAACACCACCAGCTGGTGCACAGATGCAGATGTGTTCCTAGAACAGTCACCTTGGGGGTGAAGACTGTAGCACAAGGGACTTGCCCTCCAGAAGATCATTCTGGGTTTTTTGGGATCCCCCTCATTACTCGCAGGAAGCACAAGGCCAGCTGGTTCCCTCAAGCTGAAACCCCAGGGGACACACATCCAAGCCATCAAGTAGCCTCCATCACATCCGTCTAACTTACCGAGATCTGAAAAAAAAACCTTCTTCCCTTTCTCACTAATGGAGTGGATGAGAGAAATGGAAAGCTCCAAGCCAATTGGAGCTGAGAAAATGTTCCCTCATCCAACTATTTCATTTCTCTTCCAAGTCTCCAATGCTATACTTTGATAGCTGGCTACTGGCAGAATAGCTTTCATAATTCTTTAGCACATCATGCGTAGGTTCACGGCAACCTGATTTAGAATGTTGGACATGTGGCCTCTATTATAACCATTCAGGCCTTTGGATCTCAACCAGAAAAGACCAGAAAGTTCCATTTGAATATCCTGCCAGAGTGGGCTACTCGCCATTTGTTCAGCCCTTTCTATATTTCCCTTTCTTCTTATTTTATTTTGTCACGAACCTAAAATCTTTAAACCATTCCCAAAGATATATCTCAAAGCACTGTTCAGAACACATTCCCTCTGTACTCACAAACTGAGAGAGCTCTTTTCAAAGAAACTATTATGTCCTTTCTATGGTGTTGCATTCCTCCCCATAGTCCAGTGATTTCTAAGAGTCTAATGATTTGTAAAATTGTTTTACCTTTTTATGAGTTGTAAGGTTCTTCAAGAAAGAATTGTTTCTTTTCATTTATCCCTGTAAACCCTGCAGCTCACCAAACCATGCAGACAAAACATTTTCTCTTTTTTAGCTTCTACAAAGTTCAACTTACCGTTAAGACCCAGCAATGCTACACCTAGGGAAATGAAGACACGTTTGCATGAAGAGTTGCATGTGAATGTTCACAGCAACACTATTCACAGTAGCCAATAATTAGAGATAACCCAAATGCTCCTCAAGTTGTGAATGAATAACCGAAATGTAGTCTATCCATATAATGGAATGCTATCCAACAACAATCCCTGACACCACACAGACCAACCTCACAAACACTAACTGCAGGAAGCCATGCACAAAAGATGACATGTTATATGACTCCATTTATGTTAAATGTTCAGAAAAGCCAAACGCATAGAGATAGAAAGTAGATTAGTGATTTGCCTGGGCTGGGGGTCGGGTGGGGACTAACTTTAAACAGGCACGAGGGATCTTACAGGAATGATAAAAATATTGTCCGACTCGGTAAATTTACTAGAAGTCATTGAATCGTACACCCAAATGAGTGAATTTTATGGTCCATAAATTATATCTCAATAAAGCCAAAAAAAAAAAAAAAAACCAAACCCCAAAACCCACCAAACTGCTTGCTCAGTAAAATACAGGGCTTTTCTTCTTTGTTGTAAGCTTCTCGTAGATGTTAATGCCATCAAAGCCTTGAATAGTTCAAAATGGGAGACAACAAGCCCACTGGGCCTATGCCTTGCTCACAGAGTCATAAACAAACATACTGCTTCCACGTCAAGAGCCAGGATTCTAGAAACTTCTTGCGAGGTCAGACCACAGTTAGATTGAGAGCAGCTGCAATGCATCGATGGTTTTTCAGCAGTGAACATAAGTGACAGTCTCCCCGAGTGTCTGGCTGAAACACAGAAAGGGACTTGGGCGCTGAGCATTGAAATTTCCTCATAACCTGAAAATCCGGTCTTCATGGCATTTTAAATCCTAAATTGGATCATCGTACCAAAGTAATTCAGAAATCAATCAGCTTCCCGAGTACAAAATGAAAACTGTGGATCAATGTTTCCCTCTGGATATTTAAAATAAAATCATGCTTTAAAAATGATCTATATCTCAGTCACTGGTAAGTATATGCATTTCATGTAAGAGAACAGGTACAATTTATTCATTGCTAGAGATGAGATTTGAAAGTTCCATGGAAGGCTTGAAGTATTTTTTTTATGAATATAACAGTTCTAATTATATTAACATGTATTTTAAATCTCTTTCATTATCTCCACTTTTAGGCTACCACCTATCAGAATCCATCTAAGTGAATTTGAGTGAGTTGTTGACTTGGTCTCCAAAAATTTTTCTCTAAGCACCCATTTATGAGCTTAGCTTACAAGTGGAGCCATTTACACTTCAAAATTCCCAGGGCTTAAATCATTTGTATAGCAACAATAAATAAATAGACCATAAAAATGATTCATAGTCAAAAGCACAAATAATTAGTTAGTGTAACAATGACCATCACTGTCCACCGAGGAAAGGTGACGTACTTAACACAATAATCAAATGCATCAAAATCCTCAAACACCCAGAGCCAGTTAAGTGAAGCTCACACGAGTGGGAGGTTCAGTATTTTGGATTTCTGGAAGACGTCAGGATTTCAACTCCGGCTCAGTCAATTCTAAGAAAGAATGCTGTATATCAGGAATATCTAGCAACAAATAAATGTTCCTATTTAACTATGCTAAAGACAGAGAAACCACAGCTCACAGTCAATTCAACTAGTCCAAGAATTATGTCTGGAGTGCCTGGCACACATGGCAACACAACACTCACTGCCTTCAGGCAGCTGACACAGCACTGGAGGTAACGCACTAATACCTAAAAATAATCACACACAAAAATGCCGTAAAGGAAGCAATCCAGGTACTGGAAACAAGGACAGGTGGTGACAGCAATGGTGGTAGGCACAGGCTTTACATTGTGTGCAGAGTGCCACCACTGCAATAGTGGCTCTTAGGGTGTGTCCGTGCACGAGGGGACACGGAGAGTTCTCCAGGCCGAGAGGGTCTGAGGCAGGGAGGAGTTTGGCACGTTCAAAGAACGTGCACGAGAACTCTGCTGGGATGAGTGAGCCCACTCGCATTGAAGAGATGAGACAGAACTTGAAGAGCCCTAGGAGGAACTTGAATTGTTTTCTAACTACGTCAAGGAACAACATGATATGATTTATGTTCTGCGGGCGTCTTTAGCTGAATTGAGAATTAATATAAACTTAGGATTGACAGTTTCTACTCAAAAATTGGATACTGCAGATGAAAGAAAGGGAAGAATAGAACAGTGTGCTCCACTGCGATCTCCTCAGTTCCTTTTCAATAGTTTTATGAGCACCACCGGACTCCCTTCTGGTTAACTTCTGCTTCTAATTGCCAGTACCTGTGATTTTGAGGGGACTTGCTACTGGAGCCCATTTGGCTCCCAGATATAGCAAGCTCAGAGCCTGGGATGTACGTGCTGCTGAGCAAGTCTTTAACCAACAATAGATCATTTCAAGAGTGTGAGAGCCCCAGCTCCCTTCCTAGGATCCAGACGACCCCGAGACTTCAATCACAGTCCCAGGTTTTCTTGAGAGAGATTCTGTGGGAACTTTGCCTGATGTCTCATTCTTGCTGGGTATCTTCTCCTCCCTGTCCTGGTTCCCCAGTTTCCTTCCTATGGTCCCCTGTGAGCACTCCCTTAATAAATCATTTGCAAGGAAGCTTGCCTTGGGATATGCTTCCAGAATACCTCAGCCAAGATAAGGAGGCCATTACTCATGGGTTTATAACTTGAGCAACATCACAGATGGACACCAGGAGGGAGGGGAAAGGCATGATAATCAGTAGTGGTGTTACATGACCACAGTCATGTAACATCGCTTATTCCAACCTCCTTTTCACCACCCTCTTACACCTTCAAATCCCTTATCTCCAGCTCCTCAACCACGTTAGCTTGACAATATCCTAACCGACTCTCTGCCTGTTTATTCTTGCACCTGCACAGGTGGTGATCATAACTGAAGAAAAAACATTTGACCATGCTGACGGGTCTCAAAGTTTAGGACCACCTATCTCAAGAAGGCCCTTCCTGAGGTCAAGAAATGCTACCACCATTCCATGTTCCATTATTTATCCAGAGATCTTAGATGACCACTTCCCATCTACTCCTCTCTTCCGACATCTCTAATGCTCTCTCCCCGATTCACACCCTGATGACATTGCTCACCTCTTCTCACAGTGAAACCATGGGAGTCAGGAGAAAACTTTCTCACGGTCCATTCTCAGGGTCCTTGTCTTTGCTGTTCCTTTGTTGAAATTTGTTGCCCAGGTGTCTGCCTATGTTATTCCCTCATGTCCTTCATGTCTCATTGCATCCATGAGACCATCCTTAGCTGCCTGATGCAGCAACTACCCCGCTTTGCCGATTTATTCTGAGCCACACACCTTAGGACCACCTGGCATATTTTATATCCCTATGTTTCTTTTCCTCCCTCTATGATCTCTACGAGTTTAACTGTTTTGTTTGCTTATTTGTTTTTTATTGCTCTGTCTTCAGCACCTAAAAGAGTGTCTGACACAAAGTGAGTTCTCAGGCATTAGTTGCTGAATGAATAAATGAATGAATGAATATTAAAGGTACTTTGTGATAGCCAACTCTCAATACCAAAGAATCAAATGTGCAACTGTATTTTCTACAGTAGCTGGGCATTCTCATTATTCCAGCACATTATGCTTATTGTTGCAATTATTTTGAGTTTGAGTTGTTCATCTTTAACTCAATACTCCAATCTGATAAATTGATCGGGCATTGAAATTTCAAGTATGTATCCAGTTTTTATTGGACACAACAATTACATAATGGATCATAAATTACTGAAATGTTGGCTCACAGAATTCAAAACAATAAATTCTGGATTTTCTATCAACAACATTTTAACCAAATGCATATCATTTTGAATAACTGGAGAGATTTCCTGACAAGGAAGATACATATATTGTGTAGTACCAAATATGGCTTCTATGATCACAAAGCAGCGATTTGGGGGCAGGTCTTCATAACACAACAGAGGGCACTTCATATGGTCCATTTGCTACATGTTGGCTCTTCAGCATTAAGTGTTCAATAGTCCCTCACTTTTCTTTAAGTATGACAACTTAAGCACACGCAGACTTGCAGAGATCCCCTGACCCTGGTACTGATTCTGCTGGCAGAATAGCAGAGGGTAAGGCAGGTTCAAATTATTACCGGAGCCATAGAAAACACATTTGGCATTTGGCTGTCCTCACATCCTTGGTGTAGGGACCCCACTATCCTTATGTGGAATATTAGCCTTTATTGATTATTTGGAGGAGTGTTGTGGGAAACAGTGATTTCCCATATTGGCTTCAGCTTGCCTCAATAAATCATCAGTTTATAAATCACAAATGAGAAGAGCCTGTCCATTTAAAGCAGACCGACTTACTTCCTTCTCATTACAGATGGAGGGACTGCGGGGATGTTGGGGATCCAGCCAGTCAAAAGCAGAACTGGGTGAGAACATAGCCGTGTAAACCCTTTCTGTGCTCCAGTATTTCTCAATCATGTTCTCCAAGTCTGCAAGTTTTTCATTATGAAAATCTCTCTCTTGATAAACTGAAGATTTATATTATTAACATGTTAATAAATTATAAATTTTCACTGCAACATAAAGTTTTGTCGTTATAACTGGAAAGATAATTCAACATCAGGGCAATCATATGCCAAGCCATCGCAGAGCATTTCCCAGAATCCGTATTTCAAGTTGGGGCAACACTAAGGGACATCACTCTGTCCTCTCCGTTCACTCATAGGCAGACCAGTACGTGTCCTTAATCATCCCACGTCATGAGTCCTGTCCCATGGAAACCGGTCCATCGTCTCCATGCGTAGAGCCTTTCCCATTGTCTCTCTTATTTCTGTAACCATTATATTGGGCAGAGGCTTGGAATATATGCTCACAAAAGAACACCTTGAAGGGAATTAGAACCCAGTGGCAGGTCTGTAACATCTTTACCACTCAATAAGCATCATATTCTTCCTACTCTGTGCCCAGGACTTCCTTATGATGACAGCGAGTACTGAGGTCTCTGACATGAATGAAGGTACTTACAACGAAAGAGAGGAAACAGACACAGAAGCTCGAATGTGGTACTGGCTGCTACGTGTTTCGTAAGTGGAATTGTATCTCAGAGGTTATCAATTGATCATCCAGTTAACATCCAAAATGATGTGTGTTTCTCATTTATATTTTTATCTCTTTTAAGAATAGTAAATGAAATCAGATACTTATGATAGAGAAGATTTCAAATATTTACATTTTAATCTTCTACATACAAGTTCATTTCAATAGTTTCCCAAAGCTAACAGTACCTGAAACATTAGGTGGACCTTCAGTAATTTTTTTGCTTAATGAATGAGTGATTAAGTATGTTAACAGTATCTGGGATTATAACTCCAAACCCAAACATTGATTTTAACTTGAAGGATAATGAATGGGCAGCTTTAATAAGTTCTACGTTCCAGGTTTCAGGGATTAACAAGAAGGAGGGACTGGGGATGGGACACAAATTGATTGTGCCTCAAAGGAAGGTGTACTTGGCTGTCACCAAGTCCAGTCCACGCCCAACACTGGAGAGAGTATTTGGTATCACTTCCTGGTAACCAGTTCTTCAGGTGACCAGCAGGGACTCTCTTCCCTCCGAAGTGTCACAGCAATAGCCCTTCCTGAGCCTGCTGACCTGACAAGATCACGGCTGCCTCTGTAAAAAGACACTTAGCTAACAGGGATGGACCCTGAGACCATCATGCAAAGTGAAATAAGCCAGACAGAAAAGACCAAGAACCATATGATTTCACTCATTTATGAAATACAAAACTGAAAGCAACAAAGAAGCAAAAACTCATGAACACAATCAATAGTTTGGTGGTTACTGGTGATCTGAGGGTAAAGGCGGGTGGGAGAGAAGGGACGGGGTCTCAAATATATGGTGATGGAAAGAGAACTGACTCTGGGTGGTGAACACGTGACACAGCACATGGAGGATACACTGTAGAATTGTACACCTAGGACCTATGTAGTTTTTGCTAACCAATGTCACCCCAGTAAATTTAACAATAAAAAGAAAGACAGCAAGCTTACACAGAGGAGAGTGGGGCGCGTCAGGCCCAGACTGCAGAGATGACGTGCTTAGACAGGAGTTCGCAGCTCACCCTCGATCTCGTAGCCGTTCTTACTGAAGACTCACCACAACTGAAACAAAGCCCGAGTAATGACCAAGTGGGAGTCAGCGTCCCCCCCTTACTGTACTTTGATATGAAAATATCTGTTCACAACTCCATCATCACATTCGTTTTAGGCAACTGATGAGAAGGCGTGGGTTAGTGAGTGAAGTCAGTCATTACAAAAGGGAAAGTAGAATCAGTTAAAATTTCAACCCCCTCTTTGTTTCCATACTGTGGTTTTCAAATTTGTACAAGACATCTATCGCGAGGCCTTTACATTTAATGAACACTATTACTTAGATAAAATTAATTTCATACATCAAGGATGCAATAATGAAGAGCTACATTTCAAACACGACTTTGAATTTACCTAAGGTAAATCCATTATTTTATCCTCCAATTACTATGTAATTGACTTTTTACCATGATATAATTGATACCCACATAAAAGACTTTCCATTAACCAACTTTGGAAATAAAGCTACTGTAACACATCTAGCCAGCATCTGATTTTCTAACATAAAGGTCTTTCAGCTGCAAAAAAAAAAAAAAAAAAAAAAAGAGAGAGAGAGAAAGGAAAGAAAAGCCTTTGCTTTCAAAGCACCTCGGTTTCATGAACTGTGACAAAGTGAAAAGGTTTTTATATGAACATTCTCTTGGTTAACTTTTGCCTGATACGGGCTTCAATGCTTATCCCACTGAAAATTACATCAAATGTTTACATCTGAGAAGTCACTTTGCCCCTGCGGATTGGAGGGGAAAGTGGGAGGAATTTCAGCTGGGAAATGAAGGGTGGAGGAGGAGTCACTGAGCACTCTCCGGATATTATGAGCAGAAATAGGAAATTGCTTTTCAACCTTATTACAGAGACAGCCTACAGATCCCTGAATCACCAGTAACACAAACTGGGGGGAGGGGGGGTCGATGGTGATTATGATTCTGGTTGTCACTGCCAGTTAGAAACAAGGACTGTCACATTCATTGTTACACAGTTGAGAACTGGACTGAGGTCTTACTTGTTTGTTTGTTTTCAATGTGAGAGAAGGTGGCTTATTATCAACCCACACAGTCTGGACTTGATGACTTTTATTCTAATTCTCTCAAGGCGGCGTGGGCTTTCCAAGTCTTCTGGTGACTACTTCAGAAGTGTCCAAAAGAAAGATAGGAATGAGGAGGTGACCACGGGGCTCATATGCCACAATGGTGGTATGTGGCTTTAAAATGAGGGCAATTTCTTAAGAATAACTAGAGTGGATAACAAAGGCTGGAGAGCTTTGAACCTACATTACAAAGCAAGGCGAGGTACTGCCCTGCCCTGGTGTGGCTTGGGTGTCACCAGGAGGGAAATGCAAGTCTATTTTCTAAGGTCCTACTGAAAAGATGAATACCTGGCCCTCCTGTTCTAAGCAAGAGCTCAAAATGAAAAGGAAAACAACTTCCACTCTCATATTAAACTTGAGTTATGGTGCTAGAGAGAGGCTGATATTTCCAGGAAGACTTATAACAGCAGCAGCAAAGGGCCATTTGCTTCCAACTCTGAAAGAGTGACGGCCCACCAGGGTCTTGGTTCGGACCACCTACCTGCGGCTCTCAGCATTTTGCACAAAACAGCAGCTTCTCGCCATTCTGTGTCACTAAGCAGAGAGAGTTCGGTCTCGACGAGGATGCTTGGTGGAGCATGGGCAGTTAATCAGATAATTGCTGACCCCCTCGCTGGTAGCCTGCCGCTGCTCTCTGTTCTGAATAGCGTGTGGGTTATTAATGTCTTCGTCGTGGCCCAGGACCCCTGCCTCTGCTCCCTCGGCCGCCTCTCCACCCCTGCCGTGTCAGCAGCCCCACTCCGATGGACGCCTGGGCTTTCTCTCCTTCACGGAAACCACGATGCACATTGCTGCGTGTAGACCCCACAGGTAAATAAATCCCTTCCAGCATTTAAAATGCAGAGATTGAGGGCTCTCATATTTTTCTTTAGGGAGTCAATTTCAATTGTTTCCAGGTTTTGAGAACCAGACCACAGTGGACAAGGGCAGCACTGTTCATGTCTACAAAAATCACGTTTGTCTGGCACCAAACAGACACCCGGGTGCTCATAGTGTCTCTGTTGTGGGAGATTTAATTCCTTATTCCACCCATGAGTATCTTAATTGAGCACCTATTAATTGTAAGCATTGTCATAGACCATCGGTTCCCATGCAGTGGTACGTGTACCCCCATGGGTTCGTGCTGGGCCATTCCGGGGTACACAAAAAATAATTAGTCATAGTGAAAAAACAAGCAAAGTTTAAAAATGCAAAATGTTACTTACGAAGCAATAAACATTAAGTTTGACGCACTGTTCATGGAGACACTTCACATCAGATCATGTGAGCGAACGGTGATGGGTGGGGGCGTGGCTATGAACCCTTCCCCCAAACCGCTCTCCTACCAATCATGATGCAGTTTCAGAACAATCCATTTACAATGTTTCTAGAAATTCCCAAACATAAACTACATCTGTAGCCAGACTGTTTGATCAGTTTATTGACTGAGTAAAAGTAAGTGTGTTGTCTTTAATGGTGATTCTTTTCAAGTAGTTTTTTTTTTTTAATTTCAGGTTTAAATACTTGATCATCATTATCAATATTTAACTGTGTTAAGAATACTGTAAAATTGAATCTGTGTTTTGTACTTTTAGTGTAGCAATCTTTTTTCCTAACTTATTACCTCATTTTTACTATTTTACATGAAGGTAGGCACTGAACAAAAGTGTCTATTCAAAAACAGCTGTGATTAAAAACAAGGGGTACAGTTTATAGAAATGGGTTTAAAAGGGGCACCCCAGCGGGTAAAGGTTGGGAACCCTGCCCTAGACTGGAATCCCCCGTTCGTCCCTTCACCGCCTCTGCCTCACGTCCTCCCCAGCACGGCTCCCGTCTAACCCTCAGCCGTGGCCGGAAACAGTCCCTCTGCTGGGAAAGCCTTCCCTGACTCCCGGGGGAAATCCGATCTCCATCCCCCCACAGCGTCCTCTCAGGACACCCTGTGACTCTCCCCAGGAAGGCATTCTGGAAGGATATGGTGGCTCTGATCCCTAATCTCCTTAGGCTCTCAGGCCTCTCCAGTCGTTTCCATTCTCTCTAGGAAGTTTCTCCCCTTCTCTTGACCCAAGTTGCAGCTCTGACCAACACTCCAATCAGCAGGACAGAAGGGGACAAACCAAAGTGGGGCAGAGGACACTCCATCCAGAGAAGGCCACATACTCTAACACATTCATACCTGTCCTGCTGACCAGAACTCAGTGCCATGGACACCTTCCCTGAAAACAAATAAATAAATGGAAGGCTGGTCGATGCTGGCTTCATTTGCAGTAGTAAACTAACAGCTACAATTTCAACTACTATGGAAGATAAGAAAGAAAAATATTAGGGGACAACTAACGGTCCCTTACACAAGCCCAGCACTTGATAGCAAAATTCACAGCTTTTAAGTCCATATTCCTGGATTATTCGATGGGTCAGTTTGCTTCTTTGGATTATACGTTCTTTTAGAGCACGAACTGAATCGAGTTTGCTCACCAAGATGGCTGAGCATCTGACTCCCCAAAAATGTTTATTGAATGAATATTGATGGCAATAGGTTTTAATATGCCAATTTCACAGAAAACCAATATTGAAAACCCACTGTTGTTCAGGTTGTATGAAAAGACTGGATATAGAAGGGGCGGCTAAAATAAGGTCAGCTTGTGGTGGTGAATGAAAGGCTGTCAGCTTTGAACTCAGTGTTAGCTTTCAGACCCTGCGCTATGTCTTCAAATTGTACATAATTGCTCAAGCCCAAAGCATAACCCCTCCAACACTCCTGTATCTGAACAAGAGAAGGGCCTGCAAAACAAAGGAAGGCCTGCTTTTCTGAGATGATGAAATAGTGGGGAGTGTCTGGATGAGGGAGATGAGACCAACTCCTAGAAGCCTTCAAGTCAATAGTAATCAATCACAAGTTCACACGGTCCCTTACAAGACATTGATACCACCCAGTCTGAGTTACTATGAGAATCACCTGGAGAAAATTCTAAACTGCCCCACACCCCAGTGGGCCCTAGGGCCTAGAAACAATCATCTTCAAACATGATTAAGACTTTCTGAAGATGCCCAAGTTATTCGTGTTCATAGGGAAACTTGAAAAGGTGAACAATAATTCACTGCGTCTCTCCCACCTAAGTTCCATACTTACACCCACAATTACACCCGGTCTAACATTTTATGGCAAGCACCCAAAAGAGAGAAGGAACTCACCATTTCCTCCTTCTGCACCTCCCTAAGGGGCAGTCCAGCATACTGAGGGAACATCGTGGCTAGAGTAGATACAGGTCTTGGTGCTAATGACCTCCATCCAGCCTAGCTTCTTAGTCACTGGGCATGAATCCATGGGAAAGTTTCTTTATGTATTTATTTATTTTTGGGTAGCTCCCTGGCTGGGAATCGAACCCAGGCTACAGCGTTGAGAGTGCTGAAGCCTAGCCACTACACACCAGGGGACTCCCTGTGGGAAAGTTTTATAAATTTTCCAACCTTCAATTTTCCTGTGTTCTCATCTCCAAAATAAGAACCCTCAACTGTATTTTTGGTAACAAAATGAAATATGTCAGCACTTTGAACAAACGGTAGACATTATTTCCTTCAGCTTTTCTAGGGCAACGAGACCCACCACCAATTACGTTTTTACAGGAGTTAACTGAGAAATATTCTAAAAGATCCTCAAAACTCTCATAACTCATGAAGAAAATCAACCTACATAAACAATATGAAAAATACAAGGAATGTTTATTGTCTTGCAAATGGTGAAACAGGTGACTTGTTGAACCCTCCTGTTTTGTTTTTTTACCTTTATGATAATATCAAATATCTGATGTTTATGTATGTTTCTAGACTTTTCACCCAATCATAATAAACTTTTTTCTTCACTAACATGCCTGTGGAAAAGTGGTGACTTTTTAAAGTTACACAACAGCAATTCCTTGTCGAGGTGTTATTAAGACCACACTGCAAACGCTGTGAATTTGGAACCCCACTATGTTTATAATGAATTTAGACTATGCAGATCTAGGAGCAACTATTCCTTGTGTGCTTCTCAGTATCCTACTGTTAACCCAAGATGGGCCAGTATTAGTGACTACTGATTTTCTTTTAAAATCCTCAAATATTCAACAGAAAAATCAATGTTAACTTTGCCCATGAATGCAAGAGCACGATTCGTAATACACCCTACAAGCTGAGGGAGTGGCTCTCCTAGGTTCAAGGTCACGGAGCGGGAAAGAGCGAGGGTGTCTCTCAGGACTCCTGCGGCCGCCTAACGAGACAGGAAAGAGCAGAGCGCAGGCAGTCCGGGGAGATTAAATACAACCTCACGCAGGGACGTCCCCGGAGATCTTCAGCGTTTGATGAGTCCAGACCTCAAAATTGTGAAGATTTTGAGTAAATCAGAAAAGCAACTGTCATCGAGAACATTCGCAGCAGCTGGAGCCACGATGTGAAAGTGAGGGAAGCTGGCAGACAGAGTATTACAGTCGGGGGTGAGTGCCATGAATATGCATGAGGAATCTAAAACCCTGGTACACAGGAAGACGCGTGCCTCCTGAGGCAGTTCAGCCTCCGTGTTTACAGTACGTAGAAGGTTGCTCACGACGTGGTCGTAACGTGGGATTTTGCCATTTTCATGCAGGCGGTGTTGCCACTGAGGGTACTGGGAGGAAAAGTATCGGCCAGTTTCCCAGACAGACTCTAGGCTCAACTCCCTCAGCATTTCTCAAGTGCTTCAGAGTTGAAATCTTTGTGGAGGGGACATCTGAATGACTAACGACCTCTAAACCTTCCAAAAAAAAAAAATCAGAATTTAAAAATGACGACCCTGGAGGCAACGGAAAGGAATACACAGAGACTCTGCTGAGTTTTGCTTCACATCACTCTTCAGAGACTGGAGTCATAGATGTAGGAAAGTTAGCTCAGTCTACACAACCACTGTCGCGATGGAAATCGTTTGTAGTCACAAACACTGGGTGAGAGAGTGTCACCTCCCCAGACGGGATTACACACCGTGGCATTCCCTCAGAAGCTGACTTATCTCCAAATACCACAAGCAAGCTGTTTAGCTGCCTCTGGGTGTTTACGAACCTTCCGTGGTTTTCATTTGCAACATAATTCCTGTTAATATGAAAACTGGTAGCTGAGGTCGGGCATGTTTTTGGTTGGGAATGGAGTTGCCTTTAAAAATAAAAACATGCTTCAAGGACATTTATATTCTAGTTGGCTTTATGACAAGGGAAATAATATGGTTAGTAACTAACACGACAACCTGATCAGCTACTTAATATGTGAATCAAAGCAAGGCCAAAATATTACATAGTTCTATGACAGTACATACAATATTAACATGCTAATATTAACCACTTCTTTATTCATTTAACACGTACTCCCTGAAAGGCCCCCTTGGACGAGCCAGAGCGGGAGATATCACTGAATGAGAAAGTCCTGATCACTCTCATCATGTCACTTAGTTTATTAGGGGAATCAGAGATTAAACAAACAAATACAATAGGAGCCCGTGTTTATTTTAATGCAGAGCTTTGGTGAGGTGTGACTGACATTCAATAAACGGCGTGTACTTAGAGTATACAATTGGATGAGTTTTGCCATCACTCCATCGCCACAGTTAAGATAGTGAACATACGCGTCACCCCTCAAAGGTTTCGTGGGCGCCTCTGGAATCCTTTCTTCCTGACCACGCAACGTTGCCTCCTCCCCTGGCCAACCACTGATCTGGTTTGTCCTACAGGTAAGTTCCCATTTTCTGGAGTTTTGCATCAATGAACGCGCAGAGTATATACTGTTTTTTAATGTGGCTTCTTCCACGCTACATGATTATTTTACAATTTATCAACATGGTTATGTGTACACACTGGTCCTTTTATTGCAGAGTAGTACTCCATCGTATGAATAAATACACCACAGTTTCTTTTTCTGCTCGCCAGGGACAGCCCTTTGAATTCTTCTAGCTTAGGCTGTGACAGAGAAGCTTCCGTGAAGAAGCCCGGGTTGTCACCACCCTGGGCTGTCAGGGGACGTGAGGAGAAGTGGAGATCCGAGGAGAGGCTCCACTTTAGGATCAGCCTTTCACTCCAGATCAGAGGTTTGACCATTTCACTTTTAAGCCTTTCCCTTGTTGACTATTACAGGGATACGATCATCTGAAGACAGGAAGAGGGTGAGGCAGGTATTTTGGGGACCCCTCTCCCTTCAAGAGGGTTCATATTCAGAGAAACTACATACGTGCCACCAGGCCCTGGAAGCGAACTCCAGTTACTTGAGAAGAATGAACATGTTTATCCATGCGCATTTGCTACTCTTTCAGTACAAGGTGCCCATCGGCTTTGTCCAGGCTGATGTCACCAGAAACAGGGACTGTGCCCCATATATGACAAAATCCTGAGCTTCCATTGCAGTAGCTGGAACATAGGTTTACTCAGTAAATATCAGTAGAACGAAGAAAGAAAGGGTGAAAAGAAGGAAGGGTTGAGGGAGGGAAGGAGTGAACAAACAAATCGATAAAAGTTGAGATGCATTAAATGAATATCTTCGTCCGAATTATTAATGTTGGCTAGGAGCACTGATGCAATCAGACAGATGCTATCACTCTTGCATAATGCTAAAATCCCTTTTGGATGATTTCTATGGTCTAGCAATAAGAAGAAAAGCCCCAGGGGCCAGAGGATCTCTTTGGTAGAATAACACTTCATTTGTACTTTTGTTAGCACTATTCTCTCTTCGCTTTGTAGTAAATAAAATAAAGTGCCTTCAAAGAGCCTCAGGGAGCTCTGAGACATCAAGTCCTCATGTGTCCTTGGTTCATAGCACGGCCCCCGTTGATAGGCACCTGCAGTCCAGGTGAAGCTCACCCCCGCAGATAACCAACAGTTCAATGTTCAATAATCCAGGTGAACCCACTGATAGCTCATCAATCTCATCTCTTCTTGAAACAAGGCATGCCCCATGTCAAACTCCTCCCTGTACTTCTCTCATCCCTACATTTGTTCACACAAGAGAACCCCTTATCCGTGGGGGATACGTTCCAAGACCCCCAGCGGACGGCTGAATCAGTGGATGGGGCCGAACCCTATTTACACTGTTTTTCTTGTACATACCCACACTCGAAGGCTTCTCTTTGGCATATGAAAATCATCAACATCCCAACTCTTGTGCCTCATGACCATTATTAAGTAAAATAAGGATTACTTGAACACAAGCACTGGATACCCTGACAAGCTGATCACTGAGATGGCCACTGAGGGGCTAATGGCTGGGGAGTGAATGCAGAGTGGATCCTCTGGGAAAAGGGAAGATTCACATCCCAGGGGGACAGAGCGGAGGCTGTATCATGCCACTTAGATGGTGTATAATTTACAACTTGTTGTTTATTTCTGGAATTTTCTGCTTAATATTTTCAGACCACAGCTGACCGTGGGTAACTGAAACCATGGAAAGCCATGCGGATAAGGCAGGGGACACCTGTAAGCTTGTAGTTGGAATTCCCTTCCAAACCCCTGTATACATCTGCATCAGAAATACCAGGAACCTTTCAAACCCCAAAGCTGCTTTATTCCAAAAGGAATCTCTAATCACTTGACTGACGAAAGAGCCCTTGCTCGACATGCCCCCACTACTTCATTTCCCTTCTTCATCTATGGGCCTTACCCTATTATTCCTGGACTGTTCTCAACTGTGTAGTTGTCACATCTCTTTTCATAAACTTCAATATTCTTCAGAGAAGAGGTCTGTCTCACTCAGCTCTGTACCTCCAGTGGTGGCTTTTCAAAATGACTTGTAAAGGGCTTAATAAATGTTTGCTGACTGAATAAATAGATCGATGAATAGAAGAATGTAAACTTCCTAGTGTTCCTGCTACGTGAGTGGTTAGGAGGAACACACTTCCCATATATCTTACCCATTGTTCCTACTGTAATGTGAGAAATCCCCACATTCTACACGTTTCACAAGGGCTAAGTCACACTAAAATCAAAGTGTCACTTTGGTATAACAGGTTGTACGTCACTAACTCTGTGGTTGTAATTGATTCATTCAACTAATTAGCCAATTCCCTTGAAGGATCCTGAAAGAATAAATACAGCTCAACCAAGTTTTGATGGGAAGGGATGTAGGGCAGCTGTCTACTGAAGCTGTGAAGACAAACAATGGAAATCATCTCTGGCAAGAATAAGGAAGATTTTAGAGTCCTGTGTTTAGTATTTTATGAGATAGCCAGAAAAGAAGTATGAAATTTAAAAGGTGATCCAGAATAATGCTAAATATAACACAGCCACAGTTATAATTCTGCCTAGTTTCAGCGTGACGTAAGCAAAATTCAGGGCTTAATTTTATAATCCTGCAAATTTGGTGCAGAGGGAGAAATATATCTCCATATTTGTCTTCTGAAATAGGGATACAAATTTCTGCTTTTAGGTATGATGAAGCAATTTGCCACAGATAAGTGCTCCAAGGAGGACAACTGGGAAAGCCAGGTAGGGTACAAGAATTACAGTATTCAGACACAAAATGTAAAAACAACAGAAACAAGGAAAATAAGATTTCTAAGAAAGTTCTCAAATCAAAGAGGTATACTAAAAGGCACTAAAGCTTCAGAGGTGCACTGAAGGTCTGGGGCTGCCTTTGTCTTGGGAGCCTTTGCCAGTTCTGGGCAGAGTCCAGATTTTAGAACCCAGATTTTAGAACCCAGATTTCGCCTGGGCCAGGGGCCCCTGCACAGAGACAAGAAACCAGTAGACATATGGTGGTGCCCAGGTTGGGAGTGGCAAAATGAGAGATGTTGGGTGTTTTAAACACATTTCCGAATACACCACCCACCACACTTTAAGGTAATTGCCAAATTATGAAACTTCACGTAACTTGAGACTAAAGAGCTAAGCTGAAAAGCTCTGAAAAGCACAACAGAAGTTTCTGTTGCAGTGGGTGCTGAGAAGACAAAGACCTGCCAAGTTATTAATTACCAATATGATCCTGGAATTTGGGTAAGTGAGCACAGGTAGAGTGAGTCTTATCGAAACTGCAACTCCGTTTCAACATAGCTCAATGCCTGATTGGGTTAATGTGATGACTGCCTCCCCACCTCCTCCCTGTCTAGCAAAAGAAAAGGCAAATCATTGGTGGGAGAGAATACCATCTGCAGCCTCTGGAGATGTCCTAGTGTCCAACATGCAATAAAAAGATGACTGGGCATGTGAAGAGACAGGGTCATGTGATCACCAGCAAACAGGAAATAAAAACAAACAATGGAAGCCGCCCCACAGATACCCCTGATAGAGAAGTTATCAGGAAAGGACCTCAAAATAGTTTTGAATAATTTGTACAAGAAATAATTGAAAAGTGGAATAAATGAAAGAATAAAGAATTTCAAAAGAAAATTTAAAAAATTTAAATACTCAAATGGAGTTTCTAGAATCAAAAACACAATACCTGAAATTAAGCATTTAAGGAATGTGTTTAATAGCATGTGGAGAGAAACAGAAGACAAGTATGAACTGACAGGTTAATAGAACATGTGTAATTGACACTTAGAAAAAAATGAAAATAATCATAAAATGTAAATGGCATCATGGAGTTCTAAAAGAAGAGGAGAGACAGGAAACAGGTATGAAGAGACATGAACAAGTAATGGTCCAGAATTTTCCAAAACTGATAAAAGAGTCCAACTCACAGATTCACAAAACTTACCAAAGTTTGTACAAAATTTATTTTTTAATGTCATTTAGCCACGTCATAGTCAAAATGCTAAAACCCAGAAACAAACAGAAAATCTTCAAGACAGACAGAGAAAAAAAAAGACTTTTGTTATCTTCAAAAAATCAGCAGTAAAGTTGGGCAACTAACTTCTCAAAGGAAATGAAATAAGCAAAGACAGTGAAATCAACAACTCTGCAATGTGGAAAGGAAATTACTGCCAACCTGGAATTCTATCCCTAACAAAATTATCTCTCAAAATTCATGTTGACACGAGTATATCACCAAAGAACCAAAAACTGGGAGAATATATCACTAGTAGATCTGAAATATACATAGTAAAAGGATTTTTTCAGGGAGAAGAAGAATGATCCCAAATGGAAACATGGGAATACAAAGAAATGGAAAGAATGGAAAAGTTAAATATGCATATAAATATAAATTAATATTCAACATATTAAATGCTAGTATCACTGTTTACATTTAAAAGGTAAGTGGAATTAAAATGCATTTAAAAAGTAGAAATGTAAATGGAGTAGAGGATACTAAGGTTCCAGTTGATCAGAGCTTTGGAAACGTAATAATATGCATCAGACAATAGCAAGTCATGATTCCTTTCTGGGTAACCACTTTCAAACTGGTTACATTCGTAATTACATTAAACAAACAAAACAGATGGCATACTCAAAATAAAACTAAGATTGTCATGTTGAATTTTTAAAACAGCCTCCTTAGAAGAGGCACGCCTTAAATATTGGGACACAGAAAGATGGAGAGTGAAAGATATGCCAAGAAAATATTAACCATAATAAAATTATTATAGAACCGAAAAGGACTCCAGTTAATGTTATGTGTATGCCTTTGAATAAAATTTTAAAAAAATTACAAAGTTATTTAGGAATCTCTGGTTTTCATGGTTTCATAATATTGTCATAGACAAGACAGCAGCTTCCTGAGGCCATGTCTGTATCTACCCCACGCCAGGAAAGGCCTGAAATCTACTTTTTCTCTGAATTTGTCTACACTTAAAATTGTTTCCACTTTTCTAGTCGATTTTTTTTTTCAATTAGATACACAAACTCTCTGATAGAGTATGATATCAAATTGTTTTCAGTACAAAGAAACAAAGGCTAGGCCACCTAGGTAAACCCCCCAAATCCAGGAAGTGGCCAAGAAGTTTGAAAGCTTTCCGCTTACTGTAACCATTTTTAATGAACCATTCCTCTCTCAGTCAGGGGTCTAAAGGTGAAAAAGGGAGACGTTGGATCAAATACTCACAAAGGAAATATTTCACACACACAACTTGTATGGTATCAAGAATGTGCCACACTGACTTGACACGGATTTTGTTTAAGGACTGACACACGCAGCAAAGGAATTTCAGAGAAAGGCACAGAAACAGCCAAAGCACAGCGTGAAATGTATCTCTGGTTTACATGGCAGGAATTCAGACCAGCTTGGGGCATGCGGTTCGTGTTTCTATATTCAGTACCTATTGATGGCATTCACATCACATCTGTGTTCGTGCATGTCTATATGTATATATCGCTGTGATCGTTTTAATAAAAAATTTTGAATGTCCCATGAGCTTCTACTTACATCCTCTTTTGTCCCCAAAATTACACAAATCAAGGTTGACTTTTATGACCACGAAGTCCATTATTTCAGATACACTTACACCAATAATAGTGTGGCCTTCCAAAAAATGGATGGTAGAAGGGGGCTTAAAACGACCCCCTAAAATTTCAATTAGTAATTAATTAAATTAGTAAAAATTCCTACGTTTGTAGCTTCACATAATGTAGTTAAAATCTATGACTGACTCAAAATATTTCATTAGTCCTATGGTTTACCATGTTGGAATGAGGACAAGAAGGCTAGTCATAGCTCTGTTTACCTTCTTTTATTGAACTTCTTATGAAAATAATATCTTTTATATTTATAGAATTATTCATTGAAAACGTTTGAAATGGAGAGAGGAAATGTTATTCACATTCTCTGTTCTTGTTTGCTTAATTAGCCAAGCAAACACGCCCGCTTAGCTTCCATTCTCCTTCACAGACATAGCTTGCACAAGGATTCTAATCTACATAGACGGGGCTCTGTAGGATTGTACACCTGGAACCTATGTCATTCTTGTTAACCAAGGTCACCCCAATAAGTCTAACAAAAATAAAAAAGAACTCTAGTTGGTGGGAATGAAGCTGTCTGTACAATGGTTTCTTGACCAACAACTATTGTCTCGGCTGTTACGGAGCAATGCGCCAGGTACCGTGCGTGTCCCAGCTCGCCTTGCTGTAGC
This sequence comes from Lyroderma lyra, assembly GCA_004026885.1. Taxonomy (NCBI): domain Eukaryota; kingdom Metazoa; phylum Chordata; class Mammalia; order Chiroptera; family Megadermatidae; genus Lyroderma; species Lyroderma lyra. The sequence continues at coordinate 6,009 of PVJL010000098.1, read as the reverse complement.
CGAAAGCACACAGTTCAAGTTCTCCATCATTTATACTGAGTCCTATTCTTGCTTCTGGTGTGTATTCATTTTGTCACATTTTATTTTTCAACCTGACTAATAAAACGTTGAGGAAAACCATAGAATACGACAAATGAGATCTTTTACTTAACACCATTTTATTGATAGCATTTAACCGTGGCTATTAACTATTAACATATAATAATAATAATAATAAAAAAAGCTGCAATGTTGCATTAGCCGGGTAAATGCATTCCTACAAATAATAATAAACCACTCACAATTTACGAGAATGATTTAGCCTAAATCATATCATTAACAATATGCCTGGTTTACTCACATAAAATTAAAAAAAAAAAAACAACACTCTCAAGAATTATCATAAAACACCTATGCTGGTTATGAACACCATAACTCGACAGAATGGGCAAAAGAAATTGCCAAAATTAACATGAAAGCCAGTCTCTTCAGTACTTGATACTTTTCAAAGTATCAGCTTTATAAAATACAGGGCCATCGCTTTTTCTTTGTCTGTATGTCTCTCCATTTGTACTTGGGTTGTATTTACAGTGGTGAAGTGAAATGGGTTATATTGACCCTGTTTAAGGATGTATGGTATTTCATAGGCTCAATGGCCCATCTATAAAATCAAGAGTTTAAATGTATTATATTATTACAAATAATTGTAGTAATAGTCTCAGAGTAGGACAGAGTTCTAGCAAACTTCTGCTCTTTAGAGAAATCTCTCTACAGCATTCCTAACACTCTCGAGTTATTACTGTGAAATACTTTACATCCTTGAGTGTTTATGAAGTAGGTGCTGAGACACAAGAGTCACAGAGTCACTTCTCCATGATCTCCCTGACGGTAAGTGGCGGAGACAGAGCCAAGAAGAGCATTTAGACGCTGATGGCAGCCTTCCCTCGAATCTGGAGTGAGGCATTCTCTGCTAAGGGGTTCTGAAGGAGGGATGATCACCTTCTCTCTAGGCCACCTGGAGTATTTTGGACATCACTCATTGGAGTCATTTCTTAGGGTGAATCTGCATAACTGATACTTATGTCACTCGATCCTGGCTCAGTCCCTTCATGTACATCCAAGTACATGAAGAAGGCAGTCAAACTTCCTCCAAATCCTTTTTCTCCCCCCAAACTAAATACTTCTCAGTTCCTTCAACCTTTTTTCTTATGACATAGTCCCTAGCCTTACACATTCTGATGCTCTCCCCTGACTACAGTGGCTTGTCAAGAGGTATTTTAAGTCATGGCATCAAAACTGAAGAGGAATGTTCCAGATAGGAGATGAGCATAGGATAGGGATTGTTCAGGGACTCCACCCTCCCTTGCCCTGGATGGTAGACCAGAGAACCTTAGCAGTTTTGATTAAATGCTACTCCTTCCAACTTTGTGAAAGCAAACCAGCACGTCTGTAACATGCATACCAACATGAAGATATGCATGTGTATGTTATAGGCTGCTTAAACAAAATAAGATAAAATGTGTGGCTCCCACGAGAGCACGTGTATGCACACGTGTAGGTGCACATGATATGCACCTCAAGTCCAGTGTTTAGGAGTAAGTTACTTTCCGAATGAGTGAGCCTAGCTAGCTACTTAGTCTTCCCATGAGAGTGACTGTCATTTTAGATCTGGGCACCCAAGACGTTCAAGGCAAATCCTGCACGTATGGCAATAGTCAATTGCAATGTGGCATGTAACCCACATGTAATCTTACTACTCTTTCATTCTGACCTTCGGATCCAGAAAATTCTCTAGATTGAGTCACTCTTCCCAAGCTCCTGCTTGAGTAGTTTTTTTTTTTTTTTATTTTAATGTAAGTGATGAACTATGTATTTATCTTTAGTAAATATTACTAAAGATGGGCTTTTTAATAAAGGTTACCACAGACACTATCACCCCAGCCTAAACATTCTCTGTCTCGGGCATCTATAAAAAATCAGATTTTAAAAATCAGTAACCCAAGAAAAACATGTAAGTATTGTCAGGCTATCAGAGTGAAAGGTTTATTAGGGTCCCAGATGATGGTAGTAACGATAATGGCCCCCGGTGTTGTTTACGAGGGTCCAGGCCCTCCATGAGAGCTACTGTGTTAAGTCCTCAGAGTTGCTGCTGCTGCTGCTGCTGCTATTGTTGTTGCTTTTCTACAGAAGAGGAAACTAAGTTACTTGCCCAGAATTCCGGAGAAAGAACACTCTCAGAATGGGTCCATACCCAGCCTTCTGTCTCCAGAACCTGTACTTTGTAGCATTCCTCTAGACTAGACAGTCATTCCATCTTTTAATACAGGAGGCTATCTCCAGCCTTCTTATTTTTTCCCAATAACAATTGGAACCATAGTTTGATTCTGATTTATTTTCACAGTCTAACATTTCTGGAGCATTTCTTCAGCTCTATGACCTGGGAAGCCCATTATCATCTTGAGTCTCTGAATCTCTCTTCTTTCTCAAGCTTAACACCAGGTATTTTTCTTTATTAAAGGTCAGCCTTGTTCATTTGTCAATGTGCTAAGCATGTACTGTGTTCTCAGCATTGTGCTGAGAGCTTGAATAGCATTTCTAAATGGAAAAGGTGTTTATGATTTGATAACAAAGATCTTAATTATGCATTCCACGGGGAGGACAACATGTCTAAACAAATTTGTTCTCAAGGAATAAGAATTATATATCCAGCCTCTATTTAAACATACAGATTTGTATGTTTAAAGTTACTCTTTGCACACAGAAGCGAAACGGATGAGCAAAACATCAGGTTTTCTGAGAGGAAACTACCCTGCAATTGTCTTTGAAGCATTCTGTTATAATTTAAAGTGCACCACAAAGGTTCACAAAGGGAAAGAGCAAACCTAATTAAGTGAATTCTGCAATAGGTTGGTAGGTTTGTGTGCTGGCAGCTTCATCCCAACGCCCCTAACCATAAAACAAATGAACAAAAAGACAGGACTCTACAGGAAACTGTGCTCCACAAACACTTACAGACGTATTATCTCACCCAGTCACGGCTGGTTCCGCTGTACATCTGGAACTTTATTACTGAATCAAATATTCCCTAATCACCAAAACTTCTGTTCTTCAGACTCACAAGCATGAGGTTATTGGCAGCCAGAGAACCATCCAGAAAGTCTCACATGGCTGCCTGACGCTCCCCGGGCCCTTGTGAGGCAGCTGCAAGAGAGAGTCGCAAGCCGAGCATGGAGCCCAGCAGGCCTTGCTTGTGCTCTGCCAGCACCGGCCTTCCCCATGGTTCTCCTGGAGAAATTCCCCAGGAATCCCAACAAACTGCTGTCCCTGTCCATTTTCCTCAGTAATGCATTCATTTCAAGGTTTGCAGAGATGTGTGCAGGGGGGGCGGGGGTGGTGGGGTGGAGCTCAAACAACAAGGGACGGAGTTGGCATTGGCCAACTTTCAGTTTCTTCCCTCCATGGTGGTGGCAGAGAGATGACCCATACCTCTCAGTGACCAACTGTGTAAAACACAACTTGAACTTGCCCTCTTTCTAGGCTGAAGGAGTGGTGTCCCTGCAGAGTGCTGAGATGGTTCCACCAGGGTTTGTTTCCTGTACCTCTGCCTTAGCTGGAGATCCACCTTGGATTCTGAAGAGATTGAAAATGGCCTTCTCGAAGCATGGACATAATTCCTTGTCCGTTTTCCGATGCAGTGGACTGAGTCGCAGCCAGTCTCCACACCCCATCAGAAAGGAGAGGTGCACTACGCCCACCTCAGTTCGTCAGAGAAATTGCCATTCACTGTATTTCAGTGCAGATAACGTTCTACACGGAAAGCGATCCAACAATCACGAATGTCTGTGAGTACCTACTAAGTGCCAGACATGCTACTAAATGCGTTTCCTTTTTACTCCCTTGCTCAATCCTCATAACCACCTTACGAGGTAAGTACTACCATGAGCCTCCCGTGTCCAGTTAAAGGAAGTGAAATTCAGAGATGGTAAGAATGTCAAGATCAGGGGAGTTCCCTGGTGGTGTAGCGGCTTAAGGCTTCGGCGTTGGCGCTGTCAACGCTGCGGCCTGGGTTCGATTCCCAGTCAGGGAGCTACCCACATACAAAAAAAAAAAAAGAATTTCAAGATCACACAGTTGCTAAGTGAGCAGACCAGGATTTGAATGAAGGAGACCTGACTAACAGCAGAGCCATATACCCGGAAGCAAAAATCCTCTCCACCTCCTCCTTAACGGGATAAATACTTAGGTAATTCAAACAGAAACCGAATTAAGCTTTCAAATGATAACTTTTAACACACACACACACACACTTTTTCTTTTACTTATAAATAGCACAGAAGTAAACTACGTAGGATACAAAAAGGATTTGCAGGCCTAGATTTTAGGAAGTATTTTTCCTTTGGCAATTTCTCAAACCTCACTTGTTCCAACAACACATTGCACCCTGTTTAGTATCTACAAACGACGCCCATCATTGGGAGAATGTTTTTGACCCCTACCAAAAGCGAGGATGACCTCGTTTCCAAACAAGCAAACTTAGTCTGGACTTTGAATACTGATTTGGAAGCAAGTTTTTAAAAGAATTCATTCGAAGCAGCAGGTTTGTAGCTCATATGACACGAGATGATCGATGATCACATTAGCTACTAATCTAAGGCATAAAACATGCATGAGGCATTAGCATGGAAATCTAGCAGGTTCCTACCCCAGGTGGCCTGGGATTTCTAATCTGTTGTCCCATCTAATAGGAATAAACTTAAATAGCTTATTTAGAGCTTCATTTACAAAGTTAATAATGAGGGTGATTCACTCAAAAAGCAGAGCAGTGCGAGGAGGAGGAAAGCAAACAACAGCTTGGGTGGAGGTCGAAATGAGAGAAAGAAAATAAAAGTCATTTTGAAAAAGACAAACTCAACATCTCGGAATGATTTTGCCTTGAAAGAACTCTCCTGCCCTGGGGGGAAGGAATGGGGGTTAGCAAAAAGCATGACCTCTACAATCCGAGTCTTGGTTGGGGACTAACAGAGAACTCCTGGGATTTGCTATGGGGTGCCAGGCACATTGCTCACTCTTCCGAAACAAAGGTTTCCGCATCTTTCAAATGGGGATGCTAACACCCCTTTCGCCAGGAATCACAAGATAACGAAAGCCAAGCAATTATTACAGTGCCTTGGGAGGTACTATCGCCACTGAGGCCACTCCTGAGCGGACCCGGCAGAAAATGCTGAGACAGGTCGCGGTCCCCTCTGCCTGGCTCCGCAGTGCCTACATCTGAGCTGGGCCCAAGTTTGATCTTAGCCCAAAGGCCGAGAAGCGATAGTTACAGACTCGAACACGGTACTTTTCTCACCGATATCCAGTGCCGGGACAATAGCTGGATGAGTCGTTTAACTTGGTGTTATTTCAAATATTAGGCAAATGAGGTTCCGCTAATTAGAAATAAGCAGGCAGGTAGGCTGTCACCCATCTCACAGGTGAGCCAGTTTCTCCATGTGCCATACAGGACCTGGCTCCAGGCTTATCCTTAACTTCACAATGGCCCAAAGGCTCCCAATAAGAACCCACATCCCTAAATATTTAAAATGTATGACAGTTAACAACATTTTTAAAAAGGTAGTTTCTATCTGCTTACCTAGGCAAAAGTTCTATAATAAGCACCTGCAAGGCTAGGTTCAAATTTATAATTCTCAGACCACTCAGAGTTCTGTGCCAGGACAGGGCAGTGTGGGAAGAGCCAGCTACACCCCACTCCCCGCCCCGCCCTGGGAGGGTGCCCTATGCTGGGAGGGGACACGCTGCGCGCAGGCACTCCGACCCTCAAATCCAAGTTCCAAGTTCATGCCCCAGCCTCAGGCCAAGACCACCTACCCAGCCTCCTGGTGTGCTCACAAAGAGCATGGGAGTTGGCCCCAGTGGGGAGAATCTGGGTGGGCCCCACAAGCAGGTTCAGGAGTGCTCCGGCTGGAAAATGTCGGGGTCACAAATACCCAAAGAGTTGCTTAGAAGTCAGGGAGGCGGGACTCCGGGTGGCAA